>CM027847.1:26876405-27476405 GCA_016097595.1 Eucalyptus pumila | reverse complement strand
TCTCGAAATTGAGTGATCGAATTCAGCAAAACTCCTCAGTCCAGTCAAAGGCAAACCGTCCACATTAAAATTGGGTATTAATAATGGTTTTTTTTTTTTTAAAAATAATTCAACTCCAAGTGAATTCCCACTATTCTGTCCATAGTGAAATATAGCCCAATATGGTCGACCCTAGTAAATTTTTCCTTCTTTTTTGTAAATCATGGTTTCGATTGTAATAACTGGCCATCTAAAGAGGAACTATCACATAAATTCACCGCGCATGGAATCTAAATTCCTAAAGTAGGAATTAAACTTACAACTATCAGTTCCCTGGACTGAAAGAGTGGAAAAATCCTTACCATCGGATTAATCCCATGGTGAGTGGTGAAAATTATTCATAAATGAATTATGTTTATAAACAATTTTTGTTTCTGAATTTGATGATACACTTATGTGAAAAGTTATAATATACAAATTGTAATATCTTTTTTAATTTTATCATTTCTTGATTTCTTTTTGTTCTAAATTTTTCCTAGGAGAACATATTTGAGTATTTCGCGTGCCACCTTTTACGATCCCAACATACTTGCATGGTCGATGCAGAGGTCACCGTCCTAGGCGTGGTGAATGCATTGTAAGTCGCCATTCTGCTAAAGTTGGCACTGTCTATTAGTAGTATTGTCGTGAATGTTTGCATGCCAGACACTGAAATGATGCATACTATTTTCTATTTTCAGGTTGCTTGATATCAGCACATGACTCAAAAAAGAAAAAACTAAAACTGAACCTTGATACTAAATATATGCATCAAAGTGCATTATTTTCTTTTCTACGATAGCTTAACTATCAGTCCGACTTGCTAATCATTTTATATTTTTCTCATAATTTCATTTAAGTATGACTACATAAATCAATTTTGCTAAAACGACAAACTTGGTATTCGTTGAATCACTTCTCCTCCTCCCCAAATATTATTGTTTCGCTCCAATAAGCTTAAGATTTCGTCCACGTAAACATTGGACCGGTCTTTGTACGAATTCCCGAGCACATGTGCAAATTGTGTTGTTTTACCTGGGCACGACGAAATGTATGATTTTTCGGGTGCTTAATTGAATGTTGAAGGTCACTCAATTCCCCATTTTCAGTCGATTTGAATGTTCAAATATACCCCCTTTCTCTCACCCACAACCACAGCCTCTCTCTCTCTCTCTCTCTCTATTTCGTCCTGTATGTCTCCCTCTTCTCATCAAGCTCGCGCCATGGCCACCGAAGATTGAAGCCCGAACTCACGGCCAGGCCTGCGAGGTCTCCCCAACCACCAAATCTTCCAAACACGGTGTTCACTTTAGTGGCCACACCAGAAGTGACTAGCGACGGACTCACACGAGTGAAGACAAAGAAGGATTGCAAGAACTGCATATCGAATTGATTCCCTCTTTCAATCTTCCGCTCGAGCTTTGACTTGGTTCGAGCTCGAAATCGTTTGACCATGGCTTCTTCTTCTTATTCTTCCTTCCCCCGTGATTACGTTCTCCCCCCATCATGCAATTCCTCACGGAACAGCAAAATTTGTCCCCCCTGCGAGGTACGATCCATCTTCATTTTGTCTCTGGAGGAACGCAGATCGCGGCCATGCATGGCGAGCGGCCTAACGTTGGAAGGCCGGAAGGAGATGATAAAGGGATGCCGGCAGTGGGGAATAGTGGCGGTGCACTTAGGTTGACGGCGACGCGCATGATATCTTGTGCTTTCCCTTTGGCCAAGTACACGCGCGGCAATTGTCATGATCTTTGGAGAGCATCTAAAGACCCCTTTGTTGATGCCGACATGAACTTTAATTTCATTTTGTGAAAAAAAAAAAAAATAAAAAAAGACAATATAAGTCTTCCGGCAAATTCAAGTAAAAAATTACGGATATGAATACCGGCTTATCTTATATAACACGATAACACATTGTAGTCGATGTGGATGTTTTTTAATTTTTTAAAATATTTATTTTATTTTTTTTCCATGGCCTATGTCAGCCATTGAAAAAAAAAAATTAAAAAAAATATTTAAAATTAAAAAATATACCCACATCAATATTGGTTATCATGTAGGACAATTGATACTCACATCAGCAATTTCCAGCTTAAATTAATCGGATAGATTGAATTTGTACCAATTATATATGTTTAAAATTAAATTTGTCCCGTTGAAAGTTTATGATTGAATTTGTATCAATGTAATAAGATTATAATTTTTTTGGGTATTTTTCCCTATTACTATGGATTTGCGTTTGACATCAACCTAAGCAATTCCATTCAACTAAGCTAATAGAGGATCCATTTCCATTTTCTCTATGAAAATTTAGCCTCTATCAAATCATTCCATCTAAATTACTAGGGTCGCAGCCTAGTGGCTAGGATTTCACTTGGGGTCCCTGAATCGATGTTTGTGGAGAACTGATGTTTCGACTCCTCCTTTGAGTGCCGAGTTCAAATCCTCCCTCTCGTGCAATTAGTCTAAACATATCCAGTATTTGAAGCGGGGGCCCCTCCTTGTACCCGATGAGGTTTTACTCGCCACAACCGAACCAGTATAAGCAAATATGGTGCGTGTTCACATCGTGATCATAAAGAAATTCACCATTAGATTCGCCTGTGATGTTGAAACATAAAAAGAAACTAGGATGATTTTTTATTTTTTCGAAACTGAATGTTTCATTCACATTCAAGGTCTCAAGATGATATTTGAGAGGTCTAAAACAAAGCAAATCAAATCCTAAACAATAAAGTAGAACAACAAAGCACAAACTGTCGTGATAAGTATACTCTCATCCTATAAGAATAAATCTCAGTACCAAAACAAAATAAAGAGCAACCAATCATTGAATCTCGCATTATCATAAGTGATAAGCACATACACCATAATCTCCTTCTCCAATATGTATGGACTTGCTTAGTGGGTGGTGCAAACCTAGACTCGGTGTCCTCAACATCATTACCGTATGTAGACACCAAAAATAGCTTGAATAGGCTTCCGGATTTAGAGGTTAAATGAGTACATAAAGACCTTTAAGGAATTCCCAGATCTAAATCTATTTTTGTGGTTGTGTTCTAAGAGAGATTTGTTGAGTTTGTTTCTCAGATACTATCTAATTAGGAACTCAATTAGCATTTTCCCATAGAGAATTTAAATTATTAGATTACTAATTTTTTTTCTAACTTCACTTGGGAATAAAGTTTCAGGCAAAAAAAATAAAATAACAACAAAAAAGGAGATGTAGATCACCATTGTGAACCACATTCAATCTTACCCCATTAAATATTACCGTTTGAAGAAATGGTAAAGACTTTGAAGATATAACAATTGATATCGAAACTTTAAAATATGTGACACTTTAATTATATTCTTATTATTAAGCCACCTTTCCGAACTCAATACCTAAACTACCTAGCTTCTATATGTGTGTTTGGTCATCTTAATAAACTGGTGTTTAATAGAAAAAGCATTTGATTGAAGTGCAAACCTTATATATTTTCTCATGTTAAATTTTGTGTTTGAAGGATAATCGACCTTGCTATACATGGGATATAAACAACAGAAGTTATGTAACTCCTGTACGATACTCATGTAACTTTCGTACGATACTCACTCAAATGTTATAATTTTTTTTTTCACTTATTTAGGTGCCATATTGGAGTAAAATTGATTGTTTGAGTGTCATTTCTAGCAAATCATCATACATGCATTCCAACGTGGATTTTTTTTTTTAATTATTTAATTTTCTTTTTTTGGCTCCTCGCTGAGTGTTATTTATGGCAAATTATCATACATGCATTTTGACATGGATTTTTAAATTTTGTCTGAATTATTTAGTTTTTTTTTTTTTTGGCTCCTCACTTAGTGTCATTTCTAGCCAATCATCATACATGCATTCTAACGTGGATTTTAAAAATTTTTCTGAATTATTTAGTTTTATTTTTTTTGGCTTCTCGCTAAGTGTCATTTTGGCAAATCATCCTACATGCATTCTGATGTGGACTTTTTAATTTTTTTTTGAATTATATAGTTTTTTTTTTTTAAGGGCTTCTCGCCCAGTCTAGGCGAGGGTCACCTTGCCTTTGGTCAATGTGGTAATTAAGGCCTTGGGTGAGGCCATCATTGGCTACAAGCGAGGGTCTTCATGGCCCCACCGGCCATAGGTGGGCTGCCACGCCTGTGGCCGATGGACTACGATGGCCCCACTCACCGCCTTCATGGCCCCACTGACCGTGGGCGAGGCAGCCCTTGCCCAATCTAGATGAGGCCTTAGTAGTTGAGCTTGCCGGTGACTCTTGTCAATTTATGAAAAAACAAAAGAAAATTTAAAATTTGAAAAGTTTAAAAAAATTAAAATTTGTTCATGTTAGTGTTGGCAATATCACGTGGAATGACTGGCGTTCACATTGGATTTTCCAACGAGGCAAATCGCCTATAACTCTAAGTGTCTAATTTTATAATTTGTGACATTTGAGTGAACAAAAATAAAATAAAATTACCGCACTCAAATAAGTATCGTATGAAAGTTATGCCACTTTTGTTGTTCTTATCCCTGCCATACACTTTACCATGTCATTGATGCAATTAATATGTTCAAGTGTAAACTACTTAAGCTATTGAAAAAATGGCGGAGTATAGTTGGCACTTTCCATTTATAAAGATGACTAATATAGATGATTTTCAGAACAATCAACTAGATTGATACACCAAGTGATATGCCGGACTGCAAAGGGACCTTTAAACAAGTGGGTCATATGCGACATATTGAGAAAAATTTGACACGCATAGTATTCCAATTTAATCTAAATATACTTTTTATTATTTTGCTAGAGAGTAATATCATTCATTGATCATTTAAAGAGCCGCACAAGAAGACATTATTTGTTGGAGGAATGCGAGGACCAGATTACCCTCAATCCTGGACTATCCTTGAATTAGAGCAGAGCATAGATCGGTGGCAGAGCAGAACATCGATGGCTGACTTTCAACCAGTTTCGTTGATGATACTTGGGAGCTCCAGGTCCGTTTTCGAGATTGCCGGCGAGATGGATGGCCACTGTTTCAATTTTGACGGGTCAAACGGTCTAAGTTGGGGATGTTAGTTGGAAACTTATGCTGGATTTTGACTAACAGTAAAAATAAAGGGGAAAATCTCGTTTCTATTTGGCAAATGATCGTACTAGACACAATCAATAGTTTGGATTAACTAGTTCCTACAACAATGAAGCAAACATCGGCTTTCTAGACAATTTCGCAATCATGTTGATAAAAAGATAAAAATATCATGGGTGCCCCGTCAACGTCAACTGCTTAAGGAGGATGCTCCTCATCAAAAGAGGCATGTTTCTCATCCAGACACCATAAGGAGGGTTCACTTGTCCTCGAGGCACGTTTCTCTTGACCATTACGAGGGTTCACTTGTCCTTGAGGAGGATGCACTTGAGTTCCAAGGAAGGTGCACTTGACGTGAACAATAGCGTATATTATCATGAGAAGCATGCACTTCACCATAAAAAGTGCGAGGAATTTATTGTGAGGAGGGTGCACTTCACCCAAAAAGAATGCACATTATTTAGATTAGGAATGCATCTCGATAGGAACCTTTATAATTTCTCCATAGACAAGTATCTGTTGACACCCTGTATTTATCTGGTTCGAGAAATGCAGGCCAGACAACAAGAAGAACCGTGCGAAGGAGATGAAGAAGGAATCAGATGACATTCTCTCTCTACCCTTTTCACCATGTGCAGTTGCAGGCCCCACGCGCAAAGCATCGAAAGAACAACATTAACATATGAACTATAAACAAAATAGCAAAGAAAATCGAAGAGTGATATAAATGGAGAGAGAGAGAGAGCGAGAGAGAGAGAGAGAGAGACTAATAAATATATCATTTATGCAAAAAGACCAATGAAAAAAAAAAGTAACATATGAATTATAAAAGTTTGACCCCTTGGCCTTCTGGCACGTCTTGCCATAATCACCCCTCTTTCGACGTTATGCACATGGGGCCCGCAACTGCACATGGTGAGGACGGAAGAGACAGAATAAAGTTTAATAAATAAACAATTTGCGCAACAAGAGCAATGAAGATAGAGAAGTAATACAAGAATTGTAAAAGTTTGATTCCCTGGACTCCGGGCTCGTCCTGCCATAATCACCCTTCTTTCGATGCTTTGCACATGAGGCCCGCTTCCCTTTCTTGAACAGCCCTAAACCGCGTCCTCATGCTAACCCACTTCTTGAACCACCCCCTTAAATTTAATTAATATTATCAATTTGTCCATCTCTGGGGATTAAATATTTATCTGGTGGACGAATTGTGGTTAGGTTGACAAAACTGTAAGCATATTTTAATATGACCGAGCAGAGCAAATAAAACGAAGAAGCTTTATTATGAATATAATTATTATAAAAGGGAAAAAGACAATGGTGCTTGAAGGTTTGCAATTTGATTCAATCTACCGCCACTTGATTCTTTTGTCGCTAATCTAATGGATGATGTATCTTCCAAAGAGCCGAGTTAGTAGCAATGACAGTAACGGAGAGAAAGTAACAATTCTTCTTCTTCTTCTTCTTCTTTTTTGCCATTATTTAAAGATTTTGTTATCAAGTCTTTCTGGACATTTATCGAGCAACTAATTACGTAAATTATACAGCTATTAAAGTATTGAGTTCTCGTGTAATATGGAATAATCATTGGGACTCATATGATGATATTGGTCTACATAAACTAAATTATATTTTAACTTCTTCGTTTGATAATGTAATGGAATTCATGATATTACATCAATGAGATGATGATGCCATGATCTATGTGATGAAGGATGATGATGGATAGGTGCAAAAAAGGAGTGGGAAAGGAATTAAAAGAACCTCCTTTTACTGATTCCAGCCTTTGGCGGCTTTAATAATACCAACTTGTTCCCTTGAGATCAAATCAAATGAATTGAATGATGAGAGACGAAGGCGTAAAGATTTGAGTGCAAAAAAGAATGAAGTAAGGTGGGGACGATATAGTTTCAGGTGTGGGTTTCGACTTCCACGCCCTGTAATGAGACAGGGCAAAAGTCTGAGAGCAAGAGTTAGAATAGGAATATAATAGGACTGACCAAAAAAAAAAAAAGGTGAGCATAAAGAAGCAATTGATGCAGAAAGAAACACAATAAGTTTTAGCCGAAATATTCCATTTTGAACGGTCGAGATTTAGAACTGGCAATCCAATTATTTTGGAACCTCAAATGGAGACCAAGATGCCGAGAAAGAGAGGAGATGGGTAGGGTTTATGGAGTGTTGCAGCCTAACCTTAGTTAAGAATTCAAATAAAAACCGGTGAATTACTTGGGAATCTGAAAACTAGGTGACAGATTGCTCCAAGTCTTCATCGGCCAAAACTAAATAATAAAGAAAGACTGTCGCCGGTCGCCTCAATCAAGACAAGAATAGTGGACTCATGAACAATCTTGAGTGCATCTACTTTACTGGTCAGTCCCCACCATCAGTGTCTAAGTCTCGATCCTTTCCTCCACCTCCACCTCCACCTCCACCTCCACCGCTAAAGAACAAACATGGATTGAGCACTAGACCTAAATTTGCTCCTTGTCTGTCATTATTAAGAGAAGGAAATAAACAAATAAAAAGTAAGAACTTTTAATGCGTAAGTCTCCAAGACATTGAGAAAGGGCAAGCTTCACTTCACATTATTTCGGTTTAACCAGAGTGCTTTAAAGCTTAAAATAAGAACTTTTGATGCCCTTGTCCTGAAAATAAGAACTTTTGTTTCCTCTATGCTCAAGACACTGTGTTTCAACCCATCCGGGCACTCTCGTCTTGTTTAATTCTCCGCCGCTCGCGAACCAAGCCATGCCCATTGCAGAGCTCTTCCTTGGCGCCCTTCTTCCCGTGCTGCTCGAGAGGTTGGCCTCTCGTGAACTGCTCAACTTTGCAAGGCGTGTGAAGATTGATAAGCTACTGAAGAAATGGGAGAAGATGCTGACCAGTATTGACCAGGTGCTGATTGATGCCGAGGACAAGCAATTGACCGGCGATTGCAACGTGAAGTTGTGGCTCGAAGATCTCAGGAACTTGGCCTATGACATCGAAGACTTGCTTGATGAGTTTGCCATAGAATCTGTGGAAAACAAGTCCAAGACAGAACCTGGCACTAGCAAGGTGCGTGCCTTTCTTCCAAGTTGTTGCTCCAGATTGAGCCCGAAAGCGTTGATATTTGGCCACACAACGAGATCCAAGATAGAAGAGATGGATGACAAATTGCAGGAGATCATAGCTCGTAAAGATGGTCTGAGCCTAAGTGAGAACAAGGGGAGGCGATTAGCTTACCACCAGCTGTATGAGCCGATTCCCACTACAAATGTGACCGAGCCTTATTTCGTTAGCAGGGAGGATGAAAAAAGGGAGATCCTTAGATTATTGACTAGAGAAGAAGATGATAGAACATGCATGGATCCAAAAGTGATTGCCATTGTAGGGATGGGAGGTGTTGGGAAGACAGCTATGGCTCAACAAATCTACAATGATCCTAATGTCACCTTCGATGAGAAAGCATGGGCTTGCGTTTCTGATGATTTCAACGTGCTTTCTATTACGAAGAGTATCCTAGAGACAATCGACATCCATTTGACCTGTGAAGGTAAAACCTTGAATTGGCTTCAGGATGAGCTTAAGAAAAACATTTCGGGGAAGAAGTTTTTTGTCATTTTAGATGATGTTTGGAACAAGAACTATGAAGACTGGACTATTCTCTTGAAGCCTTTTCAATCAGGAGAGAAGGGAAGCAAGATCATCATCACGACTCGTGAGCTCGATGTGGCTTTAATAAGCGGTGCTCACCAATAACTCTCAAATTGTTGTCACTAGATGATTGTATGACTTTGTTCGCACTTCATGCTCTTGGAGTCCATAATTTCGATCATCATCCTGATCTTGAAGTATCAGGCAGGAAAATAGTGGAAAAATGCAAAGGATTGCCATTAGCTGTGAAGGCCTTGGCTGGACTGCTACGTACCAAAGCTAGTCCCTGTGAATGGGAAGCTATATCAAAGAGCAAGATTTGGGATCTACCGGAAGAAAGAATTAACATCCTTCCGGCTTTGAAACTTAGCTACCTCCATCTCCCCTCCCATTTGAGGAGATGTTTCGCTTACTGTGCTATATTTCCGAAGGACTATGAAATCCAACGGTACGAGGTGATTCATTGGTGGATTGCAGAGGGCTTGGTGAAGGAAAAAGAAGAAAGGGACATTTGGATTGTAGTTTTAAGTTATTTCAACGAGCTAGTGTCTAGATCGTTATTTCAAAAGTCGAGTAGTAGTGAATCACAATTCTTGATGCATGATCTTGTGAATGACCTGGCAAAACTAGTTGGAGGTGCAACCCATTTTAGCTCCGGGGAGTCTGAGCTTAAGTGGGATCAAACTAATCCATCTTTAGCTCGTCATGCCTCGTTCATTTCCAATTATCACGTTGTATCAAAAAATTTCAAGATATATCATGGAATGAAAGGACTTACGAGCTTCATATCATTAGGGAAGCAAACTAGCTATTTTTGCACGTCATATGTGTCCCAAAAAGTTCTCTATGACTTGTTGTCAAAATTGAAGTATTTGAGGGTGCTTTCATTAAGTCACTATTCCACCAGGGATATACCAGATTGCATAGGCAAATTGAGACACCTAAGGCACCTTAATCTATCGTATACTCATATTGAAACGCTTCCAAAGTCAATTGTTGCATTGTACAACCTAGAGGTTTTAATGTTGCGAGCCTGTATGTACCTTATTGAATTACCACAAGGTATGGAGAAATTGATCAATCTGAGATTTCTCGATATTAGTAACACTAGCAGACTAAAAGCGATGCCACTAAATATAGGTAGTTTGGTGGGTCTTCAGATGTTGTATAAGTTTATAGTGGGAATGGGAAATGGCTCAAGGTTGAAGGAGTTAAAAAACCTAGAGAACCTTGGAGGGGAATTGTGCATCTCTAATTTGCATAAGGTTCAAAAAGCCGGAGATGCCACGAATGCCAATTTATGCATGAAGGAGGGAATATGCCAGTTGACCATGCAATGGTGCAAAAATTTTGGAAATTTCCGAAATGAAGAGCTTGAAGCAAAAGTCCTAGACTTTCTTCGCCCTCACCCAAACCTTGTAAATTTCACAATATCCTACTATGGTGGCCTAGAATTCCTGTCATGGTTAGGAAGTCCCTCATATGTTAACATGGTGCATTTACGTTTAGATGGGTGTTGTCGGGCCAAAGCGCTAGCCTCATTGGGACAACTATCTTCTCTAAAAGAACTATATATCGAAGGTCTAAATGCAATACACACAGTAGGATCTGAATTTTATGGAACTAAAAGTCCTTTTCCATCCTTAATGACTTTGGAATTCAAGGACATGCGATTGTGGGAGGATTGGTCTCATTGCTTCGACAATGAAGAAGTAGGAGTTTTATTCCC
Organism: Eucalyptus pumila; assembly: GCA_016097595.1. Taxonomy (NCBI): domain Eukaryota; kingdom Viridiplantae; phylum Streptophyta; class Magnoliopsida; order Myrtales; family Myrtaceae; genus Eucalyptus; species Eucalyptus pumila. The sequence continues at coordinate 27,465,919 of CM027847.1, read as the reverse complement.
TTGTCTTGAGCATCTAGTCATTCGGAATTGTCCTATATTGATAGGAAGATTGCCTAGTCAACTAAGCTCCCTCAAAAAGCTGGAAATCAACTCTTGTCCACTTATGGATGCTTCATCCTCTATCGTTAGCCTTCCATCCCTCAATGAATTAAACTTTGGAGGTTGTAATGAGGGAGTGCTGAAGAGTTTGGTAAACTTGACATCTCTAACTGCTCTTGTCCTACGAGATGTTGTTGAATTAACTTGCTTAAATTATGGGTTTATAAGCTCTTTGGTCAAGCTGGAGAAGTTGGAGATGAAAAATTGTAAAAATTTGATGTACTTGTGGCAAGAGAGAGATGTAATTCAGAATCTCACTTGTCTGAAGAGCTTAGTTGTCAAACGTTGTCCTGAATTGATATCATTTTCAGTTGGAGAAGGAGATACAGAGTTGTCTAGCAAGCTAGAGACTATGGACTATTGCATCAATTTGGATAAGCACCCAAGCAAGATTTACACCCTCTCCTCTCTTCAGGACTTGACCGTCGAGGAATGTCCAAAACTCATGTCCTTCCCAGAAACAGGTGAGTTGGTGTCAATGATATCATTAAATATCCAAGATTGTGAGATGTTGCAATCTTTGCCTAGAGGATTGATTGTTCATATGGATGAACCAAGCAGCAACATCGATAATCACGGTGACATGATGTCTTGTTTGCAAAAACTAAAAATCCACGAATGCAATTCTCTACCAGCCTCTTCATTCAGTGAGAATAGATATTTATCTACGACCCTCAACACACTTGAAATTGAAAATTGTAGGGGAGTGGAGACACTCGCGGAGATACCTGTACACCGTCTTCAATCACTTCAAAATATTGATATTGACTATTGCGAGAACTTCAGAAGCTTACCACAGGGGCTGCACACACTTTTCCATCTCACTTCCTTGCATTTGCGGGGGTGTTGGGCACTCGAGCTGGAGTGCTTCCCTCCTCTTCCTCCCGGCATCTTGAAGTTTTGGCTTGAGGATTGTCCAAAGATAAAATCATTACCTAATCAGTTGCATCGACTCACGAGTCTCCAATATCTGTAAATTAATTGGTGTGAGAGTATTACGCGCTTCCCCGATGGAGGATTGCCGCCCCAACTACGGGAACTTGAGGTGATTGGATGCGAGAATATGAAGCAGCCGGTGAGGGAGTGGCTCACCCCTCTCACCTCCCTTGAAAGGCTAACTATCGACGACAGTGCGGGAGGAGTGGGAGAGGAGGAGGATCTTGTGCTTCCGCTCGCTCCCTCTCTGCTCCGTCTTTATATCCAAGATATCGGAAAAGTGAAAAGACTGTCTAGCAGTCTCCATTCCTCTCTCCGTACCTTGCACATTTGGAAATGCCCGAAGCTGAGGGAGTTGCCCCAGGATGGCCTCCCTCCCTCCCTAGAAGACATCTGGATCTACGGTTGCCCGATTCTGGAGAAGCGATGTAGGAAAGAGACCGGCAGCTATTGGCCCCTCATCCGCGAAATCCCGCGAGTTACATTGGGTGATGATCCAACCAATTCAGTCACTTGAAAAAAGGGATTCTGACTTTGAATATTCTGCATGGAAGAGATTAGGGTAATTTCGGCTCTTTTTGAAGGAGGAGGGGGTTCGTATTTTGATTTTAAGATTGGGAAGCTGACAGCTGAAGCTCTCCGCGAACTCGGAACTTTTCGCACTCGACTCACAAAGAGCTCCACCGAGTCGCAGCCATGAGAGCACTCGTCCCAGGAAAACCGACCTCCCCGCGAGCCAGCGCCCCCTTCCCCGGTGGCGCCACCCGCCCGAATAACCGGGCCGCCGCGCCCGCTGCGGCAGACCCCCGAGGCTGCCCCCTCAAAGAAGAAGGAGGACGTCTAACCTCGACGAGACCCTAATTCCTCCTGGATCGTTCCGGACCTGCTGCTGCCGCACCTGCAATTACCCGTATTTCCGAAGGTAAAGCTACTTTGCGCTTTTCCTTATTTGAAATCTTGTTCGACGCTTTCCGCGGGGTTCTCTTCTCATCTACTCCAAGGCGCTTTCTTTACTTGAAATTAGTCTTCGTCCGACGTGAGTCAGTAGGCAGCTGCATTTCCTCAGTTAAACACGGCTTGTAGATTGATCTCAGTAGTCTAAACGAGCGACGGTTTCTCTAAATATTCATCCTTCTTTTTAGCTTACATTGAATTTTACAGTGGACTAATTATTTTTCAACGTTTTAGTTCATGGGCATGGTCCATAAACCTTTCCTTCGCCATCGCCTCGCCAGTATCGAGTCTAGGAGGAGGAGGAGAGGATGCTGAAGGGGGGGACCCGGGATGTGAGATTGCCCCTCGTTGCAGAGAAGTAGGGGAGATGCCACTGGAGGCTCTGTTCTTAAGATCTCAACTTTTAGTGGAAACTCTTTTCATGATTAGAGTTGGTCCTCAAATTACTAGCGGGGGAATAGAGGTATGTACGTATGTTCTCTTTCCGTGTTCATTGAAAGTGTCCATTTTTCCCCCTGATGTTTCAATACGCAAGACAAATCTCAAAAATCATAAATAAATAGCAAAAGACAAGTTTGAAAATGTTTGAAAGTTGCATCGCATTGAAAAAGTGTAACTCCGAACTTTGGATGGATAGAGCAAGTTGGCAGTTAGATGCTTTCAATTCTCTTTCATGTTTAGTTTGGAAACTCCATTTGAACATGTTTACTAAGTTTGTGGGATGTACCTGACTTCTGTCCCTTATATCTCTGATTCTGATATACAGAAATTACACCTGCAGCATTCAGTGGAAGTGGAAGGAACTCGGTATCGATTTTCTGTCTCAATTTGACGATACACAGTACTTATCCCCACACAAGCAATCGTCTTATTTCTGAGCATCCTGTGACGCACATCGAGATCTGTAGGGGAAACAGATTTATTGCGCCTTAAACCTTCCATCCAGCATTTTACTCACGATCCAAGATTAAGGAATGGTTTAGTCGCTTTGAGTACAGACACAAGTGAAGGCATTTCGCGTCCTGGATAGCACTCAATGAAATTATTGCACATTGTTCGTTTTGATGACTATTCGTATACTGCTTCATGGAATCAAAGATGCATAGCCCTAGAGTCGCCAGTTGGAAAATGTTTAAAGGTAAGTAGATTTGTTTCTGCTTTTTCTTTTGACCGGCTGCTTAGGAGGCAGGTAATGATCATGGTAAATGATTAGAATTCAGAAAGAATCTCTTCTGAAGGATTAGTAAATTGTTCGCATTCTACTTGTTTGGTTGCATTTCCAACAAATTGTCTGCATTCTACTTGTTCATTTTTGGCATTGTCAAAGCACACGTCAATAGTTCAATTTCTTGTATGTTATGTCGCTTGTTATCATTTCCCTGGTTATCCCATTGACGTGATTACGTCCACATTCTGTCGTGTGTGTGTAAGGGATCAGTTCTATGCAAGGGGAGTGTTAAGTCATACGTTGCATTTGTCTAACATGCAGCAATAAAATCAAACAGCATGACAAATCAGCAACCCTATTTTTTTGTTTGGTTCTTTCTTCTAGTGTTTTTGGGTGGTCTGCAAGACAAGGATTATAAGCATCGAATTACAACAAGATCTAAAGTTTGGACAGTTAAAAGCCACTCATATGCCAGGGTCAGCTTATCAAATTTGTTTTTAATAGTCTGGTTAACTATTAGGGTCAACTCTTTTTGTTGTCCAAGAAAGTTTTTGAAATGGTTGAGTGGAAGTGTAGAGCTTTCCTTTGGAAGGGAGATCCTGATGCTAAAGAGGGAGCAAAAGTTAAGTGGGACACTGTCTGTCCCCCTAAGCAATTTAGAGGCCTTGGCATCGAAGACTGGATTTGTGAGATCTTGCTTGTATCAAATCCAGCTTGTATTATAAAGTATCTGTGGAGTATTTCATTGAGGTTTATTCTTCATGTTTTGCTTAGCTCTATAGCTATTATCTTGACGGTAAACCCAATGCTACTTATGCTTGGAAGAATTTATTAAAAGTCAGGAATATTTTGAAACCCCGCATTATACAAATAGTGGGTAGTGGAGATCATGTCTCTTTTTGGTATGAATTGCAGCACCATGCCAGGGTCTTGCTGGAATCATTCTCAAGGAGAATAAGTTATGACTCTTCTCTTCTGCTGCAGGCCAAAGGATTGGCTGTAATTTGTTACTCTCAATGGAAATGGCCTGTTGCTAGGTCTGAAGAGTTGGTTCCCATCCAAGCTGCAGTTTGTGGTATGATTTTTCCTAGTTCCTTGGCTGCAGACAAAGTTGTATGCACAGCTTCAAATGGTTGCCTTAATTCTTTTGTTGCTTGGGATATTGTCAAAAACAAGAATGCTGATGTTGACTGGGACAAACTTGGGTGGTTCTCCCCTAATGTGTCAAGATTTGGCTTTATTTCTTGGAGTAACATGATAAACTTGCCACTTTTGAGAGGATTAACAGTTAATCTCTTGAGAGTGCTAGATCTCCTCATTTGTTCTCATTTATATAGTTTGATAAGATTGTTAGTAAAAGTAAGCTCTTCGATTAGCAGATTAGTTAAGCAGCTAATGTTTGTTGATTGATTTGAATCTTCTTCTTTCTGCATATGCCATGAGAAAGGAATGGCGCTTTCACCGGAGGAAGCTTGAGTGTGGCTTCAACCAAGTTTCACGATGTGCAGAATGTTTTGACTCACGGATGATACTTGTGTGTTTGGCACGGAGGTCTCATGACGAGGGAAAAGAGCACTGGCAGAGGAGAGAATCTGTTGATGGTAAAAGAAACGATCAGTCAGAAGCACACACGGGAGGTCAACAACTTCTTGAAATTGGACAATGAATTCTCCGAGTCGAAAGTATTCGTAGCCGGGAATGAGAAATGGTATTGCTCTCACCTTTCCTAATATCGGCATGTGCTAGATAATTGATGTTAATCTCCTCTGCTTACTTGATATGTTCCTAGCTGATCATGGAGAACAATGAACTATCTTGACAAGTATTTCTTGAGGAAGTTTCTTCAATCAGTCTTCTAATTGATGGTTTATAAACATGGACATTACACACATTCATTTTAGTAAAATGTTCATATTGGTGATATCTATATTCTTAACCCAACAGTGAGATGCATGTTTCTCTCGCTGGAAATGGAACTACAACTCTGAAAAAATCCTCACTAAGTTCAGTCATATGTCCTTCCAGGAAGGAATAGGATTGCGCATTTTATCAAGTGACTCACTTTATTCTTCCATTAACTTTGTGAAGACTAGCAAACAAGAATACATTGATTAATCTGAAATGTGGTGTCTTACATTCATTCAGGAAAATATAACTCTCTATCCAGCTGGAAAGGTAACCGGACTCAGAACTTGCATCTCTCAAGAAAACAAGCTACGAGTGATTGAATTCTTGTTTTGGACATTGTAAACGCTCTCTGTGATGCTGCCATTCACTGGTTCAGCCTCTCTGAGCCAGGAGTCCAGTTGGGGGAGACTCATGTTTCATGCCAACTTCTATGATCCGAACACAGGCACTTTGGTGGAGGACAATTGTGTGATCGAAGCAGAGGTCACTGTCCTCAGCGTAGTGGATGCAGTTTGAAGTCGCTATTCTGCTGACAATCACGCTATCACTCAGTAGCATTGCTGTGAATATGTTCATTTCAGCTCTGATATGATACGGATTAATTTCCAGGTCCTGGTTCGCAAACCCGTCCAGTAAAACTGACCGCTGATCTCAAAGATATGCATCAAAGCATGCATTTTTCTTCTCTTCACTCCGTAAAATCTTAACTACCGCCCGATCTGCAATCGCTTCAGACAGATTATTGTACTTTTCTTGTAATTTTGTTTTAAGTATCATTGTATAAATCAAATCTCTGTCCTGATAAATTATGAACTTGCTATTCGTCAAATCAATTCTCTCTCTTCCCCAGCAGTGTCATTTTGCTCTAATAAGTCTAAGATCTTGTGCATCAAAATATTGTTTCCAGATAGACAATCTTTGCGCCAATTATCCCTAAAAGTCTGATCTTTGTACAAATTCTTGGGCTTGCTTGTGCTTGCGCACAATGAAACCTGTGATTCTCAGGTGCTTATTTGAATGTTAAAGCCCGAGCTCACGGGCAAACGAGCTAGCTCTCTCCAACCTGTAAGAAACTACGTATTGAATTGATTCCCGCTTTTAGGGGCTGCGTACTGAATATTCTAACCAACTTCACCTATTCACGGTCTCACCACACTCCCGACAATCTTCTAGTCGAACTTCAACTTGGTTCAAGCTTGAATTCGTCCAACCATAGCTTCTTCTTCTTCTTCTTCTTCTTCTTCTTCTTCTTCTTCTGCTTCTTCTTCTTCTTCATTCCATTTCGACAATGTTGTCTATACATCATGGAATTTCTCAACTCTTCATTCCATTTCGACAATGTTGTCTATACATCATGGAATTTCTCAACGAAACGACGAAATTTGTATCCCTGCCAGATATGGTCTGTCTTCATTTTGTCTGCGATGGATCGCATCGTCGGATCTAAGGTGAGGAAGTGTCTCTTTAATCTTCCCTCAAATTTGTCGTCCTTTTATGGAGGGGTGACAATTATCGCGTCCAGAATGTAGCATCATCTTTTCCATTAATATTTTGATGGGTACTATTTTTGGCAAAGTTGTATGAAAAAGGATCATAAGTCTTAATGATCTTTTCAGCAAAAAAAAATAATAATATATATTTGAATTGATCTTTAGACTTACACGCCATTTGAGTATTTCTCAAGAATGAATTATGAAACCAGGACTTAGACACGACCTGGAATTGCGTGACATTCCACCATATATGCCATGCCTACCATTAAACAACGCTCCCAACTTCTCTCTCCGGACACAATTCCTTCAAATCAAAGGCAGATTTATTGGCTTGAACGAAAACGAGAGAGAAATGACGAGCTAGCGGCGCCTTTCTTCTTGGCAAATGATCTAGACTCGACTAGCCGACACATGGAAATCAAGCACATATTGTAACCAGATGGATCGAGGGAAATTGACAGTGATCTACAGATTAGGTATTGCTATGATTGACATGGGATTCCTTTATGGGAGGATGAAAGGGCAAAATCTCTAAGCCCATAACAATTTCAAGCCAAGTGGGCCAAATATGGAATGCCAAAACAGAAGGTCCTTCCAAAACAAGGGCCGGAAGATCATAAATTGTTACAAATTTTTTGCAGTTAAACAACGCTCCCAACTTCTCAAATTAATTTTTTGGCCACCAAAAACTCAAATCGGTACAAATTGTAATAAATTTACTTTCCATTAGTTTCTGTAAAATTTGATTAATATCACAAAATATCACCAATTGATACACCTGTAATAAATAGACGCAAAACTCCAAATTGATACACCCGTCAATTTCTGCGTGTCATGTAACTCAGTAATTTAATAATAAAATTTAAACAAAACAAACGGAATGTAGGTTTATCACAAGTGTATTAATTTAGAGTTTTTGGTGATCAGAATATGGTTTTGGGTGAGTTTATCATTAGTGTATTAGTTTGAAGTTTTTCTATAATATTGACCCAATTTTTCAAAGGAGAAGAGCCGCATTGTTTGGAGCTTAATGGGAGACCCATGGAATTAATTTTTAACATTGAGGAACCTAATCATGTGCTACTGGCTAGTTTCGCCCCTCCCCTCTCTCTCAAATATTTTCATTTTTGGTACTTCGAAAGTACGGCCCATTTTTCTAATTTAAGTATATTATCGCGTGCCAAGTGTTATGAAGCTATCCAACTCTCTGAGGGCAAACGCGCAACGATTGGCTTCGGAGAATGGGAAGGCCGGACCCGAGGAACACCATGTTTCTCTTCCCTTCAAAAACTATACGAGGAAAATGTTATATGTATTATGTTGAAACTAGATCTGTAGTATCCAAGAAACTACCACTGATCCACTAAAGATCATTCTTTTTTTCTTTTTTTTTTTGTCAAAGAAACATTCCATTCATTACCCAAAATTATCCAGTAGAGCCTGGTAGAGGCTTCAATACAAAACACAACCCTAAAGCGAGATGTAAAATTGAAAATCAGATCAACATAGCAGTTCTAGTGATGAGCAAACGTTCGACCCACCAGAACTGATTTGTCACATTGACAAAGCAAGAAAGCAAACAGCGGCCCATCGTGAAAGTAATTGAACTTCAGATCTTAGAAGAAATTGGCCTATGGATCCGCACTGACTAGTGTGTTCAGATATGAAAGGGGGCTATCCACGGCGAGCAAAATAAGATCGGATCCGTCGCCGAGCAGTTGAAAGAGGAATAGATGAAACGAAGGGGTGGAGGAAAGATGAACTCAAGAGAATCTCTTGGGAGAGGGAAGCTCTCACAATGGAGAGAGAAATCAAAGAAAGAAAAAGAGAGTGAAAAAGAAATACCCTTGGAAGAAAATGCCCCCAATCATGGCTACCGAAGGTGCAAATTTGGCCGGTCGGTCAGTTGAAATCCTTATTTAGGACTTACCCAGTACGAGAAGTGGGGGCCTTCCTTACACACGATGGATGAGTATTTACTTGCCAAAACCAGACCAGTATAAGCAAATATGTCACGGGTTCACATCGTGTTCATAAAGAAATTTGCCCCATCTAGATTGGTTCGCAATTTTGAAACATAAAATTGTGCCCCTTATGGTAGTATTCAGAAAGAGAGGGCTCATGGTATCCGTCTTTTCGTTCCATAATATTCTCTGGAAAAAAAGAAATTAGGACTAGACAAAATCAAATAAGTAACCTGTTGTACAAGTCAAAATTCAACATGCTGATGCATATGTGATAGCAAAAATGATTATCGTTGGTCACAGATGGAATTCATAATTAAACTTTTTCACATGAGAGTTACAAAGGATCCTCCAACTAAAAACATGAAATTACCAATACCTTTAGTTTTCCCTAGAGAATTACCGATACATTTGTGGTTAAAAGACATAAACACTTAGGCTGCATTTGTTTCATGGAAAATGAATGATTATGAAACATTTTCCTAAAAACAATAACTTATATTGTATAAAGAAATTGTTAATACAAAATATTTTTATTATCATAAACAATTTATATCTAAAGATTTTCGTTGATAATGAATTTCTTTTTCGTTCATTCATTTTTATAAGCAATCATTTAAAAAAAAAAAAAAGAGAGAAAAAGATGTTGTGTTTCCCAGAAAATGAATAATTTGGAAAATATTTTTCCAAAAAATAATCGTTTTTATTATTGGAAATAAATATTAAGTGAAAATATTTTAATTTTCAAAAACAATACATGTCTAGACATTATTGTTGACAATGAAAGTATTTTTAGTAGATTTATTTTTGTAAGCAATAAGAGTGATAGTTTTTTTTAAATATTTTTCTGATCATTTATTTTCCGCGAAACAAATTCATCCATATATTCGATATAGAAGTACACTTTATGTTGAGTTGAATCCACTTAGTTTTGGAAAAAATTAATTGTTACTTGCAAAAATTTTGAGTAAAAAAATCAAAGCTACCACATCAAATTTTATATTTACCTTAAACAAGGACCTTATGTAGACATTTGATTTTACATGTATTTACGAATTCTAGGACTTGATTGTGTTATTGGAAGTTTCATGACTTGATTGCATAGTGAGAAATAATTAGTACTTCTATTGTACTTATCTTTTGGATGTGCAAATGCACATACCGAATATCTCGTTTTTATGTACGATCATGCCGTGGCTAGCAAGAAGAGAAATCAGGGAAAGGATCTAAACTCTCTCTTCCGTGCTAGTGTTTTTGGCTTTCACGTTTCTTCAGCGGAATCAGGGCAAGGACTGGATACTATCCCTATAACCAAAAGGAAACTATCTTAAAGCAAAGCATAACGGTACTGTAAAGCAACTATAAAAAGGCTACCAACAAATTGCATATGCAAGCCAACAAATTTCACGGATCCTCTCATCGGTCTCTTCACTTTGCAAATGGGTACTCCTGAATTTGATGATCTACAGGGTATACGACTCTCTCTCTCTCTCTCTCTCTCTCGCGTAATTTGTACAAAAGAACGTTGAAAATGTGCCTCGCAGTCATCGATCTTTTGCCTTGTGTCTCATTTGCAGGAGTAGAGAGAATGGTGTCAGCAACTCCGCCAGCTCAGTATGTCGTCAAAATACAATCCTACTCATCTCTCTCAAAGAACTCCGTGGGCAAGTATGAGTCAGGGGTCTTCCAAGCTGGAGGCTACAAATGGTGACAATCCTTCACTTCTCCCATCCGCATAATTTATTTACCGATCTTTCTGGGTTTATTGGGACAGTGATCCTCCTTTCTTTCTTATTTCAAAGGAAGCTGGTTCTTTACTCAAATGGGAACAAGAGCAAGAACGTGAAAGATCACGTTTCGCTTTACCTGTCGATGGTAGAAACAAGCTCACTCCCCTCAGGTTGGGAAGTTCATGCTCTGGTCAGATACTTTCTGCGTGACCAGGATAAAGACAACTACTTGATAATCCAAGGTATAGCTTCAAACCAGATATTATCTCATCACTTTCTCATCTATTTATACTCTTCAATAGTTGCTCCACACGGTTAACATGCATTCTCCTAATGCATGCATGATCAAGCAACATACCATCTCCTTTATACCAAGTTACAAAACATAATTATAAATCAATGGTCAGTAGAATGAATATTGAGTAAATGAGGTCCTCTGAAGATAAGCGTCTTCTTTTTGGGATGGCTACCCTATTTCGCAAATAAGGGAGAAAAATACTGAATTAAGTAAGAGAGAATAGGAACGCTCTATTCCTTTTCATGCTTTGAGTCAATTCAGTGTATCCATGTAAGTATGCTCTTAATGGGTGTAAGCAATTAACTGAAAGTTCATGGTAGATAAGCAGCGAGAATTGGTGGATTGATACAATTCTTGTCCTTCCTGCAGATGCCATGAGAAAGGAATGGCACTTTCACGGGATGAAGCTCGAATGTGGATTCGACCAATTCATTCCTCTGAAGACGCTTAACGATGCACGGAACGGATATCTCATGGACGATACTTGCGTCTTCGGTGCGGAAGTCTCTGTTACGAAGGAAAAGAGCACCGGCCAAGGAGAGAACCTGTTGATGATAAAGGGCGCGATCAGTCAGAAGCACGTGTGGAAGGTCGACAACTTCTGGAAATTGGACAAGGAATTCTACGACTCGAAAGTATTCATGGCGGAAACTATAAATGGTATCGCTCTCGACCTTCATCATATAGGCATGCGGCTAAAAATTGAATATTAACGTCCTCTACTCACTTGACTTGTGAAATGCTGCTATACCGAACATGGAGAGAAATGAACTTTCTTGACTAATGTATTTTGGGTCATAATTTTCCAATAAAAGTTTATCGAGTCTTCTGATCGGTAGGTTAAAAACATGGACATTACGACATTTGTAACCCAACAGTAGAGGCATGTTCTTCCCGCCGGAGATGGAGGAAACACAGTTTAAAACTTTTACTGCAACACCAAGTTCAGTACCCTCTTGTCCTTCCTGGAAGGAACGGGATTGAGCATTTATGCTAGTGAATGACCCTATTCTTCGATTAAATTGGTGAAGCAAAGAAAACCAGAGTACATTGATGTTGTGTGTCATTCATTCAGGAAAATACGGCTCTATCCGAATGGGAAAGGAAGCGGACTCGAAGGTTTTGTCTCACTGTATCTAGTTTCTGCCGACACAGATACCCTTCCTCCTGGTACTAAAGTATTTGCCGGCTTCTCGCTGCGTGTCATGGATCAGCTTCAAGGAAATAATGTCACTGGCAATGGTAACCATTTCTTGCAAGAAAACAACCTACGAGCGATTGAATTCTTGTTTTTGACATTTGAAACGCGTCCTCTCTCACTCTCATGCAGCTAATCACTGGTTCAGCGCCTCGGACCAGCAGCGGGGTTGGGGCAAATTCATTTCGCATATCAGTTTACGTCATCTGTACGGCTATATGATGAACGACGCTTGCCTGGTCGAAGCAGAGGTCACTGTCCTGGGCGTGTTGAATGCCCTGTGAAGCCGCCGTTCTGTTGAGATACACGGTCAATCCGCAGTATTTGTTGTGAATATTTTCATACCAGCACACTTACGTGATACAGATTATTTCCGGTACCTGATTCTCATGCCATCCAGTCAATTTCTTTGGATCTCCAATGGTTGCTTGATAATTAGCATTTGACTCAAAAGAAGAAACTAGAAGTGGGACCTTGATCCGAACAATAATCAAAGCATGCATTCACTCAGCAAAATCTTAACTACGGTCAGACCTGATCCGCTAATCGCTTCAACAGACTATTGTACTTTTCTCACAACATCATCTAACTATCACCATGTAAATCAATTCTCTACCAGCTAAATTATTATGAACTTGGTATTCATCAAATCACTGTTTTTGCTCCCGCAGAAAAAGTTATTATTTTTGCTGGAATATGCTTAAGGTTTTGTGCATCGGAATATCGTTTCCAGAGATATAATCTTTACGCGAATTGTCTCTAAAAGTCTGATCTTCGTACAAATTCTCAAGTGCGCACACGCACAAATTGCGATGTTTCATCTAGGCATGACAAGCCTTTTCAGGGGCTTTATTTGAATGTTAAAGGGCCTTCAATTCATTCTAGAATTTACTCAATTCTAATGCTAATGTAGTAATATTTTGTTGTGTGCTTTGCTTACAAAAATATAATGAAAGGAAAATATCTAAAGCATTTGTGAATTTTCATCTAAATACCCACCTATATATATATCTCTTCTTTTAGAAAAGAAAATTACACTTTTGCACTCTTATTTAGCGTGTTGTCCATCTATTTACAATTTCCCCATTTTCCTTTCCATAATATACCTTTGCTTTCTCATAAACACGATCACAATTGCAACCTCCTCTCTCTCTCTCTCTCTCTCTCTCTCTCTCTCTCTCTTCCCGAGCTTGAAATTATTAGAACATGGCTTCTTCTTCCTCTTTCCAACGTGACGAAATAATCATGCAGTTTCTCACGTAACAGCAAAATCTATCCTTCAATGAGATATACGTTCCGTCTTTACTTTGTCTTCAGAGGAATCCCGATACGAGCTCATGGCCATGGCCATGGCCACCACGAGTGGTCTAATGTTGGCAGGGCAACCCAAGATGATGCACGCGATTGCCGGCAACGGAGAGAATGGTGGCGGGGGACTTAGGTTGAGAGTTTGAATGTGTGGAATTTGTGAGGCTAGAACTTCTGGGAGAGGAAGGGTATTTTTTTATTCATTCTAGTATCGTGGAGGTATGAAAGCTGTGTGTTTTTGGCTTGTGGGTGATAGACGAAAACTCGAGTATGTTTTCGGTGGTTTTCTTCTAAACGGTATATAACTAAAGATACACAAAAATAGAAAATTAAATCTTAAAATTGCCAAAAAAAAAAAAATGGTAGTTTTTATCGATGTTTTGATTCGACTGCCATTTTAGACAAAGTTGTATGAAGAAAAAAGATCGTAAGTCCAAATAACATTATTAAATCAAAAATTATTTATTTAAATTGATTTTCAATCTTACACATTGTCTAAGTGTTTCTGAAGAACATGTTCTGAAGTTAGGACTTAAACATGACATGGAATTGCATGACATTCTTATCATATTTGCCATGGCTACCATTAACATGATGCTAATATCTCATCTCTCGATCACATTCATTCAAATTAAAGGCGGACTTATCAACTTAGAACGAAGAAAAAGAAAGAAATCGCCAATTGGTGGCAGCTTTCTTCTCGCCAAATGGTTCGGACTCAATTAGCTGGAACATGGAAATCGAGCACGTATTGTAAATAGATGGATCAACGGAAATTAGCAGCGGTAAATAGATTAGGTATCAATGCGATTGGCATGGGATTCCTTTGTGGTAGGAAGAATGGGCAAAAATCTCTAAGCCTATAACAATTTCAAGCCAAATGGGACAAATGTGAACATTGAATGCCAAAACAGAGGTCCTTCCTTCCACACAAAGGGCCGCAAGATCATAAAGTGACAAACCTTTCAAGGGACGAGCCACATTGTTTGTCAAAAATGGGATATGAGACGGAACAGATTTTTGAGAAACTTAAAAAATGCAACAGATAAAGTTGAAAAGAGTTCAGAGAAGAGAAAATTGCACACAAATTTATAGTGGTTGAACTAGATCAAGCGTACATCCATTCTCCCACGCTTTGACAGTCTTCTGGCTGAAATTTACTAAAGTATCAACAGAGAAGTACAATATTTCGAATGCAAATACTCAGTGGAAAATTTATTTTTCCCTCACTAAGTCACTCTTCTTGTCATTTTCTCTCTTGAATAAAATTAGTAAGAGCTGTAACAAGTGGTTAGAAAGGCTTCAGACTTTGGAATTTTAATTTTCACGCACAGTTCAGATAGACTAAATGACCTCCTTAAATACTTATCCACACCTTATTAGCATTCTTCAGAGGAATTTCTTCCAATCAATCTATTGGATAGAATAAATTAAGGAAATCTTGTAGTTGTTTGAAGATTGAGATGAAAATCCGTTAATTTTGATTATCTATACAATCAGAATCTAGATTTTCAAAAGTAGATGCTTCTTAAAAATGAACTTGTCTTCACAAGATTGATTTCATCAATTCGTGATTGATTCCATTAATGTATTTATAAAAGGTAAGTAAGATTCTTCACCAGAAAGCCAAATATTAAAAAATAAATCTCTATCATGTTCATAGTGAATCATTGTCGCAAGATCACTAAATTTGAGTCTGATTATATATTCGTTATGGACTTGGTTTCAGTTTTGATTGCGTCAGAGTGGAAAAGGCTTCTGGAATGAATAGACTTTGACAAAAGGCTGTCACAAGTCTATTATTCTTCATAATAAGAACAAGACTAAGAAAGTTTTGTCAATTTTAAAACTTGGTAAGAGTTTTTTTTCAACAACCTTTGTCAATCAATATTGTTTATTTGAATTTTTCGAAACTAAACATATGTGTTTGAGAGTAGGTGAGATGTAGATGTCATTGAGATAGCTAGTATAATCATCTGAGGGTGAATAGGTGCGCACAAACAAATTCTCGATATACGGAAGCGATTCTAGGCAAACGATAGAAAGGAAAATACGATCAAAGTAAAGTAAAGGATAGGGAAGAGAGAAATGAACACAAAATTTATAGTGGTTCGAACATTCCAAGCTACGTCCACTTTCCGCACCGACAACTGCAATCACGCCCGATCCTCGGCGCGCACACATCCTTCTCATTTGGTCGATTTTATAATGCGATATCCCAGGACTAGTATCGCCGACCCTTTCATTTATTAAGCACATGCGGAAGACGAAGTAAAATCCCCAAACTATAAATCAATGGGATAAAAGCAGGCCATATTTTTCATATTGAAATTTATAACCAAACTTTTATACAAACCACAAATCACTTCATAACTATCACAACAACATGGAGATCTCAAAAGAAGACAGAAACTTAGATGAACTAGGCCGTACTCAAGGCCCCTCTTATAAATTGTCTTCTTCTTCCAAAAATCCTTCTCCTCAGATCTCACCTCCGAGTTCTCCTTCTCGGATTCCTCCTCCACAGCTCTTCGGCGGGGTCCTGAAATGGTTTTCCCCAAACTGGGATGAGACTACGTCTCAGCGAGTTCTACCCCACTAAGCCCGATTAGTAAACTATTATACTAAAGGCGCCTAAACACGCACGAAGGGGACTTACCTCGCCTCGATCTCACCCGCAAGTCGCACAATTCACAATAGGCACCCATTTACTCAAAACAAATCGAACCAGTCGATTACATGTCATACAAATCACTTCCACGGAGGAGTATCTAAAAAAGCGAGGTACGCGTGCATTTCTGGACGACATTCCAAGTCTCCGAGTTCACGTGCCTCGAACCTCGGCCCACGTGCATTCTCTCGTGCGACCTTTTCGCCAAAGTGATGCATCAAGTCACCGAGCCCACGTGCTTTTTTAGATGCCCCGGCCCACGTGCATTCTCTCGTGGTGCATTTCACCAAAGCGATGCATCAAGTCGCAGAGCCCACGCGTGCTTTTAGATGCCTGTACTTAGTCACGAGCTCCATCAATGCTCTCGGGCGTCGATTCGCCCAAGGTGACGTCAAATGAACACTTTACTATGCTCTCGCGTCTTTTTTCGCCAATCTGATACACGATCACGTGAGCCAACGTAAACAATTCAATATGCTCTCGGGCGTCTTTTCGCCATGGTGATCACTGATCACGAGCCAACATAAACAATTCAATATGCTCTCCGTCTTTTTCGCCATGGTGATACACTGATCACGAGCCAACGATTTCTCAATCAATTAATTAAATCAACTCAACAAAGCATTATAAATGCTTTGAATAAACATACTTGGCCATTCACCAATCAATACTCAATCAAATAATTAAATTAACTCAACAAAGCATTATAAATGCTGAATAAACATACTTGGCCATTCACCAATCGATAATTCAATCTCAATCGATTCCAATCAATTTAGGGTAAATCCCTAAAATATCACAATTTATTCAATTCCATACAACGTGGAGCTCAAATAAATAAACGGATCGGATCAACCTAATGATCAAAGACGAGATTTCGGTCGTCGGCCATCAAAATCTTAATTTCCGAAAAATAATTAATTTATTTATTAATTTCGAAAATTAAATAATTATTATTAAAAATTCAATTTAGCTCAAAATAAAGCCCGATTACATAAACGGACTTCACCACGGTCATCAGCATAATTTTCCGGTTCCAGACCATCTCAGTTGAATTTTCGGAAAATAAATAATTATTTAATTTAATTCCGAAAATTAATATTTAAATATTAAAAAATCCACTTAGGCCCGAAAAGCTAATTGGAGCCCACTAAGGGTCGGGAAAAATCCCGAGGCACTTCCAATAATTAGTAGACAATGTCTACTTGCTAATTACACATTCAATTTATCTAAATCGCATCACAATTGACTAATAATTGCTAATTTAATCTAATCTAACAACCTAAACATAATTAATTAAATCTAAACCAACCTTAAGCATAATTAGCCAACTAATCCAAGATTAGTGAGATTACTCACCAAATCGCGTGCAAATCGGATCAATCCGACGGCGGCGACGCGAGGAACGATTGTTCCCAAAGCGACTCGCGGATCCGGGGCCGGGAAACGGCCCAAAATGGGCCCGAACCAGCTGGAAACCCATTTCGTGGGTTTCTGCCCTTGGCTGGTCGGAGCAGATCCGGCGGCCAAAACGGCGAGGGAAGGCCGGCGAAGGACGAGGGGGACGCCGGGGAAGTCCGGCGGGGCTGGGCGGTGGCCGGAGCTAGCTGGTCGGAGCAGAACCGAGCTGGACAGCAGCTGAAATCGCACGGGGAGGACTGGGCGCGAGGGGATGGACGCGGGGCGGAGCGCGGACGGCGGGGCGACGGCCTGGCGGCGAGCTGCGGCGGTGCGTGGGCGGCGACAGCGGCTGGCTGCGGTCTCGGCGAGCTGCTGTCTTCGCTTCAGCTTCTCCTTTGTTCGCTGGTTCGCACGCAAAGAATAAAGAAGAAGAAGAAGAATGCGGTCACGAGGGGATGGGGGAGAAGAGAGAGAGAAGAGATAGGGCTTGACCGGTCAAAAGGGAAGAGAGAGAGAATTCGGTGGGGGAAAGGCTGTCCGCACGATGGGGAAGGGGAGAGGAGAGAGAAGAGAGAGAGAGGAAAGAGAGAAGAGGGAGAGAGAGAAAAAGAATTAAAATAATAACATTATCTTATTTTCTTTTTCTCTTTCCCTTTCCCTTTCCATTTTCTTTTGATTGATTTTTCCTCCGATAATTTCTTTCTTGAAATTTCTGACTTCGAATAAATTGATAGACGATGAGGCGATCCTAAAAATGAATTGTGACATCGTCCGAATATTCGATTCAAAACCGAATTAAATTTCATGATTAAAATCGACCGGACGCGATTTTAGTCCAATCCAACAAATTAGGTAGCTTTTAGGGATTTTACCGCGGTTATATCCCTTAACTCCGCTTCACGATAAGTTAGCTAACTCGTGAGTGATCACTGCAGAAAAAAGGACCATAGGCGCCGACGATATGCACATTTCATTTTATCGAAACATGGTCGAATTTCAGGATGTGACACAGCCCACCGACTGGGTTTCACTATGAACAAAAGAGAAGTTACAGCACAGCTTTTTCTTGATTCTACAATGTAGATGTTCTACCACACTTCCTCAAGGTTTCTCACGAATATGGACTTAACTTTTGTCTACACGATTTTGCTTTCAACAAATGAATTGATTAGGAACAAGGAGCTTCAAACTTTGGAATTCTTCTTTCGTGCACGCTCGAACAACCGGAATGTCTTCCTTATATACTTTCCTTCATGCCATCATACCTGTTGGCACTTACCAAATGAATTCTCCAATCTACCCGTTGACGGAATAAATTAGGAAAGATCATTCGAGCTTATTAAAGAACATGTCAATAAAGCCATCAATCATGTTCGCATACAATCGTGGATCTCGGTTTCCATAAGTAGAACCTTCCAAGATACTTTGCCAATCATCGGATCCTTAATCTTCAAATCAATTAAGATCAAATAAAGGATTCGGTTATGTCATATCCAAATAAGAGATCTTCTCCAATCGATAATGGCACATCCTTAATGAAACAACCAAGTTAGATAACCTTTCTTCAATCGGATTAAACTCGTCAATGAGGATTGACTTTAAGTCTTGAGTCCTATTTGTCCAAGATCTTCGTGACTTTAAATAACAGTCTAAGTCTTCGATAGATCGATGGAAACGCTTTAACTTCAAAACACTTCAAGAGGATTTCTCCAACAATCTCCCCATTTTTGATGGTGACAAAACTTTCCGCGCAGATTTGGAAAACTTTGACCTGCAAAACATTTCTCAAACACATATGCATATCTTATAGATAAATGGCTAAATGAATAACACTAGGGTCTGCAGCCACAGAAGATAAGTTAGTCCATTATGCAATAAAGCCATCCATAAGATATCAATGGTAGTTAATAACAAACAGTCAAATCCAAATCCCAAATTTAGTCCACATCCAGACACACAAGTCAAGTCAAAACAAACCACAAAACAAACCAAAAGTTCGACAAATTTTAGTTCAAAGTTTTTCAAGTCTCTCAACTCTCCCCCTTTTTGTCAGCATAAAAAAGATTGAGATGAAAATGAAGTCAAGGATTCTTGGGAACACGAACAAGTTGGAAATCTCCCATCGACTGAACGATGCCTTCCAGCCTTTTAAAGTCTTCCTTCAGCCGTGCAACATCCTCACCCTTAGCATTAGCCCGAATCAAGAGAAAGGGCTTGGATTTGATCATTTAATGAACCCGAAGAGACTTGTCCCGCATTCTCCGCAAGTTCGAACTTCACATCCCAATGCATATATTTGACCTTGCATCTCTAAGAGAATATCCATCACTCGCGAAAGTCTCTGAATTGTCGGGCCTACGTCGGCATTAGCACGATCCGATGGAATAAATACGTACGATGGTAGATCGCATAATCACGCAGATTTGGTGAAGAAACCTCATGACCTTCCTCGAAACCGAGAGGCATAAACATCCTCCGGATCCGGGGTCGGGGATCGGCCCGACTCCCTCACTTGGTTGCGGGATTTGAGGACATTCCTCTTTTTCTTGGTCTCCCCGTGTTCATGCCTTGTGTGGAGAGTGCTCCTCATGTTCTCCTTCTTCTTGATCTCTTTCTCTTCTTCTTCTTTTTCAACTCTCTCTTTCTCGCGTCTCTTTCTTCTTCTTCTTCTCTTTCCTTTATTTCTTTTTCCTCCGCTTCTTTCTCTCGCTCTTTCTTAAATCTGTTGTTCGACTCTTTCTCCGGAACAGATCGACTGAGATTCTTCAAAGCCATTGCAGAGATAGTGATGTTATCCTCATCATCTTCATCCTCAACGAGGAGAGCTCTTCTTCTCTTAAATGGAGCATCCATGGGCTCCTTCTCTTTCTTTTTTCCCCGAAAGAGAATTGATGAGATTTGACTCGGAGTCTTCTCCTTAAATTTCTCCAATGCCTTGCTTAGTTCCTTCGTACGCATCTTGGTCACCATTTTCAGTCCTACCACCATATGATCGCACGATCGAGCACAAAGAATTTGCGGAGGCTGAATGTTCAGATGTCTGAATAACTTCGTCACAAAACCTGGATAAGGAAGTTGTCCTCTATCCTTCATCACAGCTCTATACATGTGGAACATAACAAAGGTGAGGAAGTGAAAACATTTTCCCGATGATGGCATACATTAGCTTTGCCTCGAACTTGAGACATCAGTCTTGGAAGTTGATTTCGGTCTGAGGCAATTGATTACAATTTTGTGCAGCAAGATGTTAAATGCACTCATCCTTGAATAGGAAATATTTTCCTCTGTTCTCCTGTTCTTAACAAGTTCCACTGTAGTACGAGCAATAGAAACTTTGATCCGTTGATATCTTCCTCTCTCAACTCCTAACACATCTGCCAGCATATCCATATCCACTACAAAGTCTTGATCTTTGACACTAAAGGAGAATCTATTCACATCCAAAAAACTAAGATTTGAATAGAAATATGTAGTTAGTTGAGGATAGGCCTCTGTGGTGTCAGAGCAGAATTTTTCAAGTTGAAGATGACCGAACTTTTCCCTCAAGTTCACATTTACGGATCCGGAAAGTCAAAATCCACACTCCTAGGGTTTATCACCCCACGCTTCAGCAATTTTGAGTATAGATCCTTATGTTCCTTCGATCTAAACAACTCTCCCCTTTTTCCTCGATTTTCCGCCGCAACTCCCATTCTTGGTTGAAATTGGCTGTATAATTTGTCATCATCATTTCCATCTACCGGATTAAATCCCCAATCACGAGGGTCACTTGGGATATTCGCAAGGGTTTCTTCTGCCACCCCCTTACGAGCAATTCCCAAACTTTCCATTTTTTCGCAAAAAGATATATTCATTTCCATATCTTTTGTCCTTAAGAAAATCATCCACATAGTTCAATGGAGTACCAGTCCCTTTTAAAGCACGATACAGCTTATAAATAAAAAGAGGGCCTTTGAACTCTTACAGGGTTTGCATCTTCAATGATTTCTTCATTTTGATGATGATCAACATCTTGAGGACTAGATGGAGGAGAATGACGCTGTTGAGAATGTTGTGGGCTCTGCTGCTGATTTGGAGACACTTCTTCTTCAGTGAGATCAAAGTGCGTAGGCCCCTCACTCATTCCGTGGTCCCCGCTTGCGATCCTCGAAGACTTTCTTGAAGACGACATCTTTCTTAGTCTTTGAAAGATTCCTTGCTTGACTTTCCCAAGAAAGATGACAACTTTTTCAAGATTAAACAAGAGAAGAAAACATGAATGGAAGATTGGTGCTTTTTAGGTTTTGGAGTTAAGCGAGGAGAAACGATTATATATAAGACGAAATAAATGAGAGGATACCAAACGTCGTAATGGAAAGTGAAAATATGCCTTTTAAAAAATAACTGCATTTTTCGAAAGATGGTCACATCAAAATAACTTCTTTTTCTAAAGGAAACGATGCAATAATCTCGTCAATTAAAGATAGCGATTGAGATGGCAATAATCAACACGGTTGATGAACGTACCTTTTCAAGATGAGATTAGAGAGAGAGAATAACTTACAGTCAAAGTCTTGCAGTCAAAGTCTTATTTGTCTGAGTCTGAGAGTCTCTAAACTTTAACTTCTTCAAACCTCAAAATGTTGAGTTTTGAACGGATAATATCAAATTGATTTTTCTCCAAAGGCTTTGTAAATATATCCGCTAGTTGGTTCTTTGAGTCAACAAACTGAATCATAATTTCTCCATTTTGAACATGATCTCTAATGAAGTGATGTCATATCTCTATATGCTTTGCTCTTGAGTGAAGAATTAGATTTTTGGTAAGATTGATTGCGCTGGTGTTGTCACATTTAATTTCCATGCATGAATCTTCAATTCCGAAGTCTCTTAGCTATTGTTTTATCCATAGAATTTGTGAACAACAACTTCCAAGAGCTACATATTCGCTTCGCCGTAGAGAGAGTTCTTGTACTTTGCTTCCTTGAAAACCAAGACACTGTCCTGCTCCAAGTAGTTGTGTACTTGAGGTGCTCTTTCTATCAACTCTGCGCATCCAGCTAAGTCGCGTCTCGAGTACCCAAGAAGAGTAAAGTCTCCTTTTTAGGATACCGGACCGAAGCTTGAAGTTGATGCAATATATTTGATAATATGCTTTGCAGCATTTAAATGTGATTCTTTAGGTCTGCTTGAAATCGGCACAAATACAAACACTAAACAAAATGTCAAGTCTAGAAGCGATAAGATAAAGAAGTGAATCGATGATACTCCTGTATAACTTTTGGTCGACTTTTTTTCCTCCTTCATCTTTATCTATCTTCAAGGAATTTGACATTGGTATATCAGCCTTTTTGCAATTTTCCAGTCCAAACTTCTTCACAATATCATTAGTATATATTTTCTTGATGAATAAAAGTTCCTTCATTCAGTTGTTTCACTTGAAGTCCAAGGAAGAAGGTTAACTCACCCATCATGCTCATTTCAAATTCATCCTGCATAGTCTTAGAGAATTTCTTGCACAGACTTTCATTAGAGGATCCAAAAATAATATCATCGACATATATTTGAACAAGTAGAAAAGTCTTGCTTTCTCTTTTAATGAAAAGAGTAGTGTCTACTTTACATTTAACAAATCCATTTTCAATTAAAAACTTACTCAGTCTGTCGTACCAAGCTCGTGGTGCTTGTTTCAAGCCATATAAAGCCTTTTTGAGTCTGAATACTGAGTCTGGTTTCCTTGGGTCTTCAAACCCAGATGGTTGTTCCACATAGACTTCCTCTTAGATGAATCCATTTAGGAAGGCACTTTTGACATCCATTTGGAATAACCTGAAATTCTTATAACAAGCAAAAGCAAGTAATAATCGAATTGCTTCTAACCTTGCTACTGGTGCGTAAGTCTCGTCATAATCTATCCCTTCTTCTTGTGTGTATCCCTTGGCCACGAGTCTTGCCTTGTTTCTTATGACTTTTCCTTTTTCGTTCATCTTGTTCCTGAAAACCCATTTAGCTCCAATAACAGACTTACCTTTTGGTTTATGAGTTAATTCCCGACATCATTAATACTTTAATTGCACGAGCTCTTCTTGCATAGCTTCAATCCAAATTTTCATCGATAAAGCTTCTTATATGCTTTTGGGTTCTATTTCGAAACAAGAGCCACAAAGACTAGACTCTTCGTGCCTTTTGGATCTTGTGCGAATTCCTTCATTGATGTCGCCAATAATAAGATCTTTGGGATGACCGGACTTATGTTTCGATTCTGGTTAATTTTTCAGATTGATGGTCACTTTCTTCACTTGAATCTTCAACAGTCACTTGTTGCTTTGGTCCTTCAAAGTCGAGCTATTTTAGACTTTGTAGAGTCTGAGCGAGTTCGATTCTTCAAGATGAGTCTGAATGGATTCATTTTGCATAGAATCTTGGAATTTAACATTCATTGATTCTTCTATTGTTTGAGTCTTCTTGTTGTAGACTTGTGGTTGAATATCCAAGGAAGATGCCTTCATCTGACTTTTCTTCAAACTTACCAACTCGATCATTTGCATTTTTCAGTATGAAACATTTGCATCCAAATACATGAAAATATGAAACAATAGGCTTCTTTTCTTTGAATAGTTCATAGGGGGTTTTTTCCAGAATAGGCCTTAGAAAAATTCTATTTATAATGTAACATGCTGTAAAAACTGATTCAGCCCAAAAATGTGAAGAGATGTTACTTTCAATTAAAAGAGTTCTAGCCATTTCTTGAAGAGATCTATTCTTTCTTTCCACAACTCCATTTTGCTCTGGAGTATATGGAGAGGAGAATACATGCTGAAGACCATATTCATCACAGAATTTTGTAAAATCATGATTTTCAAACTCACCTCCATGATCTGTTCTTATACTCGAGATAACATACCATTTTCAATTTGAACCTTTTTTGCAAACTTTTCAAAGTAAGAGAAAGTTTCAGACTTACTTGCCAAGAAATATACCCAAATAAATCGTGAGTAATCATCCACAATTACTAGGCATTATTTCTTACCTCCAATGCTTTGTGTTCGTTGGTCCAAAAAGATCCATATGCGTAAGCTGCGACACGGTTAGTGGAAACTTGATTTATTGGTTTAAAGAAATTTCTTACCTGTTTTCCCAGTATACATGGTGTACATAGATCAAACTTTTGGTATGATAATTTGGGTAGACCACAAACAAGCTTCTTTGTTGTGATTTTGGCTATTTGCTTCATATTGACGTGCCCAAGCTTTCTGTGCCATAAATTTGCTTCGTCTTGGATTGAGATTAGACATTGTGATTCATCTGGTTTCATATCCAAGTGGTAGATATTTCCATGTCTTCGTCCCATGAATGACTGAGTAGAATCTTTGCTGATTTCTAAACATATTCCCTCTTGAAAGTTGATTTTAAAACCAGTATCACATAGCTGACTAATACTGACCAAATTGTAGTTAAGCCCTTCCACTAAGGAAACATTGCTGATTGTGAGATTTCCAATCTTTACAGCTCCAAATCCCACAATTTTTCCTTTGCTGTTTCCTCCAAAAGAGACTTTTCCACCATTCACTCGAACAAGCTTTATGAAGTAATTTGAGTCTCCCGTATGTGTCTCTGAAAGATCCACTATCCAGATATCATTTTACCTTTTTCTTGATAGTGACTGCATTTAAAAAAACTCAAACCTTCTTTGGTACCCATATTTTCTTGGGTCCATTGGTGTTAGTATGGTATGCGGTTTTTGCCCATACATTTTTAACAGTTTCCAAATCATAGGACATTCTTTTTCAAAATGATCTCCGCGTTGCACTTTGAGCATCCGAGAGCATTGCGACCTACTAGTTTTACAAAGATTCTTTTAAAATGATTTTTGTAAGCATCTCTTGTGGGTCTTTGTTTGATTCTTTCCTTCACCTTAGGAAAATCAATTAAAGGAATGGTTTCAAAGAAATTCCCAAACCAGATTTATTAAAATAAGGTCTTTGAACAGAGAGAATTTTTTCCAGTTTCTCAGATCCTATAGAAAATCTTTTGGAAATATTTGAGATATCTCTTTTCAAGAATGCATTTTCTTTTAAAAGATTATCTTCACTTTCTTTAAGAGAAGAAACATTCTTATCTAAACTTTTCACTTTCTCTTTCAAAATATTTTCCTGTTGTTTTAGAGCAGAATTTTCTTTCTTGAGTTCGGAAATTCTTTTAAGAGAAGTCTTAAGACTGAAACACAATTCATCAATGTATTTTGAAACCTTAATAGGGATTTTGAAGTTACTTACCTCAAATTCCGCTTTACGAGTCTGAACTGTCTCGAATTTGAATTTGAATCCGATTGTGCCATTAGACATATATTGGCATAATCATCATCACTTTCTTCACACTCTATATCACTCCAGGTTTCAGCTTTAAGAGCTTTTCGGTACTTTTCAGTTTTTCCTTTCTTCTTTCTCAGAAGAGGACAGTTGGGTCTGATGTGTCCTTTTTTCTTACATTCAAAGCAGACTACATCCTTGTTTGATTCATCATCCTCAACAGACTTAGTCTGTTGTTTTTGAAAACTTTGTTTCTTTGGATTGAATCTTCTTCCTTTTCTATTCAGTTTTCTAAATCTTCTTATCATGAGAGCAAGTTCCTCATCATCCATATCGTCTTCAGAATCTGTAACATCAGAATCATCATTAGATTTTAATGCAATGGATTTCTTACCTTTAAGGTCTTCGTCTTCATTGATTCGTTCCACTTCATAAGATCAAGAGTCCCAACCAACTCATCAACAGATAGTGGCATGATTCTTTGGGTCTCTCGATTGAGGTCTTTATGTGATTCCAATCCTTGGAGAGTCCACGTAGTAGCTTGTTTACTTTCATGGGATCGGGAATTGGTTGATCGTGATTTTCAAGACCATTCACGATTTACGTAAAGCGACTCAACATATCGCTTATAGATTCTCCTGGTTTTATTTTGAAGGCTTCATATTGACCGAAGAGAATGTTGATTCTAGTCTCTTTCACTCGATCGGTTCCTTCATAGGTAATATGTAATCTATCCCAGACTTCTTTAGCTGTAACACAAGACGATATTATGTTATAAAGAATAAATTGCTTTTGCATCAAGAGCTTGTCTCTTGATTTTCTCTTCCTGAGTCATTTCGCTAGACTCAACAACATCTTTTCCTCTTTCTAAGACAGGATGCAGCTTTAGGAATGATTCATTTTTCTACAACATCCCATTCCGGAGGATCCTTTGATCTTAGGAATGCTTTCATCTTGTTTTTCCATATGTTGTAATCCTTTCCATCAAAGTAAGGTGGTCTCAGGTATTGCTTTGCCCTTCTCTACATCCTGGAGCCAACATACTAGCCATGGATCTTTAACTCTGAAGTAAAACACTTCAACCAAAGTGAGTACACAGGCTCTGATACCAATTGAGATAGCTAGTATAATCACCTAGATGTGGGTGAATAGGTGTACAAACAAATTCTCGAGATACGGAAGCGATTCTAGGCAAACGATAGAAAGGAAAATACGATCAAAGTAAAGTAAAGGATAGGGAAGAGAGAAATGAACACAAGATTTATAATGGTTCGGCTTATTCCAAGCCTACGTCCACTCTTCCGCACTGACAGCCCACCGGCTGGATTTCACTATGAATAAAAGAGAAGTTACAGCACAGCTTTTCCTTGATTCTACAGTGTAGATGTTCTACCACACTTCCTCAAGGTTTCTCACAAATATGGACTCTCTTTTGTCTAAACGATTTTGCTCAACAAATGAATTGACTAGGAACAATGAGCTTCAAATTTTGGAATTCTTCTTTCGTGCACGCTCTCGAACAACTGGAATGTCTTCCTTATATACTCCTTCATGCCATCATACCCGTTGGCACTTACCAAAGGAATTCCTCTAATCTACCAGTTGGACGGAATAAATTAGGAAGATCATTCGAGCTATTAAAGGAACATGTCGATAGTCCATCAATCATGTTCGCCCATACAATCAGGATCTCGGTTTCCATAAGTAGAACCTTCCAAGTATACTTTGCCAATCATCGGATCCTTAATCTTTAAATCAATTAAGATCAAATAAAGGATTCGGTTATGTCATATCCAGCGAAGAGATCTTCTCCAGTCGATAAGGCCACATCCTTAATGAAACAATCGATTCTGGATAGCCTTTCTTCAACGGATTAGAAAGCGTCGTCAATGAGGATTGACTTTAAGTCTTGAGTCCTGGCGTCCGAGGTCTTCGGACTTTAAATAGCGAGTACGCAAGCCTTCGACTAGATTGATGGAAACGTTTTGTCAACTTCAAAACACTTCAAGATGATTTCTCCAACAGATGTCACACCCCAAAACCATATTGAATGGGGGATGACATGGTCGTCCTTTCACTCAAAGGACGCAGCCTCAAAGCTCCCAAAATCCAACTCTTAAAAGTCCCCACATCCATATTGCTCTCGTACTTACTCATCGTTAGTCGAGGAACTTGAAAAAGATTGGAAAATAGGGGGGGTGAATAACCACGACTCAGTGAGTAGTGCATCTCTTCTAAGCGGATTGAGCACCCACTATGCATATTTACAAAACCAAACCGCAACTTTTTTAACCCAAATCTAGGATATAACAAACATACAGTAATAAGAATAAGTTACATACGCTTCAACATAGCTATATTTATAGCAAAAATAATCATTTCATAATAACATTGAAATAAACATCAATGGTCTAATCCACTTATCAATCTCATTAATTCACACGCCAATGGTCCATTCCATTGGTTAAACTCATACCACACCAAACCTAGAAATTTAACAAACCTTCAAGGCAAAAATATAACATTTCTTACTTTAACACAATATGTTCAAAGCAAAAATATTCAAGATAATGGTCTAACCCATTGGTCAATCTCATAAAACATGTATCAATGGTCTATTCAATTGATTAATCTCATCAAACCACATATTGATAATCTAATGAAATTATATGTCGATGGTCCATTCTAACGACAAATCTCAAATTACACGTTGATGGTCCATCCCATCGACCCAACTCATATTACATGTCAATGGTCCACTCCATTGACCAATCTGTTGCTCAATATTAAACTATGGTCATGATACAACGCTTGGTGACGAGGCGACCAAGATTCCCCCTTGGCAAGGTCTCCTCCTATTATTAGCCAGTGGTTCAGCCCACAAGAATATCCTAGAATAGTACACGTATACCCACAAGTCCCTCGCTGGGCTCATAGTGATATTAAGCATCCACATCACTCCAGAACAACACCATCCAATCCATAAAACATTTCATATATCATCAAAAGATTTCGCAACTCAACTTATCTGCCAAAAATACTTTTCATAAAACATTCTCAAATAATTTCAAGACTCGTCTCATAAATCAATTTCAAATCAAATACATTTCAAAAAGCTTATTACAAATCAATAACTATATAACATTCCATAAATCATCTCAAAATCGAGCTTTTCGTGAAATGGTTTCACAAACCCAAAACATGTAATATTTCTCAACTTCGTTCATCAAACAAAATATATATTCATCAAAAAGTTCTCACACTATTTTCAAATATCAAACATAGTAAATGCCCAATCCAACTTTTATGCAATAAACATGCTTATTCATAACTCATAAAGTATCAAATCTTTATCATTTTGAAGACATGAGCTTATAAATTCTTAGAAGAGATAGCACCACTCACCTGAGAAAGTCGAAAATCAACCTATGTGATAACTTGAGCCAATGCACTCGTATTCCTATTAATAAATCGAATACGATATTAAAACCAGGCAATATGTCACTCTCCAACTAACTACTCGACTACTGACCCAAAAAAAAAAACTAACTACTCGACTAAATTATGTTTATTCATCGATAAAACGACACCTACGCGCTAATAAATCACTCGACCAAAACAATTACTCAAAGCCATCCTTAGCGCGAAGTGCGAGCACGAAACTTCATCATGCCATAATTTTCTCTACCAAACTCCGTTTCTAGCGTACTTATAGTTGATGGAAAGCCCATCCAACACACTACAAGAACCCCAATTTAGCCAACTCAAAATCAAGCTGAAAATCAACAAAATATAGCCCTGAAGTTCTGGTTGTGCACTGTTTATCACGCGCAATAAACTTCAAAATTTTGTTTCGAGCAAACCGTGAGCTCAAATCATATTCCGTAAGATCCCAGCTCCACAACATCCCAAGCTATCATTTCTACAAAAATACGCAACTCAACGACTCACAAATCATACTTCATCGCTCTATGTTTCCAAAAATCTGAATTTCAAGCCCTAGGTCTGAAATTACTCCGATTAAATGAATGGGCGGCACGAATGCTTATCGGGCGTTGCGTTACATGGCTTGGCAAGGCTCCCATGATGAAAACGCACAAAATCATCTTTCTTCTTTTTCTTCTTCTTCTTCTTTTCGAGCGTGGGCTCTCTGATCCCCCTTTCTCTCTCTCTCCTACTTTTTCTCTCTCTTTTCCTTTTATCTCCTCCTTTTTCCCCCTTTTTCTTTTTTTCTTTTCTTTCCTTCTCTCTCTCTCTTTCCTCTTTTTCTTCTTCTCTCCCGAAGACTCTCGATCTCTCTCCTTCTTTCTCCTTTTTATTTTTGACTGGGTCAAAACCCATATTTTACAGTATTCTCCTTCTACTTCATGTCCAAATTTCAGTGTTATATCCGGAACCTTAAATAGCTCTTCCCTCTATAGAAATTGAGAAAATTCAGACTGATACTTGTGAAAATCCCTTTTCAAGACCATTAGGCTCATTTTCTGAGAAAATCTTATTCACAAGATGTGCTCGGCCAAAGTTCAATGACGGAAAGTCCTATTTGTCCGTCCTATTTGCATGACAAGAAACAGACTTACTAGAGGATATTGCATCTACACTGTACAAGACTTAAGCTCCAAACTCAATTGGATATGCAAGGTACCCAACCATGTCGGGAAGCAACTTTCATGGAGAAACTAGTATTGCAGAATTACGTGTAAAAACAGAGGGATGTCGAAGTGTATAGTAAAGTGATCCATATGCGATAAGCACGGGACTGCGAAGACGCAAGATTTGCAATTTTCACCATGTCTCTCAATCTTGATTGAGTTGCCACAAACTTTGAGTCTCTAACGACACGATCCTTTGATGAGGACTCTCTCTCAATCACAGCCAAAAACATTGTACTTCTATGATTAAGAAGAATAATAGAAACTCGATACCTTCAGCGGGAGAGATCCTCATAAGAAAGTCTAGGTTTGAGTTTTAGAACATATTCGGTTAGATCTACTTTCATTCAAAAGCTTATATTAATAAGCTATGAGTAAATTAAGATATATTAATTGTCTTATCTCAAACTGCATTTTTATGTGAGACTTCTCTTGCTTGACACTTGAACACGTGGGAACCTCGACATCCACGGCCAAAGTACCACCGTCGAAAAATCCTAATTTGGAAGTTGGGATTTTCTCTCTGGATTAGAGAGAGTAATTGTGGAGAGCTGGAGGGGCCATCGCGTATCCTGCAATCACGTATGCACCAACTCTTTCCCCTAACCTATACGGATGCTAAGATAACTGGACTATAGCGGCCGATCCACGATGGGCTTCTAAATCGCTACTAAATCAAAGTCCCATTACCAAATCTTGCCATGGGACGCGCTCAAATCACATCTTGGTTTCTGGAGGTTGTCTCTCTTTCGACTGCATGAAATTCACAAATTCGAAGACTTGATCGTATATTATCTGAAGCTTCTTTACCCGATTGTGCTTCGAGACAAGACCGGTACTTTTGGTGTGCTTGTCCTTTCGACGTGCAATTGCGCGTACCCAATATCTTATTTCTTTGCACGATGATGCCATGACTAACAAGCAGAGGAATCAGGGCAAGGTTTGGATCCTATCTCCAGAGCGAAAAGAAACTATCTTCAAGCAAAGCATGACGGTCCTCTAAGGCGACTTCAACATGGCTAGCAACGAAATGCTTATGAAATATAGTATATAAGCCAGCAAATTTCACGAATCCTCTCATTAATCTTTTTGCTCTTCAATTGCTCTTCAAATGGCTGATCCTGCATTAGATGATAAACAAGGTACGTGACTCTCTCTCTCTCTCGTAATTTGTAAACAAGAACATTAAACATTAAACATGGGCTTCACCATCATCAATCCTTTGCTCGCGGTGTCATTTGAAGGAGCAGAGAAAATGATGTCAGATGCTCCACCAGCCCACTACGTGGTCAAGATACAATCGTACTCATTGCTTTCGAAGAACTCTGTGGACAAGTATGAGTCCGGGGTCTTCCAAGCTGGAGGCTGCAAATGGTAATAATTCCTCACTTTCCCCATCCACGTAACTTATTTACCAATCTCTATGGGTTCATTGCACAGCGATTCTTCTTCACTTTCTGTCTCTTCTTCTTTCCACAGGAGGCTGGTTCTTCACCCGAATGGAAACAAGCGCAAGAACGTAAAAGAGCATGTTTCTCTTTACCTGTCGATGGCAGAAACAAGCTCGCTCCCCTCAGGTTGGGAAGTTCATGCGTTAGTTAGATTCTTTCTGCTTGACCAGAACAAAGACAGTTACTCGATAATCCAAGGTACAGCTTCAAACCACAAATTATCTCGTTGTTTCCTTGTCATTCATACAGTTTGATAAGATTGTAAAGAAAAAAGTTAGCTCTTCGGTTAGCAAGTTAGTTAATCAGCAAGTGTCCGTTGATGGATTTGATTATTGTTTTTTTTTTCTTTTACATCAGATGCCATGAAAAAGGAATGGCGCTTTCACAGGATGAAGCTTGAACATGGCTTCGACCAATTCATTCCCATGAAGACGTTTAGTGATGCGCAGAACGGATATCTCGTGGACGATACTTGTGTGTTTGGTGCGGAGGTTTTCGTGATGAAGGAAAAGAGCACTGGCAAAGGAGAGAATCTGTTGATGGTAAATGATGCGATCAGTCAGAAGCACACCTGGAAGGTCGACAACTTCTCGAGATTGGACAAGGAATTCTCCGAGTCGAAAGTATTCATAGCCGGAAATCTGAAATGGTAATCGCTCTCAACTTTCCTAATATAGGCACGCACTAAACAATGGATGTTAAATCTCCTCTGCTCATTTGCCTCATGATATGCTTCTACACTGATCATGGAGAACAATGAACTATCTTGACAAACAGTATTTTGGGTCATGATTATTGAGGAAGTTTCTGCAATTTGTCTTCTGATTGATGGGTCACAAACACCGCACATTCATTTTTGCTAAAATTTGTGTAAGGCTGAAACCTAGGTTGGTAACCCAACATTTAGAGGCATGTCTTTCTTGCCGGAGGTTTGGAACTACAACACTGAAAAAATCCTCACCAAGTTCAGTACCATCTGTCCTTCCAGGAGTAAATAGGAATGGGCATTTAAGTGAGCGAACCACTTTATTCTTCGATCAATGAAGTCGAGTCTTGTGAACAAGAATACATTGATTCATCAGACGATGTGTATGTCATTCATTCAGGAAGATACGGCTCTATCCAGGCGGAAAGGGCAGCGGACTCGGAGCTTTTGTCTCTCTTTATTTAGTTTTAGCCGACTCGGAAACCCTTCCTCCTGGGCACTAAAGTATTTGCAGACTTCTCGCTGCGCATCCTGGATCAGCTTCAAGGAAGGCATTTCTCTGGAAAAGGTGATTACTTCTTGCAAGAAATGAACTTACGAAAGATTGAATTCTTGTCTTTGACATTGGAAAATCTCTCTCTCTCTCTCTCTCTCTCTCTCTCTCTCATGCAGCTAATCACTGGTTCAGCACCTCGAGCGAGGAGTCCGGTTGGGTGAGATTCCTTTCGCATGCCACCTTCTATTATCCCAACATGGGCACTTTGGTGAAGGACATTTGCATGGTCGACGCAGAGGTCACTGTCCTGGGCGTGGTGAATGCTCTGTGAAGTCGCCATTCTGTTAACGATCACACTGTCAATTAGTAGTATTGTTGTGAATATTTGCATACCAGCAATGAAATGATACAGACTGTTTCCAGATTGCTCGATGTACATGACTTAACATGACAATACTAAAGTTGAAAATTGATCCGAAAGATATGCATCAAAGCACACAGTTTCTACCACCGGCTGTGGTGGCTTCGCTGGGTAGGCTTCAGTGAACCTTTGCGAGAGAGGTGAGGAGTTCGAAACCTTTGCGAAGCAAAGGCTCTGGCGGAGTTACTTGGTGACTTAAGTATGTTGCCGGGGGTGATGGGTCCTCCCGCTTACGTAGCACCTGCAGGTTTACACTTCGTCTACTGGCTAAGGCGGTTCCTTCAGCACCCAAAAAAAAAAAAAAAAAAGCACATAGTTTCTTTTTCGAGATATCTTAACCATTAGCCTAACCTGCTGACCACTTTGACAGATCGTTGTACTTTTGTCATGATTCTGTTTAAGTACGACTACGTAAATCAATTTTGCTAAAACGACAAACTTGTTATTCGTCAAATCGCTTTTCCTCCCCAAAAGTTACTAGTTGTCGCGACCTTCCCGAGGGTGAATTACCTAAAGAAGGCTAATGGATTACTAAGTCCGAAGACTCGGCACGGATCCTCCCAAGTCCTACCAATCGCGACTTGATATTAAGAAATTAACTCATTTAAACATGCAATTATATTCAATTTGGAGCCGCCACTAACCAATTAGGGTTGGTTAGAAACCCAAGTAAAGTATGGAAGAATACTTTACTTTTGCGAACCAGAGATTCAGTAGGTCTGGGGATATGGTTACGCTAGATAAGTCTAGCGCCCTTTCGGTATCTTTTTATTTTAATTTCAAAAATATTTTGCAGGCAATGTTGATTAATTTTAACCTAAGCTACTAACATGCAAATGGTGGTCATGCAGATGCACAATCAATAAAGTAACATTCAATAAAAAATGCTAATAAAAATGCATGCCCTAAACATGATTTCTAACTGACATGACACCTAATTTTTATTAGTATGCAATCTTAATCTAACTTAATATACATGAATTTATTTTAATGACATGCGAGATGCAATTCATATGGTATGACTTAAACTTATCACTATATGTATGCAATCTAATTTATATAATCCTAAATATCATGTCTTTACGTGATATGGGATGAATGTGTGGTATTTCTACACGCATGCTCTTTTATGATTTTATTTTAATGATGATTCATTTTTTTAATGCATATATGCAACCTATGCTAAGTAATGATGATATGAGATTAATTATGAATTAACCTATTTACTAACCAAGGAAATGATCTTTTCTTTTTCTTTTTTAATGACATAATGTTTTTTATTTAAAATAAAGTAACTTAATGGTGCAATGATCATCTTTTAGCATTTTCTTTTTATTAAAAAAAACAATTAAACTATAACTCATGTGGCATGCATAACATTTTTTTGTTCCTCTTTTGTTTTACTAAATGAAAATTGACTTAATCTAAAAATATCTAGGTGTGTTGCTTTAATATGAAATGTGTATGGACCTAAGTACCTAAGTTCTAGATATGACCATATTTTACTAATAAACAAATTCTAATTAAACCTATTATGCAAATTAATTAATATGTACCTAATATTTTTTGGATTCTTTTTATTGAAATTTGGAATTAATAAAAAAACTAATTAGACTAACTAAAGTGAATGATATTCTAATTTATTTTAGGAATCAATTTAACTTAAACTATATCTTATCTTAAAAGCTATATAAAAAATCAAGACATGCCAACATTATTTAAAATTAGCCCTAACAAAAATCACCGATCTAAAAGTATAATCTAAAAATTATAATCCTATAAATGCAGTTCTAATTTACTAACCCTAAAAATACAGTCCTAATTTACTAAACCTAAATGCTCTAATGAAATATTTAGATTTTTATGTACTTTTTGATTTTTTGATTTTTTTAATCTTTCCAAACAAGTAATTATTTTAAAAGAATGAAGATAAGAATTAAAATAACCGAAAAAATAATCCATTGTCTCACGGATTAAATTAACAATTATTTTAACTCTTAATGATTTAACAATTGAAATACTATCAAAATTCCTAAAAATTAAAGTAATTAAAAAAATGACCCGGCGTCTTGCGGTCAAATTAATAATTATCATAATTTGGGATAAAACACCTGTAGTTAATGCTAACGAGATTTATAAAAGAAAATCACATCTCAATATTCTAAATTGAACAATAATAACAAAATAAATAAAATAAGATAAAAGTTAGTGAAAAGTAAGAATAAAAATTAAAAATTAAACTACCTAAGGGAAGGTGAACAATAGCATCGATGGGGTGACAACGTGCGGCGATGGATGGCCGGCGTCGGAGCGGGCGAGAGGGACAGCTAACGGTGGCGCGCGGTGCTCGTGCAGGCGCGGGTCGCCGGTGCAAGGTTCGCCTGCAGGAGGAGAGACGCGATCTGCAGGGTGAGCAACGGCTTCGGGGCGAGCTCACGGCAGAAATGTTACGGGTCAATGAGTCGCCAGTCAGTTAGAGGCGAGATCAGCAGAACGGCGGTGGCTTCGCGGGTCAGTGTGACGGCGTGGCGCTCGCTGGGCTTCGAGGATTGGAGCAGAGGCAGCAACGTCAGGGCTTCGGACGCGCAAGCGAAGGCTGGCGGGCGCGACGGATTGGCTTGAGGGCAGTCTGAGATGCGGCGGTCGACGCGAGTGGAATCGAGCTGCGGCGAAGGTGTTGCGGGCGGTGCTGCAACGACGTCGGGCAGAGCAGCGGAGCCGTCGAGTGCTGTTTGAGGTTCGCCGGAAGGAATCGCAACAGCGGGTGTTGGGCGCGACTGATTGAACGGCGAGAGCGCGGGGGCGCGGATTACTGGTGTCGCGATCTGCGACAATGGGTGCAGAACAGATGGGCTCGCGGACGGGGAGCGCGAGCGAGCGACGGCAGCGGCGGGTCACGGGTCGTCGGGGCGAGCTCGCTGGTGCAGAGGTGCGGTGGAGAGCCGGCTTCTGAGTAGAAGTGGTCGCTGGCAGAAGACCCTTCGGAGAAGAAGAACAACTGTTCTTCCTTTTCTTTTTCTTTTTTTCACCTCTGCTGGTCTGCTGCACGTCCCATTTTTCTATGCTCTCTGCTCTCTGCAGAAGCAAAAGCTTTTGCTTCTTTTGCTGTTGACTTTTCTTCTTCACTTTTCTGCTTTTCTCTTTTGTTTTCTCAAAGACACGAACAGAAAAGCCAAGGAAAACCTTTCTTCTCTCTTTCCTTGTTTTTGTTTTCTTCGACGAAAGACGAAGAAAAGCCCCCCTTCTCGGGTCTGAAGCCTCGCATTTTATAGTGAAAGCACTCAAAGTTGTTGAAGATTTCCCAATATTCACTCAACTTCTTCAACAAAAATGCAGCTCCAAAATCACACGACTGTTGCATTTTTGAATTCAAAGTTTTTTTTTTTTTTTCAAAATTTGCCTCTATAATCAAAGATTATCTTTTATTTCTAAAAATGAATTTAAATTAGATGTCAACACTAGTTTGCTTCAATAAATTAAGATTTTGTGCACCAGCATATCGTTTCTAGAGACATAATGTTCACACGAATCATCTCTTAGCGCCCGGTTTTTGTACAAATTCTCAAGCGCACGTGCAAATTGTATTGTTTTACCTAGGCACGGCGAAACCTATGATCTTTTAGGTGCTTATTTGAATGTTAAAGGGCATTCAATTCTTGTTTAGAATTGCACTCCTTCCCGCGTTGTCTGTTTAGACTTACCCAGTACCCGGAGTAGGGGCCCTCCTTGCACCCGATGAGGTTTTACCACCCCAACCAAATCGGTATAAGCAAACACGACATGGGTTCAAATCATGGTCATAAAGAAATTCAAACCATCTAGATTGCTTTGGGATGTTGAAACATAAAATTGTGCCCCTTAGGGTAGTATTCAGAAAGAGAGGGCTGATAGTACTGGTCTTTTCGTTCCATACAATGCTCTCTGGAAAAAGAGAGAGGAGAGATTAGGGCTAGACAACATCAAATAAGTAACCAATTGTACAAGTCAAAATTCATCATGTTGATGTATTTTTTGGTATGCGATAGCAAGAATGATTATCCTTTGTCACAAACGGAATTCATAATTAAACTTTTCGCATGAGAGTTGCAGAGGATTCAACTGAAAATATGAAATTACCAATACTTTTATGTTAAAAGACATGAATAGCGAAGGAATGAATGATTTATTAAATATTTTCTAAAAAATAATTGCTTGTATTACTTGAAATAAAAAGTCAATGAATATCTTTTCATTTTCAACAACAATACATATCTGAACATTTTCGTACACAATGAAGACATTATTAAGTAAATTCATTTTTATAAACTCTACGGGTGATCATTTTTTAAAGAAAAATATTTTTCAAATCTCTAATTTTTTTAGAAATAAGCACACCCTTATATTTGATTGGATGCAATGGCACACTTCACGTTGAGTTGAGTCCACTTTGTTTTGAAAAATTAACTGTTATTTGTAAAAGTTTTGAGTAAAGCGATAAACATTTCCACGTTAAATTTTACCTTAAACAAGGATCTTGCAGAGGCATTTGATTTTATGATATTCACGGATGCTAAGACTCGATTGTGTTATTAGAAGTTTCATAACTTTATTGCATTTTGAGAAATAATTAGTCCTTTTCTTGTACTTATACTTTTAGCGTGCAAATGCGCATATGAATGATCATGCCATGACTAGCAAGCAGAAAAATCAGGGCAAGGATCCGAACTCTCTTTCCTTGCTGGGGCTCTTGCTTTCACGATGTTTCAGTGGAATCAGGGCAAGGACTGGATACTCTTCCTGGAACGGAAAGGAAACCATCTTTAAGCAAAGCATAACGGTACTGTAAAGCACCTTCAAAGAGCTAGCAACAAATGCATATACAATATGATATATATAAGCCAATAAATTTCACGGATCCTCTCATCGGTCTCCTTACTTTGCAAATGGCTAATCCCGCATTTGATGATCGACAGGGTACGTGACTCTTTCTCTCGTAATTTGTACAAAAGAAGCATTGAAAATGTGCTTCACTGTCACCAATCTTTTCTCCTTGCCTTGGGTTTCATTTGCAGGAGTTGAGAGAACGGCGTCAGAAGCTCAGTATGTGGTCAAAATACAATCATACTCATCTCTCTCAAAAGAACTCCGTGGACAAGTATGAGTCGGGGGTCTTCCAAGCTGGAGGCTACAAATGGTAACGATCCTTCACTTTTCCCAATCCACATATTTATTTACCAATCTTTCCGGCTTTATTGGACTGTGATTCTTCTTCTCTCTTATTTTCAAAGGAAGCTGGTTCTTTACCCGAATGGGAACAAAAGCAAGAACGTGGAAGAGCATGTTTCGCTTTACCTGTCAATAGTAGAAACAAGCTCACTCCCCTCAGGTTGGGGAGTTCATGCTTTAGTCAGATTCTTTCTGCGTGACCAGGACAAAGACAACGACTTGATAATCCAAGGTATCACTTTCTCATCTACTTATACTCTTCAATCGTTGTGCCACATGGTTAACATGCATTCTCCTGATGCATGCATGATCAAGCAGCACATACCATCTCCTTTATAGCAAGTTATTAAATACAATTATAAATCCATGGTCAATAGAATGAATCTTGAGTTAATGAGGCCCTCTAAAGATAAGCGTCTTACTTTTGGGGTGGCTCCCTATTTCGCATAAAAAAAGGTAAAAGAATATTGAATTAAGTAATAGAAAATAGGAACACTCTTTTTCCTTTTCATGCTTTGAGTGATTTAAGTTTGAGTGTATCCATGTAAGTGTGCTCTTAATGGGTATAAGCAATTAAGCAATGAATGTTCATGGTAGATAAGCAGCGAGAATTGATTGATTCATTCAATTCTTGTCCCTCCCGCAGATGCCA
Source organism: Eucalyptus pumila (assembly GCA_016097595.1). NCBI lineage: Eukaryota > Viridiplantae > Streptophyta > Magnoliopsida > Myrtales > Myrtaceae > Eucalyptus > Eucalyptus pumila. The sequence goes on along the minus strand of CM027847.1, from coordinate 27,426,920 downwards.
TGAGAAAGGAATGGCACTTTCACAGGACGAAGCTCGAATGTGGCCTTGACCAATTCATTCCTCTGAAGACCCTTAACGATGTGCAGAACGGATATCTCGTGGATGATACTTGTGTGATTGGCGTAGAAGTTTCCGTTACATGGGAAAAGAGCACTGGCCAAGGAGAGAATCTATTGATGTTAAAGCATGCGATCAGTAAGCACACCTGGAAGGTCGACAACTTCTCGAAATTGGACAAGGAATTCTCCGAGTCGAAAGTATTCACAGCCGGAAACCAGAAATGGTATCGCTCTCGACGTTCTCATAGGCATGCGGCTAAAAGAATTGGATGTTAATCTCGTCTGATCACTTGGCTTGGGAAATGCGGCTATACTGATCACGGATTGGGGTTGGGCGAGATTCATTTCGCATGCCGACTTTCGTTCTCCGAACACAGGCTATTTGGTGAAGGACACTTGCATGGTCGAAGCAGAGGTTACTGTCCTCGGCGTGGTGAATGCGCTGTGAAGTCCCCATCCCGTTGAGATTCACACTATCAATCAGTAGTATTTGTTGTGAATATTTTCATACCAGCACAACACTGATCTGATACAGATTATTTCCGGGCCCTGATTCTCTCAGGCCATCCATTCATTTATTTGGGTCCCCAATCGTTGCTTGATAATTAGCACTATAATTCAAAAGAAGAAATTAGAAATTGGACCTTGATCTGAAAGATAAGAATCAAAGCATACGTTCACTCAGCAAAATCTTAACTCCAGTCTGACCCAGTAATCGCTTCAACATATCGTTTTCTGATAATATCATCTAAGTATCACTATGTAAATCAATTCCCGCCTACTAAATTATTATGAACTTGATATTCATCAAATCACTATTTTTGCTCCCCAAAACTTATTATGTTGCTGGAATACGCTTAAGGTTTTGCGCATCAAAATATTGTTTATGGAGACATAATCTTTGTGCGAATTGTCTCTAAAAGTCCGGTCTTTGTGCAAATTCTCGAGTGAGCGCAGATGCAAATTGCAATGTTTTATTTGGGCAGACGACGCCTTTTTAGGGGCTTTATTTGAATGTTAAAAGACCTTTAATTCGAATGCTAAAGTAGTAATAATTTGTTGGCCTATTCTACTTATTTAAATAAATAAAGGAAAAATATCGAAAACATATATGAATATTCACCTAAATACCCATTTATATACCTCTACTTTTTATTAAAAAATTCATGTTTGCACCCTTAATTTAAAACATTGCCCATCTGTTCACAAATATCGCAAATTTCTTTCCAAAATACGCCCTTGCTTTCTCATATACACAATCGCAACCTCCTCTCTTTATATTTTGTTTATCTCTCACTTTTCTCAAGCTTTGCCCATGGGCACCGGATTTATTTTAGTCACGACATAGTTTATCCACCATGTAATTTCTCACGAAATAGCAAAATCTATCCTTCCGTGAGACATACACAATTTCTCAGTTCGTCACCAAAAGAACCCCGATACGAGCTTGCCACCATGGCCACCGCAAGCGGTGTAATGTTGGAGGGGCGATCCGAGAAGCTGGGCACGGTTGCCGGCAATGGAGAATTGTGGCGGGGGCCTTAGGTTGAGAGTTTGAGCGTGCAAATTCTGCGAGGCTGGAAATCGTCGTTGTATTCTTGCCGAGTATGTTAACCGGATGATTAAAACATAATGAGGTTGAACGTTGAAGTAAGTGAATGTCTTCGTCAGCTTATGATTGATAATCGCCAGCATCTTTATTATTAAATAACAATGTTTTTCATGAAAATTATATTTCATTTTTAAAGATCATTTGATATTTTAAACCAGTTCTCGAGTATCGAATCGAGCAAAACTCCTCAGTCCAGTCAAAAGCAAACCGTCCATGTTAAAATTGGGTATTAATAATGATTTTATATATATATGATTTAACTCCAAGTGAATTCCCACTATTCTGTCCATGGTGAAATATAGTCCAATATGGTCGACCCTCGTAAAAATTTTCCTTCTTTTTGATAAATCATGGGTTCGATCGTAATAGCTGGCCATCTAAAGAGGAACTGTCACATAAATTCACCGTGCATGGAATCTAAATTCCCTAAAGTAGGAATCAAACTTACAACTATCAGTTCCTGGACTGAAAGAGTGGAAAAATCCTTACCATCGGATTAATCCCAAGGTGAGTGGTGAAAATTATTCATAAACGAATTATGTTTATAAACAATTTTTGTTTCTGAATTTGACGATACACTTATATGAAAAGTTATTATATAAAAATTGCAATATCTTTGTTAATTTAATTATTTATTGATTTCTTTTTTATTTCTATTTTTTTCCTAGGAGAACATATTTAAGTATTTCGCATGCCACCTTTTACGATCCCAACATACTTGCATGGTCGATGCAGAGGTCACCGTCCTTGGCGTGGTGAATGCACTGTAAAGTCGCCATTCTGCTAAAGTTGGCACTGTCTATCAGTAGTATTGTTGTGAATGTTTGCATGCCAGACACTAAAATGATGCATACTATTTCCAGGTTGCTTGATATCAGTACATGACTCAAAAAGAAAAAACTAAAACTGAACCTTGATACTAAATATATGCATCAAAGCACACATTTCTCTTTTCCGCAATAGTTATCAATCCAACTTGCTAATCATTTTGACAAATCGTTACATTTTTCTCATAATTTCATTTAAGTATGACTACATAAATCAATTTTGCTGAAACGACGAACTCGGTATTCGTTGAATCACTTCTCCTCCTCCCCAAATATTATTGTTTCGCTCCAATAAGCTTAAGATTTTGTGCACTTAAACATTGGACCGGTCTTTGTACGAATTCCCGAGCACACGTGCAAATTGTGTTGTTTTACCTGGGCACGACGAAATGTATGATTTTTCGGGTGCTTATTTGAATGTTGAAGGTCACTCAATTCCCCATTTTCAGTCGATTTGAATGTTCAAAGATACCCCCTTTCTCTCACCCACAACCACAGCCTCTCTCTCTCTCCATTTCGTTCTGTATGTCTCCCTCTTCTCATCAAGCTCGCGCCATGGCCACCGAAGATTGAACCCGAACTCACGGCCAGGCCTGCGAGGTCTCCCCAACCACCAAATCTTCCAAACACGGTGTTCACTTTAGTGGCCACACCAGAAGTGATTAGCGACGGACTCACACGAGTGAAGACAAAGAAGGATTGCAAGAACTGCATATCGAATTGATTCCCTCTTTCAATCTTCCGCTCGAGCTTTGACTTGGTTCGAGCTCGAAATCGTTTAACCATGGCTTCTTCTTCTTCTTCCTTCCCCTGTGATTACATTGTCCCCCCATCACGCAATTCCTCACGAAACTGCAAATTTGTGCCCCTGCGAGGTAGATCCATCTTCATTTTGTCTCTGGAGGAACGCAGATAGCGGCCATGCATGGCAAGCAGCCTAACGTTGGAAGGGCGGAAGGAGATGATAAAGGGATGCCGGCAGTGGGGAATGGTGGCGGACTTAGGTTGACCGTGACGTGCATGATATCTTTTGCTTTCCCTTTGGCCAAGTACATGTGCGGCGTAGTGGGCCTTTCACCCACCTCTACTCACCCTAGACTTAGGTGGCTACCATACCAACCTATCTAGTGATAACAAGAGTAAGCAAGCACACTCTAACGTGGAGTCTACCTTCTCCATTGTATCGTCCCCCAATTCCTTATCTATCTTTATCTTCCCGACAAAGAGGAAAGACGGAGGACAGCACGAGATCTCCCACCCCAAGGCGGATCTCCCGCCTGTTTCCTCCTTAAGTCTTTTAAGGACTTACTCAATTCCAATTGTGCTTTCCCTTTGGCCAAGTACACGTGTGGTGATTCTCATGATCTTTGGAGAGCATTCAAAGACCCCTTTGCATCGAACTTTAATTTTATTTTGTGAAAAAAATAAAAATAAAATAAGACAATATAAGTCATCCAGTGAATTTAAGTCGAAAATTACTGACATAAATACCAACTATCCTACATAACACAACTGGAGCTGATGTGGATTTTTAATTTTTTTAAATATTTATTTTCTTTTTTTTTCTATGGCCTATCTCAGCCATGGAAAAAAAAAAGAAAGAGAAATTAAAAAATATTTAAAATTTATACAAATATATCCACATCAATGTTGGTTGTATCACGTAGACAATCGATATTCAAATCAGCAATTTCCAGCTTAAATTAATCGGATGGATTAAATTTGTACCAATTAAATATATTTAAGATTAAATTTGTCAAATTGAAAGTTTATAACTGAATTTGTACTAATATAATAAGTTCGTAATTTTTTTTTTTTTTTGGTATTTTTCCCTATCACTATGGGTTTGCGTTGTGACAACAACCTAAGCAATTCCATTCAACTAAGCTAATAGAGTATCCATTTCCATTTTCTCTATGAAAATTTAGCCTCTATCAAGTCACTCCATCTAAACCACTAGCGTCGGCAGCCTTGTGGCTAGGATTTCACTTGGGATCCCAGAATCGATGTTTGTGGAGAACTGACGTTTCGACTCCTCCTTTGAGTGCCGAGTTCAAATCCTCCCTCTCGTGCACTTAGTCCAGACATATCCAGTACTTGAAGCGGAGGCCCCCCCTTGCGCCCGATGAGGTTTTACTTGCCACAACGAACCAGTATAAGCAAATATGGTGCATTTTCGCATCGTGATCATAAAGAAATTCACCATTAGATTCGCCTTCCATGTTGAAACACAAAAATAAATTAGGATGATTTCTTATTTTTTTCAAAACTGAGTACAATTGGCGCTTTCCATTTATAACGATGACTAATATAGATGATGTTCAGAACAATCAACTAGATTTATACACCAAGTGATATGCCGGACTACAAAGGGACCTTTAAACAAGTGGGTCATATGCGATGTATTAAGAAAAATTTGACACGCATAGTATTCCAATTAGTCTAAATATACTTTTTATTATTTTGCTAGAGAGTAATATCATTCATTGATCATTTAAAGAGCCGTACAAGAAGACATTATTTGTTGGAGGAACAGGAGGACCAGATTACCCTAAATCCTGGGCTATCCTCGAATTAGAGCAGAGCATAGATCGGTGGCAGAGCAGAACATCGATGGCTAACTTTCAACCAGTTTCATTGATGATATTTGGGAGCTCCAGGTCCGTTTTCGAGGTTGCCGGAGAGATGGATGGCCACTGCTTCAATTTTGACGGGTCAAACCCTCTAAGTTGGGGATTTTAGTTTGAAACTTATACTGGATTTTGACTAACGGTAAAAATAATGGGGAAAATCTGTTTTCTATTTGGCAAATGATTGTACGAGACACAATCACTAGTTTGGATTAACTATTTCCTACAAAAATAGAAAGCGAACACTGGCTTTCTAGACAATTTTGCAATCACGTTGATAGAAAAATAAAAATATCATGAGTGCCCCGTCAACATCTACCGCTTAAGGAGGATGGTTCTCATCAAAAGAGGCACGTTTCTCATCTAGACACCATAAGGAGCTCACTCTTGACTATTACCAGAGTTCACTCATCCTTGAGGAGGATGCACTTGATTTCCAAGGAAGGTGCACCTGACGCGAACGATGGCGTATATTATAATGAGAAGCATGCACATTATTTAGATTAGGAATGCATCTCGACAGGAACCTTTATAATTTCTCCATAGACAAGTATCTGTTGACGCCCTGTCTTTAGCTGGTTCGAGAAATGCAGGCCAGACAACAAGAAGAACCGTGCGGAGATGAAGGAGGAATCAGATGTCATTCTCTCTCTACCCTTTTCACCATGTGCAGTTGCAGGCCCCACGCGCAAAGCATCGAAAGAACAACAATGACATATGAACTATAAACAAAATAGCAAAGAAAATCGAAGAGTAATATAAATGGGGAGAGAGAGAGAGAGAGAGAGTCTAATAAATATATCATTTGTGCAAAAAGACCAATGAAAATGAAAAAGTAACATATGAATTATAAAAATTTGATCCCTTGTCCTTCTGGCACGTCTTGCCATTAATCATTCCTCTTTCGACGTTATGCACATGGGACCCGCAACTGCACATGGTGAGGAGGGAAGAGAGAGAATAAAGTTTAATAAATAAACAATTTGCGCAACAAGAGCAATGAAGATAGAGAAGTAATACAAGAATTGTAAAAGTTTGATTCCCTGGACTCCGGGCTCGTCCTGCCATAATCACCCTTCTTTCGATGCTTTGCACATGAGGCCCGCTCCCCTTTCTTGAACAGCCCTAAACCGCGTCCTCATGCTAACCCACTTCTTGAACCACCCCCTTAAACCTTCTCATTTAATTAATATTATCAATTTGTCCATCTCTGGGGATAAAATATTTATCTGGTGGACGAATTGTGGTTAGGTTGACAAAACTGTAAGCATATTTTACTATGACCGAGCAGAGCAAATAAAACGAGGAAGCTTTATTATGGATATAATTATTATAAAAGGGAAAAAGAAAATGGTGCTTGAAGGTTTGCAATTTGATTCGATCTACAGCCACTCAATTCTTTTGCCGCTAATCTAATGCATAATGTATCTTTCAAAGAGCCGAGTTAGGTAGCAATGACGGTAACGGAGAGAAAGTAACAATTTTTTTTTTTTGCCATTATTTAAATATTTTGTTATAAAGTTTTTCTGGACATTTATTGAGCAACTAACTACGTAAATTATACAGCTATTAAAGTATTGAGTTCTCGTATAGTATAGAATAATCATCGGGACTTATATGATGATATCGGTCTAACTAAATTATATTTTAACTTCTTCTTCGTTTGATAATGTAATGGAATTCACGAGGCTACATCAATGAGACGATGATGCCGTGATCTATGCGATGCAGGATGATGATGGATGTAGGGGTGTGCAAAATACCGGAACCGCCGGACCGCCCGAACGGACCCGGAACCGCCCGGAACCGGGCGGTTCTTGAGGGAACCGGTCCGGTTCCCGGTTCCAATTTTTCGGAACCGGTGGGTTCCGGTCCGGTTCCCGGTTCCATGGACGGATCCACCCACCCGGACCGGACCGGAACCTTTTTAATATTAAAAAAAAAATATTAAAAAAAACCCTAAATTAGATCTCATCTCCTCACTCCCTTTGTCTTCGTTCTCTCTCTCTTTGTATCTTCCTTGGTTCCTCCTAATCCTATCGCCATTTCGATTCCTCCCCAAGCGTTGACGCCCCCTCGCGTCGGCCGCCACCCGCCATAGCCGCGGAAAATTGTTTCACAACCGTTCTATGTTGAAAACCCGACCATAGACCTCCTCCCCTCTTTCCCAACTCATAGACCCGACCGTTCTATGTTGAAAACCAAAATTATTTTACGTCAAGATCGGTTCCATGGATCCACCCGGGAACCGGACCGGACCGGCGGTTCGGTTCTCGGGTGGATCCATGCAACAAACGGGTGGATCCCGGTTCCAATTTTTCGGAACCGGTCCTTAGCGGGCGGTTCCCGGTTCTAGGTCGGGAACCGCCCGCCCGGACCATGCACACCCCTAGATGGATGGGTGCAAAAAAGGAGTGGGAAAGAAATTGAAAGAACAACCTTTTACTGATTCCAGCCTTTGGTGGCTTTAATAATACCGACTTGTTCCCATGAGATCAAATCAAATGAATTGAACGATGAGAGACGAAGGCGTAAAGATTTGAGTGCAAAAAAGACTGAAGTAAGGTGAGCATAAAAAAGCAATTGATGCAGAAAGAGACACAATAAGTTTTAGCCGAAATATTTTATTTTGAACGGTCGAGATTTAGTACTGGCAATCCAATTATTTTAGAACCTCAAATGGAGAGCGAGATGCCGAGAAAGAGAGAGGAGATGGATAGGGATTATGGAGTGTTGCAGCCTAACCTTAGTTAGGGCCTCAAATAAAAACCGGTGAATTACTTGGGAATCTGAAAACTAGGTGACAGATTGCTCCAAGTCTTCATCGGCCAAAACTAAATAATAAAGAAAGACCGTCGCCGGTCGCCTCAATCAAGACAAGAATAGTGGACTCATAAACAATCTGAGTGCATCTACTTTACCGGTCAGTCCCCACCATCAGTGTCTAAGTCTCGATCCTTTCCTCCACTTCCACCTCCACCTCCACCGCTAAAGAACAAACGTGGATTGAGCACTAGGCCTAAATTTGCTCCTTGTCTGCCATTATTAGGAGAAGGAAATAAACAAATAAAAAGTAAGAACTTTTAATGTGTAAGTCTCCAAGACGTTGAGAAAGGGCAAGCTTCACTTCACATTATCTCGGTCTAACTAGAGTGCTTTAAAGCTTAAAATAAGAACTTTCGATGCCGTTGTCCTGAAAATAAGAACTTTTGTTTCCTTTATGCTCAAGACACTGTGTTTCAAACCATCCGGGCACTCTCGTCTTGTTTAATTCTCTGCCGCTCACGAACCAAGCCATGCCCATCGCAGAGCTCTTCCTTGGCGCCCTTCTTCCCGTGCTGCTCGAGAGGTTGGTCTCTCGTGAACTGCTCCACTTTGCAAGGCGTGTGAAGATTGATAAGCTACTGAAGAAATGGGAGAAGATGCTGACCAGTATTGACCAGGTGCTGATTGATGCCGAGGACAGGCAATTGACCGGAGATCCCAACGTGAAGTCGTGGCTCGAAGATCTCAGGAACTTGGCCTACGACATTGAAGACTTGCTTGATGAGTTTGCCATAGAATCCATGGAAAACAAGTCCAAGATGGAACCTGCCACTAGCAAGGTGCGTGCCCTTCTTCCAAGTTGTTGCTCCAGATTGAGTCCGAAAGAATTGATGTTTGGCCACACAATGAGATCCAAGATAGAAGAGATGGATGACAGATTGCAGGAGATCATAGCTCGTAAAGATGGTCTGAACCTAAGAGAGAACAAGGGGAGGCGATTTTCTTACCACCAGCTAGATGAGCCAATTCCCACTACAAATGTGACCGAGCCTTATTTCGTTAGCAGGGAGGATGAAAAAAGGGAGATCCTTAGATTATTGACTAGAGAAGAAGATGATAGAACATGCATGGATCCAAAAGTGATTGCCATTGTAGGGATGGGAGGTGTTGGGAAGACAGCTATGGCTCAACAAATCTACAATGATCCTAATGTCACCTTCGATGAGAAAGCATGGGCTTGCGTTTCTGATGATTTCAACGTGCTTTCTATTACGAAGAGTATCCTAGAGACAATCGCCGGCCATTTGACCTGTGAAGGTAAAACCTTGAATTGGCTTCAAGATAAGCTTAAGAAAAACCTTTCGGGAAAGAAGTTTTTTGTCGTATTAGATAATGTTTGGAACAAGAACTATGGAGACTGGACTATTCTCTTGAAGCCTTTTCAATCAGGAGCGAAGGGAAGCAAGATCATCATCACGACTCGTGAACTCGATGTGGCTTTAACAAGTGGTGCTCGACCAATAACTCTCAAATTGTTGTCACTAGATGATTGTATGACTTTGTTCACACTTCATGCTCTTGGAGTCCAGAATTTTGATCATCATCCCGATCTCGAAGCATTAGGCAGGAAAATAGTGGAAAAATGCAAAGGTTTGCCGTTAGCTGTGAAGGCATTGGCTGGATTGCTACGTACCAAAGCTAGTCCCCGTGAATGGGAAGCTATATTGAAGAGCAAGATTTGGGATCTACCGGAAGAAAGAATTAACATCCTTCCGGCCTTGAAACTTAGCTACCTCCATCTCCCTTCCCATTTGAGGAGATGTTTCGCTTACTGTGCTATATTTCCGAAGGACTATGAGATCCAACGGGACGAGGTGATTTACTGGTGGATTGCAGAGGGCTTGGTGAAGGAAAAAGAAGAAAGGGACATTTGGATTGCAGGTTTGAATTATTTCAACGAGCTAGTGTCTAGATCATTATTTCAAAAGTCGAGTAGTAGTGAATCCCAATTCTTGATGCATGATCTTGTGAATGACCTGGCAAAGATAGTTGCAGGTGTAACCCATTTTAGCTTAGGGGAGTTTGAGCTTAAGTGGGATCAAACTAATCCATCTTTAGTTCGTCATGCCTCATTCATTCCCAATGATCGCGTTGTGTCAAAAAATTTTAAGATATATCATGGAATGAAAGGACTTAGGAGCTTCATATCGTTAAGTAAGCAACCTAGCTATCATTACATGTCATATTTGTCCCAAAAAGTTCTCTATGACTTATTGTCAAAATTGAAATATTTGAGAGTACTTTCATTAAGTCACTATTTCATCAGAGACATACCGGATTGTATAGGCAAATTGAGGCACCTAAGGCACCTTAATCTATCGTATACTGATATTGAAATGCTTCCAAAGTCAATTGTTGCATTGTACAACCTAGAGGCTTTGATGTTGCGAGCCTGTAAGTACCTTATTGAATTACCACAAGGTATGGAGAAATTGATCAATTTGAGATTTCTTGATATTAGTGGCACTAGCAAACTAAAGGCGATGCCACTGAATATAGGTAGTTTGGTGGCTCTTGAGATGTTGCCAAAGTTTATAGTGGGAATGGGAAATGGCTCAAGGTTGAAGGAGTTAAAAAATCTAAAGAACCTTGAAGGAAAATTGTACATCTCTGATTTGCATAAGGTTCAAGAAGCTATAGATGCCACAGATGCCAATTTATGCATGGAGGGAATATGCTCGTTGACCATGCAATGGTGCAAAGATTTTGGAAATTTCCGGAATGAAGAGCTTGAAGCAAAAGTCCTTGACTTTCTCTGCCCTCACCCAAAACTTGAAAATCTCACAATATCCTACTATGGTGGCTTAGAATTCCCGTCATGGTTAGGAAGTCCCTCATATGATAAGATGGTGCATTTACATTTACATAGGTGTTGTCGGGCCAAAGCGCTAGCCTCATTGGGTCAACTATCTTCTTTAAAAAAACTGTATATTAAAGGTCTAAATGCAATACGTACGATAGGGTCTGAATTTTATGGAACCAAAAGTCCTTTTCCATCCTTAATGACTTTGGACTTCACGGACATGCCATCATGGGGGGAATGGTCTCATCGCTTCGGCAATGAAGAAGTAGGAGTTTTATTCCCTTGTCTTGAGCATTTGGTCATTCGAGATTGCCCTATATTGATTGGAAGATTCCCTAGTCAACTGAGCTCCCTCACAAAGCTGGAAATCAACTCATGTTCGTGTATGGATGTCTCGTCCTCTATCATTAGCCTTCCATCCCTCAATGAATTAAACTTTAGTGGTTGTAATGAAGGCGTGCTGAAGAGTTTGGTGAACTTGACATCTCTAACCACTCTTGTCATGCAAGATGTTGTGGAATTAACTTGCTTAAATTATGGGTTTACAAGCTCTTTGGTCAAGCTGGAGAAGTTGGAGATGAAAAGTTGTAAAAACTTGATGTACTTGTGGCAAGAGAGAGATGTAAGTAAGAATCTCGTTTGTTTGAAAAGCTTAGTTGTCAAAAGTTGTCCAGAATTGATTTCATTTTCAGTTGAAGAAGGAGATATAGAGCTATCTAGCAAGCTGAAGACTGTGGACTATTGCATCAATTTGGAGAAGCACCCAAGCGAGATTTACACCCTCTCCTCTCTTCAGGACTTGATCGTCGAAGAGTGTCCAAAACTCATGTCCTTCCCGAAGACAGGTATGTTGGCGTCAGTGATATCATTAAATATAAAAAGTTGCAAGATGTTATCTTTACCCGAAGGATTAATTGTTCATATGGATGAACCAAGCAGCAGCACCAATAATCACGGTGACATGACGTCTTGTTTGCAAGAATTAAAAATCCAGGAATGCGATTCTCTACTAGCCTCTCTACTTAACAAGAGTAGATATTTATCTACGACCCTCAAGACACTTGAAATTGAGGGTTGTATGGGAGTGGAGTCGCTCGCGGAGATACCTTTAGACCGTCTTCAATCACTTCGATCAATCGGTATTAGCTATTGCGATAACTTGAGAAGCTTACCACAGGGGCTGCACACACTTTTACATCTCACTTCCTTGCATTTGCGGGAGTGTTCGGCACTCGAGCTGGAGTGCTTCCCTCCTCTTCCTCTTAGCATCTCGAGGTTTTGGTTAAAGGAATGTCCGAAGATAAAATCGTTACCTAATCAGTTGCATCGACTCACGAGTCTCCGAATGATAGGAATTGGTGGGTGTGAGAGTATTACGCGCTTCCCCAATGGAGGATTGCCGCCCCAGCTACGAGAACTTGAGGTGTGTAGATGCAAGAATATGAAGCAGCCGGTGAGAGAGTGGCTCACCCCTCTCACCTCCCTTGAAAGGCTAGTCATTGACGGTAGCGTGGGAGGAGTGGGAGAGGAGGAGGATCTTGTGCTTCCGCTCCCTTCCTCTCTGCTCCATCTCATGATCATGGGGAAAGTGGAAAGACTGTCCTGCAGTCTCCCTCCCTCTCTCCAATCTTTATGTATCTTCAATTGCCCGAAGCTGAGGAAGTTGTCCAAGGATGGCCTCCCTCCCTCCCTAGAATATCTCTGGATCGCAGGATGTGGGATTCTGGAGAAGCGATGCAGGAAAGGGACCGGCAGCTATTGGCCCCTCATCCGCGAAATCCCGCAAGTTATATTTGGTAATTATTTCTCCAAGTCAATTACTTGAAAAAAGGGATTCGGGCACTGAATATTAGGGCATTTTTAATGTCTGAGCCTAGGCTCTTTTTAAAGAAGGAGGGGGTTCGTATTTTGATTTCATGATTGGGAAGCTGACAGCTGAAGCTCTCCGCGAACTCGGAACTTTCCGCACTCGACTCACAGAGAGCTCCATCGAGTGGCAGCCGTGAGAGCACTCGTCCCAGGAAAACCGACCTCCCCGCAAGCCAGCGCCCCCCATACCCCGGCGGCGCCACCCGCCCGAAGCACCGAGCCGCCGCGCCCGCCGCAGCAGACCCCCGAGGCCGCCCCCTCGAACAAGAAGGAGGACGTCTACCTCGACGAGACCCTAATTCTTCCCGGATCGTTCCGGACCTGCTGTTGCCGCACCCGTAATTACCCGTATTTCCGAAGGTAAAGCTGCTTTGCGCTTTTCCTTATTTGAAATCTTGTTCAACGCTTTCCGCGGGGTTCTCTTCTCCTCTACTCAAAGGCGCTTTCTTTACTTGAAATTAGTCTTCGTCCGGCGTGAGTCAGTAGGCAGCTACATTTCCTCAGTTAAACACGCCTTGTAGATTGATCTCAGTAGTCTGAACGAGCGACGGTTTCGCTAAATATCCATCCTTCTTTTTAGTTTCCATTGAATTTTACAGTGGGCTAATAATTTTTCAACCTTTTAGTTCATGGGCATGGTCCATAAACCTTTCCTTCGCCATGGCCTCACCGCATCGAGTCTAGAAGGAGGAGGAGAGGATGCTGAAGGGGGGGACCTGGGATGTGAGATTGCCCCTCGTTGCAGAGAAGTAGGGGAGATGCCACTGGAGGCTCTATTCTTAAGATCTTGACTTTTTATGGAAACTCTTTCGATGATTAGAGTTGGTTCTCAAATTACTCGCGGGGCTATAGAGGTATGTACATATGTTCTCTTTCCGTGTTCATTGAAAGTGTCCATTTTTCCCCCTGATGTTTCAATCCGCAAGACAAATCTCAAAAATCATAAATAAATAGCAAAAAACAAGTTTGAAAATGTTTGAAAGTTGCATCGCATTGAAAAAGTGTAACTCCAAACTTCGGATGGATAGAGCAAGTTGGCAGTTAGATGCTTGCGATTCTCTTTCCTGTTTTAGTTTGGAAACTCCATTTGAACATGTTTACTAAGTTTGTGGAATGTACCTGACTTCTATGCCTTATATCTCTGATTCCGATATACAAAAATTACACCTGCAGCATTCAGTAGAAGTGGAAGGAACTCGGTATTGACTTTCTGTCTCAATTTGATGATACACAGTACTTATCCCCACACAAGCAACCGTCTTATTTCTGAGCATCCTGTGACGCACATCGAGATCTGTGGGGGAAACAGATTTATTGTGCCTTAAACCTTCCATCCAGCATTTTACTCATGATCCAAGATTAAGGAATGGTTTAGTCGGTTTGAGTACAGATACAAATGAAGGCATTTCGCATCCCTGGATAGCATTCAATGAAATCATTGCACATTGTTTGTTTTGATGACTATTCATACACTGCTTCATGGAATCAAAGACGCATAGCCTTGGAGTCGCTGGTTGGAAAAGTTTAAAGGTGAGTAGATTTGTTTCTGCTTTTTCTTTTGACTGGCTGCTTAGGAGGCAGGTAATGATCATGGGGAATGATTAGAATGCAGAAAGAATCTCTTCTGAAGGATTAGTAAATTGTTCGCATTCTAATTGTTTGGTCACATTTCCAACAAATTGTCTGCATTCTACTTGTTCATTTCTAGCATTGTCAAAGCACATGTCAATAGTTCCAAATTTCTTGTCTGTTATGTTGCTCGTTATCATTTCCCTGGTTATCCCATTGACGTGATTACATCCACATTCTTTCGTGCGTGTGTAAGGGATCAGTCCTATGCAAGGGAAGTGTCAAGTCATACGTTGCATTTGTCTAACATGCAGCAGTAAAATCAAACATCATGACAAATCAGCCAACCCTATTTTTTTGTTCGGTTCTTTCTTCTAGTGTTTTTGGGTGGTCTGCAAGACAAGGATTATAAGCATCAAGTTACAACAAGATCTAAAGTTTGGACAGTTAAAAGCCACTCATATGCCAGGGTCAGCTTATCAAATCTGTTTTTAATAGTCTGGTTAACTATCAGGGTCAACTCTTTCTGTTGTCCAAGAAAGTTTTTGAAATGGTTAAGTGGAAGTGTAGAGCTTTCCTTTGGAAGGGAGATCCTGATGCTAAAGAGGGAACAAAAGTTAAGTGGGACACTGTCTGTCCCCCTAAGCAATTTGGAGGCCTTGGCATTCGAAGACTGGATTTGTGAGATCTTGCTTGTATCAAATCCAGCTTGTATTATAAAGTATCTGTGGAGTATTTCATTGAGGATTATTCTTCATGTTTTGCTTAGCTCTATAGCTATTATCTTGACTATGAACCCGATGCTACTTATTCTTGGAAGAATTTATTAAAAGTCAGGAATATTTTGAAACCCCACATTATACTAATAGCGGGTAGTGGAGATCATGTCTCTCTTTGTTATGAATTGCAGCACCATACCAGGGTCTTGCTGGAATCATTCTCAAGGAGAATAAGTTATGACTCTTCTCTTCTGCTACAGGCCAAAGGATTGGCTGTAATTCGTTACTCTCATTGGAAATGGCCTGTTGCTAGTTCTGAAGAGTTGGTTCCCATCCAAGCTGCAGTTTGTGGTATGATTTTTCCTAGTTCCTTGGCTGCAGACAAAGTTGTATGCACAGCTTCTTCAAATGGTTGCCTTAATACTTTTGTTGCTTGGGATATTGTCAAAAACAAGAATGCTGATGTTGACTGGCACAAACGTGGGTGGTTCTCCCCTAATGTGTGAAGATTTGGCTTTATTTCTTGGAGTAACATGATAAACTTCCCACTTTTGAGAGGATTAACGGTTAATCTGTTGAGAGTGCTAGGTCTCCTCATTTGTCCTCATTTATATAATTTGATAAGATTGTTAGTAAAAGTAACCTCTTCGATTAGCAGGTTAGTTAAGCAGCCAGTGTTTGTTGATTGATTCAAACCTTCTTCTTTCCGCATATGCCATGAGAAAGGAATGGCGCTTTCACCAGATGAAGCTTGAGTGTGGCTTTGACCAAGTTTAACGATGTGCAGAATGGATGACTCACGGACAATAATTGCGTGTTTGGCGCAGAGTTCTCGTCACAAGGGAAAAGAGTATTGGCAGAAGAGAGAATCTGTTGATGGTAAAGGACACGATCAGTCGGAAGCACACGTGGGAGGTCAACAACTTCTTGAAATTGGACAAGGAATTTTCTGAGTCGAAAGTATTCGTAGCCGGGAATGAGAAATGGTATTGCTCTCAACTTTCCTAATATAGGCATGTGCTGGATAATTGATGTTAATCTCCTCTGCTCACTTGATATGTTCCTAACTGATCATGGAGAACAATGAACTATCTTGACAAGTATTTCTTGAGGAAGTTTCTTCGATCAGTCTTCTGAATGATGGTTTATAAAAATGGACGTTACACAAAATTTTCATATTGGTGATATCTATATTATTTTAAACTCAACAATGAGATGCATGTTTCTCTCGCTGGAGATGGAACTACAACTCTGAAAAAATCCTCACCAATATATGTTCCATTAACGTTGTGAAGACTAGCAAACAAGAATACATTGATTAATCTGAAATGTGGTGTCTTACATTCATTCAGGAAAATATAACTCTCTATCCGGCCAGAAAGGTAACCAGACTCGGAACTTGCATCTCTCAAGAAAACGAGCTACGAGCGATTGAATTCTTGTTTTGGACGTTGTAAACACTCTCGTGATGCGGCCCAATCACTCGGTTCAAATCTCTCCGAGCCGGGAGTCCAAATGGGGGTGATGGATTTATGAGATGGGCCTAAGTTGGCCCGTCCGCCCATGCTGGGCCCAAAAGGGGCCGCCCACGGGAATAGGGCCCGTGGAAAGGGGAAGGTATAAAAGGGAGGAGAGAGAGAGAAAAGGCATCGCTTGGAAATAACGTACGCTTTTTCTCCTTACGCTCTCTCTCTCCCAAAACGAAGAACAAGAAGCATACGGCGCACTTTTCTTCCCTTCAAGTCGCCATCGGATCGAACGGACCAGAATTTCTTCCTCGATCTTCAGCATTGGTGTTTAATCTGTGGCTAACAAGGCACGCCGAACTGTGGGTGTGCTTTTACGATCGGTGATACGTGTTTTCCGCCTTCGCTTCCGCATTGATTTAGGGGTTCGATTGAGTGTCGAATCCGGTTTTCGGGATCACCATTCCCAACATTGGTATCGAGCCCCGTTTCACGTTTTTCCCGATCAATTCTGATGTTTTTGATTGATTTTTCGCGAAATCACTTCGGCCGTACGGAACCGGGCGAAAATCCCACACCCGAAAGTGCTGTTCGGCCATTTTTCTGAGTTTTCGTAGTCGAAATAAAATTCTGAAGGCACTGGGAGAAGCGCGACGTCGAGACGAGTCCGGGCGATATGTCGATCACCGCCGGAAGCCGCCGACGCCCCCACACGCGGCGGAAGGCGCTAGCGCGTGGGCGCGACGCGCTCGGGAAGCGCTGGCCAAGCCGGCGCGGCGCCACACGCCGCGGTGACGAACCGGCACGTGCGCGCCGGCGGCCGGCGAAGGGCACGCCGGTCCTCGGACCGACGCGTGCTGACGCCACCGACGCCATCGTGGACGCCACCAACGGCGCGATAACCGTCGATGACGCCATTGATGACGCGTCGCGACGACGGCACGGCGGCCGGTCCACCGTCCGGCGAACCCGACCTGCGGCGACCCGACCCGACTCGCGAACGAAGACGCCCAGCACGTGCTGGATGACGTCTGTGACGCCATCCCCGCACGCGCGAGGCACGCTTCGGCCCGTGCGAGCGTCCCGACCGCCGTCCGGCCCGACCGGCTCGACTGCCGCGACCGTCCGACCGGTCCGACCCGCCCGCCCGTTGACCTGACCTGTTGACCTTTGAACGACGACCGTTGACTGTTGACTTGACCGTTGACCGTTGACCGACCGTTGACTTTGACCGTTGACCCGAAAAAAAAAAAAAAAAAAATTTGTTTCTTTTTCAATTATGTCTGTGTGGGTTGTAGGTAATCCATTTTTATTCTGCATTTGTTGCATGAATCATGGAAATTTATGTATTTTCCATTTTGTTTATTATGGATGATAAGTGATCCATTTTTAGTTCTGCATTTGTTGCGTAAACTATGATGCTTAATGCACGGATACCGCAATCCCGAGAACGGACGAAGGAAGAGCTAGACTGAAAAGGCTGATGAAAGAGTTAGCTGATTTTCAAGGGGCTTGATGGTGATTAAGATCACATATGGTCAAGGTCAATCGATGATACAGAAATCATCTATAATGGTTATCTTATGCCGGATTTTGAGAAGGTGCCGGCTTTGTTGAACACTCTTCCACCTGAATGGCAAGCAAAGTTAGATCGGCTATGGGAGGTCAACGTGGTCCCTAAGTTATAGGAGGTCAAGAAGCTTTTGTAAGAGAGTACTATAGATTGAAGTTAGCCAAAACTTCAACCCTTAGATTGTGCTCTACGTGGCGCAGAGTGAATGCGCCTTGGTGGCGACATGAAAACTCTCCAAAAGTTTTTCCATGGTTGGCAAATGTACCTTCGCTTTTCTCGATGTTTTGGCTGATAGATTAGAAGGACATTCCCTAATTATTTCTTAGATTAATTATGAGATGTTTTATGGATGTAAATATCTCTTTCCAAGTTGATATTTTTTCTTTGTATATATTGCTTAGTGTAATGATTACTACCTGATTGTTGTTAATGTAGCAACCGATATATTAGTTGTATCATGTGAAAGCATTGTTATTTTATTGGATGTTAAGATTTTTATTTGCTTTCTCGCTATTGCTGGTTGCTGGGGTAGTTAGTCAGGTAGTTATAGAAGTTTTTGTAACTTCATAGAATTGATTTTGCATATGACAATCATATTAATGATAGTTTTAAGTTAGGATTTTTGGAGGATGATTGGAAACATAGTGACCTTTTGATTCTGAAGCCTTACTTGAAATTATTTATTAATATGATGGGTCTATGCAAATAGGGATGCATAAATGATAGGCATTAATTATTCGTGCATGGATGTCTGATGTGTTCAGAACGATGGTTCAGCAATTAAGAACGTGATTGCTGATATGAACGGTAACAATTGTGAAATATTGAATAAGAAGATTCAATATGTGCTGGAAAAGCAAGAAGCACTAGAAGCTCTTGACCATGTTATGGAAGATCTTGAGAATGTTGTGCGCCACCTTAAGCTGGTAGAGGACCGCTTAACGGCATGTGAGCCGAGAATAGATATTTGCAATGCTGGTTCTAGCTCATAAAGAGTTTTGAGCTCTAAGCAAGCGTATTGATTCGTTCAATATGTGGGAATGCAAAAGATCAAGTCCTTATTGCAAGAGATCAAGAGTTAACCAACACAAGAGAGGAAAACGCCCTCAATTGAAGAAAATGTCAAGAGTGAAATGTTACAATCCGTGACAAGAAGGGTCACTATGCTCGCGACTGTCAGAGCCAAAGAAGGCATACACTTTGTACATTTGAGAACTTTGATTATGTGTCAAGTTCTGAATTATTGGCTGAATCCAATCCTTTGTGGACTATAGATTCAAGAGCAATGCATTCGATCTAGCGAAGGATAAAGGATCCTTTGTGGAATTCCGACGAGTACCAACCGGAACCGAGTGGATCCATATCGGAAAACAACTCTAGAGCTGATGTAAAGGAATTGGCACCAACCAATATAGAACATGCATGGTGGACGATCTTGATGTTCTATATGCTCCGGAGATTCGTCGAAATTTAAATGTCTGTTTTGATGTTGGTTAAGCTTGGTTTTAGAATGAACTTCCATAATAAAGGTGTAGATTTGTATTTAGGTACAAACTACTATGGTTGTGGTCACTTTCTAAATGGTTTCATTGTACTAAATGTTGACTCAGGTGATGTCAATATGTTATTCCCTTGTTTCACGTCTTCTATCTTATATGATAATGATGTGAATATGATGGCATGCTAGACTTGGTCATATGGGCCAACAACATATGAAAAGACTCAGCCAAAAATGGCTTATTGGGCAATATTGAAAAAGTTGATTTGTCCATATGTGAGCATTGCCTAGTAGGGAAAATGACAAGGAAACCATTTGGAAAAGGTAAAAACGTTCCTCTGCATTTAATCCATTATGACGATTGTGGTTCAATGAATGTGAAAGAAAGGCAATGGGCTGTTTGTTTCATCACTTTTATAGATGATTCTACTTGATTCGGATGTGTCTACTTGATTTCTCATAAATCTGAAGCATAAGTTGTTTTAGAAGGTTTATGAACCTGGTAGAAAATCAATTAGACAGGAAAATAAAGGTATTTAGATCCGATCAAGGATGAGAATATTTATCTGATAAGTTCAGAAAATTATGTGATGAAAAAGGAATAGAAAGATAGTTGTCTATTCCGTATACTCCTCAACAAAATGGTGTTGCAGAGAGAAGAAACAAACCTTACATCGAATGGTTAGGTCCATGAAGGCGCATGTTAACTTACCCATCACTTTTTGGAGTGATGTGCTGTTAATCGCTGCCTAAATACTTAACCGGGTGCCTTCCAAATCAGTTAGTTCCACTCCATATGAGTTATGGATAGGTAGAAAACCGGACTTAAGTTTACTTAAGCCATGGGGTTATGCTGTCTATACTCATATGTCCTCTCACAAGTTTGGGAAATTGAGTCCCATATAAAAGTAGAGTATTTTAATGAGATACTCCGAACACTCAAAAGGGTATGTGTTCGTAGGTGAGCAGGAAAGTGGGAGAATAACTGAATTTGAATCACAGGATGTCACATTCTTAGTGGATGAATTTCCTAAGAAGGGCAAAATAGGGGAAGATTACTTCCTATTTGAAACCTTGGATTAAGATTATAATATTAGTGGTGTTTATCCAAGTGGGAGTAATATGAGATGTGATGAATTGAATTCAACTCATTCTCAATTACAACCACCCGATGTGGCGACATCATCATTACCTAATCCAAGTGGGAGCATAATGGGGAATGATGTGCTAAGTGTACAATCTCCCATACGGTGAACAAGTCACTAAAGTATTCCCCGTCGATGTTTTGACATTGAAAGGGAAACTTCTATGGTTGCTCCACAAGATGAGGATGAGCCAAGAAATATTAATGAGGCTCAATTGCCCTAGTAAAAAAAAAAAAAAAAAAATGGATTAATGCAATGGAAGAGGAAATGGAGTCAATCAAATCAAACCAAGTCTCGGGAACCGGTTGATCTCGCCAAAAGGACGAGAACTATTGGGAACAAATGGGTTCTCAAAATAAAGCGAAAGGCTGATGGCTCGATTGAAAGGCATAAGGCTTGCCTTGTGGCGAAGAGGTATAATCAATAGGAAGGAATTGATTATGAAGATATTTTTTCTCCTATAGTAAGATTTGCCTTGATTCGCATAGTTCGGCAATAGTGTTTAGTATGGATCTTGAATTACATCAAATGGATGTAAAGACTGCTTTCTCAATGGAGAATTAGAGGATGAAATATATATGGAACAACCTGTTGGTTTCATAGTGAAAGGCCAAGAAGAAAAGGTATGTCGACTTTGGGGTCGATATATGGCCTTAAGCGATCGTCAAGACAATGATATATACGTTTTCATAATGCCATAATGGCATATGACTTTACAATGATAGATGAGGATCATTGTGTATATATCAAAAGATCCAAGGATCAATTTGTGATCATATCATTATATGTTGATGATATACTAATTGCCGGAAGCAATATGGAGCTAGTCAATACACAAAAAGTTGGTTGTCTTCCAAATTTTGAATTGAATGATATGGGATTGTAAACCCATTGACGCTCCTATTGCAAAAAGGTGAAGGATTGAGCCATAGACATTGTCCAAGGACTCCACAAGAGAAGGAACAAATGAAACATGTTCCTTATGCTAGTGTTGTTAGAAGCTTGTTGTACGCTATGATGTGTACAAGACTGACGTATGTTTTGTAGTTGGAATGGTGAGTAGTTACCAATCCAATCCAGGTCAAGCACATTAATAAGCCGTTAAGAGAATACTGAGGTATCTAAAGGGGACTGCTGATTATACGCGAGTTATTATGGAAAAGGATCTCACGACTCTAAGGCTATTCTCGGGTGTTGATTGGGGAGGAGATTTAAATGAAAGGAAATCTACCTCTAGGTTTGTTTACTTACCGAATAATGGCACCATGTGTTGGAGCAGTAAGAAACAAAAGTATATAGCCTTGTCCACGATGGAATTGAGTTCGTGGCATTATCGGCAGCAAGATAAGAAGATGTTTGGCTTAAGGGATTTTTGGATCATTTAGGTGTTATTGGAAGTGCTGCAAATTCATTGTTGGTTAACCGTGATAGCCAAGCAGCAAAAGTGTACACCAAAGATCCAAAATATCATGGCAAGACCGAACATATAGATACCAAGTAGAATCTTGTCAAGAATATGGTTGCACGAAAAGATGTGAACTTAGAGTACATACTACGCATGGAATGGTAGCAGATCCTATGACAAAGCCAATACCTAGAGATGTGTTTTTGTGGCCATGTGAAATCTCTAGGATTGCGTAGAGGATGATGTACTGAATATTGTAATTTCCCTAAGAGTTCACATTTGATGAATTTGTGTTTTCATCATTAATGCCTATGAATCTTTGTTTGATCTTTATGCATCTTAATGCTCAGTGCATTACTTTAAGTTAGAAGAAGTATGTCGGACAGATGAGATTAGCCCACTCACACGGGTAATCGCCTCTATTTACTGTGTGATAAATAGAGATGAGACTGTTTTTAAGCTTATTATCTAGGTGATAATTGAGAGCTCAAGCTTAAAACACGTATGTCGCCTTAACTGGATGTTAAGATGAGGACATAATACTTACTATGTCCGAGAGTAAAATACCCCACATATTTTACTTTATCTCGTCTATGATGCCAGATGTGAGTTCGATGAATTTAGTGAATGAGTAGATACGTGAACTCAAGTTAGACATTGGGTATGTCTGAACTATCATCTGTACGGTATTGAAAGGTGTAGACATACGCTCCATGGGAAAGGAGTTAATACCGTAATACGTATTTCATACTACGTATGCATGAGACGACCAATAAGAGTGGCAAAAGTTTGATCTCAACTTTTTATGTCGTGTGAGACTCTTGAGGAATAGAGTTCCTCAATTTTTAGTCCCCTCATGACTCTTACTTATTCTCAAGATTTCTATTTAGTGTTTGCTATCTTAGGATGTTGCCAATGGTCATGAGTTTGATTCGATCTAATGGGGCATTTCTAGAAAAGCAAGCTGAACTTAAATTGAGAGTTTGAAGGAAAGAGGAAGATCGATTTTGGAGAATCACATTGAAGTTTTGTATTCACCGGTTAACCAATTATGACTGTCTTTGTGATAATCATAATTGTGAATACAATGTATATATCATTATTTAAAAGAGATCAAGAGAGATATAAATGTGATCAATCGATCTAGGGTACTGCATACTAAATCTACTCGGGATTATGATGCCCATTATGAGCTGTTATATATTCCTAACAGATGTATGGCAACGAGCTCTCAAAGTATGCTTGGTCGCACGGATTATTCACCGGTATGAATGTTGAAGAGAGGTAAAGAGAATTCTGTTTGGCCCACCATGTGCGAGTGGGAGATGATGGATTTATGAGATGGGCCTAAGTTGGCCCGTCCGCCCATCGCCGGGCCCAAAGGCCCGGCCCACGGGAATAGGGCCCGTGGAAAGGGGAAGGTATAAAAGGGAGGAGAGAGAGAGAAAAGGCATCGTTGGAAATAACGTACGCTTTTTCTCCTTACGCTCTCTCTCCCCAAAACGAAGAACAAGTAAGCATACGGAGCACTTTTCTTCCCTTCAAGTCGTCATCGGATCGAACAGACCAGAATTTCTTCCTCGATCTTCAGCATTGGTGTTTAATCTGTGGCTAACAAGGTACGCTCGAATCTGTGGTGTGCTTTACGATCGGTGATACGTGTTTTCCTGGGCTTCGTCTTCCGCATTGATTTAGGGGTTCGATTGAGTGTCGAATCCGGTTTTCGGGGATCAGTCATTCCCAACAGGGGGAGACTCATGTTTCATGCCAACTTCTATGATCCGAACGCAGGCACTTTGGTGGAGGACACTTGTGTGGTCGAAGCAGAGGTCACTGTCCTCGGCGTAGTGGATGTGGTTTGAAGTCGCTATTCTGCTGACAATCACGCTATCACTCAGTAGTATTCCTGTGAATATGTTCATTTCAGCTCTGATATGATACAGATTAATTTCCAGGTCCTGGTTCGCAAATCCGTCCAGTAAAACTGAACCCTGATCTGAAAGATATGCATCAAAGCATGCATTTTTCTTCTCTTCACTCCGTAAAATCTTAACTACCGCCTGATCTGGAATCGCTTCAGACAGATTATTGTACTTTTCTTGTAATTTTGTTTTAAGTATCATTGTATAAATCAAATCTCTGTCCTGATAAGTTATGAACTTGCTATTCGTCAAATCAATTCTTTTTCTTCCCCAGCAGTGTCATTTTGCTTAATACGTTTAAGATCTTGTGCATCAAAATATTGTTTCCAGATACGCAATCTTTGCGCCAATTATCTTTAAAAGTCTGATCTTTGTACAAATTCTTGGGCTTGCTTGTGCTTGCGCACAATGAAACTTGTAATTCCCAGGTGCTTTTTTGAATGGTAAAGCCCGAGCTCACGGGCAAACGAGCTAGCTCTCTCCAACCTGCAAGAAACTGCGCATTGAAATGATTCCCGCTCATAGGGGCTGCGTACTGAATATTCTAACCTACTTCACCTATTCACGGTCTCACCACACTCCTGACAATCTTCTAGTCGAACTTCAACTTGGTTCAAGCTTGAATTTGTTCAACCATAGCTTCTTCTTCTTCCTCATTCCATTGCGACAATGTCTTCTATCCATCGCGGAATTTCTCAACGAAACGACGAAATTTGTACCCCTGCCAGATATGGTCTGTCTTCATTTTGTCTGCGATGGATCGGATCATCGGATCTAAGATGAGGAAGTGTCTCTTTAATCTTCCCTCAAATTTGTCGTCCTTTTATGGAGGCGTGACGATTATCGTGTCCAGAATGTAGCATCATCTTTTCCATTAATGTTTTGATGGGTACTATTTTTGGCAAAGTTGTATGAAAAAAGGGTCGTAAGTCTTAATGATCTTTTTCAGCAAAAAAAAATATTTGAATTGATCTTCAAACTTACACGCCATTTGAGTATTTCTCAAGAATGAATTATTAAACCAGGACTTAGACACGACCTGGAATTGCTTGACATTCCACCATATATGCCATGCCTACCATTACCCAACGCTCCCAACTTCCCTCTCAGGACACAATTCCTTCAAATCAAAGGCAGATATTGGCTTGAACGAAAACGAGAGAGAAATGACAAGCTAGCGGCGCCTTTCTTCTTGGCAAATAATCTAGACTCGACTAGTCAACACATGGAAATCAAGCACGTATCGTAGCCAGATGGATCTACCGAAGTCGACAGTAATCTAAAGATTAGGTATTTGCTATGATTGACATGGGATTCCTTTGTTGGAGGATTAAAGGGCAAAATCTCTAAGCCCATAACAATTTCAAGCCAAGTGGGGCAAATAAGGAATGCCAAAACAGGAGGTCCTTCCAGAACAAGGGCTGGAAGATCATAAATTGATACATTTTTTTTTTTTTTATGATTAATACTATGAAAAACTCCAAACTGATATATATATATATATATATATATATATATATATATATATATATATAATATATATATATATGATTAATTTATCTCAAATTAATTTTTTGACCACCAAAAACTCAAGTTGGTACAAATTGTGATAAATTTACTCTCAATTAGTTTCTGTAAAATTTGATTAATATCATGAAATATCACCAATTGATACATCCGTAACAAATAGACAATAAAACTCCAAACCGATACCCCCTCAATTATCATGTGTCATCTAACTAACAGAAACAAGCGGTGTGGGTTTATCACAAGTGTACCAATTTATAATTTTTAGTGGTCAAAAATATAGTTTTGGGTAAGTTTATTATCAATGTATTACTTTGAAGTTTTTTTTTGTAACATTGGTTTAGAGGAAAAAAGCCGCATTGTTTGGAGCTTAATGGGAGACCCATGGAATTAATTTTCAACATTGAGGAACCTAATCATGTGCTACTGGCTAGTTTTCGGCCCTCCCCTCTCTCTCAAATATTTTCATTTTTGGTACTTCGAAAGTAAGGCCCATTTTTCTAATTTAAGTATATTATCGCGGCCAAGTGTTATGAAGCTATCCAACTCTCTATGAGGACAAACACGCAATGATTGGCTTCGGAGAATGGGAAGACCGGACCCGAGGAACCCCATGTTTCTCTTCCCTTCAAAAACTATACGAGGAAAATGTTATATGTATTATGTTGAATCTAGATCTGTAGTATCCAAGAAACTATCACTGATCTACTAAAGATTATTCTTTTTTTTTTCTTTTCTTTTTTTTGTCAAAGAAACATTCCATTAATTACCCAAAATTATCCAATAGAGCCTGATAGAGGCTTCAATACAAAACACAACCCCGAAAGCGAGATGTAAAATTGGAAATCAAATCAACATAGCAGTGCTAGTGATGAGCAAACGCTCGACCCACCAGAACTGATTTGTCACAATGACAAAGCAAGAAAGCAAACAGCGGCCCATCGTGACAGTAATTGAACTTCAGATCTTAGAAGAAAATGGCCTAAGGATCCGCACTGACTAGTGTGTTCAGATATGAAAGGGGGCTATCCGCGGCGAGCAAAATAAGATCGGATCCGTCGCGGAGCAGTTGAAAGAGGAATAGATGATACGAAGGGGTGGAGTAAAGATGAACTCAAGAGAATCTCTTGGGAGAGGGAAGCTCTCACACTGGAGAGAGAAATCAAAGAAAGAAAAAGAGAGAGAAAGAAACACCCTTGGATGAAAACCCCCAATCATGGCTACCGAAGGTGCAAATTTGGCCGGTCGGTGAGTTGAAATCCTTATTTAGGACTTACCCAGTACGAGAAGTGGGGGCCTTCCTTACACCCGATGGATGAGTATTTACTTGCCAAAACCAGATCAGTATAAGCAAATATGTCACGGGTTCACATCGTGTTCATAAAGGAATTCGCCCCATCTAGATTGGTTCGCAATTTTGAAACATAAAATTGTGCCCCTTATGGTGGTATTCAGAAAGAGAGGGCTCATGGTATCCGTCTTTTTGTTCCATAATATGCTCTGCAAAAAAAGAAATTAGGACTAGACAAAATCAAATAAGTAACCTGTTGTACAAGTCAAAATTCACCATGCTGATGCATTTTTGGTAAGTGATAGCAAAAATGATTATCGTTGGTCACAGACGGAATTCATAATTAAACTTTTTCCCATGAGAGTTACAGAGAATCCTCCGAATAAAAACATGAAATTACCAATACCTTTAGTTTTGCCTAGAGAATTACCAATACATTTGTGGTTAAAAGACATAAACACTCGGGCTGCATTTGTTTCGTGGAAAATGAATGATTAGGAAACATTTTCCTAAAAACAATAACTTATATTGTATAAAAAAATTGTTAATACAAATATTTTTATTATCATAAATAATTTATATCTAAAGATTTTCGTTGATAATGATTTTTTTTTCATTCATTCATTTTTAAGCGATCATTTAAAAAAAAAAAAAAAAAAAAGAAAAAAGATGTTGTGTTTCCCAGAAAATGAATAATTTGGAAAATATCTTTCCAAAAAATAATCGTTTGTATTATTTGAAATAGATATTTAGTGAAAATCTTTTAATTTTTGAAAACAATACATGTCTAGACATTATTGTTGACAATGAAAGTATTTTTAGTAGATTTATTTTTGTAAGCGATAAGAGTGATTTTTTTTTAAATATTTTTCAAATCATTTATTTTCCGCGAAATAAACGCATCCATATATTTGATGTAGGAGTACACTTTATGTTGAGTTGAATCCACTTAATTCTGGAAAAAATTAATTGTTACTTGCAAAAATTTTGAGTAAAAAAATCAAAGCTACGACATCAAATTTTATATTTACGTTAAACAGGGACCTTATGTAGACATTTGATTTTACATGTATTTACGAATTCTAGGACTTGATTGTGTAATTGGAAGTTTCATGACTTGATTGCATATTGAGAAATAATTAGTACTTCTATTGTACTTATCTTTTGGATGTGCAAATGCACATACCGAATATCTCCTTTTTATGTACGATCATGCTATGGCTAGCAAGAAGAGAAATCAGGGAAAGGATCTAAACTCTGTCTTCCGTGCTGGTGTTTTTTGCTTTCACGTTTCTTCAGTGGAATCAGGGCAAGGACTGGATACTATCCCTATAACCAAGAGGAAACTATCTTTAAGCAAAGCATAACTGTACTGTAAAGCAACTATAAAAAGGCTAGCAACAAATTGCATATCCAAGCCAACAAATTTCACGGATCCTCTCATCGGTCTCTTCACTTTGCAAATGGGTAGTCCTGAATTTGATGATCTACAGGGTATGCGACTCTCTCTCTCTCTCTCGCGTAATTTGTACAAAAGAACGTTGAAAATGTGCCTCGCAGTCATCGATCTTTTGCCTTGTGTCTCATTTGCAGGAGTAGAGAGAATGGTGTCAGCAACTCCGCCAGCTCAGTATGTCGTCAAAATACAATCCTACTCATCTCTCTCAAAGAACTCCGTGGGCAAGTATGAGTCGGGGGTCTTCCAAGCTGGAGGCTACAAATGGTGACAATCCTTCACTTCTCCCATCCGCATAATTTATTTGCCGATCTTTCTGGGTTTATTGGGACAGTGATTCTCCTTTCTTTCTTATTTTCAAAGGAAGCTGGTTCTTTACCCGAATGGGAACAAGAGCAAGAACGTGAAAGATCACGTTTCGCTTTACCTGTCGATGGTAGAAACAAACTCACTCCCCTCAGGTTGGGAAGTTCATGCTCTGGTCAGATTCTTTCTGCGTGACCAGGATAAAGACAACTACTTGATAATCCAAGGTATAGCTTCAAACCAGCTATTATCTCATCACCTTCTCATCTATTTATACTCTTCAATAGTTGCGCCACACGGTTAACATGCATTCTCCTAATGCATGCATGATCAAGCAACATACCATCTCCTTTATACCAAGTTACTGAACATAATTATAAATCAATGGTCAGTAGAATGAATATTGAGTAAATGAGGTCCTCTGAAGATAAGGTTCTTCTTTTTGGGATGGCTACCCTATTTCGCAAATAAGGGAGAAAAATACTGAATTAAGTAAGAGAGAATAGGAACGCTCTATTCCTTTTCATGCTTTGAGTCAATTCAGTGTATCCATGTAAGTATACTCTTAATGGGTGTGAGCAATTAACTGAAAGTTCATGGTAGATAAGCAGCGAGAATTGGTGGATTGATTCAATTCTTGTCCTTCCTGCAGATGCCATGAGAAAGGAATGGCACTTTCACGGGATGAAGCTTGAATGTGGATTCGACCAATTCATTCCTCTGAAGACGCTTAGCGATGCGCGGAACGGATATCTCATGGACGATACTTGCGTCTTCGGTGCGGAAGTCTCTGTTACGAAGGAAAAGAGCACCGGCCAAGGAGAGAACCTGTTGATGATAAAAGGCGCGATCAGTCAGAAGCACGTGTGGAAGGTCGACAACTTCTGGAAATTGGACAAGGAATTCTACGACTCGAAAGTATTCATGGCCGGAAACTATAAATGGTATCGCTCTCGACCTTCATCATATAGGCATGCGGCTAAAAATTGAATATTAACGTCCTCTACTCACTTGACTTGTGAAATGCTGCTATACCGAACATGGAGAGAAATGAACTTTCTTGACTAACGTATTTTGGGTCATATTTTTCCAATAAAAGTTTATCGAGTCTTCTGATTGGTAGGTTAAAAACATGGACATTACGACATTTGTAACCCAACAGTAGAGGCATGTTTTTCCCGCCGGAGATGGAGGAAACACAGTTTAAAACTATTACTGCAACACCAAGTTCAGTACCCTCTGTCCTTCCTGGAAGGAACGGGATTGGGCATTTATGCTAGTGAATAACCCTATTCTTCGATTAAATTGGTGAAGCAAAGAAAACCAGAGTACATTGATGTTGTGTGTCATTCATTCAGGAAAATACGGCTCTATCCGAATGGGAAAGGAAGCGGACTCGAAGGTTTTGTCTCCCTGTTTCTAGTTTCTGCCGACACAGATACCCTTCCTCCTGGTACTAAAGTATTTGCCGGCTTCTCGCTGCGTGTCATGGATCAGCTTCAAGGAAATAATGTCACCGGCAATGGTAACCATTTCTTGCAAGAAAACAACCTACGAGCGATTGAATTCTTGTTTTCGACATTTGAAACGCGCCCTCTCTCACTCTCATGCAGCTAATCACTGGTTCAGCGCCTCGGACCAGCAGCGGGGTTGGGGCAAATTCATTTCGCATATCAGTTTACGTTATCTGTACGGCTATATGATGAACGACGCTTGCCTGATCGAAGCAGAGGTCACTGTCCTGGGCGTGTTGAATGCGCTGTGAAGCCGCCGTTCTGTCGAGATACACGGTGTCAATCCACAGTATTTGTTGTGAATATTTTCATACCAGCACACTTACGTGACACAGATTATTTCCGGTACCTGATTCTCATGCCATCCAGTCAATTTCTTTGGATCTCCAATGGTTGCTTGATAACTAGCATTTGACTCAAAAGAAGAAACTAGAAATGGGACCTTGATCCGAACAAGAATCAAAGCATGCATTCACTCAGCAAAATCTTAACTACGGTCAGACCTGATCCGCTAATCGCTTCAACAGACTATTGTACTTTTCTCACAACATCATCTAAGTATCACCATGTAAATCAATTCTCTGCCAGTTAAATTATTATGAACTTGGTATTCATCAAATCACTGTTTTTGCTCCCGCTAAAGAAGTTATTATTTTTGCTGGAATATGCTTAAGGTTTTGTGCATCGGAATATCGTTTCCAGAGATATAATCTTTACGCGAATTGTCTCTAAAAGTCTGGTCTTCGTACAAATTCTCAAGTGCGCACCCGCACAAATTGCGATGTTTCATCTAGGCATGACAAGCCTTTTCAGGGGCTTTATTTGAATGTTAAAGGGCCTTCAATTCATTCTAGAATTTAGTCAATTCTAATGCTAATGTAGTAATATTTTGTTGTGTGCTCTGCCTACAAAAATATAATGAAAGGAAAATATCGAAAACATATGTGAATTTTCATCTAAATACCCACCTATATATCTCTTCTTTTAGAAAAGAAAATTACACTTTTGCACTCTTATTTAGCGTGTTGTCCATCTATTTACAATTTCCCCATTTTCCTTTCCATAATATACCTTTGCTTTCTCATAAACACGATCACGATTGCAACCTCCCCTCTCTCTCTCTCTCTCTCTCTCTTGCCGAGCTTGAAATTGTTAGAACATGGCTTCTTCTTCCTCCTTCCACCGTGACGAAATAATCATGCAGTTTCTCACGTAACAGCAAAATCTATCCTTCAATGAGATATACGTTCCGTCTTTACTTTGTCTTCAGAGGAATCCCGATACGAGCTCATGGCCATGGCCACCACGAGTGGTCTAATGTTGGCAGGGCAATCCAAGATGATGCACGCGATTGCCGGCAACGGAGAGAATGGTGGCGGGGGACTTAGGTTGAGAGTTTGAATGTGTGGAATTTGTGAGGCTAGAACTTCTGGGAGAGGAAGGGTATTTTTTTTTATTCATTCTAGTATCGTGGAGGTATGAAAGCTGTGTGTTTTTGGCTTGTGGGTGATAGACGAAAACTCGAGTATGTTTTCGGTGGTTTTCTTCTAAACGGTATATAACTAAAGATACACAAAAATAGAAAATTAAATCTTAAAATTGCCAAAAAAAAAATGGTAGTTTTTATCGATGTTTTGATTCGACTACCATTTTAGACAAAGTTGTATGAAGAAAAAGATCGTAAGTCCAAATAACATTATTAAATCAAAAATTATTTATTTAAATTGATTTTCAATCTTACACATTGTCTAAGTGTTTCTGAAGAACATGTTCTGAAGTTAGGACTTAAACATGACCTGGAATTGCATGACATTCTTATCATATTTGCCATGGCTACCATTAACATGATGCTAATATCTCTTCTCTCGATCACATTCATTCAAATTAAAGGCGGACTTATCAACTTAGAACGAAGAAAAAGAAAGAAATCGCCAATTGGTGGCAGCTTTCTTCTCGCCAAATGGTTCGGACTCAATTAGCTGGAACATGGAAATCGAGCACGTATTGTAAATAGAAGGATCAACGGAAATTAGCAGCAGTAAATAGATTAGGTATCAATGCGATTGGCATGGGATTCCTTTGTGGTAGGAAGAATGGGCAAAAATCTCTAAGCCTATAACAATTTCAAGCCAAATGGGACAAATGTGAACATTGAATGCCAAAACAGAGGTCCTTCCTTCCACACAAAGGGCCGCAAGATCATAAAGTGACAAACCTTTCAAGGGACGAGCCACATTGTTTGTCAAAAATGGGACATGAGATGGAACAGATTTTGGAGAAACTTAAAAAATGCAATAGATAAAGTTGAAAAGAGTTCAGAGAAGAGAAAATTGCACACAAAATTTATAGTGGTTCGGCTTAAATCAAGCGTACATCCATTCTCCCATGCTGACAGTCTTCTGGCTGAAATTTACTAAAGTATCAACAGAGAAGTACAATATTTCGAATGCAAATACTCAGTGGAAAATTTATTTTTCCCTCACTAAGTCACTCTTCTTGTCATTTTCTCTCTTGAATAAAATTAGTAAGAGCTGTAACAAGTGGTTAGAAAGGCTTCAGACTTTGGAATTTTAATTTTCACGCACAGTTCAGATAGACTAAATGACCTCTTTAAATACTTATCCACACCTTATTAGCATTCTTTAGAGGAATTTCTTCCAATCAATCTATTGGATAGAATAAATTAAGGAAATCTTGTAGTTGTTTGAAGATTGAGATGAAAATCCGTTAATTTTGGTTATCTATACAATCAGAATCTAGATTTTCATAAGTAGATGCTTCTTAAAAATGAACTTGTCTTCACAAGATTGATTTCATCAATTCGTGATTGATCCATTAATGTATTTATAAAAGGTAAGTAAGATTCTTCACCAGAAAGCCAAATATTAAAAAATAAATCTCTATCATGTTCATAGTGAATCATTGTCGCAAGATCACTAAATTTGAGTCTGATTATATATTCGTTATGGACTTGGTTTCAGTTTTGATTGCGTCAGAGTAGAAAAGACTTATGGAATGAATAGACTTTGACAAAAGGCTGTCACAAGTCTATTATTATTCATAATAAGAACAAGAATAAGAAAGTTTTGTCAATTTTAAAACTTGGTAAGAGTTTTTTTTCAACAACCTTTGTCAATCAATATTGTTTATTTGAATTTTTCGAAACTAAACATATGTGTTTGAGAGTAGGTGAGATGTAGATGTCATTGAGATAGCTAGTATAATCACCTAGAGGGGGGTGAATAGGTGCACAAACAAATTCTCGAGATACGGAAGCGATTCTAGGCAAACGATAGAAAGGAAAATACGATCAAAGTAAAGTAAAGGATAGGGAAGAGAGAAATGAACACAAGATTTATAGTGGTTCGGCTTATTCCAAGCCTACGTCCACTCTTCCACACTGACAGCCCACCGACTGGATTTCACTATGAACAAAAGAGAAGTTACAGTACAGCTTTTCCTTGATTCTACAGTGTAGATGTTCTACCACACTTCCTCAAGGTTTCTCACGAATATGGACTCTCTTTTGTCTACACGATTTTGCTCAACAAATGAATTGACTAGGAACAAGGAGTTTCAGACTTTGGAATTCTTCTTTCGTGCACGCTCTCGAACAACTGGAATGTCTTCCTTATATACTCCTTCATGTCATCATACCCGTTGGCACTTACCAAAGGAATTCCTCCAATCTACCCGTTGGACGGAATCAATTAGGAAGATCATTCGAGCTATTAAAGGAATATGTCGATAGCCCATCAATCTTGTTCACCCATACAATCGATCTCGGTTTCCATAAGTAGAACCTTCCAAGTATACTTTGCCAATCATCGGATCCTTAATCTTCAAATCAATTAAGATCAAATAAAGGATTCGGTTATGTCATATCCAGCCAAGAGATCTTCTCCAGTCGATAAGGCCACATCCTTAATGAAACAACCAGTTCTGGATAGCCTTTCTTCAACGGATTAGAAACTGTCAATGAGGATTGATTTTAAGTCTTGAGTCTGGCTGTCCGGAGGTCTTCAGACTTTAAATAGCAGAGTCTGCAAGTCTTCAGACTAGACTGATGAAAACGTTTTGTCAACTTCAAAACACTTCAAGAGGATTTCTTCAACAATCTCCCCATTTTTTATGGTGACAAAACTTTCTTGCAGATTTGGAAAACTTTGACCTGCAAAACATTTCTCAAACACATATGCATATCTTATAGATAAATGGCTAAATGAATAACACGAGGGTCTGCAGCCACAGAAGATAGGTTAGTCCATTATGCAATAAAGTCATCCATAAGATATCAATAGTAGTTAATAACAAGCAGTCAAATCCAAATCCCAAATTTAGTCCACATCCAGACACACAAGTCAAGTCAAAACAAACCACAAAACAAACCAAAAGTTCGACAAATTTTAGTTCAAAGTTTTTCAAGTCTCGCAACTCTCCCCCTTTTTGTCAAAGATAAAAAAGATTGAGATGAAAATGAAGTCAAGGATTCTTGGGAACACGAACAAGCTGGAAATCTCCTATCGACTGAACGATGCCTTCCAGCCTTTTAAAGTCTTCCTTCAGCTGAGCAATATCCTCACCCTTAACATTAGCCTGAATCTGAAGAGAAAGGGCTTGGATTTGATCATTTAATGAACCCGAAGAGACTTGTCCTGCATTATGCAAGTTCTGAACTTCACATCCCAATGCATATATTTGACCTTGCATCTCCAAGAGAATATCCATCACTCTGCGAAAGTCTGTTGAATTGTCGGTCTGCGTACTGGCATTAGCACGATCTGATGGAGTAAATGCAGACGATGGTAGATCAGCATAATCACGCATATTTGGCGAAGAAACCTCATGACCTTCCTCAGGAAACTGAGAGGCATAAACATCCTTTGGATCCGCTGGGGATCGACTGACTCCCTCACTTGTTGCAGGATTTGAGGACATTCCTCTTTTCTCTTAGTCTCCCCCTGTGTTCATGCCTTCAGGTGGAGAGTGCTCCTCATGTTCTCCTTCTTCTTGATCTCTTTTCTCTTCTTCTTCTTTTTCAACTCTCTCTTTCTCAGCATCTCTTTCTTCTTCTTCTTCTCTTTCCTCCGTTTCTTTTTCCTCTGCTTCTTTCTCTACTCTTTCTTCTGTCTGTTGTTCTGACTCTTTCTCTGGAACAGATCGACTGAGATTCTTCAAAGCCATTGCAGAGATAGTGATGTTATCCTCATCATCTTCATCCTCAACGAGGAGAGCTCTTCTTCTCTTAGATGGAGCATCCATGGGCTCCTTCCCTTTCCTTTTTCCTGCAGAAAAGAATTGATGAGATTTGACTGGAGTCTTCTCCTTAAATTTCTCCAATGCCTTGCTTAGTTCCTTCAGACGCATCTTGGTCACCATTTTCAGTCCTACCACCATATGATCGCACGATCGAGCACAAAGAATTTGCGGAGGCTGAATGTTCAGATGTCTGAATAACTTCGTCACAAGACCTGGATAAGGAAGTTGTCCTTTGTCCTTCATCACAGCTCTATACATGTGGAACATAACAAAGTGTGAGGAAGTGAAAACCTTTTCCCGTGATGATGGCATACATTAGTTTTGCCTCTCGAACTTGAGACATCAGTCTTGGAAGTTGATTTCGGTCTGAGGCAATTGATTACAATTTTGTGCAGCAAGATGTTAAATGCACTCATCCTTGAATAGGAAATCTTTTCCTTTGTTCTCCTATCCTTAACAAGTTCCAGCGTAGTACGAGCAATAGAAACTTTGATCCGTTGATATCTTCCTCTCTCAACTCCTAACACATCTACCAGCATATCCATATCCACTACAAAGTCTTGATCTTTGACACTGAAGGAGAATCTATTCGCATCCAAAAAACTAAGATTTGAATAGAAATATGCAGTTAGTTGAGGATAGGCCTCTGTGGTGTCAGAGCAGAATTTTTCAAGTTGAAGATGACCGAACTTTTCCCTCAAGTTCACATTTACAGCATCTAGAAAGTCAAAATCCACACTCCTAGGGTTTATCACCCCACGCTTCAGCAATTTTGAGTATAGATCCTTATATTCCTTCGATCTAAACAACTCTCCCATTTTTCCTCGATTTTC
Organism: Eucalyptus pumila; assembly: GCA_016097595.1. Taxonomy (NCBI): domain Eukaryota; kingdom Viridiplantae; phylum Streptophyta; class Magnoliopsida; order Myrtales; family Myrtaceae; genus Eucalyptus; species Eucalyptus pumila. The sequence goes on along the minus strand of CM027847.1, from coordinate 27,390,811 downwards.
CGTCGCAACTCCCATTCTTGGTTGAAATTGGCTGTATAATTTGTCATCATCATTTCCATCTACCGGATTAAATCCCCAATCACGAGGGTTACTTGGGATATTCGCAAGGGTTTCTTCTGCCACCCCCCTTACGAGCAATTCCCAAACTTTCCATTTTTCACAAAAAGATATATTCATTTCCATATCCTTTGTCCTTAAGAAAATCATCCACATAATTCAATGGAGTACCAGTCCCTTTTAAAGCACGATACAACTTATAAATAAAAGAGGGCCTTTGAACTCTTACATGGTCTCGCATCTTCAATGATTTCTTCATTTTGATGATGATCAACATCTTGAGGACTAGATGGAGGAGAATGACGCTGCGAGAATGTTGTGGGCTCTACTGCTGATTTGGAGACACTTCTTCTTCGGTGAGATCGAAGTGCGTAGGCCCCTCACTCATTCGCCGTGGTCCCCTGCTTGCGATCCTCGAAGACTTTCTTGAAGACGACATCTTTCTTAGTCTTTGAAAGATTCCTTGCTTGAATTTCCCAAGAAAGATGACAACTTTTTCGAATATTAAACAAGAGAAGAAAACAGGAATGGAAGATTGGTGCTTTTTAGGGTTTTGGAGTTAAGCGAGGAGAAACTGATTGTATATAAGACAGTCGAAATGAGAGGATACCAAACGTCGTAATGGAAAGTGAAAAGATGCCTTTTAAAAAATAACTGCCTTTTTTCGAAAGATGGTCACATCAAAATAACTTCTTTTTCTAAAGGAAACGATGCAATAATCTCGTCAATTAAAGATAGCGGTTGAGATAGCAATAATCAACACGGTTGATGAACGTACCTTTTCAAGATGAGATAAGAGAGAGAGAATAACTTACGGTCAAAGTCTTGCAGTCAAAGTCTTATTTGTCTGAGTCTGAGAGTCTCTAGACTTTAACTTCTTCAAACCTCAAAATGTTGAGTTTTGAACGGATAATTTCAAATTGATTTTTCTCCAAAGGCTTTGTAAATATATCCGCCAGTTGGTTCTTTAGGTCAACAAACTGAATCATAATTTCTCCATTTTGAACATGATCTCTAATGAAGTGATGTCGTATCTCTATATGCTTTGCTCTTGAGTGAAGAATTGGATTTTTGGTGAGATTGATTGCGCTGGTGTTGTCACATTTAATTTCCGTGCATGAATCTTCAATTCCGAAGTCTCTTAGCTGTTGTTTTATCCACAGAATTTGTGAACAACAACTTCCAAGAGCTACATATTCTACTTCTGCTGTAGAGAGAGTTACTGTATTTTGTTTCCTTGAAAACCAAGACACTGTCCTGCCTCCAAGTAGTTGACAGGTACCTGAGGTGCTCTTTCTATCAACTCTGCATCCGGCTAAGTCTGCGTCTGAGTACCCAAGAAGAGTAAAGTCTCCATTTTTAGTATACCAGAGACCGAAGCTTGAAGTTGATGCAATATATTTGATAATACGCTTTACGATTTAAATGTGATTCTTTAGGGTGCGCTGAAATCTGGCACAAATGCAAACACTAAACAAAATGTCGTGTCTAGAAGCGAAGTAAGATAAAGAAGTGAACCGATGATACTCCTGTATAACTTTTGGTCGACTTTTTTTCCTCCTTCATCTTTATCTATTTTCAAGGAATTTGACATTGGTATATCAGCCTTTTTGCAATTTTCCAGTCCAAACTTCTTCACAATATCATTAGTATATTTTTCTTGATGAATAAAAGTTCCTTCCTTCAGTTGTTTCACTTGAAGTCCAAGGAAGAAAGTTAACTCACCCATCATGCTCATTTCAAATTCATCCTGCATAGTCTTAGAGAATTTCTTGCACGGACTTTCATTAGAGGATCCAAAAATAATATCATCGACATATATTTGAACAAGTAGAAAACTCTTGCTTTCTCTTTTAATGAAAAGAGTAGTGTCTACTTTACCTTTAACAAATCCATTTTCAATTAAAAACTTACTCGATCGTCATACCAAGCTCGTGGTGCTTGTCTCAAGCCATATAAAGCCTTTTTGAGACTGAATACTGAGTCTGGTTTCCTTGGGTCTTCAAACCCAGGTGGTTGTTCCACATAGACTTCCTCTTAGATGAATCCATTTAGGAAGGCACTTTTGACATCCATTTGGAATAACCTGAAATTCTTATAACAAGCAAAAGCAAGTAATAATCGAATTGCTTCTAACCTTGCTACTGGTGCGTAAGTCTCGTCATAGTCTATCCCTTCTTCTTGTGTGTATCCCTTGGCCACGAGTCTTGCCTTGTTTCTTATGACTTTTCATTTTTCGTTCATCTTGTTCCTGAAAACCCATTTAGCTCCAATAACAGACTTACCTTTTGGTTTAGGAGTTAATTCCCAGACATCATTAATATTGAATTGCCTGAGCTCTTCTTGCATAGCTTCAATCCAAATTTCATCGATAAAGCTTCTTCTATGCTTTTGGGTTCTATTTCAGAAACAAGAGCCACAAGACTAGACTCTTCGTGCCTTTTAGATCTTGTGCGAATTCCTTCATTGATATCGCCAATAATAAGATCTTTGGGATGACTGGACTTATGTTTCCGAGTTGCTGGTTAATTTGTCGATTGATGGTCACTTCCTTCACTTGAATCTTCAACAATCACTTGTTGGGTCGGGTCCTTCAAAGTCTCGAGCTATTTTAGACTTTGTAGAGTCTCGGAGCAGTTCAGATTCTTCAAGATGAGTCTCGAATGGATTCATTTTGCATAGAATCTTGGAATTTAACATTCATTGATTCTTCTACTATTTGAGTCTTCTTGTTGTAGACTCGTACGCTTTGCTTGTGGTTGAATATCCAAGGAAGATGCCTTCATCCGACTTTTCTTCAAACTTACCAACTCGATCATTTGCATTTTTCAGTATGAAACATTTGCATCCAAATACATGAAAATATGAAACAATAGGCTTCTTTTCTTTGAATAGTTCATAGGGGGTTTTTTCTAGAATATGCCTTAGAAAAACTCTATTTATAATGTAACATGTTGTAAAAACTGCTTCAGCCCAAAAACGTGAAGAGATGTTACTTTCAATTAAAAGAGTTCTAGCCATTTCTTGAAGAGATCTATTCTTTCTTTCCACAACTCCATTTTGCTCTAGAGTATATGGAGAGGAGAATACATGCTGAAGACCAGATTCATCACAGAATTTTGTAAAATCATGATTTTCAAACTCACCTCCATGATCTGTTCTTATACTCGAGATAACATACCCTTTTCATTTTGAACCTTTTTTGCAAACTTTTCAAAGTAAGAGAAAGTTTCAGACTTACTTGCCAAGAAATATACCCAAGTAAATCGTGAGTAATCATCCACAATTACTAGGCAGTATTTCTTACCTCCAATGCTTTGTGTTCGGTTGGTCCAAAAAGATCCATATGCGTAAGCTGCAAAGACACGATTAGTGGAAACTTGATTTATTGGTTTAAAGAAATTTCTTACCTGTTTTCCCAAAGATACATGGTGTACATAGATCAAACTTTTGGTATGATAATTTGGGTAGACCACGAACAAGCTTCTTTGCTGCGATTTTGGCTATTTGCTTCATATTGACGTGCCCAAGCTTTCTGTACCATAAATTTGCTTCGTCTTGGATTGAGATTAGACATTGTGATTCATCTGGTTTCACATCCAAGAGGTAGATATTTCCATGTTTTCGTCCCATGAATGACTCGAGTAGAATCTTTACCGATTCCCGAACATATTCCCTCTTGAAAGTTGATTTTGAAACCAAGTATCACATAGCCGACTAATACTTGTAGCAAATTGTAGTTAAGCCCTTCCACTAAGGAAACATTGCTGATTGTGAGATTTCCAATCTTTACAGCTCCAAATCCCACAATTTTTCCTTTGTTGTTTCCTCCAAAAGAGACTTTTCCACCATTCACTCGAACAAGCTTTATGAAGTAATTTGAGTCTCCTGTCATGTGTCTTGAGCATCCACTATCCAGATACCATTTTACCTTTTTCTTGATAGTGACCTGCATTTAAAAAAGAAACTCAAACCTTCTTTGGTATCCATATTTTCTTGGGTCCATTGGTGTTAGTATGGTATGCGGTTTTTGCCCATACCTTTTTAACAGTTTCCAAATCATAGGACATTCTTTTTCAAAATGATCTCGCACTTTATTGCACTTTGAGCATCTGAGAGCATTGCGACCTACTGGTTTTACAAAGATTCTTTTAAAATGATTTTTGTAAGCATCTCTTGTGGGTCTTTGTTTGATTCTTTCCTTCACCTTAGGAAAATCAATTAAATGAATGGTTTCAGCAGTCATTTCCAAACCAGATTTATTAAAATAAGGTCTTTGAACATAGAGAATTTTTTCCAGTTTCTCAGATCCTATAGAAAATCTTTTGGAAATATTTGAGATATCTCTTTTCAAAAATGCATTTTCTTTTAAAAGATTATCTTCACTTTCTTTAAGAGAAGAAACATTCTTATCTAAACTTTTCGCTTTCTCTTTCAAAATATTTTCCTGTTGTTTTAGAGCAGAATTTTCTTTCTTGAGTTCGGAAATTCTTTTAAGAGAAGTCTTAAGACTGAAACACAATTCATCAATGTACTTTGAAACCTTAATAGGGATTTTGAAGTTACTTACCTCAAATTCTCTTTCTGAGTTTGAATCTGTCTCGAAATTTGAATCTGAATCCGATTGTGCCATCAGACATATATTGACATAATCATCATCACTTTCTTCACACTCTGTATCACTCCAGGTTTCAGCTTTAAGAGCTTTTCAGTACTTTTCAGTTTTTCCTTTCTTCTTTCTCAGAAGAGGACAGTTGGGTCTAATGTGTCCCTTTTTCTTACATTCAAAGCAGACTACATCCTTGTTTGATTCATCATCCTCAACAGACTTAGTCTGTTGTTTTTGAAAAAAAAATTCTTTGGATTGAATCTTCTTCCTTTTCTGTTCAGTTTTCTGAATCTTCTTATCATGAGAGCAAGTTCCTCATCATCCATATCGTCTTCGGGAATAACAGTAACATCGAATCATCATTATATTTTAATGCAATGGATTTCTTACCTTTAAGGTCTTCGTCTTCATTGATTCGTTACACTTCATAAGACTGAAGAGTCCCAACCAACTCATCAACAGATAGTGGCATGATTCTTTGGGTCTCTCTGATTGAGGTCTTTATGTGATTCCAATCCTTGGAGAGTCCACGTAGTAGCTTGTTTACTTTCATGGGATCAGAAATTGGTTGATCTTGATTTTCAAGACCATTCACGATTTCTATAAAGCGACTGAACATATCAGTTATAGATTCTCCTGGTTTCATTTTGAAGGCTTCATACTGACCGAAGAGAATGTTGATTCTAGTCTCTTTCACTCGATCGGTTCCTTCATATGTAATATGTAATCTATCCCAGACTTCTTTAGCTGTAACACAAGAAGATATTCTGTTATATTCAGTAGGGGATAAAGCACAATATAAAGAATAAATTGCTTTTGCATCAAGAGCTTGTCTCTTGATTTTCTCTTCTTGAGTCATTTCGCTAGACTCAACAACATCTTTTCCTCTTTCTGAGACAGATGCAGCTTTAGGAATGATTCATTTTTCTACAACGTCCAATTCCAGAGGATCCTTTGATCTTAGGAATGCTTTCATCTTGTTTTTCCATATGTTGTAATCCTTTCCATCAAAGTAAGGTGGTCTAGTATTGCTTTGCCCTTCTACCAGTCCTGGAGCCAACATACTAGCCAGCCATGGATCTTTAACTCTGAAGTAAAACACTTCAACCAAAGTGAGTACACAGGCTCTGATACCAATTGAGATAGCTAGTATAATCACCTAGATGGGGGTGAATAGGTGCACAAACAAATTCTCGAGATACGAAAGCGATTTTAGGCAAACGATAGAAAGGAAAATACGATCAAAGTAAAGTAAAGGATAGGGAAGAGAGAAATGAACACAAGATTTATAGTGGTTCGGCTTATTCCAAGCCTACGTCCACTCTTCCGCACTGACAGCCCACCGACTGGATTTCACTATGAACAAAAGAGAAGTTACAAAGACAGCTTTTCCTTGATTCTACAAAGTAGATGTTCTACCACACTTCCTCAAGGTTTCTCACGAATATGGACTCTCTTTTGTCTACACGATTTTGCTCAACAAATAAATTGACTAGGAATAAGGAGCTTCAGACTTTGGAATTCTTCTTCCGTGCACGCTCTCGAACAACTGGAATGTCTTCCTTATATACTCCTTCATGCCATTATACCCGTTGGCACTTACCAAAGGAATTCCTCCAATCTACCAGTTGGACGGAATCAATTAGGAAGATCATTCGAGCTATTAAAGGAACATGTCGATAGTCCATCAATCATGTTCGCCCATACAATCAGGATCTCGATTTCCATAAGTAGAACCTTCCAATTATACTTTGCCAATCAACGGATCCTTAATCTTCAAATCAATTAAGATCAAATAAAGGATTCGGTTATGTCATATCCAGCCAAGAGATCTTCTCAAGTCGATAAGGCCGCATCCTTAATGAAACAACCAGTTCTTGATAGCCTTTCTTCAACGGATTAGAAACTATCAATGAGGATTGACTTTAAGTCTTTAGTCTAGCTGTCCGGAGGTCTTCAGACTTTAAATAGCAGAGTCTGCAAGCCTTCAGACTAGACTGATGGAAACGTTTTGTCAACTTCAAAACACTTCAAGAGGATTTCTCCAACAGATGTCACACCCCAAAACCATATTGAATGGGGGACGACATGGTCGTCCTTCCACTCAAAGGACGCAGCCTCAAAGCTCCCAAAATCCAACTCTTAAAAGTCCCCACATCCATATTGCTCTCGTACTTACTCATCATTAGTCGAGGAACTTCAAAAAGATTGGAAAATAGGGGGGTGAGTAACCACGACTCAGTGAGGAGTGCATCTCTTCCAAGGGGATTGAGCACCCACTATGCATATTTACAAAACCAAACCGCAACTTTTTTAACCCAAATCTAGGATATAACAAACATACAGTAATAAGAAAAGTTACATACGCTTCAACATAGCTATATTTATAGCAAAAATAATCATTTCATAATAACATTGAAATAAACATCAATGGTCTAATCCACTAATCAATCTCATTAATTCACACACCAATGGTCCATTCCATTGGTTAATTTCATACCACACCAAACCCAGAAATTTAACAAACCTTCAAGGCAAAAATATAACATTTCTTACTTTAACACAATATGTTCAAAGCAAAAATATTCAAGATAATGGTCTAACCCATTGGTCAATCTCATAAAACATGTATCAATGGTCTATTTAATTGATTAATCTCATCAAACCACATATTGATAATCTAATGAAATTATATGCCGATGGTCCATTCTAACGACAAATCTCAAATTACACGTTGATGGTCCATCCCATCGACCCAACTCATATTACATGTCAATGGTCCACTCCATTGACCAATCTGTTGCTCAATATTAAACTATGGTCATGATACAACGCTTGGTGACGAGGCGACCAAGATTCCCCCTTGGCAAGGTCTCCACCTATTATTAGCCGGTGGTTCAGCCCACAAGAATATCCTAGAATAGTACACGTATACCCACAAGTCCCTCAATGGGCTCATAGTGATATTAAGCATCCACATCACTCCAGAACAACACCATCCAATCCATAAAACATTTCATATATCACTAAAAGATTTCGCAACTCAACTTATCTGCCAAAAATACTTTTCATAAAACATTCTCAAATAATTTCAAGACTCGTCTCATAAATCAATTTCAAAGCAAATACATTTCAAAAAGCTTATTACAAATCAATAACTATATAACCTTCCATAAATCATCTCAAAGTCGAGCTTTTCGTGAAATGGTTTCACAAACCCAAAACATGTAATATTTCTCAACTTCGTTCATCAAACATAATATATATTCATCAAAAAGTTCTCACACTATTTTCAAATATCAAACATAGTAAATGCCCAATCCAACTTTTATGCAATAAACATGCTTATTCATAACTCATAAAGTATCAAATCTTTATCATTTTGAAGACATGAGCTTATAAATTCTTAGAAGAGATAGCACCACTCACCTGAGAAAGTCGAAAATCAACCTATGTGGTAACTTGAGCTAATGCACTCGTATTCCTATTAATAAGTCGAATACGATATTAAAACCAGGTAATATGTCACTCTCCAACTAACTACTCGACTACCGACCAAAAAAAAAAAAACTAACTACTCGACTAAATTATGTTTATTCATCGATAAAACGACACCTACGCGCTAATAAATCACTCGACCAAAACAATTACTCAAAGCCATCCTTAGCGCGAAGTGCGAGCACGAAACTTCATCATGCCATAATTTTCTCTACCAAACTCCGTTTCAAGCGTACTTATAGTTGATGGAAAGCCCATCCAACACACTACAAGAACCCCAATTTAGCCAACTCAAAATCAAGCTGAAAATCAACAAAATATAGCCCTGAAGTTCTGGTTGTGCACTGTTTATCACGCGCAATAAACTTCAAAATTTTGTTTCGAGCAAACCGTGAGCTCAAATCATATTCCATAAGATCCCAGCTCCACAACATCCCAAGCTATCATTTCTACAAAAATACGCAACTCAACGACTCACAAATCATACTTCGTCACTCTATGTTTCCAAAAATCCGAATTTCAAGCCCTAGGTCTGAAATTACTCCGATTGAATGAATGGGCGGCACGAACGCTTATCGGGCGTTGCGTTACATGGCTTGGCAAGGCTCCCATGATGAAAACGCACAAAATCCTCTTTCTTCTTTTTTCTTCTTCTTCTTCTTTTCGAGCGTGGGCTCTCTGATCCCCCTTTCTCTCTCTCCTACTTTTTCTCTCTCTTTTCATTTTATCTCCTCCTTTTCCCCCCTTTTTCTTTTTTTCTTTTCTTTCCTTCTCACTCTCTCTTTCCTCTTTTTCTTCTTCTCTCCCGAAGACTCTCGATCTCTCTCCTTCTTCTTTCTCCTTTTTATTTTTGACTGGGTCAAAACCCATATTTTACAATATTCTCCTTCTACTTCATGTCCAAATTTCAGTGTTATATCCGGAACCTTAAATAGCTCTTCCCTCTATAGAAATTGAGAAAATTCAGACTGATACTTGTGAAAATCCCTTTTCAAGACCATTAGGCTCATTTTCTGAGAAAATCTTATTCACAAGATGTGCTCGGCCAAAGTTCAATGACGGAAAGTCCTATTTGTCCGTCCTATTTGCATGACAAGAAACAGACTTACTAGAGGATATTGCATCTACACTGTACAAGACTTAAGCTCCAAACTCAATTGGATATGCAAGGTACCCAACCATGTCGGGAAGCAACTTTCATGGAGAAACTAGTATTGCAGAATTACGTGTAAAAACAGAGGGATGTCGAAGTGTATAGTAAAGTGATCCATATGCGATAAGCACGGGACTGCGAAGACGCAAGATTTGCAATTTTCACCATGTCTCTCAATCTTGATTGAGTTGCCACAAACTTTGAGTCTCTAACGACACGATCCTTTGATGAGGACTCTCTCTCAATCACACAGCCAAAAACATTGTACTTCTATGATTAAGAAGAATAATAGAAACTCGATACCTTCAGCGGGAGAGATCCTCATAAGAAAGTCTAGGTTTGAGTTTTAGAACATATTCGGTTAGATCTACTTTCATTCAAAAGCTTATATTAATAAGTTATGAGTAAATTAAGATATATTAATTGTCTTATCTCAAACTGCATTTTTTATGTGAGACTTCTCTTGCTTGACACTTGAACACGTGGGAACCTCGACATCCACGGCCAAAGTACCACCGTCGAAAAATCCTAATTTGGAAGTTGGGATTTTCTCTCTGGATTAGAGAGAGAGTAATTGTGGAGAGCTGGAGGGGCCATCGCGTATCCTGCAATCACGTATGCACCAACTCTTTCCCCTAACCTATACGGATGCTAAGAGAACTGGACTATAGCGGCCGATCCACGATGGGCTTCTAAATCGCTACTAAATCAAAGTCCCATTACCAAATCTTGCCATGGGACGCGCTCAAATCACATCTTGGTTTCTGGAGGTTGTCTCTCTTTCGACTGCATGATATTCACAAATTCGAAGACTTGATCGTATATTATCTGAAGCTTCTTTACCCGATTGTGCTTCGAGACAAGACCGGTACTTTTGGTGTGCTTGTCCTTTCGACGTGCAATTGCGCGTACCCAATATCTTATTTCTTTGCACGATGATGCCATGACTAACAAGCAGAGGAATCAGGGCAAGGTTTGGATTCTATCTCCAGAGCGAAAAGAAACTATCTTCAAGCAAAGCATGACGGTCCTCTAAGGCGACTTCAACATGGCTAGCAACGAAATGCTTATGAAATATAGTATATAAGCCAGCAAATTTCACGAATCCTCTCATTAATCTTTTTGCTCTTCAATTGCTCTTCAAATGGCTGATCCTGCATTAGATGATAAACAAGGTACGTGACTCTCTCTCTCTCTCTCTCTCTCTCTCTCTCTCTCTCTCTCGTAATTTGTAAACAAGAACATTAAACATTAAACATGGGCTTCACCATCATCAATCCTTTGCTCGCGGTGTCATTTGAAGGAGCAGAGAAAATGATGTCAGATGCTCCACCAGCCCACTACGTGGTCAAGATACAATCGTACTCATTGCTTTCGAAGAACTCTGTGGACAAGTATGAGTCCGGGGTCTTCCAAGCTGGAGGCTGCAAATGGTAATAATTCCTCACTTTCCCCATCCACGTAACTTATTTACCAATCTCTATGGGTTCATTGCACAGCGATTCTTCTTCACTTTCTGTCTCTTCTTCTTTCCACAGGAGGCTGGTTCTTCACCCGAATGGAAACAAGAGCAAGAACGTAAAAGAGCATGTTTCTCTTTACCTGTCGATGGCAGAAACAAGCTCGCTCCCCTCAGGTTGGGAAGTTCATGCGTTAGTTAGATTCTTTCTGCTTGACCAGAACAAAGACAGTTACTCGATAATCCAAGGTACAGCTTCAAACCACATATTATCTCGTTGTTTCCTCGTCATTTATATAGTTTGCTAATATTGTAAAGAAAAAAGTTAGCTCTTCGGTTAGCAAGTTAGTTAATCAGCAAGTGTCCGTTGATGGATTTGATTCTTCTTTTTCTTTTTTTTTTTCCTTAGATGCCATGAAAAAGGAATGGCGCTTTCACAGGATGAAGCTTGAACATGGCTTCGACCAATTCATTTCCATGAAGACGTTTAGTGATGCGCAGAACGGATATCTCGTGGATGATACTTGTGTGCTTGGTGCGGAGGTTTTCGTGATGAAGGAAAAGAGCACTGGCAAAGGAGAGAATCTGTTGATGGTAAATGATGCGATCAGTCAGAAGCACACCTGGAAGGTCGACAACTTCTCGAAATTGGACAAGGAATTCTCCGAGTCGAAAGTATTCATAGCCGGAAATCAGAAATGGTAATCGCTCTCAACTTTCCTGATATAGGCACGCACTAAACAATGGATGTTAAATCTCCTCTGCTCATTTGCCTCATGATATGCTCCTACACTGATCATGGAGAACAATGAACTATCTTGACAAAAAATATTTTGGGTCATGATTATTGAGGAAGTTTCTGCAATTTATCTTCTGATTGATGGGTCACCAACACCGCACATTCATTTTTGCTAAAATTTGTGTAAGGCTGAAACCTAGGTTGGTAACCCAACATTTAGATACATGTCTTTCTTGCCGGAGGTCTGGAACTACAACACTGAAAAAATCCTCACCAAGTTCAGTACCATCTGTCCTTCAAGGAGTGAATAGGAATGGGCATTTGAGGATGCGTTTGGTAACGTTTCTATTCAAAAATTGTTCCTGCGACGAAATAAAAAAACTATTTTTGTTAAAAACAATTTTTGAACGTAAGAACACATTTGGTAACTACATAAAATTTTTATTCCTGAAATAGAAAAAAGAACAAAAACACATTTGGTAAACTTGTATAATTTTTTTTGTTTCTTTTAATTTTTTAATATTTTTTTTCTTTCCTCCTTTTGGCCGATCCGGCCTCGGCCATGGCCGGCAACCGGCCGACGAGGGCCAACGGTCTCGCCGATTCTGGGCGAGCTTGAGCTCGCCTAGCCAAGGTGAGGCCGAGCCTCGGCTGGGGGCCGGCGGCACTCCGTGAGATGGCCGGCCAAAGAAAAAAGAAGAAGAAAAAAAGAAAAAGAAAAAGGAGAAAAAAAAAAGTGTTTCTCTGGTGTTTCCTAAACAAAAACAAGTTTTTTCTACTTTTTATTTTTGTTCCAAATCCGTTCCCGATTTTTTTTTGTTTCCGAGAATAAAAGTATAAATAAACGCATTTCTGTTTTTTTTGTTCCTCGGAACAAAATAACAAAAATTTGTGTTCCGAGGAACAGAAACACAATTAAACAAACATGGCCTAAGTGAGCGAACCACTTTATTCTTCGATCAATGTAGTCGAGTCTTGCGAACAAGAATACATTGATTCATCAGACAATGCGTATGTCATTCATTCAGGAAGATACGGCTCTATCCAGGCGGAAAGGGCAGCGGACTCGGAGCTTTTGTCTCTCTTTATTTAGTTTTAGCCGACTCGGACACCCTTCCTCCTGGCACTAAAGTATTTGCAGACTTCTCGCTGCGCATCCTGGATCAGCTTCAAGGAAGGCATTTCTCTGGAAAAGGTGATTACTTCTTGCAAGAAATGAACTTACGAGCGATTGAATTCTTGTCTTTGACATTGGAAACTCTCTCTCTCTCTCTCTCTCTCTCTCTCTCTCTCTCTCTCTTCTCTCTCTCTCTCTCTCTCTCTCTCTCTCTCTCTCTCTCATGCAGCTAATCACTGGTTCAGCACCTCGAGCAAGGAGTCCGGATGGGCGAGATTCCTTTCGCATGCCACCTTCTATTATCCCAACATGGGCACTTTGGTGAAGGACATTTGCATGGTCGACGCAGAGGTCACTGTCCTGGGCGTGGTGAATGCTCTGTGAAGTCGCCATTCTGTTAAAGATCACACTGTCAATCAGTAGTATTGTTGTGAATATTTGCATACCAGCACTGAAATGATACAGACTGTTTCCAGATTGCTTGATGTGCATGACTTAACAAGACAATACTAAAATTGAAAATTGATCCGAAAGATATGCATCAAAGCACACAGTTTCTTTTTCGCGATATCTTAACCATCAGCCCGACCCACTGATCACTTTGACATGTCGTTGTACTTTTGTCATGATTCTGTTTAAGTACGACTACATAAATCAATTTTGCTAAAACGATGAACTTGGTTTTCGTCAAATTGCTTTTCCTCCCCAAAAGTTATTATTTTGCTCCAATAAGATAAAAGATTTTGTGCACCAGCATATCGTTTCTAGAGACATAATCTTCACGCGAATCATCTCTTAGAGCCCAGTTTTTGTACAAATTCTCAAGCGCACGTGCAAATTGTGTTGTTTTGCCTGGGCACGGTGAAACCTATGATCTTTTAGATGCTTATTTGAATGTCAAAGGGCATTCAATTCCTGTTTAGAATTGCACTCCTTCCCGCGTTGTCTGTTTAGACTTACCCAGTACCCGGAGTAGGGGTCCTCCCTGCACCCGATGAGGTTTTACCACCCCAATCAAATTGGTATAAGCAAATACGACATGGGTTCAAATCATGGTCATAAAGAAATTCAAACCATCTAGATTGGTTTGGGATGTTGAAACATAAAATTGTGCCCCTTAGGGTAGTATTCAGAAAGTATTCAGAAAGAGAGGGCTGATGGTATTGGTCTTTTCGTTCCATACAATGCTCTCTGAAGAGAGAGAGAGAGAGAGAGAGAGAGATTAGGGCTAGACAAAATCAATTAAGTAACGTGTTGTACAAGTCAAAATTCATCATGCTGATGTATTTTTTGGTATGCAATAGCAAGAATGATTATCTTTTGTCATTGATGGAATTCATAATTAAACTTTTTCGCATCAGAGTTGCGGAGGATTCAATAGAAAATATGAAATTATCAATACTTTTATGTTAAAAGAAATGAATAGCGAAGGAATGAATGATTTACTATATATTTTCTAAAAAATGATTGCTTATATTACTTGAAATAAAAAGCCATTGAATATCTTTTCATTTTCAACAACAATACATATATGAACATTTTCCCACATAATGAAGACATTATTCGTAGATTCATTTTTATAAACTCTACGGGTGATCATTTTTCCAAAGAAAAATATTTTTAAAATCTCTAATTTTTTGAGAAATAAGCACACCCTTATATTTGATTGGATGTAGTGGCACACTTCACATTGAGTTGAGTCCACTTCGTTTTGAAAAAATTAACTGTTATTTGTAAAAGTTTTGAGTAAAACAATAAACATTTCCACATTAAATTTTACCGTCACCTTAAACAAGGATCTTGCAGAGGCATTTGATTTTATGATATTCATGAATGCTAAGACTCGATTGTGTTATTAGAAGTTTCATAACTTTATTGCATTTTGAGAAATAATTGGTACTTTTCATGTACTTATACTTTTAGCGTGCAAATGCGCATATGTATGATCATGCCATGACTAGCCAGCAGAAAAATCAGGGCAAGGATCCGAACTATCTTTTCCTTGCTGGTGCTCTTGCTTTCACGATTCTTCAGTGGAATCAGGGCAAGGATTGGATAACGAAAGGAAACCATCTTTAAGCAAAGCATAACGGTACTGTAAAGCATCTTCAAAAAGCTAGCAACAAATGCATATAGAATATGATATATAAGCCAATAAATTCCACGGATCCTCTCATCGGTCTCCTTACTTTGCGAATGGCTAATCCCGTATTTGATGATCGACAGGGTATGTGACTCTTTCTCTCGTAATTTGTACAAAAGAAGCATTGAAAATGTGCTTCACTGTCACCAATCTTTTCTCCTTGCCTTGTGTTTCATTTGCAGGAGTCGAGAAAACGGTGTCAGAAGCTCAGTATGTGGTCAAAATACAATCATATTCGTCTCTCTCAAAGAACTCCGCGGACAAGTATGAGTCGGGGGTCTTCCAAGCTGGAGGCTACAAATGGTAACGATCCTTTTTCCCAATCCACATATTTTTTTACCAATCTTTCCGGTTTTATTGGACTGTGTTTCTTCTTCTCTCTTATTTTCAAAGGAAGCTGGTTCTTTACCCAAATGGGAACAAGAGCAAGAATGTGGAAGAGCATGTTTCGCTTTACCTGTCAATAGTAGAAACAAGCTCACTCCCCTCAGGTTGGGGAGTTCATGCTTTAGTCAGATTCTTTCTGCGTGACCAGGACAAAGACAACGACTTGATAATCCAAGGTATAGCTTCAAACCAGAGGGTATCTCATCACTTTCTTATCTACTTATACTCTTCAATCGTTGTGCCACATGGTTAACATGCATTCTCCTAATGCATGCATGATCAAGCAACACATACCATCGCCTTTATACCAAGTTATTAAATACAATTATAAATCCATGGTCAATAGAATGAATCTTGAGTTAATGAGGTCCTCTAAAGATAAGCGTCTTATTTTTGGGGTGGCTCCCTATTTCGCATAAAAAAAGGTAAAAGAATATTGAATAAGTAATAGAAAATAGGAACACTCTTTTTCCTTTTCATGCTTTGAGTCATTTAATTTTGAGTGTATCCATGTAAGTGTGCTCTTAATGGGTTTAAGCAATTAAGCAATGAATGTTCGTGGTAGATAAGCAGCGAGAATTGGTTGATCCATTCAATCCTTGTTCTTCCCGCAGATGCCATGAGAAAGGAATGGCACTTTCACAGGACGAAGCTCGAATGTGGCCTTGACCAATTCATTCCTTTGAAGACACTTAACGATGCGCAGAACGGATATCTCGTGGACGATACCTGTGTGTTCGGTGCAGAAGTTTCCGTTACATGGGAAAAGAGCACCGGCCAAGGAGAGAACCTGTTGATGATAAAGGACGCGATCAGTCAGAAGCACATGTGGAAGGTCGACAACTTCTCAAATTTGGACGAGGAATTCTACGAATCAAAAGTATTCATAGCCGGAAACCAGAAATGGTATCGCTCTCGACGTTTCTCATATAGGCATGCGGCTAAAAAAATTGGATGTTAATCTCCTCTGCTCACTTGGTTTGGAAAATGCGGCTATACTGATCATGGATATCAATGAACTTTTTTAACTAATGTAGGTTCATATTTTTCCGATAAAGTTTGTTTCAACGAGTCTTCTGATTGGTAGGTTAAAAACATGGACATTACAACATTTGTAACCCAACAATAGAGGCGTGTTTTTCCTGCCGGAGATGGAGGAGACACGGTCCAAAACTTTTACTACAGCACAAAAAAATCCTCCCCTAGTTCAGTACCATCTGTCCTTCCAGGAAGGAATGGGACTGGGCATTTATGCTAGTGAATCACTCTATTCTTCGATTAAAGTCGTGAAGTCTAGAAAACCAGAACACATTGATGGATCAGATGTTGTGTGCGTCATTCATTCAGGAAAATACGGCTCTATCCGAACGGGCAGGGAAGCGGACTTGGAGCTTTCGTCTCACTGTATTTAGAACCTGCCGACAGGGACACCCTTCCTCCTGGTACTAAAATATTTGCAGGCTTCACGCTGCGCGTCATGGATCAGCTTCAAGGAAATCATTGCGCTAGATATGGTAACCATTTCTTGTGAAAAAACATGCTACGAGCGGTTGAATTCTTGTTTTTGACCCTTGGAAACGCTCTGTCTGTCTCTGTCTGTCTGTCTGTCTCTCTCTCTCTCTCTCTCTCTCTCTCTCTCTCTCTCTCTCATGCAGCTAAGCAATGGTTCAGCGCCTCGATCAAGGATTGGGGTTGGGCGACATTCACTTCGCATGCCGACTTTCGTTCTCCGAACACAGGCTATTTGGTGAAGGACACTTGCAAGGTCGAAGCAGAGGTCACTGTCCTCGGCATCGCGAATGCGCTGTGAAGCCCCCATCCAGTTGAGATTTACACTGTCAGTCAGTAGTATTTGTTGTGAATATTTTCTTACCCGCACAGCACCGATACGATACAGATTATTTCCGGGTCCTGATTCTCTCAGGCCATCCATTCATTTATTTGGGTCTCCAATCATTGCTTGATAATTAGCACTATGATTCAAAAGAAGAAATTAGAAATTGGACCTTGATCTGAAAGATAACAATCAAATCATGCATGCACTCAGCAAAATCTTAACTACCCATTAATCGCTTCAACATATCATTGTACTCTTCTGATAATATTGTCTAAGTATCACTATGTAAATCAATTCTCCACCTACTAAATTATTATGAACTTGTTATTCATTAAATCAGTAATTTTGCTTCCCCAAAACTTATTATGTTGCTGGAATATGCTTAAGGTTTTGCGCATCAAAATATTGTTTCCAGAGACATAATCTTTGCGCTAATTGTCTCTAAAAGTCCGGTCTTAGAACAAATTCTCGAGTGCGCACAAATGCAAATTGCAATGTTTTGTTTGGGCAGACGAAGCCTCTTTAGGGGCTTTATTTTAATGATAAAGGACCTTCAATTCGAATGCTAAAGTAGTAATAATTTGTTGGCCTATTCTACTTATTTAAATAAATAAAGGAAAAATATCGAAAGCATATATGAATATTCACCTAGATACCCATTTATATACCTCTACTTTTTATTAAAAAATTCATGTTTGCATCCTTAATTTAAAACATTGTCCATCTGTTCACAAATATCGCAAATTTCCTTTCCAAAATACGCCCTTGCTTTCTCATATACACAATCGCAACCTCCTCTCTTTATATTTTGTTTATTTCTCACTTTTCTCAAGTTTTGCCCATGGGCACCGGATTTATTTTAGTCACGACATAGTTTATCCATCATGCAATTTCTCACGAAATAGCAAAATCTATCCTTCCGTGAGACATACACAATTTCTCAGTTCGTCACCAAAAGAACCCCGATACGAGTTCACCACCATGGCCACCGCAAGTGGTGTAATGTTGGAGGGGCGATCCGAGACGCTGGGCATGGTTGCCGGCAATGGAGACTGGTGGCGGGGGGCTTAGGTTGAGAGTTTGAGCGTGCGAATTTTGCGAGGCTGGAAATTGTCGTTTTATTGTTGCCGAGTATGTTAACCGGATGATTAAAACATAATGAGGTTGAACGTTGAAGTAAGCGAATGTCGTCGTCAGCTTATGATTGATAATCACCAGCATCTTTATTATTAAATAACAATGTTTTTCACGAAAATTATATTTCATTTTTAAGGATCATTTGATATTTTAAACCAAGTCTCGAGTATCGAATTGAGCAAAACTCCTCAGTCCAGTCAAAAGCAAACTGTCCACATTAAAATTGGGTATTAATAATGAAGTTTTTTTATATATAATTTAACTCCAAGTGAATTCCCACTATCCTGTCCACAGTGAAATATAGCCCAATATGGTTGACCCTCGTAAAATTTCCTTCTTTTTTATAAATCATGGGTTCGATCGTAATAGCTGGCCATCTAAAGAGGAACTGTCACGTAAATTCACCGCACATGGAATCTAAATTCCCTAAAGTAGGAATCAAACTTACAACTATCAGTTCCTGGACTGATGTCAGCTGGTGTAAAGGTTGTTATTTCAATAAACTAAATTATATGTTAACTTCTTCTTCGTTTGATAATGTAATGGAATTCACGAGGCTACATCAATGAGACGATGATGCCATGATCTATGTGATGCAGGATGATGATGGATGGGTGCAAAAAGGAGTGGGAAAGAAATTGAAAGAACAACCTTATACTGATTCCAGCCTTTGGTGGCTTTAAGAATACCAACTTGTTGCCATGAGAACAAATCAAAATGAATTGAACGATGAGAGGCGAAGGCGTAAAGATTTGATTGCAAAAAAGAATGAAGTAAGGTGAGCATAAAAAAGCAATTGATGCAGAAAGAAACACAATAAGTTTTAGCCAAAATATTTTATTTTGAATGGTCGAGATTTAGTACTGGCAATCCAATTATTTTAGAACCTCAAATGGAGAGCGCGATGCCGAGAAAGAGAGAGGGGATGGATAGGGATTATGGAGTGTTGCAGCCTAACCTTAGTTAAGGCCCCAAATAAAAGCCGGTGAATTACTTGGCAATCTGAAAACTAGGTGACAGATTGCTCCTAGTCTTCACCGGCCAAAACTAAATAATAAAGAAAGACCGTCGCCGGTCGCCTTAATCAAGACAAGAATAGTGGACTCATAAACAATCTGAGTGCATCTGCTTTACTGGTCAGTCCCCACCATCAGTGTCTAAAGTCTCGTTCCTTTTCTCCACTTCCACCTCCACCGCTAAAGAACAAACATGGATTGAGCACTGGACCTAAATTTGCACCTTGTCTGCCATTATTAGGAGAAGGAAATAAACAAATAAAAAGTAAGAACTTCTAGCAAATCATCATACATGCATTTTGACGTGGATTTTTAAAATTTTTCTGAATTATTTAGTTTTTTTTTTTTGGCTACTCACTTAGTGTCATTTATAGCAAATCATCGTACATGCATTTTGATGTGGATTTTTAATTTTTTTTCTGAATTATTTATTTTTCTTTTCTTTCTTTTTTATGGCTTCTCGCTGAGAGTCATTTTGGCAAATCATCTAGCATGCATTCTGATGTGGAATTTTTAATTTTTTTTTGAATTATATAGTTTTTTTTTTTTTTTTAGGGCTCCTCGTCCAGACTGGGCGAGGGTTGCCTTGCCTTTAGGCAATGTGGTAGTTAAGGCCTTGGGTGAGGCCATCCTTGGCTACAAGCGAGGGTCTCTGTGGCCCCGTCAGCCATAGGTGAGGTAGCCATGCTTGTGGCTGATGGACTGCGATGGCCTTGCTCATAGCCTTTGTGGTCCCATCTACCATGGCCAAGGCAGCCCTTGCCTAATCTAGATGAGGCTTTAGTAATCAAGGGTTGCCAATGACTCTCGTCGACATGGAAAAAAACAAAAGAAAATTTAAAATTTCAAAAGTTCAAAAAAATTAAAATCTGTCCATGTTAGTGCTGGTGATATCACGTGGAATGACTGGCGTTCACGTCGGATTTTCCAATGAGGCAAATCGCCTATAGCTCTCAAGTGTCTAATTTTATAATTTGTGACATTTAAGTGAACAAAAAAAAAAGAAAATCACGGCACTCAAATGAAAGTTATGTCACTTTTGCTGTTCTTATCCCTGCTATATACTTTACCATGTCGTTGATGCAATGAATATGTTCAAGTCTAAACTACTTAAGCTATTGAAAAAAAAATGGCAGAGTATAGTTGGTGCTTTCCATTTATAAAGATGACTAATATAGATGATTTTCAAAACAATCAACTAGATTGATACACCAAGTGATTTTTCGGACTGCAAAGGGACTTTTAAACAAGTGGGTCATATGCGACATATTAAGAAAAATTTGACACGCATAGTATTCCAATCTAATCTAAATATACTTTTTATTATTTTGCTAGAGAGTAATATCATTCATCGATCATTTAAAGAGCCGTACAAGAAGACATAATTTGTTGGAGGAACGGGAGGACCGGATTACCCTCAATCCTGGGCTATCCTCGAATTAGAGCAGAGCATAGATCGGTGGCAGAGCAGAACATCGATGGCTAACTTTCAACCAGTTTCATTGATGATATTTGGGAGCTCTAGGTCTGTTTTCGAGGTTGCTGGCGAGATGGATGGCCAATGCTTCAATTTTGACTGGTCAAACCCTCTAAGTTGGGGATTTTAGTTTGAAACTTATACTGGATTTTGACTAACGGTAAAAATAATGGGGAAAATCACGTTTCATTGGTAAATGATTGTATTAGACACAATCACTAGTTTGGATTAACTAGTTCCTACAACAATAGAAAGCAAACACCAGCTTTCTAGACAATTTCGCAATCATGTTGATAGAAAGATAAAAATATCATGGGTGCCACATCAACATGGAATGCTTAAGGAGGATGCTCCTCGTCAAAAGAGACACGTTTCTCATCCAGACACCATAAGGAGCTCACTCTTGACCATTACGAGGGTTTGCTCGTCCTTGAGGAGGATGCACTTGAGTTCCAAGGAAGGTGCACTTGACGCGAACAATAGCGTATATTATCATTAGAAGCATGCACTTCACATACAAAGCGTAAGCAATTTATTGTGAGGACGGTGCACTTCACCCAAAAAGCATGCACATTATTTAGATTAGGAATGCATCTCGACAGGAACCTTTATAATTTCTCCACAGACAAGTATCTGTTGACGCCCTGTATTTAGCTGGTTCGAGAAATGCAGGCCAGACAACAAGAAGAACCGTGCGAAGGAGATGAAGAAGGAGTCAGATGTCATTCTCTCTCTACTCTTTTCACCATGTGCAGTTGCAGGCCCCCGCGCAAAGCATCGAAAGGACGACAATAACATATGAACTATAAACAAAATAGCAAAGAAAATCGAAGAGTAATATGAATGAAAATCGAAGAGTAATATGAATGGAGAGAGAGAGAGAGAGAGAGAGAGAGAGACTAAAATATATCATTTGTGCATAAAGACCAATGAAAATAAAAAAAGTAACATATGAATTATAAAAGTTTGATCCCTCGGATTCCTCGCACGTCTTGCCATAATCACCCCTCTTTCGACGTTATGCACATGGGGCCCGCAACTGCATACGGTGAGGAGGGAAGAGAGAGTATAAAGTTTAATAAATAAACAATTTGCGCAACAAGAGCAATGAAGATAGAGTAAGTAAAACAAGAATTATAAAAGTTTGATTCCCTGGACTCCGGGCACGTCCTGCCATAATCACCCTTCTTTCGATGCTTTGCACATGAGGCCCGCTCCCCTTTCTTGAACAACCCTAAACCGCGTCATCATGCTAACCCACTTCTTGAACCACCCCCATAAACCTTCTCATTTAATCAATATTATCAATTTGTCCATCTCTGGGGATAAGATATTTATCTGTTGGACGAATTGTGGTTAGGTTGACAAAACTGTAAGCACATTTTAATATGACCGAGCAGAGCAAATAAACGAGGAAGCTTTATTATGGATATAATTATTATAAAAAGGGAAAAAGAAAATGGTGCCTGACAACTAAAGACCCCTTTGTCGGTGCCAACATGAACTTTAATTTCATTTTGCGAAAAATATAAAAATAAAATAAGACAATATAAGTCATCCAGCGAATTTAAGTAAAAATTGCTGACTTGAATACCAACTATTCTACATAATATGACTGGCAATGATGTACATATTTTTAAAAAATTTTAAAAATATTTATTTTCTTTTTTTGTTCATGGCCTATGTTGGCCTTGGAAAAAGAAAGAAATAAAAATTAAAAATATTTAAAATTTATAAGAATATATCCACATTAATATTGGTCATATCATGTAGGATAGTTAATACTCACGTCAACAATTTCCAACTTAAATTAATCGGATTGATTGAATTTGTACCAATTAAATATGTTTAAGATTAAATTTGCCAAATTGAAAATTTATGACTGAATTTGTACCAATGTAATGAGATTATAATTTTATTTTTTATGGTATTTTTCTTTATTACTATGGGTTTGCGTTTGACATCAACCTAAGCAATTCCATTCAACTAAGCTAATGGAGGATCCATTTCCATTTTCTCTATGAAAATTTGGCCTCTATCAAATCACTCCATCTAAACCACTAGCGTCGGCAGCCTTGTGGCTAGGATTTCACTTGGGGTCCCTGAACCGATGTTTGTGGAGAACTGATGCTTCGACTCCTCCTTTGAATGCCGAGTTCAAATCCTCCCTCTCGTGCAATTAGTCCAGACTTATCCATTTCTTGAAGCGGGGCCCCTCCTTGCGCCCGATGAGGTTTTACTCGCCACAACCGAACCAGTATAAGCAAATATGGTGAGTGTTCACATCGTGATCATAAAGAAATTCACCATTAGATTCGCTCGCAATGTTGAAACATAAAAAGAAATTAGGGTGATTTTTTATTTTTTTCGAAAGTGAATATTTCATTCACATTCAAAATCAAGATGATATTTGAGAGGTTCATAACAAAGCAAATCAAATCCTAAACAGTAAAGTAGAACAATAAAGCACAAACTGTTGTGATAAGTATACTCTCATCCTAAAAAATAAATCTCAGTATCAAAACAAAATGAAGAGTGACCGATACTTGAATCTCGCATCATCACAAGTGATAAGCACACACTATAATCTCCTTGTTCAATATGTACAGCTTGCTTAGTGGGTAATGCGTACCTAGATTCAGCATCCTCAACATCATTACTGTAAGAAGACACCAGAAGACACCAAAAATAGCTTGAACAAGCTTCCAGATCTAGATTTAGACTGGGAGAGGTTAAATGAGCACATAAATACCTTTAAGGAACTCCCATATCTAAATCCATTTTTGTGGTCGTGTTCTAAGAGAAATTTTTCAAGTTTGATTCTCCGATACTATCTAATTAGGAACTCAATTAGCATTTTCCCATAGAGAATATGAATTATTAGATTACCAATTTTTTTTTTTTTTTTTTAACTTCAGTTGGGAATAGAGTTTCGGGTTAAAAAAAAAAATCAACAACAAAAATGGAGATATAGATCACCATTGTGAACCAAATCCAGTCTTACCCCATTAAATATTACTGTTTGAAGAAATGGCAAAGACTTTGAAGGTATAACAATTGATATCGAAACTTTAAAAAAAGTTGACATTTTAATTATGCTCTCATTATTAAGCCACTTTTCCGAACTCAATACCTAAACTACCTGGCTTCTATTTGTGTGTTTGGTCATCTTAACATACCGGTGTTTAATAGAAAAAAACATTTGATTGAAGTGCAAACCTTATATATTTTCTCATGTTCAATTTTGTGTTTGAAGGATGATTGACCTTGCTATACATAGGATATAAACAACAGAAGCATCGTAACTTTCGTACAATACTTACTTGAATGTTATAATTTTTTTCACTTATGTAGATGCCACATTAGAGTAAAATCGATTGTTTGAGTGTCATTTCTAACAAATCATCCTACGTGCATTCCAACATGGATTTTCAATTTTTTTGAAATTATTTAGTTTTCTTTTTTTGGCTCCTCGCTAAGTATTATTTATGGCAAATCATCATATATGCATTTTGACATGGATATTTAATATTTTTTTCTGAATTATTTAGTTTTCTTTTTCTTTTTTGACTCCTCACTGAATGTCATTTCTAGCAAATCATCATATGTGCATTCTGACGTGGATTTTTAAATTTTTTCTGAATTATTTAATATTCTTTTTTTCTTTTTGGCTTCTTGCTAATTGTTATTTTTGGTAAATCATCCTACATGCATTTTGACGTGGACTTTTTTAATTTCTTTTTGAATTATTTAGTTTTTTTTTTTGGGCTCCTCACCCAGATCGGGCGAGGATCGCCTTGCCTTCGGCCAATGTGGTAGTTAAGACCTTGGGTGAGGCCATCCTTGGCTACAAGTGAGGGTCTTTGTGGTCCTACCGGCCGTAGGTGAGGTAGCCACGCCTATGGCCGATGGATTGTGATGGCCTCACTCACGGCCTTTGTGGCCCTACCGACCGTGGGCGAGGCAACTCTTGCCCAATCTAGATGAGGCCTTAGTAGTTGAGGGTTGCTAGTGACTCTCGTCAACACCGAAAAAACAAAACAAATTTTAAAATTTTAGAAGTTTTAAAAATATTAAAATTTGTCCTTGTTAGTACTGGCAATATTATGTAGGACGACCGGCATTGACGTCAAATTTTCCAACGAGGCAAATCACCTATGGCTCTCTAGTCTCTAATTTTATAATCTGTGGCATTTAAGTAAGAAAAAAAAAGTTATGGCACTCAAGTAAGCGTCGTATGAAAATTATGTCACTTATACTATTCTTATTCCTGCTATACACTATACCATGTTGTTGATGCAATGAATATGTTCAAGTTTAAACTACTTAAGCTATGGAAAAAAATGGTTGAGTATAGTTGGCGCTTTCCATTTATAAAGATGACTAATATAGATGATTTTCTGAACAATCAACTAGATTGATACACCAACTGATTGCAAATGGACCTTTAAGCAAATGGGTCATATGCGACATATTAAGAAAAATTTGACACGCATAGTATTCCAATTTAATCTAAATATACTTTTTATTATTCTGCTAGAGAGTGATACCATTCATTGATCATTTAAAGAGCCGTTCAAGAAGACATTATTTGTTGGAGAAACGGGAGGACCGGATAACCCTCAATCCTGGCCTATCCTCGAATTAGAGTAGAGCATAGATCGGTGGCGGATTAGAACATCGATGGCTAACTTTCAACCACTTTCATTGATGATATTTGGGAGCTCCAGGTCCGTTTTCGAGGTTGCCGGCAAGATGGATGGCCACTGTTTCAATTTAGACGGGTCAAACGCTCTAAGTTAGGGATTTTAGTTGGAAACTTATACTGGATTTTGACTAACGGTAAAAATAATGGGGAAAATCTCGTTTCTATTTGGCAAATGATCGTACTAGACACAATCACTAATTTGGTTTAACTAGTTCGTACAACAGTAGAAAGCAGACACTGGCTTTCATGATAATTTCGCAATCATGTTGATAGAAAGATAAAATAATCATGGGTTCCCCATCTACATCGACGGCTTAAGGAAGATGCTCCTCATCAAAAGAGGCGTGTTTCTCATGCAGACACCATAAGGAGCTCATTATTGACCATTGCGAGGGTTCACTCATCCTTGAGGAGGATGCACTTGACTTCCAAGGAAGGTGCACTTGACGCGAACGATAGCGAATGTTATCATGAGAAGCATGCAGTTCACCATAAAAACGCGAGCAATTTATTGTGAGGAGGGTGCACTTCACCTAAAAAGCATGCACATTATTTAGATTAGGAATGCATCTTGATAGGAACCTTTATAATTTCTCCATAAACAAGCATCTGTTGACGCCCTGTATTTAGCTGGTTCAAGAAATGCAGGCCAGACAACAAGAAGTACCGTGCGAAGGAGATGAAGAAGGAATCGGATTTCATTCTCTCTCTACCCTTTTCACCATGTGCAGTTGCAGGCCCCATGTGCAAAGCATCGAAAGAACAACAATAACATATGAACTATGAACAAAGCAAAGAAAATTGAAGAGTAATATAAATGGGGAGAGAAAGAGAGAGAGAGTAATAAATATATCATTTGTGCAATAAGACCAATGAAAATGAAAAAGTAATATACGAATTATAAAAGTTTGATCCCTTGGCTTCCTCGCACGTCTTGCCATAGTCACCCCTCTTTCGACGTTATGCACATGGGGCCTGCAACTGCACATGGTGAGGAGGGAAGAGAGAGAGAGAGAGTAAAGTTTAATAAACAAACAATTTGTGCAGCAAGAGCAATGAAGATAGAGAAGTAATACAAGAATTATAAAAGTTTGATTCCTTGAACTCCGGGCACGTCCTTCCATAATCACTCTTCTTTCGATGCTTTGCACATGAGGCCTGCATCTGGGAATGGTGAAGAGGGTGGGTAGAGATTAACGTTCTGCAACTGCACACGAGGCCCGCTCCCAACCGCCCTAAACCGCGTCCTCATGCTAACCCACTTCTTGAACCACCCCCTTAAACCTTCTCATTTAATTAATATTATCAATTTGCCCATCTCGGGGGATTAAATATTTATCTGGTGGACGAATTGTGGTTAGGTTGACAAAACTGTAAGCATATTTTAATATGACCGAGCAGAGCAAATAAAACGAGGAAGCTTTATTATGGATATAATTATTATCAAAGGGAAAAGAAAATGGTGCTTGAACATTTGCAATTTGATTCGATCTACAGCCACTCGATTCTTTTGTCACTAATCTAATGCATAATGTATCTTTCAAAGAGCTGAGTTAGGTAGCAATGACGGTAATGGAGTGAAAGTAACAATTTTTTGTTGTGCCATTATTTAAAGATTTCGTTATCAAGTCTTTCTGGACATTTATTGAGCAACTAACTACGTAAATTATAAAGCTATTAAAGTATTGAGTTCTCGTGTGATATGGAATAATCATTGGGACTTATATGATGATATCGGTCTACATAAACTAAATTATATTTTAACTTCTTCGTTTGATAACGTAATGGAATTCACGAGACTACATCAATGAGATGATGACGCCATGATCTATGTGATGCAGGATGATGATGGATGGGTGCAAAAAAAGGAGTGGGAAAGAAATTGAAAGAACAACCTTATACTGACTCCAGCCTTTGGTGGCTTTAATAATACCAACTTGTTCCCATGAGATCAAATCAAATGAATTGAACGATGAGAGACGAAGGCGTAAAGATTTGAGTGCAAAAAAAAAATGAAGTAAGGTGAGCATAAAAAAGCAATTGATGCAGAAAGAAACACAATAAGTTTTAGCCGAAATATTTCATTTTGAACGGTCGAGATTTAGTACTGGCAATCCAATTATTTTAGAACCTCAAATTGGAGACCAAGATGCCGAGAAAGAGAGAGGAGATCGATAGGGATTATGGAGTGTTGCAGCCTAACCTTAATTAAGGCCTCAAATAAAAACCGGCGAATTACTTGGGAATCTGAAAACTAGGTAACAGATTGCTCCAAGTCTTCATCGGCCAAAACTAAATAATAAAGAAAGACTGTCGCCTGTCGCCTGTCGCCTCAATCAAGACAAGAATAGTGGACTCATAAACAATCTTGAGTGCATCCGCTTTACTGGTCAGTCCCCACCATCAGTGTCTAAGTCTCGATCCTTTCCTCCACTTCCACCTCCACCTCCACCGCTAAAGAACAAACATGGATTGAGCACTAGACCTAAATTTGCTCCTTGTCTGCCATTATTAGGAGAAGGAAATAAACAAATAAAAAGTAAGAACTTTTAATGCGTAAGTCTCCAGGACGTTGAGAAAAGGCAAGCTTCACTTCACATTATTTCGGTCTAACTAGAGTGCTTTAAAGCTTAAAATAAGAACTTTTGATGCCGTTGTCCTGAAAATAAGAACTTTTGTTTCCTCTATGCTCAAGACACTGTTTCAAACCATCCGGGCACTCTCGTCTTGTTTAATTCTCTGCCGCTCACGAACCAAGCCATGCCCATCGCAGAGCTCTTCCTCGGCGCCCTTCTTCCCGTGCTGCTCGAGAGGTTGGCCTCTCGTGAACTGCTCAACTTTGCAAGGCGTGTGAAGATTGATAAGCTGCTGAAGAAATGGGAGAAGATGCTGACCAGTATTGACCACGTGCTGATTGATGCCGAGGACAAGCAATTGACCGGCGATCCCAACGTGAAGTTGTGGCTCGAAGATCTTAGGAACTTGGCCTATGACATTGAAGACTTGCTTGATGAGTTTGCCATAGAATCCGTGGAAAACAAGTCCAAGACAGAACTTGGAACTAGCAAGGTGCGTGCCTTTCTTCCAAGTTGTTGCTCCAGATTGAGCCCGAAAGCATTGATGTTTGGCCACACAACGAGATCCAAGATAGAAGAGATGGATGACAAATTGCAGGAGATCATAGCTCGTAAAGATGGTCTGAGCCTAAGAGAGAATGAGGGGAGGCGATTAGCTTACTGCCAGCTAGATGAGCCGATTCCCACTACAAATGTGACCGAGCCTTATTTCGTTAGCAGGGAGGATGAAAAAAGGGAGATCCTTAGATTATTGACTAGAGAAGAAGATGATAGAACATGCATGGATCCAAAAGTGATTGCCATTGTAGGGATGGGAGGTGTTGGGAAGACAGCTATGGCTCAACAAATCTACAATGATCCTAATGTCACCTTCGATGAGAAAGCATGGACTTGCGTTTCCGATGATTTCAACGTGGTTTCTATTACGAAGAGTATCCTAGAGACAATTGACCGCCATTTGACCTGTGAAAGTAAAACCTTGGATTGGCTTCAAGATGAGCTCAAGAAAAACCTTTTGGGGAAGAAGTTTTTTGTCGTATTAGATGATGTTTGGAACAAGAACTATGAAGACTGGACTATTCTCTTGAAGCCTTTTCAATCAGGGGCGAAGGGAAGCAAGATCATCATCACGACTCGTGACCTCGATGTGGCTTTAATAACTGGTGCTCGACCGATAACTCTCAAATTGTTGTCACTAGATGATTGTATGACTTTGTTTGCACTTCATGCTCTTGGAGTCCAGAATTTCAATCATCATCCCGATCTTGAAGTATCAGGCAGGAAAGTAGTGGAAAAATGCAAAGGTTTGCCATTAGCTGTGAAGGCATTGGCTGGACTGCTACGTACCAAAGTTAGTCCCCGTGAATGGGAAGCTATATCGAAGAGCAAGATTTGGGATCTACCGGAAGAAAGAATTAACATCCTTCCGGCTTTGAAACTTAGCTACCTCCATCTCCCTTCCCATTTGAGGAGATGTTTCGCTTACTGTGCTATATTTCCGAAGGACTATGAAATCCAACGGGACGAGGTGATTCACTGGTGGATTGCAGAGGGCTTGGTGAAGGAAAAAGAAGGAAAGGATGGTTGGAATGCAGGTTTGAATTATTTCAACGAGCTAGTGTCTAGATCGTTATTTCAAAAGTCGAGTAACAGTGAATCACAATTCTTGATGCATGATCTTGTGAATGACCTGGCAAAGCTAGTTGCAGGTGCAACTCATTTTAGCTCAGGAGAGTCTGAGCTTAAGTGGGATCAAACTAATCCATCTTTAGCTCGTCATGCCTCATTCGTTCCCAATGTTCACGTTGTATCAAAAAATTTCGAGATATATCATGGAATGAAAGGACTCAGGAGCTTCATATCTTTACGGAAGCAACCTAGCTATCATCACAACTCATATCTGTCCCAAAAAGTTCTCTGTGACTTGTTGCCAAAATTGAAATATTTGAGGGTGCTTTCATTAAGTCACTACTACATCAGGGAGGTACCGGATTGCATAGGCAAATTGAGGCACCTAAGGCATCTTAATCTATCATATACTCATATTGAAACGCTTCCAAAGTCAATTGTTGCATTGTACAACCTAGAGGCTTTGATGTTGCGAGCTTGTATGTACCTTATTGAATTACCACAAGGTATGGAGAAATTGATCAATCTGAGATTTCTTGATATTAGTGACACTAGCAAACTAAAAGCGATGCCACTGAATATAGGTAGTTTGGTGGGTCTTGAGATGTTGCCGAAGTTTATAGTGGGAATGGGAAATGGCTCAAGGTTGAAGGAGTTAAAAAATCTAAAGAACCTTGAAGGAGAATTGTGCATCTCTGATTTGCATAAGATTCGAGAAGCTGGAGATGTCATAGATGCCAATTTATGCATGAAGGAGGGAATATGCCGGTTGACCATGCAATGGTGCGAAGATTTTGGAAATTTCCGGAATGAAGACCTTGAAGCAAAAGTCCTTGACTTTCTTCGCCCTCACCCAAAACTTGAAAATCTCACAACATCCTACTATGGTGGCTTAGAATTCCCGTCATGGTTAGGAAGTCCCTCATATGTTAAGATGGTGCATTTGCGTTTACATGGGTGTTGTCGGGCCAAAGCGCTACCCTCATTGGGACAACTATCTTCTTTGAAAAAACTGTATATTGAAGGTCTAAATGCAATACACACGGTAGGGTCTGAATTTTATGGAACCAAAAATCCTTTTCCATCCTTAATGACTTTGGAATTTAAGGACATGCCATCATGGGAGGAATGGTCTCATCGCTTCGGCAATGAAGAAGTAGGAGTTTTATTCCATTGTCTTGAGCATTTGGTTATTTGGAAATGCCCTATGTTGATTGGAAGATTACCTAGTCAACTGAGCTGTCTCAAAAAGCTGGAAATCAACTCCTGTCTGTGTATGAATGTCTCATCCTCTATCATTAGCCTTCCATCCCTCAATGAATTAAAATTTAGTGGTTGTAATGAGGGCGTACTAAAGAGTTTGGTGAACTTGACATCTCTAATCGCTCTTGTCATGCAAGATGTTATGGAATTAACTTGTTTAAATTATGGGTTTATAAGCTCCTTGGTCAAGCTGGAGAAATTGCATATGGAAAGTTGTAAAAACTTGATGTACTTGTGGCAAGAGAGAGATGTATTTCAGAATCTCGCTTGTCTGAAAAGCTTAGTTGTCAAAAGTTGTCCTGTATTGATATCATTTTCAGCTGGAGAAGGAGATATAGAGTTATCTAATAAGCTGGAGACTGTGGACTATTGCATCAATTTGGAGAAGCAACCAAGCGAGATTTACACCCTCTCCTCTCTTCAGAACTTGACCGTTGAGGAGTGTCCAAAACTCGTGTCCTTCTCGAAAACAGGTATGTTGGCTTCGGTGATATCATTAAGTATAAAAAATTGCAAGATGTTGTCATCTTTACTCGAAGGATTAAGTGTTCATATGAATGAACCAAGCAGCAACACCAATAATCACGATGACATGACGTCTTGTTCGCAAGAATTTAAAATCCACGAATGCGATTCTCTACTAGCCCCTCTATTCAGCGAGAGTAGATATTTATCTACGACCCTCAAGACACTTGAAATTTGGTTGTGTATGGGAGTGGAGTCGCTTGCAGAGATACCTGTAGACCATCTTCAATCACTTCAAAAGATCAATATTTTCTATTGCAAAAACTTGAGACGCTTACTTCAGGGGCTGCACACACTTTCCCATCTCACTGAGTTGTGGTTGTGGGAGTGTTCAGCACTGGAGCTAGAGTGCTTCCCTCCTCTTCCTCCCGGCATCTTGATGTTTGGTCTTTGGAAATGTCCGAAGATAAAATCGTTACCTAATCAGTTGTATCGACTCACGAGTCTCCAAAGTCTAGGAATTCGTGAGTGTGGGAGTATTACGTGCTTCCCTGATGGAGGATTGCCGCCCCAGCTACAAAGACTTGAGGTGATTAAATGCAAGAATATGAAGCAGCCGATGAGGGAGTGGCTCACCCCTCTCACCTCCCTTCAAGATCTGTCCATCGACGGCCGCGCGGGACGAGTGGGAGAGGAGGAGGACCTTCTACTTCTGCTCCCTCGCTCTCTGCTCTATCTTTCTATCATAGATATAGGGAAAGTGGAAAGACTGTCCAGTAGTCTCCCTCCCTCTCTCCGGAATTTATGGATCTTCAATTGCCGGAAGTTGAGGGAGTTGCCCCAGGATGGCCTCCCTCCCTCCTTAGAATTTCTCTGGATCATAGGATGTGGGATTCTGGAGCAGCGATGCAGGAAAGGGACCGGCTGCTATTGGCCCCTCATCCGCGAAATCCCACTAGTCTCATTGGGTGATACCTGCCCAACCAAGTCAATTACTTGAAAAAGGGATTCGGACTCTGAATATTCTACCTGGAAGAGATTATGGTATTTTTAATATCTGAGCCTGGCTCTTTTCGAAGGAGGAGGGGGTTCGTATTTCGATTTTTCGATCGGGAAGCTGACAGCTGAAGCTCTCTGCGAACTCGGAACCTTTCGCACTCGACTCACAGAGAGCTCCACCGAGTTGCAGCCGTGAGAGCACTCGTCCCAGGAAAACCGACCTCCCCACGAGCCAGCGCCCCCTTCCCCGGCGGCGCCACCCACCCCTAGGCCGCCCCCTCGAAGAAGAAGGAGGACGTCTAACCTTGACGAGACCCTAATTCCTCCTGGATTGTTCCGGACCCGCTGCTGCCGCACCTACAATCATTCGTATTTCCGAAGGTAAAGCTACTTCGCGCTTTTCCTTATTTGAAATCTTGTTCGACGCTTTCCGCGGGGTTCTCTTCTCATCTACTCCAAGGTGCCCTCTTTACTCGAAATCAGTCTTCGTCCAGCATGAGTCAGTAGGCAGCTGCATTTCCTCAGTTAAACACGGCTTGTAGATTGATCTCAGTAGTCTGAACGAGCGACGGTTTCTCTAAATATTCATCCTTCTTTTTAGCTTCCATTGAATTTTACAGTGGGCTAATTATTTTTCAACCTTTTAGTTCATGGGCATAGTCCATAAACCTTTCCTTCGCCATCGCCTCGCCAGTATCGAGTCTAGGAGGAGGAGAGGATGCTGAAGGGGGGGACCCGGGATGTGAGATTGCCCCCTCGTTGCAGAGAAGTAGGGGAGATGCCACTGGAGGCTCTGTTCTTAAGATCTTGACTTTTAGTGGAAACTCTTTCGATGATTAGAGTTGGTTCTCAAATTCCTAGCGGGTGAATAGAGGTATGTACATATGTTCTCTTTCCGTGTTCATTGAAAGTGTCCATTTCCCCCCCCCCCCCCGATGTTTCAATCCGCAAGACAAATCTCAAAAATCATAAATAAATAGCAAAAGACTAGTTTGAAAATGTTTGAAAGTTGCATCGCATTGAAAAAGTGTAACTCCGAACTTCGGATGGATAGAGCAAGTTGGCAGCTAGATGCTTTTGATTCTCTTTCCCGTTTTAGTTTGGAAACTCCATTTGAACACTTTTACTAAGTTTGTGGAATGTACCTGACTTCTGTCCCTTATATCTTTGATTCTGATGTACAGAAATTACTCCTGCAGCATTTAGTGGAAGTGGAAGGAACTTGGTATTAACTTTCTGTCTCAATTTGACGATACACAATACTTATCCCCACACAAGCAATCGTCTTATTTCTGAGCATCCTGTGATGCACAACGAGATCTAAGGGGAAACAGATTTATTGCGCCTTAAACCTTCCATCCAGCATTTTACTCAGAATCAAAGATTAAGGAATGGTTTAGTCAGTTTGAGTACAGACAAATGAAGGCATTTTGCGTCCTGGATAGCACTCAATGAAATCATTGCACATAGTTCGTTTTGATGACTATTCGTATACTGCTTCATGGAATCAAAGATGCATAGCCCTGGAGTCGCTGGTTGGAAAAGTTTAAAGGTGAGTAGATTTGTTTCTGCTTTTTCTTTTGACTGGCTGCTTAGGAGGCAAGTAATGATCATGGGGAATGATTAGAATGCAGAAAGAATCTCTTCTGAAGGATTAGTAAATTGTTCGCGTTCTACTTGTTTGGTTGCGTTTCCAACAAATTGTCTGCATTCTACTTGTTCATTTCTAGCATTGTCAAAGCACATGTTAATAGTTCAAAATTTCTTGTCTGTTATGTCGCTTGTTATCATTTCCCTAGTTATCCCATTGATGTGGTTACGTCCACATTCTGTTTTGTGTGTGTGTAAGGGATCAGTTCTATGCAAGGGGAGTGTTAAGTCAAATGTTGCATTCGTCTAACATGTAGTAGTAAAATCAAATAGCATGACAAATCAGCCAACTCTATTTTTTTGTTTGGTTCTTTCTTCTAGTGTTTTTGGGTGGCCTGCAAGACAAGGATTATAGGCATCGAGTTACAACAAGTTCTAAAGTTTGGACAGTTAAAAGCTACTCAATTGCCAGGGTCAGCTTATCAAATCCATTTTTAATAGTATGGTTGACTATTAGGGTCAACTCTTTTTGTTGCTCAAGAAAGTTTTTGAAATGGTTGAGCGGAAGTGTAGAGCTTTCCTTTGGAAGGGAGATCCTGATGCTAAAGTGGGAGCAAAAGTTAAGTGGGACACTGTCTGTCCCCCTAAGCAATTTGGAGGCCTTGGCATTCAAAGACTGGATTTGTGAGATCTTGCTTGTATTAAATCCAGCTTGTATTATAAAGTATCTGTGGAGTATTTCATTGAGGTTTATTCTTCATGTTTTGCTTAGCTCTATAGCTATTATCTTGACTGTGAACCCGATGCTACTTATGCGTGGAAGAATTTATTAAAAGTCAGGAATATTTTGAAACCTCGCATTATACAAATGGTGGGTAGTAGAAATCATGTCTCTCTTTGGTATGAATTGTAGCACCATGCCAGGATCTTGCTGGAATCATTCTCAAGGATAATAAGTTATGACTCTTCTCTTCTGCTGCAGGCCAAAGGATTGGCTGTAATTCGTTACTCATTGGAATTGGCCTGTTGCTAGGTCTGAAGAGTTGGTTCCCATTTAAGCTGCAGTTTGTGGTATGATTTTTCCTAGTTCCTTGGCTGCAGACAAAGTTGTATGCACAGCTTCTTAAAATAATTGCCTTAATTCTTTTGTTGCTTGGGATATTGTCAAAAACAAGAATGCTGATGTTGACTGGCACAAACTTGGGTGGTTCTCCCCTAATGTGTCAAGATTTGGCTTTATTTCTTGGAGTAACATGATAAACTTCCCACTTTTGAGAGGATTAACAGTTAATCTGTTGAGAGTGCTAGATCTCCTCATTTGTCCTCATTTATATAGTTTGATAAGATTGTTAGTAAAAGTAAGCTCTTCGATTACAGGTTAACTAAGCAGCCAGTGTTTGTTGATTGATTCGAATCTTCTTCTTTCCGCATATGCCATGAGAAAGGAATGGGGCTTTCACCGGACGAAGCTTGAGTGTGGCTTCGACCAAGTTTAACGACGTGCAGAATGGATGACTCACGGACGATACTTGCGTGTTTGGCGCGGAGGTCTTGTGACGAGTGAAAAGAGCACTGGCAGAGGAGAGAATCTGTTGATGGTAAAGGACACGATCAGTCAGAAGCACACGTGGGAGGTCAACAACTTCTTGAAATTGGACAAGGAATTCTCCGAGTCGAAAGTATTCGTAGCCGAGAACGAGAAATGGTATTGCTCTTAACTTTCCTAATATAGGCATGTGCTAGATAATTTATGTTAATCTCCTCTGCTCACTTGATATGTTCCTAACTGATCATGGAGAACAATGAACTATCTTGACAAGTATTTCTCGAGGAAGTTTCTTTGATCAGTCTTCTAATTGATGGTTTATAAACATGGACATTACACACATTCATTTTAATAAAATTTTCATATTGGTGATATCTATATTCTTAACCCAACAATGAGATGCATGTTTCTCTTGCTGGAGATGGAACTACAACTCTGAAAAAATCCTTGCCAAGTTCTGTCATATGTCCTTCCAAGAAGGAATAGGATTGCGCATTTTATCAAGTGACTCACTTTATTCTTCCATTAACGTTGTGAAGACTAGCAAACAAGAATATATTGATTAATCATAGATTAATCTGAAATGTGGTGTCTCATATTCATTCAGGAAAATATAACTCTCAAGAAAACAAGCTACGAGTGATTGAATTCTTGTTTTGGACATTGTAAACGCTCTCTGTGATGCTGCTAATCACTGGTTCAGCCTCTCTGAGCCAGGAGTCCAGCTGGGGGAGACTCATGTTTCATGCCAACTTCTATGATCCGAACACCAGGCACTTTGGTGGAGGATACTTGTGTGGTCAAAGCAGAGGTCACTGTCCTCGGCGTAGTGGATGCAGTTTGAAGTCACTATTCTGCTGACAATCACGCTATCACTCAGTAGCATTGCTGTGAATATGTTCATTTCAGCTCTGATATGAGACAGATTAATTTGCAGGTCCTGGTTCGCAAACCCGTCCAGTAAAACTGAACCCTGATCTGAAAGATATGCATCAAAGCATGCATTTTCTTCTCTTCACTCCGTAAAATCTTAACTACCGCCTGATCTGCAATCGCTTCAGACAGATTATTGTACTTTTCTTGTAATTTTGTTTTAAGTATCATTGTATAAATCAAATCTCTGTCCTGATAAATTATGAACTTGCTATTCGTCAAATCAATTCTTTCTCTTCCCCAGCAGTGTCATTTTGCTCTAATAAGTTTAAGATCTTGTGCATCAAAATATTGTTTCCAGATACACAATCTTTGCGCCAATTATCTCTAAATGTCCGATCTTTGTACAAATTCTTGGGCTTGCTTGTGCTTGCGCACAATGAAACCTGTGATTCTCAGGTGCTTATTTGAATGTTAAAGCCCGAGCTCACGGGCAAACGAGCTAGCTCTCTCCAACCTGCAAGAAACTACGCATTGAATTGATTCCCGCTTTTAGGGGCTGCGTACTGAATATTCTAACCAACTTCACCTATTCACGGTCTCACCACACTCCTAACAATCTTCTAGTCGAACTTCAACTTGGTTCAAGCTTGAATTCGTTCAATCATAGCTTCTTCTTCTTCTTCATTCCATTGTGACAATTTCTCAACGAAACGACGAAATTTGTACCCCTGCCAGATATGGTCTGTCTTAATTTTGTCTGCGATGGATCGGATCTCGATCTAAGGTGAGGAAGTGTCTCTTTAATCTCCCCTCAAATTTGTTGTCCTTTTATGGAGGGGTGAGAATTATCGCGTCCAGAATGTAGCATCATATTGATGTGTACTATTTTTGGCAAAGTTGTATGAAAAAAGGATCGTAAGTCTTAATGATCTTTTTTCAAAAAAAAAAAATTGTTTGAATTGATCTTTAAACTGACACGCCATTTGAGTATTTCTCAAGAACGAATTATGAAACCAGGACTTAGACACGACCTGGAATTGCGTTACATTCCACCATATATGCCATGCCTACCATTG
Organism: Eucalyptus pumila; assembly: GCA_016097595.1. NCBI lineage: Eukaryota > Viridiplantae > Streptophyta > Magnoliopsida > Myrtales > Myrtaceae > Eucalyptus > Eucalyptus pumila. The sequence goes on along the minus strand of CM027847.1, from coordinate 27,353,454 downwards.
CACAACGCTCCAACTTCTCTCTCCGGACACAATTCCTCCAAATCAAAGGCATATTTATTGGCTTGAACGAAAACGAGAGAGAAATGACGAGCTAGCAGCGCCTTTCTTCTTGGCAAATGATCTAGACTCGACTAACCAACACATGGAAATCAAGCACGTGTCGTAACCAGATGGATCGACGGAAATCGACAGTGATATACAGATTAGGTGCTGCTATAATTGACATGGGATTCCTTTATGGGAGGATGAAAGGACAAAATCTCTAAGCCCATAACAATTTCAAGCCAAGTGGGCCTTGTATGGGATGCCAAAACAGAAGGTCCTTCCAGAACAAGGGCCGGAAGATCATAAATTGATACAATTTTTTTACGGTTAATATTACCAAAAACTTCAAACTGATATATATGTGATCAATTTATCTCAAATTAATTTTTTGACCACCAAAAACTCAAGTCGGTACAAATTGTGATAAATTTACCCTCCGTTAGTTTCTGTAAAATTTGATTAATATCATGAAAAATCACCAATTGATACACTTGTAACAAAACATACGGTAAAACTCCAAACCATTATACCCGTCAATTACCACGTGTCATCTAACTCAGCAATTTAATAATAAAATTTAATGGAAACAAACAAAGTGCGAGTTTATCACAAGTGTACCAATTTAGAGTTTTTTGTGATCAGAAATATAGTTTTTGTTAAGTCTATCATCGATGTATTAGTTTGAAGTTTTTCTGTAATATTGACTCAACTTTTTAAAGGAGAAGAGCCGCATTGTTTGGAGCTTAACGGGAGACCCATGGAATTAATTTTTAACCTTGAGGAACCTAATCATGTGCCTAGCTAGTTTTCGCCCCTGCCTCTCTCTCAAATATTTTCATTTTTGGTACTTCGAAAGTACGGCCCATTTTTTTTTTAATTTAAGTATATTATCGCGTGCCAAGTGTTATGAAGCTATCCAACTCTCTATGAGGGCAAGCACGCAACCACTGGCTTCGGAGAATGGGAAGGCCGGACCCGAGGAACACCATGTTTCTCTTCCCTTCAAAAACTATACGAGGAAAATGTTATATGTATTATGTTGAATCTAGATCTGTAGTATCCAAGAAACTACCACTGATCTACTAAAGATCATTCCTTTTTCTTGTCAAAGAACAAGAAACATTCCATTCATTACCCAAAATTATCCAGTAGAGCCTAGTAGAGGCTTCAATACAAAACACAACCCCGAAAGCGAGACGTAAAATTGAAAATCAGATCAACATAGCAGTGCTAGTGATGAGCAAACGCTCGACCCACCAGAACTGATTTATCACATTGACAAAGCAAGAAAGCAAACGGCGGCCCATCGTGAAAGTAATTGAACTTCAGATCTTAGAAGAAAATGGCCTAAGGATCCGCACTGACTAGTGTGTTCAGATATGAAAGGGGCCTATCCACGGCAAGCAAAATAAGATCGGATCCGTCGCCGAGCAGATGAAACGAAGGGGTGGAGCAAAGATGAACTCAAGAGAATCTCTTGGGAGAGGGAAGCTCTCACACTGGAGAGAGAAAGAAATACCCTTGGATGAAAACCCCCAATCATGGCTACCGAAGGTGCAAATTTGGCCGGTCAGTGAGTTGAAATCCTTATTTAGGACTTACCCAGTACGAGAAGTGGGGGCGTTCCTTACACCCGATGGATGAGTATTTACTTGCCAAAACCAGGTCAGTATAAGCAAATATGTCACGGGTTCACATCATGTTCATAAAGAAATTTGCCCCATCTAGATTGGTTCGCAATTTTGAAACATAAAATTGTGCCCCTTATGGCAGTATTAAGAAAGAGAGGGCTCATGATATCCGTCTTTTCGTTCCATAATATGCTCTAGAAAAAAAAAAGAAATTAGGACTAGACAAGATCAAATAAGTAACCTGTAGTACAAGTCAAAATTCACCATGCTGATTTTTTTTTGGTATGTGATAGCAAAAATGATTATCGTTGGTCACAGACAGAATTCATAATTAAACTTTTTTGCATGAGAGTTACAAAGGATCCTCCAACTGAAAACATGAAATTACCAATACCTTTAGTTTTGCCTAGAGAATTACCAATACATTTGTGATTAAAAGACATAAACACTTAGGTTGAATGATTAGGAAAATATTTTCCTAAAAACAATAACTTATACTGTATAAAAAAATTGTTAATACAAAATATTTGTATTATCATAAACAATTTATTTCTAAAGATATTCAGTGATGATGAAATGTTTTTTCGTTCCTTATAAGCGATCATTTAAGGGGAAAAAAAGATGTTGTATTTCCCAAAAAATGAATAATTTGGAAAATATTTTTTCATAAATAATCGTTTGTATTATTTGAAATAAATATTTAGTGAAAATCTTTTAATTTTCGAAAACAATACATGTCTAGACATTATTGTTGACAATGAAAGTATTTTTAGTAGATTTATTTTTGTAAGCGATAAAAGTGATAGTTTTTTTAAATATATTTCAGATCATTCATTTTCCGCGAAACAAACGTATCCTTATATTCGATGTAATAGTACACTTTATGTGAGTTGAATCCACCTAATTCTGGAAAAAATTAATTGTTACTTGCAAAAATTTTGAGTAAACAAATCAAAGCTACCACATTAAATTTTATATTTACCTTAAACAAGGACCTTACGTAGACATTTGATTTTACCTGTATTTACAAATTCTAGGACTCAATTGTGTTATTGGAAGTTTCATGACTTGATTGCATATTGAGAAAAAATTATTACTTCTATTGTACTTATCTTTTGGACGTGCGAATGCACGTACCGAATATCTCGTTTTTATGTACGATCATGCCATGGCTAGCAAGAAGAGAAATCAGGGAAAGGATCTAAACTCTCTCTTTCGTGCTAGAGTTTTTGGCTTTCACGTTTCTTCAGTGGAATCAGGGCAAGGACTGGATACTATCCCTACAACCAAAAGGAAACTATCTTTAAGCAAAGCATAACGGTACTGTAAAGCAACTATAAAAAGGCTAGCAACAAATTGCATATGCAAGCCAACAAATTTCACGGATCCTCTCATCGGTCTCTTCACTTTGCAAATGGGTACTCCTGAATTTGATGATCTACAGGGTATGCGACTCTCTCTCTCTCTCTCTCTCTCTCTCTCTCTCTCTCTCTCTCGCGTAATTTGTACAAAAGAACGTCGAAAATGTGCCTCGCAGTCATCGATCTTTTGCCTTGTGTCTCATTTGCAGGAGTAGAGAGAATGGTGTCAGCAACTCCGCCAGCTCAGTATGTCGTCAAAATACAATCCTACTCATCTCTCTCAAAGAACTCCGTGGGCAAGTATGAGTCAGGGGTCTTCCAAGCTGGAGGCTACAAATGGTGACAATCCTTCACTTCTCCCATCCGCATAATTTATTTACCGATCTTTCTGGGTTTATTGGGACAGTGATCCTCCTTTCTTTCTTATTTTCAAAGGAAGCTGGTTCTTTACCCAAATGGGAACAAGAGCAAGAACGTGAAAGATCACGTTTCGCTTTACCTGTCGATGGTAGAAACAAGCTCACTCCCCTCAGGTTGGGAAGTTCATGCTCTGGTCAGATTCTTTCTGCGTGACCAGGATAAAGACAACTACTTGATAATCCAAGGTATAGCTTCAAACCAGATATTATCTCATCACTTTCTCATCTATTTATACTCTTCAATAGTTGCTCCACACGGTTAACATGCATTCTCCTGATGCATGCATGATCAAGCAACATACCATCTCCTTTATACCAAGTTACAAAACATAATTATAAATCAATGGTCAGTAGAATGAATATTGAGTAAATGAGGTCCTCTGAAGATAAGCGTCTTCTTTTTGGGATGGCTCCCCTATTTCGCAAATAAGGGAGACTGAAGTAAGTAAGAGAGAATAGGAACACTCTATTCCTTTTCATGCTTTGAGTCAATTCAGTGTATCCATGTAAGTATACTCTTAATGGGTGTGAGCAATTACCAATGAAAGTTCATGGTAGATAAGCAGCGAGAATTGGTGGATTGATTCAATTCTTGTCCTTCCTGCAGATGCCATGAGAAAGGAATGGCACTTTCACGGGATGAAGCTCGAATGTGGATTCGACCAATTCATTCCTCTGAAGATGCTTAACGATGCGCGGAATGGATATCTCATGGACGATACTTGCGTCTTTGGTGCGGAAGTCTCTGTTACGAAGGAAAAGAGCACCGGCCAAGGAGAGAACCTGTTGATGATAAAGGGCGCGACCAGTCAGAAGCATGTGTGGAAGGTTGACAACTTCTGGAAATTGGACAAGGAATTCTACGACTCGAAAGTATTCATGGCCGGAAACCATAAATGGTATCGCTCTCGACCTTCATCATATAGGCATGCGGCTAAAATTGGTTGTTAACCTCCTCTGGTCACTTGACTTGTGAAATGCTGCTACACTGACATTTGAGAGAGATGAGCTTTCTTGACTAATGTATTTTGGGTTATATTTTTCCAATAAAAGTTTGTTCAACGAGCCTTCTGATTGGTAGGTTAAAAACATGGACATTACAACATTTGTAGCCCAACAGTAGAGGCATGTTTTCCCGCCGGAGACGGAGGAAACGCGGTCCAAAACTTTTACTACAACACACAATAAAAAATCCTCACCAGGATCAGTACCCTCCGTCCTTCCAGGAAGGAACGGGATTGGCCATTTATGCTAATGAATCACCCTATTCTTCGATTAAAGTGGTGAAGTATAGAAAGGCAGAATACATTGATAATGTGTGCGTCATTCATTCAGGAAAATACAGCTCTATCCGAATGGAAAAGGAAGCGGACTCGAAGGTTTTGTCTCCCTGTTTCTAGTTTCTGCCGACACAGATACCCTTCCTCCTGGTACTAAAGTATTTGCCGGCTTCTCGCTGCGTGTCATGGATCAGCTTCAAGGAAATAATGTCACTGGAAATGGTAACCATTTCTTGTAAGAAAACAATCTACGAGCAATTGAATTATGTTTTCGACATTTGAAACGCGTCCTCTCTCACTCTCATGCAGCTAATCACTGGTTCAGCGCCTCGGACCAGCAGTGGGGTTGGGGCAAATTCATTTCGCATATCAGTTTACGTTATCTGTACGGCTATATGATGAACGACGCTTGCCTGGTCGAAGCAGAGGTCACTGTCCTGGGCGTGTTGAATGCGCTGTGAAGCCGCCGTTCTGTCGAGATACACATTCAATCCGCAGTATTTGTTGTGAATATTTTCATACCAGCACACTTACGTGATACAGATTATTTCCGGTACCTGATTCTCATGCCATCCAGTCAATTTCTTTGGATCTCCAATGGTTGCTTGATAATTAGCATTTGACTCAAAAGAAGAAACTAGAAGTGGGACCTTGATCCGAACAATAATCAAAGCATGCATTCACTCAGCAAAATCTTAACTACGGTCAGACCTGATCCGCTAATCGCTTCAACAGACTATTGTACTTTTCTCACAACATCATCTAACTATCACCATGTAAATCAATTCTCTGCCAGCTAAATTATTATGAACTTGGTATTCATCAAATCACTGCTTTTGCTCCTGCAAAAAAAAAGTTATTATTTTTATTTTTTGCTGGAATATGCTTAAGGTTTTGTGCATCGGAATATCGTTTCCAGATATATAATCTTTACGCGAATTGTCTCTAAAAGTCTGGTCTTCGTACAAATTCTCAAGTGCGCACACGCACAAATTGCGATGTCTCATCTAGGCATGACAAGCCTTTTCAGGGGCTTTATTTGAATGTTAAAGGGCCTTCAATTCATTCTAGAATTTACTCAATTCTAATGCTAATGTAGTAATATTTTGTTGTGTGCTCTGCTTACAAAAATATAATGAAAGGAAAATATCGAAAACATTTGTGAATTTTCATCTAAATACCCACCTATATATCTCTTCTTTTAGAAAAGAAAATTACATTTTTGCACCCTTATTTAGCGTGTTGTCCATCTATTTACAATTTCCCCATTTTCCTTTCCATAATATACCTTTGCTTTCTCATAAACACGATCACGATTGCAACCTCCTCTCTCTCTCTCTCTCTCTCTCTCTCTTCCCGAGCTTGAAATTATTAAAACATGGCTTCTTCTTCCTCCTTCCACCATGACGACATAATCATGCAGTTTCTCACGAAACAGCAAAATCTATCCTTTAGTGAGATATACGTTCCGTCTTCCCCAATGCACGCGATTGCCGACAACGGAGAGAATAGTGGCGGGGGACTTAGGTTGAGAGTTTGAATGTGTGGAATTTGTGAGGCTAGAACTTCTGGGAGAGGAAGGGTATTTTTTTTTTTTTTTCATTCTAGTATCGTGGAGGTATGAAAGCTGTGTGTTTTTGGCTTCTGAGTGATGGACGAAAACTTGAGTATGTTTTCGGTGGTTTTCTTCTAAATGGTATATAACTAAAGATACACAAAAATAGAAAATTAAATCTTAAAATTGCCAACAAAAAAAAAATGGTAGTTTTTATCGATGTTTTGATTCGACTACCATTTTAGACAAAGTTGTATGAAGAAAAAGATCGTAAGTCCAAATAACATTATTAAATGAAAAATTATTTATTTAAATTGATTTTCAATCTTACACGTCATCTAAGTGTTTCTAAAGAACATGTTCTGAAGTTAGGACTTAGACATGACCTGGAATTGCATGACATTCTTATCATATTTGCCATGGCTACCGTTAACATGATGCTAATATCTCATCTCTCAATCATATTCATTCAAATTAAAGGCAGATTTATCAACTTAGAATGAAGAAAAAGGAAGAAATCGCCAATTAATGGCAGCTTTCTTCTTGCCAAATGGTTCGGACTCAATTAGCTGGAACATGGAAATCGAGCACGTATTGTAAACAGATGGGTTGATGGAAATCGGCAGCGATAAAGATTAGGTATCAATTCGATTGGCATGGGATTCCTCTGTGGTAGGAAGAAAGGGCAAAAATCTCTAAGCCCATAACAATTTCAAGCCAAATGGGACAAATGTGAACATTGAATGCCAAAACGAAGGTCCTTCCTTCCACACAAAGGGCCACAAGATCATAAAGTGCAATAAACTTTTCAAGGGACAAAGAGCCACATTGTTTGGCAAAATTGGGATATGAGATGGAACAGATTTTTAAGAAACTTAAAAAATGCAACGGATAAAGTTAAAAAGAGTTAAGAGAAGAGAAAATTGCACACAAGATTTATAGTGGTTCGGCTTAGATCAAGTTTACATCCACTCTCCCACGCTGACAGTGTCCTGGTTGAAATTCACTAAAGTATTAATAGAGAAATACAATATTTTGAATGCAAATACTCAGTGGAAAATTTCTTTTTCTCTCACTAAGTCACTCTTCTTGTGATTTTCTCTCTTGAATAAAATTAGTAAGAGCTATCATTGTCACGCCCCGATCCTCCGAGCGCCCGCACATCCCACTACGGTCAATAGAAATGCGACTTCCCAGGACACGTCGCCGACCCATTCATTTTTATTGCACATGCGGAAGCGAAACAAATCCCCTGACAACATTTAAGTTGGGATAGAAAAGCAGGCAATCAATCACAACCAATCAAGCTTTCTTATAAACACACAGGTTTATATACAACACTGGATTGTCTACAAAATAGATAGGCTCAACAACTAGGGAACTGTCCTATGACCAACTTGTTAGACACGTTCACCGATTCTTCAGCCTCCACCTTCCGAACTCCAGGACTTTCGGTCCTCCACGACCGTCATCTAGGGACCTGAAATATTATCCCACAACCGGGATGAGACTACGTCTCAGCGAGTCCTACCTTCTAAAACTCAATTAGGAAGAAAATACTCAGGGCGCTCTAGCCACACAAATAGGATAGAGGACTTACCCCGCCTCAGTCCCTTTCCTGCACGTCAGTACAATTCATATTCAACAATGCTCGCACAAGCTGAAACTACTGACATACCCATCGGTCTATCAATTCAGTTAATCCAATTGATACCATACGATCCACACATCTATCAATTCATATCATCTATTAAACCATACCATCTATTCATCCATCAATACAATTACGGCTCGCACAAGCTGAAATGGATGCAATGCTCTCACAAGCTGATATAAATGGTAGTTCGCACAAGCTGATATATACATAGATGATAGCTCGCACAAGCTGATATATGGATCGTTGCTCTCACAAGCTGACATACAGTGGTCACACAAGCTGACAATGATGCTCACACAAGCTGATACATATATAAACCAATTGCTCGCCAAAGCTGATAATTCAATAATAAACCAACTCATACCTCAATTCAATCAATCAATCAATCCAGTTGATTCAAACTGGTCATACAAACCAATTACGGTGCTAAAAGCTAACACTGGGTATTTTCAAGTTAAATACCACAACTTCATCAATATCACTCAATTCCACACTTTTGGAATAATTAACCATAATCATCAATAACTCAATTTCTCAATTTAAACATACAATTAACATAAACCGACCGCACCGTCTTTGCGATCAGTGAAATTCTAACAACCTACCATCCCCTACATAATTTTCGAAATTATTAAATAATTAAATTTAATTCCGAAAATTAAATAATTAAATATTATTTTATAATAATATAATTTAATAAAATAATATTTATAAATTCGAAATAAATTATTTAATTAAAAATAATTAATTAGGGCTTAAACTAGATTACACTAATTTAAAAATACAATTAGCCCTAATTAAACATCCATTAAACTAATCATACAACTAATCTAATTTACATTAAAATAATCTAATTTAATCACATAAACCTAATTAGACTAATCTAAACACCCCTTAAGCGTCATTAACTCACTAAGCAAGAATTAGAGGATAAACTCACCGGATTAACGTTCCGGCGAGTCCACGGAGAAGGTGATGCCAAGGCAGGCGATAAACCTCAAGGCGGCGACATCAACCAAGGCCGGGAAGACACCTAAAACGGGCCTCGAAGACCTCACAGCTTTCTGGTTTTCTGCTTCTGATCCGGGCTGAACTGCAGAGAAGAAACCAGCAACTTCAATGGCGAAAAAGGGCCGATCGGAGCTCCGGCAAGCGGGTGGTTGGCAACCAATGGCTCCCGGGGGTCTTGGGGATCTTATAGGAGGTTGGGATGGGCAAAGGAAGGGTCGGAAAGGGCGAAACAGCAAGAAAACGCAGAACAGGCGGAGCAGGGCGGAACCAGACGGTCCGGCGAGCGGCAGCTTCTCTCAAGATTTCGGGACTACCGGAGAATCGTTCCGGCGAGCGGCGGGATACTCCGGAACGGGCTGGATGTCCTTGTCACGGACGTGGGTGGAGCGTTTGCTGATTCATCCGGGAAGTTAACTTTTTACTCGGATCTTTGGCGAAAGGTCGGCTGGAGCAGAAACTGGAACGAGGGGAAAACAGGGGAGGAAAACGGCCGACGATGGCCTTCTGGGTGTGCGACGATGGAGGGGCTGGTGCTGCTCGGTTCCTCTAGTTTTTGCTGAGCTTCTCTCCTTCAACAACACTGGAGAAAGCCAAGAAATGGGGAAGAAGAAGCTGCTGAAGAGGGGGGCTCCCTTGGTGGCTCTCTAGCTTGCAACACTTGTCAATCTCTCCTTCCACTTGCCCCCACCATGACATCACATGCCATCAGCCACTCTCTCTCCTCAAGCTTCCTCCACAAGCTTGTTAATAGGTGCAAAATGTCCCTGGTCCCATGGCATAAGAATTTTAGACATTTGTGCATCAAATTCAATCAATTCTCACTCAATTCCATCCAATTGAAGCTCAATTAAATCAACCCATGTGTCCTCAACCTTCTTATGACTTTTCTCATCAAGTGATCCAACTTGCATCCCAAAGATTCGATTAAAAACGGCCATCTGACAATCTCGAACAAAAATGGCCTTACTTTGCTTTTCTGCCAAAAATCTCGGTTTGTAGAAAAATCTCTAGGCTCTGATACCATGGGCCTAGACTTAGAACCAGGGAAGGAGAGTAAGTTTCCTGCAGGTATGCATCCCACAGTGGGCGAACAACCTCATTCAAGCCCTTCAGGGACAGCCTTTTAGTAGGAAACCACTCAACCCTTTAGTTCAGAGCCTAGAGACACTCAGAGATGCCAGGATGGAAACATTTCTAACCTATCCAAGCTGCATTTCTTGAAGGATCCTACCAGGCTGGAGAAGAAGAGGAATTTAGAAAGCCATGGAGGTATTTCCACAAAGCACACACTTTTCTTCAAGGGACTCTGCCCAAAACATTACACCCTCCTTGCCTTTTATAGGCAGTAAGAGGTCACAAGGACACACACAGGGACCAAGCTCACGGGTCCGGAAACAAACAGGGGCACCGAAAGGGAATTATTCGCACACTATGAACAGTAACTGTACTGTGAACAGTACATTTCCTAGCCTAGTGTTACAGTAAAAGTGAACAGTGTTTTGCTACAGTGAAATTGTACGGACTCAACGGTCCCGTCCGTCACGAGCATTGTAGCTACAAACCGAGTCATCCGAGCTGTCTTCTAGGAGATATGCCTCGTATTTTTGTTCAAGGGCTTCAAGGTCCTCTGGTGAGAGGATTTGATTCAGCATTCGTGATGAGGATGCTTGTTCATGAGCCCAATTTGTGTTTTCATCTTCTCGGGTGTCGGGAATTTTTGACTGAGGCCAGTTGGATGGCTCTGCATAGAAGGATGTGTCCATGCTTTGAAATTGTTCGTAGGGATCCTGGGACAGTGGTCCTCCAAAGCGTGCATAGGGTCTGGGTGGATTGGACAATGTCATCTTCGCTTGTCATTTCGGCTCTTGGGACGATGAGGCTTGTCCGTATTGTCCGAGTGCTTCCTTAGCTTCTGGTGTTAGGTCATAATGATCCCACGTAGTAGGTGCATTATTCCAAACATCTTCGGGAATAGTCTTGTTTTCCTGGCAAAGAATTCTCTGGAGTTCTCGATATTCATGTTCACAAAGTCGAACAGATCTATGATAAGATTTGTGAATCCGGGCTTCTCGGCTGTTTAAGTTAGGTTTATAGGATGTGGTTCCTATTTCTAGTGGTGCATCGAGAATACTACCATTATTTCTGCAAAAGTTCCAAGGACGTCGGAAAAACAGGATGGTATGAACCTCAGGATTTGGCGTCATGGATCTCAATTCTTTTTCCAAGTCTTGTTTCCAGCATGTAGGATGATAGAACCAATTTAGAAATTCTAAAAGATTTCTATCACACTCCCTTTCAATGTTTCTTCCAAGCAAGAATATCCTTGTGAGGTTAGCAATGAATCTTCTGGTTGGGATTCCAAAAGCTATCAGATACTTATTGGTTAAGTACCATAATAACGTTTTGAGCTGTTCAGGAAAATCATCTTCCTTCCAGATAAGAGGATGAATGAATGGATAATTCATATTTAACCCAAAAGGATAAAGAATCGAACCTCCATTAAATTTGAATAGGTCTGTGTGGCTTTGCCACATGAGGTTCTCCAAGTTCTCAGCAAGGCTGTCGTTCTGGATTTGCTGGATAATCTCCTGGGGTATTTCCAGCTTTGTGAATCTTTAATGTTCTCGATTTTGTATTTTACTCCATGGTTAAGCATATGGAAAGCAGGCCTTTTGATATACATGTTGATCTTGGCTGGTGCTTTTGGCCTTGATAAGAAGTCAGCAAGTACATTCTTCTTTCCAGGAATATGCTTTGTTTCAAAGGAGTATTTTGAAAACCATTCAGCCCATCGAAGCAGTTGGGAATTTGGAATCTCATTTGTTTAAACTTGGTCATCGAGGGAAAGATGCCATGTCTAATTCTACCAGAAAGTGGTGGCCAATGAGATGAAACTCAAACTTTTTAATTCCATTTTTGACTGCTAAGATTTCTTTAAAAGTGGAATGGTAATGCATTTCAGCTTGGGAATACTTTCCACTTTTATGAGCACAGAGGAGTCTCTTACCGTCAATTTCTTCGAAAAGAACAGCTGCCCAGTATTCGTCACTGGCGTCAGTTTGGAGAATCCTTTTGCCTGTTGATGGTATTTGTAATGGTGGGAGATTCTGCATAATCTCTTTGAGTTCAGCGACTGCTTTGGTCTGAGCTTTTCCCCAAGGTGGGGAATTCTTCTTCAGCATGGATTGCAAGGGAATGAGAAGCTTTGCAATGTTTGAGACAAAAACCCTGAGATAGTTAATTATCCCAAGAAATTGCTGAACTTGCTTTGTTGTGAAGTTGTCCTGAGGAAACTTCAATAATTCTTGAGCGATATGTGGCCCTGGGTAATATGTACCTTTGTTAAGGTGCATATCAAGAAATTCAATTTTTGTCTGGCAATATTCATCTTTCTTTGGGAAAGCATAATTCCATGCCTTTTTACGATTTCTACAAACTGCTCAAGGAGTTGACAGTGTGACTGCTCATCAGGACTGTAGAGCAGAATATCGTCAATGTATACAGCTGCACTCGATAGAATTGGTTGGAAGATGCGACACATGGCCTTTTGGAAAAGAGATGGTGCTACCTTTAAGCCAAAAGGAAGAACTCTCCATTGGAAGTGCTGGTTCGGAATACAGAATCCTATTTTGGATCTATCTTCAGGATGGATGCCCAATTGCCAAAATCCGGCTTTGAGGTCGAATTTGGAATAGATGTGGGCCTTGGTTAGACCACTAAAAAGAGAATCTCTAGATGGTAAAGGGAATTTATCATCTTGGAGGAAAAGATTGAGAGGTTGGTAGTTGATTACCAATCTTATTTTTCCTCTGTTTTGCTTAGCACGCTTATTGACATAAAAGGCTTCACAAGCCCATTGTGAGTCAGAAACTTCAATAAGGCCTTGTTGCAAAAGTTCCGAGCATTCCCTTTGAGCTAGAACCAAATGTTCTGGCTTCATTCCCATATGGCTTGCCTTGGTTGGGTTTATGTCTTCATTTTTCTTGAAAGGAAGGCAAACAAAGAACTTTGGGTTTTCCCATAAAGGATGGGAGCATTTTTTAGCGAATTCTGCATGGGATTCTGAACAAGATTCTAACAACTTTTGCATAATTGGATCTAGTAGACTCATTTGAATGGAAAAGAGTCTCTGGATATTAACAAACTCAGAGAATTGATTTTTATATCTAAGACCTTTTCCAGGAATGATGCGAAGCTGAGAGATTTGAGTCATTATGTCCCACCCAATTATCAGGTCTTTATTGGGAAGGTTAGATCCAAAAATCTTTGCAGTTATAGAGCATTGCGGGAAGAACTGGACAGTTACAGGAGTGGTTCTGACATTGGTGGAGAAAGTATCTCCTGACGCAGAATTGAAGTATCTGGTGTAAGGGGTCTAGAATTCTTCAGAATGAATTTTGGTATCTATGATAGAACAACTTGCTCCTGTGTCAATGAGAGCAATAACAGTGATAGGTTTGGCAAACTTTGATGTGAGGATTTTTACGAGGAAGTGTGGACAGTGAGTTTGACTTGAAAATATGTTAAGGTTTGGTTCTGGGGATGATGGTGATATATGGAATATATCTTCAGACTCTGAGAGTTTGACTCAGTTTCACTGGAAGTTTGGTAAGAGGGAATGGCACAAAGAATTTGTTCAGATGGTTCTTCATCAGCAGAGAATAAGGATTCAATATCATCATTTTCGAGAGAAATACCTATTTCATTCTGAATGTGATGGATTAGATGATTCTGACATTTTCTCGCTTGAGGACAATTTTTGGCAAAATGTCCTTTCTGATTGCAAATGTAGCAACGGTTTGATTTTTTGTGGCTTGTGCGATCCTTGCTCTTGCGTAGGTATCGCCATTTCTTCTTTTTCCGGAAATGCTTGGAGCCATATTTGGATTTCTTTATCCAAAACTTCTTGTAGTGTTTCTTCTTCCGAGAATGCTTGCCACATGTACCATCACAGTCTTTCTTTGAACATTTAATTTTCAACTCCTGGCGGGAGCAGGCTGATTCGAGGCGTTTGTCATATGTGATATATGTTCACACCATCTGGCGTTTTAAGCATAATTCTTCTAGGCATAGATGGATTTCTTGCTGTATTTCTCCCAAGGGAATATTGTGATAGCTAGTATAAACACCTAAAGGGGGGTGAATAGGTGCACAAACAATTTATCGAAATACGGAAGCGATTATTAGCAAACGATAGAAAGGAAATTCTCTCTTGATTAACAAAATGAAATATGATCGAGGTAGAGAGAGTGAGGAAGAGAAAGTTGAACACATGATTTATAGTGGTTCGGCTTATTCCAAGCCTACGTCCACTCTTCCGCACTAACAGCCCACTGGCTGGATTTCACTATGATCAAAAGAGAAGTTACAGCACAACTTTGCCTTGATTCCACAGTGTAGATATTCTACCACACCTTCTCAAGGTTCCTCACAAATATAGACTCTCTTTTGTATACAAGTATTCGCTCAAAGGAATTGTCTAAACAAAAAAGAGCTTCAGACTTTGGAATTCTTCTATCGCGCACTTCTTGAACAACTAAGACCGTCTTCCTTATATATTCCTTTATGCCATCATTCCCGTTGGCACTTACCAAAGGAATTCCTCCAATCTACCCGTTGAACGGAATCAATTAGGAAGATTGTTCAAGCTATTAAAGGAACGTGTTGATAGCCCATCAATCATGTTCGCCCATACAATCAGGATCTTGGTTTCCATAAGTAGAACCTTCCAATAATATTTAGACAATCATCGAATCTTCAATCATCGAATCAATTTTGATCAATCAAAGGATTCTGTTACGTCTTTTCCAGCCACGAGATCTTCTCCAGATGATAAGGTTAAATCCTTAACGAAACATCCAGTTCTGGATAACATTTCTTTAACGGATTAGAGATCACAATGAGGATAGACTTTGAGTCTTGAGTCTACTGTCCGGAAGTCTTCAGACTTTAAATAACAGAAGTCCGCAAGCCTTCAGACTAGACTGATAGAAACGTTTTGTCAACTTCAAAACACTTCAAGAAGATTTCTCCAACAATCTCCTCCTTTTTGATGGTGACAAAACTTTCCTGCAGATTTGGATAACTTTGACCTGCATAACATTTCTCAAACACATATGCATATCTTATAGAGATAAATGGCTAAAAAAATAACACTAGAATCTGTTGCAAAAAAGACGAAGGCGTAAAGATTTGAGTGCAAAAAAGACTGAAGTAAGGTGAGCATAAAAAAGCAATTGATGCAGAAAGAGACACAATAAGTTTTAGCCAAAATATTTTATTTTGAACGGTCGAGATTTAGTACTGGCAATCCAATTATTTTAGAGCCTCAAATGGAGACCGAGATGCCGAGAAAGAGAGAGGAGATGGATAGGGATTATGGACTGTTGCAACCTAACCTTAGTTAAGGCCTCAAATAAAAACCGGTGAATTGCTTGGGAGTCTGAAAACTAGGTGACAGATTGCTCCCAAGTCTTCATCAGCCAAAAGTAAATAATAAAGAAAGACCGTCGCCGGTCGCCTTGACAAGAATAGTGGGACACATAAACAATCTGAGTGCATCTGCTTTATTGGTCAGTCGCCACCGTCAGTGTCTAAGTCTCGATCCTTACCTCCACTTCCACCTCCACCTCCACCACTAAAGAACAAACATGGATTGAGCACTAGACCTAAATTTACACCTTGTCTGCCATTATTAGGAGAAGGAAATAAACAAATAAAAAGTAAGAACTTCTAGCAAATCATAATACATGCATTTTGATGTGGATTTTTAATTTTTTTCTAAATTATTTAGTTTTTATTTTTTGGCTACTCACTTAGTGTCATTTCTAGCAAATCATCATATATGCATTTTGATGTGTATTTTTAATTTTTTTTTCTGAATTATTTAGTTTTCTTTTCTTTTTCTTTTTTGGCTTCTCGTTGAGTGTCATTTTGACAAATCATGCCGCATGCATTATGATGTGGAATTTTTAATTTTTTTTTAATTATATAGTTTTTGTTTTCGTTTTTTTTAGGGCTCCTCGCCAAGTATGGGCAAGGGTCGCCTTGCCTTTAGCCAATGTGGTAGTTAAGGCCTTGGGTGAGGCCATCCTTGGCTACAAGCGAGGGTCTTTGTGGCCCCGCCAACCGTAGGTGAGGCAGCCATGCTTGTGGCCAATGGATTGCGATGGCCTCACTCATAGCCTTTGTGGCCCCATCTACCATGGCCAAGGCAGCCCTTGCCTAATCTAGATGAGGCCTTAGTAATCAAGGATTGCCAATGACTCTCGTCAACATGGAAAAAACAAAAGAAAATTTAAAATTTCAAAAGTTTAAAAAAAATTAAAATCTATCAATGTTAGTGCTGGCGATATCACGTGGAATGATTAGCATTCACATCGGATTTTCCAATGAGGCAAATCACCTATGGCTCTCAAGTGTCTAATTTTATAATTTATGGCATTTAACTGAGTAAAAAAAAAGTTATGACACTTAAATACGCGTCATATAAAAGTTATGTCACTTTTGCTAGTCTTATCCCTGCTATACACTTTACCATGTCATTGATGCAATGAATATGTTCAAGTCTAAACTACTTAAGCTATTGCAAAAATGGCGGAGTATAGTTGGTGCATTCCATTTATAAAGATGATTAATATAGATGATTTTCATAACAATCAACTAAAGAGATACACCAAGTGATTTATCGGACTGCAAAGGGACTTTTAAACAAGTGGGTCATATACGACATATTAAGAAAAATTTGACATGCATAGTATTCCAATTTAATCTAAATATACTTTTTATTATTTTGCTAGAGAGTAATATCATTCATTGATCATTTAAAGAGCCGTAGAAGAAGACATTATTTGTTGGAGGAACGGGAGGACCAGATTACCCTCAATCCTGGCCTATCCTCGAATTAGAGCAGAGCGTAGATCGGTGGCAGAGCAGAACATCGATGACTAACTTTCAACCAGTTTCATTGATGATATTTGGGAGCTCCAGCTCCATTTTCGGGGTTGCCGGCGTGATGGACGGTCACTGCTTCAATTTTGACGGGTCAAACGCTCTAAGTTGGGGATTTTAGTTGGAAACTTATACTGGATTTTGACTAACGGTAAAAATGATGGGGAAAATCTCGTTTCTGTTTTGGCAAACGATCGTACTAGACACAATCACTAGTTTATCCAAACTAGTTCCTACAACAATAGAAAGTGCACCAGCTTTCTAGACAATTTCACAATCATGTTGATAGAAAGATAAAAATATCATGGGTGCCCTGTCAACATTGACCGTTTAAGGAGGATGCTCCTCATCAAAAGAGGCACGTTTCTCATCCAGACACTGTAAGGAGCTCACTCTTGACCATTGCAAGGGTTTTCTCATCCTTGAGGAGGATGCACTTGGTTTCCAAGGAAGGTGCACTTGACATGAACAATGGCGTATATTATCATGAGAAATGCACATTATTTAGATTAGGAATGCATCTCTTATTGACGCCCTGTATTTAGCTGGTTCGAGAAATGCAGGCCAGACAACAAGAAGAACCGTGCAAAGGAGATGAAGAAGGAATCAGATGTCATTCTCTCTCTACCCTTTTCACCATGTGCAGTTGTAGGCCCCACGCGCAAAGCATCGAAAGAACAACAATAACATATGAACTATAAACAAAATAGCAAAGAAAATCGAAGAGTACTATAAATGGAGAGAGAGAGAGACTAATAATTATATCATTTGTGCGAAAAGACCAATGAAAATAAAAAAAGTAACATATGAATTATAAAAGTTTGAACCCTTGGCCTTCTGGCACGTCTTGCCATAATCATCCCTCTTTCGACGTTATGCACATGAGACCTGCAACTGCACATGGTGAGGAGGGAAGAGAGAGAATAAAGTTTAATAAATAAACAATTTGTGCAACAGGAGCAATGAAGATAGAGAAGTAATACATGAATTATAAAAGTTTGATTCCTTGGACTCCGGGCACGTCCTGCCATAATCACCTTCTTTCGATGCTTTGCACATGAGCCCTGCATCTGGGAATGGTGAAGAGGGTGCGTAGAGAATAACGTTCTGCAACTGCACATGATGCCCGCTCCCCTTTCTTGAACCGCCCTAAACCGCGTCCTCATGCTAACCCACTTCTTGAACCACCCCCTTAAACCTTCTCATTTTGTTGGGAACGACTGATCCCCGAAAAACCGGATTCGACACCGAATCGAACCCTTAAACCAATGCGGAAGTGTAGCCCAAGAAAAACAACACGTATCACCGATCCTAAAGCACACCACGGTTTCGAGTGTACCTTTTAGCCACAGATTAAACACCGACGCCAATGGAGGAAGAGAAATCAGACTCTGTTCGATCCGAGGAGACAAAAACCTTCAACGTGCTTTACTGTTTTGCGTTTAAAAGAAAACGGGAGGGAGAGAGCGTAAGTGAGAGAAAAGCGTACGTTAAAAAAAAAGTGTCTTTTCTCTCTCTCTCTCCTCCCTTTTATACCCCCTTCTTTCCACGGGCCCTATTCCCGTGGGCTGGGCTTTCTGGGCCCAACTTGGGCGGACGGGCCTTAAGCCCAAATCAAATAAAGCCTTCATCTCCCACTCGCACATGGTGGGCCAAACAGGATTCTCTTTACCTCTCTTCAACTTTCATACCGGTGAATAATCCGTGCGACCAGCATACTTTGAGAGCTCGTTGCTATACATCTCGTTAGGAATATATAGCAGCTCATAATGGGCGTCACACTCGAGTAGATTTAGTATGCAGTACCCTAGATCGATCGATCACATGTTATATCTCTCTTGATCTCTTTTAAACATGATATATATATTGTATTCACAATTATAATTATCACAAAGACACTCACAATTGGTCGACCAAAGAATACAAAACCACAATGTGATTCTCCAAAATCGATCTTCCTCTTTCCTTCAAACTCTCAATTTCAGTCCAGCTTGCTCTTCTAGAAATGCCCCATTAGATCGAATCATCTCATGACCATTGGCAACACCCTAAGATAACAAACACTAAATAGAAATCTTGAGAATAAGTAAGAGTCATGAGGGGACTTAAAAAATTGAGGAACTCTTTTCCTCAAGAGTCTCACACGTCATAAAAGTTGAGATCAAACCTTTTGCCACTCTTATTGGTCGTCTCATGCATACGTAGTATGAAATACGTATTACGGTATTAACTCCTTTCCCATGGAGCGTATGTCTACACCTTTCAATACCGTACAGATGATAGTTCGAGACATACCCAATGTCTAACTTGAGTTCACGTATCTACTCTTTTTACAAAATTCATCGAACTCACATCTGGCATCTTAGATAGATAAAGTAAAATATGTGGGGTATTTTACTTTCGGACATAATAAGTATTATGTCCTCATCTTAACACTCAGTTAAGGCGACATACGTATTTTAAGCTTGAGCTCTCGATTATCACCTAGATAATAAGCTTAAAAACAGTCTCATCTCTATTTATCACACAGTAAATAGAGGCGATTACCCGTGTAAGTGGGCTAATCTTTTATCTGTCCGACATACTTCCTCAACTTATAATAATACACTGAGTATTAAGATGCATAAAGATCATACAAAGATTCATAGGCATTAATAATGAAACAACACAAGTTCATTGATGTGAACAACTCAGGGAAATTACAATATCCAGTACATCAGACTCTACGCAATCTTAGAGATTTTACATGACCACAAAACACATCTTTAGGTATTGGCTTTGTCATGGGATCTACTACCATTCTATTTGTAGATATGTACTGTAAGTTCACATCCTTTCGTGCAACCATATCTTTCACAAAGTTATACTTGGTATCTATATGTTTGGTCTTGCCATGATACTTTGGATCTTTGGTGTACGCTATAGCTGCTTGGCTATCACAGTTAACCAACAATGGATTTGCAGCTTTCTCATTAACACTTAAATGATCCAAGAATCTCTTAAGCCAAACTCCTTCTTGCACTGCTGCTGATAACGCCACGAACTCAGCTTCCATCGTGGATAAGGCTATGCACGTTTGCTTCTTACTACTCCATGATATGGTGCCATTGCTCGAAGAAAGCAAATCCTGAGGTAGATTTCCTTTCATCCAAATCTCCTCCCCAATCAAGCATCTCGAATAGCCTTCAAGTCGCAGATCCTTTCCTTGGTAATTCAACTTGTAATCAGCGGTTCCTTCGAGATACCTCGGTATTCTCTTAACGGCTTTCCAATGTCTTTGGACCTGGATTGGATTGGTATCTACTCACCATTCCAACTGCAAAACATATGTCGGGTCTTATACACATCATAGCGTACATCAAGCTCCCAACACACTCGCATAAGGAACATGTTTCATTTGTTCCTTCTCTTGTGGAGTCATTGGACACAGTCTATGGCTCAATCCTTCACCTTTTGCAATAGGTTTCTTGCGAAAGAGACAACGATCTCTTCGAACGATCTCTTGAAATCTTAACTCCAAGAATGTATGCAGCCTCACCCATATCCTTCATCTCAAAGTTGGAAGACAACCAACTCTTGACAGTATGAACAAACTCCATATTACTTCCGGCAATTAGTATATTATCAACATATAATGATATGATCACAAATTGATCCTTGGATCTTTTGATATATACACAATGATCCTCATCAATCATTGTAAAATCATATGCCATTATGGCATTATGAAAACGTATATACCATTGTCTTGATGACTGCTTAAGACCATAAATCGACCTTAAAAGTCGACATACTTTTTCTTCTTGGCCTTTCACTATGAAACCAGCAGGTTGTTCCATATATATTTCTTCCTCTAATTCTCCATTGAGGAAAGCAGTCTTTACATCCATTTGATGTAATTCAAGATCCATACTAGCCACTATTGCCAGAATAATGCGAATTGAGGTAAATCTCACTACGGAAAAACGTATCTTCATAATCAATTAATTCCCGTTGATTATACCCCTTCGCCACAAGGCGAGCCTTATGCCTTTCAATCGAGCCATCAGCCTTTCGCTTTATTTTGAGAACCCACTTGTTCCCAATAGCTCTGCGTCCCTTTGGAAGATCAACTAGTTCCCAGACTTGGTTTGATTTCATTGACTCAATTTCCTCTTCCATTGCATGAATCCACTTTTCCTTACTAGGGCAATTCAGAGACTCATTGATATTTCTTGGCTCATCCTCATCTTGTGGAGCAACCATAAAAGTTTCCCCTTCAATGTCAAAACGTCGACGGGGAATACTTTGGCGACTTGTTCGCCGTATAGGAGATTGTACACTTTGCACATCATTCCCTATTATGCTCCCACTTGGATGAACTCCACTAATATCATTATCTTGATCCAAGGGCTCAAATAGGAGTGATCTTCCCCTATTTCGCCCTTCTTAGGAAACTCATCCTCTAAGAATGTGACATCTCGTGATTCAAATTCAGTTATACTCCCACTTTCCCGCTCACCAATGAACACATACCCTTTCGAGTGTTCCGAGTATCTTATGAAAATACTCTTCTTTCCTCTCGGGACCCAATTTCCCAAACTTGTGAGAGGACTCATGTGTATAGGCAGCACAACCCCATGGCTTAAGAAAACTCAAGTCCGGTTTTCTACCTGTCCACAACTCATATGGAGTGGAAGTAACGATTTGGAAGGCACCCGGTTAAGTATATAGGCAAAGCAAGCGGTTAACAATGCATCACTCCAAAAAGTAATTGGTAAGTTAGCATGCACCATCATGGACCTAACCATTTCCAGTAGGGTTCTGTTTCTTCTTTCCGCAACACCATTTTGTTGAGGAGTATATGGAATAGAGAACTGTCTTTCTATTCCTTTTTCATCACATAATTTTCTGAACTCATCGATAAATATTCTCGACCTCGATCGGATCTCAATGTTTTTATTTTCTTGTCTAATTGATTCTCTACCAGGTTCATAAATCTTTTGAAACAACTTATTGCTTCAGATTTATGAGAAATTAAATAGACATATTCGAATCGAGTATAATCATCTATAAAAGTGATGAAATAAACAGCCACATGTCTTCCCCTCACATTCATTGGACCACGGACATCAGAATGGATTAAATGCAGAGGAAATTCAGCTCTTTTACCTTTTTCCAAATGGTTTCCTTGTCGTTTTCCCTTCTAGGCAATGCTTACATATGGGCAAATCGACTTTTTCAATGTTGCCCAACAAGCCCTCTTTGGCTAGTCTATTCATACGTTGTTGGCCAATGTGACCAAGTCTAGCATACCACACATTCACATCATTATCATATGTATTAGGAGACGTGAGAAGGGAATAACAAACATTTGCATTAACATAATCAATATCTAATACAATGAAACCATCCAGAAAATAACCACAACCATAGTAATTTGTATCCAAAAACAAATTCACACATCTACTATAGAAGTTCATATTAAAACCTAATTTAACCAACACTAATACGAGACACTAAATTCCGACGAATCTCCGGCATACAATACATCATGAAGGAACAAAGTGCGTCCACCACGCATATTCAGTTGGCATGTGCCAATTCATTTCACTTCAGCTCTGGAGTTGTTTCCCACATAGATCCACTTAGTTCCAGTTGACACTTGTCGGAATTCCACGAAGGATCCTCTATCCTTCGCTACATGGTCCGTCGCTCTTGAATCCACAGTCCACAAAGGATTAGACTCAGTTAAGAACACAGAACTCGACACAAAAGCAAAGTTCTGAAAAGTACAAGGGGTGCTTACCTTCTTTGGCTCACGACGATCGCGAGCATAGTGACCCTTCTTGTCACAAACGGTGTAGCATTTCGCCCTTGTTAGCTTCTTCATGCGAGGACGCTTTCCTCTTTCGTGTTGGTTAAACTTGGGTTTCTTCCCCAAGGACCCTTCTTCCTTGCCTTTCCCTTTATCAAACCGGTTAGGGCGCTTGCGCTTGGAGCTCGAAGCTCCATGTGAGCTAGAACTAGCATGATAGAGTTCAGCATCCGGCTTAGCCGCCAAAAGGCGGTCCTCTTCCAGCTCGAGGTGGCGCACGGCATCCTCAAAAGTTTTGATATTTTCATTATGAGTCAAGTGCACCTTCATATGCTCCCAACTCTGAGGCAAGGAACGAATCACTGCTTGCACTTACTACTCATTTGTGAGGACATGGCCAGCATCTTTCAGCTCAGTTATCATGTTTGACATCTTTCTAAGATGTTGCTTCATGGTCTGACCATGAGGCTTCTTGTAAGAGTCAAATCTGATAGTGAGCTGCCTCGGTCTAGTCACCGAAGTATGACCAAATCTAGCTGCCAATGCCTCCCACATTTCCTTGGCATTGTCAAAACACCGAAACTCTCGCATGACGTCATTTTCCATGCTGCTCAGCAACGTGATGCGAGCTAGAGAATTCATTCTTTTCCACGCAGAAAAAGCTTCTTTGTCTCTTTTGTGCTGTGCAGTAGTTCCCTCTTCAGGTTCTACCATGGTCAGGATAAGAGCCTCAAGTGCTTCTTGCTCTTCCAGCACATACTGGATTTTCATTTGCCAAATCTCATAGTTGTCTCCATTGAGCTTTTCACCTTTGTTCAGCTCGGCAACTATGTTCTTTGTGGCTGAAGCCATTGATCTGAACAAATCAGACAAATATGCACGAATTATTAATGCCTATCATTTATGCATCCTTATTTACATAGACCCATCATATTAATGAATAATTTCAAGTAAGGCTTCAGAATCAAAAGGTCACTACGTTTCCAATCATCCTCCAAAATCCTAACTTAAAAACTATCATTAATATGATTGTCATATGCAAAATCAATTCTATGAAGCTACAAAAACTTCTAAAACTACCCACAGCAACCAGCAGTAACAGAAAGCAACATATTATAGACATCCAATAATACAATAATGCTTTCAATTAACACAATTAGGTAGTAATCATTACATAATATGTCCACAAATCACACTTAACATACATCAGCCAATACAACTAACACCAAGTCAGCACACGAATTGGGAAAGATCCTCTTTTGTTCAATTTCTTGATCTTTTCCCTTGAAACAATACATAATATTCATTTACAAAATCCATCACAATTTTCTTATAGGAAGGCTCGTTGACATCCCATATGCGATTCAACACATCTTGCCATTCGGTGGAAGAGTGTTTATAAAAAATCGCACCATCTCTAATCGTGACATTGACGACCATTCCATATGACTGTTGTATTTTCCCGTTGACTTCAATGACATGATCAATCAAGTCACCTTTCTCCCATCGATGATCAGTCAGCTCAGCTATCAACTTAGACAGCCTATCTTTTTGTTCATCGGTAATTGTACGAATAGGTGTTCGCAATCTCGGAGGAGGCATTGTTCACGCAACAAATGCGAACAAATAAGGGATCACATTATAATCCACATAGACTTAATTGAAAAAGAAACACATTCTTTTCCTCTCTTTTTTTTTTGGGTCAACGGTCAACGGTCAACGATCGTCGGTCAACGGTCAACGGTCACGGTCGTTAATGGTCAATGGTGGTCAACGGTCAACGGCCGTCGGGCGTCGGACCGACGGACCGGTCGGGCCCGGTCGGGCCGGCTCGGGCGAATCGAAGGCACGTGCCGCGCACGTGCGCGGGGCCGACGTCCACGCGGACGTCCCGGCCGACACGTGCCGCGCGCGTGCCAGATCTCGCGCGGGTCGGGTCGCCGGCCGGTGACCGTCCGGCGAAGCGTCGCCGTGCTGACATCATCGATGACGTCACCCTAACGGTTATTGACCGTTGGGTGACGTCATCTTGGCGCGGCACGCGTCGGTCCGCGGACCGGCGTGCCGCTCGCCGGCCCGGCGGTGCGCACGCGCCGGTTCGCCCGACCGGTGCGTGCGCCCCGCACGCGTCCGGGCGAGCCGCCGCTTCGGCGCGTCGCGCCCACGCGCAGCCACTTCCACGCCACGCGTGTGGGCGCGTGCAGCATCACCCCGCGCGCACGGCGCATCGCGGACTTCGTCTCGACGTCGCCTTTCTTCCTATGCCATCACAATTTGATTTCGACTACGAAAACTCGGAAAAATGGCCGTATAGCGCTCGGGTGTCGGGATTTTTGCCCCGATCCGTACGGCCGAAGTTCTTTCGCGAAAAATCAATCAAAAACTTCAAAAACAGGTCGGGAAAAACGTGAACTAGGGCTCTGATACCAATGTAGGGAATGACTGATCCCCGAAAAACCGGATTCGACACCGAATCGAACCCCTAAACCAATGCGGAAGCGTAGCCCAAGAAAAACAACACGTATCACCGATCCTAAAGCACACCACGGTTTCGAGCGTATCTTTTAGCCACAGATTAAACACCGACGCCAATGGAGGAAGAGAAATCGGACTGTTCGATCCGAGGAGGCAAAAACCTTCAACGTGCTTTTTTTTTGCGTTTAAAAGAAAATGGGAGGGAGAGAGCATAAGTGAAGAGAAAAGCGTACGTTAAAAAAAAAGTGTCTTTTTTCTCTCTCTCTTCTCCCTTTTATACCCCATTCTTTCCACGGGCCCTATTCCCGTGGGCCGGGCTTTCTGGGCCTAACTTGGGCGGACGGGCCTTAAGCCCAAATCAAATAAAGCCTTCACATTTAATTAATATTATCAATTTGTCCATCTCTGGGGATAAAATATTTATCTGGTGGACAAATTGTGGTTAGGTTGATAAAACTGTAATCATATTTTAATATGACCGAGCAGAGCAAGTAAAACGAGGAAGCTTTATTATGGATATAATTATTATGAAAGGGAAAAAGAAAATGGTGCTTGAAGGTTTGCAATTTGATTTGATCTACAGCCACTCAATTCTTTTGTCGCTAATCTAATGCATAATGTATCTTTAGCCGAGATAGGTAGCAATGACGGTAACGGAGAGAAAGTAGATTTTTTTTTTTTTGCCAGTATTTAAAGATTTTGTTATCAAGTCTTTCTGGACATTTATTGAGCAACTAACTACATAAATTATACAGCTATTAAAGCATTGAGTTCTTGTGTAATGTGGAATAATCATTGGGACTTATATGATGATATCGGTCTATATAAACTAAATTATATTTTAACTTCTTCTTCATTTGATAATGTAATGGAATTCACAAGGCTACATCAATGAGACGATGATGCCATGATTTATGTGACATGGGATGATGATGGATGGGTGCAAAAAAGAAGTGGGAAAGAAATTGAAAGAACAACCTTTGACTGATTCCAGCCTTTGGTGGCTTTAATAATACCAACTTGTTCCCATGAGATCAAATCAAATGAATTGAACGATGAGAGACGAAGGCGTAAATATTTGAGTGCAAAAAAGACTGAAGTAAGGTGAGCATAAAAAAGCAATTGATGCAGAAAGAGACACAATAAGTTTTAGCCAAAATATTTTATTTTGAACGGTCGAGATTTAGTACTGGCAATCCAATTATTTTAGAACCTCAAATGGAGAGCGAGATGCCGAGAAAGAGAGAGGAGATGGATAGAGATTATGGAGTGTTGCAGCCTAACCTTAGTTAAGGCCTCAAATAAAAACCGGTGAATTACTTGGGAATCTGAAAACTAGGTGACAGATTGCTCCAAGTCTTCATCGGCCAAAACTAAATAATAAAGAAAGACCGTCGCCGGTCCCCTCAATCAAGACAAGAATAGTGTACTCATAAACAATCTGAGTGCATCTACTTTACAGGTCAGTCCCCACCATCAGTGTCTAAGTCTCGATCCTTTCCTCTACCTCCACCTCCACCTCCACCTCCACCGCCTCGATCCTTTCCTCCACTTCCACCTCCACCTCCACCGCTAAAGAACAAACATGGATTGAGCACTAGACCTAAATTTGCTCCTTGCCTGCCATTATTAGGAGAAGGAAATAAACAAATAAAAAGTAAGAACTTTTAATGCGTAAGTCTCCAGGACGTTGAGAAAAGGCAAGCTTCACTTCACATTATTTCGGTCTAACTAGAGTGCTTTAAAGCTTAAAATAAGAACTTTTGATGCTGTTGTCCTGAAAATAAGAAATTTTGTTTCCTCTATGCTCAAGACGCTGTGTTTCAAACCATCCGGGCACTCTTGTCTTGTTTAATTCTCTGCCGCTCACGAACCAAGCCATGCCCATCGCAGAGCTCTTCCTTGGCGCCCTTCTTCCCGTGCTGCTCGAGAGGTTGGCCTCTCGTGAACTGCTCAACTTTGCAAGGCGTGTGAAGATTGATAAGCTACTGAAGAAATGGGAGAAGATGCTGACCAGTATTGACCAGGTGCTGATTGATGCCGAGGACAGGCAATTAACCGGCGATCCCAACGTGAAGTCGTGGCTCGAAGATCTTAGGAACTTGGCTTACGACATTGAAGACTTGCTTGATGAGTTTGCCATAGAATCTGTGGAAAACAAGTCCAAGACAGAACCTGGCACTAGCAAGGTGCGTGCCCTTCTTCCAAGCTGTTGCTCCAGATTGAGCCCGAAAGCATTGATGTTTGGCCACACAACGAGATCCAAGATAGAAGAGATGGATGACAGATTGCAGGAGATCATAGCTCGTAAAGATGGTCTGAGCCTAAGAGAGAAAAAGGGAAGGCGATTAGCTTACCACCAGCTGGATGAGCCGATTCCCACTACAAATGTGACTGAGCCTTATTTCGTTAGCAGGGAGGATGAAAAAAGGGAGATCCTTAGATTATTGACTAGAGAAGAAGATGATAGAACATGCATGGATCCAAAAGTGATTGCCATTGTAGGGATGGGAGGTGTTGGGAAGACGGCTATGGCTCAACAAATCTACAATGATCCTAATGTCATCTTCGATAAGAAAGCATGGGCTTGCGTTTCTGATGATTTCAACGTGCTTTCTATTATGAAGAGTATCCTAGAGACAATCGATGGCCATTTGACCTGTGAAGGTAAAACCTTGAATTGGCTTCAGGATGAGCTTAAGAAAAACCTTTCGGGGAAGAAGTTTTTTGTCGTATTAGATGATGTTTGGAACAAGAACTATGGAGACTGGACTATTCTCTTGAAGCCTTTTCAATCGGGAGCGAAGGGAAGCAAGATCATCATCACGACTCGTGACCTTGATGTGGCTTTAATAAGCGGTGCTCGACCAATAACTCTCAAATTGTTGTCACTAGATGATTGTATGACTTTGTTCACACTTCATGCTCTTGGAGTCCAAAATTTTGATCATCATCCCGATCTCGAAGTATCAGGTAGGAAAATAGTGGAAAAATGCAAAGGTTTGCCGTTAGCTGTGAAGGCGTTGGCTGGACTACTACGTACCAAAGCTAGTCCTCGTGAATGGGAAGCTATATCGAAGAGCAAGATTTGGGATCTACCGGAAGAAAGAATTAACATCCTTCCGGCGTTGAAACTTAGCTACCTCCATCTCCCTTCCCATTTGAGGAGATGTTTCGCTTATTGTGCTATATTTCCGAAGGACTATGAAATCCAACGGGACGAGGTGATTCACTGGTGGATTGCAGAGGGCTTGGTGAAGGAAATAGAAGAAAGGGACATTTGGATTGCAGGTTTGAATTATTTCAACGAGCTAGTGTCTAGATCATTATTTCAAAAGTCGAGTAGTAGTGAATCACAATTCTTGATGCATGATCTTGTGAATGACCTAGCAAAGTTAGTTGCAGGCTCAACCCATTTTAGCTCAGGGGAGTCTAAGCTTAAGTGGGATCAAACTAATCCATCTTTAGCTCGTCATGCCTCATTCGTTCCTAATGATTACGTTGTGTCAAAAAATTTTGAGATATTTCATGGAATGAAAGGACTCAGGAGCTTCATATCATTAAGGAATCAACCTAGCTATCATCACCGGTCACATCTGTCCCAAAAAGTTCTCTGTGACTTGTTGTCAAAATTGAAATATTTGAGGGTGCTTTCATTAAGTCACTACTTAATCAGGGAGGTACCGGATTGCATTGGCAAATTGAGGCACCTAAGGCACCTTAATCTATCGTATACCAATATTGAAACGCTTCCAAAGTCAATTGTTGCATTGTACAACCTAGAGGCTTTGATGTTGCGAGCCTGTGAGTACCTTATTGAATTACCACAAGGCATGGAGAAATTGATCAATTTGAGATTTCTCGATATTACTGACACTAGAAGACTAAAAGCGATGCCATTGAATATAGGTAGTTTGGTGGGTCTTGAGATGTTGCCAAAGTTTATAGTGGGAATGGGAAATGGCTCAAGGTTGAAGGAGTTAAAAAATCTAAAGAACCTTGAAGGAGAATTGTGCATCAGTAATTTGCATAAGGTTCGAGAAGCTACCGATGCCATAGATGCCAATTTATGCATGAAGGAGGGAATATGCCGCTTGACTATGCAATGGTGCACAGATTTTGTAAATTTCCGGAATGAAGAGCTTGAAGCAAAAGTCCTTGACTTTCTTCGCCCTCACCCAAAACTCGAAAATCTCACAATATCCTACTATGGTGGCTTAGAATTCCCGTCATGGTTAGGAAGTCTCTCATATGTTAAGATGGTGCATTTACGCTTACATTGGTGTTGTCGGGCCAAAGCGCTACCCTCATTGGGACAACTATCTTCTTTGAAAAAACTGTATATTGAAGGTCTAAATGCAATACGCATGATAGGGTCTGAATTTTATGGAACCAAAAGTCCTTTTCCATCCTTAATGACTTTGGAATTCAAGGACATGACATCATGGGAGGAATGGTCTCATCACTTCGGCAATGAAGAAGTAGGAGTTTTATTCCCTTGTCTTGAGCATTTGGTCATTCGGGATTGCCCTATGTTGATTGGAAGATTGCCTAGTCAACTGAACTCCCTCAAAAAGCTGGAAATCAACTCCTGTCTGCGTATGGATGTCTCGTCCTCTATTATTAGCCTTACATCCCTCAATGAATTAAACTTTAGTGGTTGTAATGAGGGCATGCTGAAGAGTTTAGTGAACTTGACATCTCTAACTGCTCTTGTCATGCAAGATGTTGTGGAATTAACTTGCTTAAATTATGGGTTTACAAGCTCCTTGGTCAAGCTGGAAAAGTTAGAGATTGAAAGTTGTAAAAATTTGATATACTTGTGGCAAGAGAGAGATGTAATTCAGAATCTCGCTTGTTTGAAGAGATTAGTTGTCAAAAGTTGTCCTGAATTCATATCATTTTCAGCTGGAGAAGGAGATGAAGAGTTGCCTAGCAAGTTGGAGACTATGGACTTGCAGATTTGCCTCAATCTGAAGAAGCACCCCAACAAGATCTATACCCTCTCCTCTCTTCAAGATTTGATCGTCGATGAGTGTCCAAAACTCATGTTCTTCCCCGAAATAGGTATGTTGGCGTCAGTAATATCATTAAATATCCTAGATTGCAAGATGTTGCAATCTTTACCTAGAGGATTAAGTGTTCATATGGATGGACCAAGCAGCATCAACAGTAATAGCCGCAATGACATGACGTCTTGTTTGCAAGAGTTAAGAATCTCCAAATGCAATTTTCTGCCAGCCTCTCCATTTAGTGAAGGTCGATTTTTACCTATGACCCTCAAGAAACTTGATATAGACTCGTGCAAGGGAGTTGAGTCGCTCGTGGATATACCTGTAGACCATCTTCAATCGCTTCAAGAGATTCAAATTAGAAGGTGCAAGAATTTGAGAAGCTTACCGCAGGGTTTGCACAAATTGTACCATCTGACTTTCTTGTGTTTATGCGACTGTCCTGCACTAGAGCTAGAGTGCGTCCCTCCTCTTCCTCCCAGCATCTTGCAGTTTGTGCTTGTTGATTGTCCCAAGATAAAATCGTTGCCTAATCAGTTACATCAACTCACGAATCTCAAATATCTGGAAATTTGTAAGTGTGAGAGTATTACGCGCTTTCCCGACGGAGGATTGCCGCCCCAGCTAGAGGGACTAGAGGTGACTAAATGCAAGAATATGAAACAGCCAATAAGAGAGTGGCTTACCCTGCTCACATCCCTTCATGGACTGGAGATCGATGGCAGCGTGGGAGGAGTGGGAGAGGAGGAGGATCTTGCGCTTCCGCTCCATTCCTCTCTGCTCCAGCTTTTTATCAAAGATATGGGGAAAGTGGAAAGACTGTCCAGCAGTCTCCCCCCCCCCCCTCTCTCGTAGAGTTAGATTTCGAAAATTGCCTGCAGCTAAGGGAGTTGCCCCAGGATGGCCTCCCTCCCTCTCTCCTAGAGTTAACTTTCTGTAATTGCTCGAAGCTGAGCGAGTGGCCTCAGGATGGCCTCCCTCCCTCTATGCAGAACTTAAGGATCTACAATTGCCCGAAGCTAAGGGAGTTACCCCAGGATGACCTCCCTCCCTCCCTAGAAGTACTCCAGATCTTCAATTGCCCAATTCTGGAGGAGCGATGCAGGAAAGAGACCGGCTGCTATTGGCCCTTTATCCGCGAAATCCCACGAGTCACATTGAGTAGTAACTGCCCGTTTTCAAGTACTTGAAAAAAGGGATTCGGACTCTGAATATTCTCCATGGAAGAGATTAGATCTGAGCCTTTGCGCACTCGACTCACAAAGAGCTCCACCGAGTCACAGCCTTGAGAGCACTCATCCCAGGAAAACTGACCTCCCCGCGAGCCAGCGCCCCCCTTCCCCCAGCGGCGCCACCCACCCGAAGCACCGGGCCGCCGCGCCCGCCGCAGCAAACCCCCGAGGCCGCCCCTCGAAGAAGAAGGAGGAGGACGTCTACCTCGACGAGACCCTAATTCCTCCTGGATCGTTCCGGACCTGCTGCTACCGCACCTGCAATCATCCGTATTTCCGAAGGTAAAGCTACTTTGCACTTTTCCTTATTTGAAATCTTGTTCGACGCTTTCCGCGGGGTTCTCTTCTCCTCTACTCAAAGGTGCTTTCTTTACTCGAAATCAGTCTTCGTCCGGCATGAGTCAGTAGGCAGCTGCATTTCCTCAGTTAAACACGGCTTGTAGATTGATCTCAGTAGTCTATACGAGCGACGGTTTCTCTAAATATTCATCCTTCTGTTTAGCTTCCATTGAATTTTACAGTGGGCTAATTATTTTTCAACCTTTTAGTTCATGGGCATAGTCCATAAACCTTTCCTTCGCCATCGCCTCGCCAGTATCAAGTCTAGGAGGAGGAGAGGAAGAGAGGATGCTCAAGGGGGAAACCCGGGATGTGAGATTGCCCCTCGTTGCAGAGAAGTAGGGGAGATGCCACTGGAGGCTCTGTTCTTAAGATCTTGACTTTTAGTGGAAACTCTTTCGATGATTAGAGTTGGTTCTCAAATTATTCGCGGGGGAATAGAGGTATGTACGTATGTTCTCTTTCCGTGTTCATTAAAAGTGTCCATTTTTCCCCCTGATGTTTCAATCCGCAAGACAAATCTTGAAAATCATAAATAAATAGCAAAAGACAAGTTTGAAAATGTTTGAAAGTTGCGTTGCATTGAAAATGTGTAACTCCGAACTTCGGATGGATAGAGAAAGTTGGCAGTTAGATGCTTTCGATTCTCTTTCCCATTTTAGTTTGGAAACTCCATTTGAACATGTTTACAAGTTTGTGGGATGTACCTGACTTCTGTCCCTTATATCTCTAATTCTGATATACAGAAATTACTCCTGCAGCATTCAATAGAAGTGGAAGGAACTCGGTATCGACTTTCTCTCTCAATTTGACGATACACAGTACTTATCCCCACACCAGCAATCATCTTATTTCTGAGCATCCTGTGACGCACATCAAGATATGTGGGGGAAACAGATTTATTGCGCCTTAAACCTTCCATCCAGCATTTTACTCACGATCCAAGATTAAGGAATGGTTTAGTCGGTTTGAGTACAGACACAAATGAAGGCATTTCGCGTCCTGGATAGCACTCAATGAAATCATTGCACATTGTTCGTTTTGATGACTATTCATATACTACTTCACGGAATCAAAGACGCATAGCCCTGGAGTCGCTGGTTGGAAAAGTTTAAAGGTGAGTAGATTTGTTTCTGCTTTTTCTTTTGACTGGTTGCTTAGGAGGCAGGTAATGATCATGGGGAATGATTAGAATGCAGAAAGAATCTCTTCCGAAGGATTATAAATTGTTCGCATTCTACTTGTTTGGTTGCATTTCCAACAAATTGTCTGCATTCTACTTGTTCATTTTTAGCATTGTCAAAGCACATGTCAATAGTTCAAAATTTCTTGTCTGTTATGTTGCTTGTTATCATTTTCCCGGTTATCCCATTGACGTGATTACGTCCACATTCTGTCTTGTGTGTGTAAGGGATCGGTTCTATGCAAGGGGAGTGTCAAGTCATACGTTGCATTTGTCTAACATGCAGCAGTAAAATCAAACAGCATGACAAATCAGCCAACCCTATTTTTTTGTTTGGTTCTTTCTTCTAGTGTTTTTGGGTGGTCTGCAAGACAAGGATTATAAGCATCGAATTACAACAAGATCTAAAGTTTGGACAGTTAAAAGCCACTCATATGCCAGGGTCAGCTTATCAAATATGTTTTAATAGTCTGGTTAACTATTAGGGTCAACTCTTTTTGTTGCCCAAGAAAGTTTTTGAAATGGTTGAGCGGAAGTGTAGAGCTTTCCTTTGGAAGGGAGATCCTGATGCTAAAGTGGGAGCAAAAGTTAAGTGGGACACTGTCTGTCCCCTAAGCAATTTGGAGGCCTTGGCATTCAAAGACTGGATTTGTGAGATCTTGCTTGTATTAAATCCAGCTTGTATTATAAAGTATCTGTGGAGTATTTCATTGAGGTTTATTCTTTATGTTTTGCTTATCTCTATAGCTATTATCTTGACTGTAAGCCCGATGCTACTTATGCTTGGAAGAATTTATTAAAAGTCAGGAATATTTTGAAACCCCACATTATACGAATAGTGGGTAGTGGAGATCATGTCTCTCTTTGGTATGAAATGCAGCACCATGCCAGGGTCTTGCTGGAATCATTCTCAAGGAGAATAAGTTATGACTCTTCTCTTCTGCTGCAGGCCAAAGGATTGGCTGTAATTTGTTACTCTCGTTGGAAATGGCCTGTTGCTAGGTCTGAAGAGTTGGTTCCCATCCAAGCTGCAGTTTGTGGTATGATTTTTCCTAGTTCCTTGGCTGCAGATAAAGTTGTACGCACAGCTTCTTCAAATGGTTGCCTTAATTCTTTTGTTGCTTGGGATATTGTCAAAAACAAGAATGCTGATGTTGACTGGCACAGACTTGGGTGGTTCTCCCCTAATGTGTCAAGATTTGGCTTTATTTCTTGGAGTAACATGATAAACTTCCCACTTTTTTAGAGGATTAACAGTTAATCTGTTGAGAGTGCTAGATCTCCTCATTTGTCCTCATTTATATAGTTTGATTAGATTGTTAGTAAAAGTAAGCTCTTCGATTACAGGTTAACTAAGCAGCCAGTGTTTGTTGATTGATTCGAATCTTCTTCTTTCCGCATATGCCATGAGAAAGGAATGGGGCTTTCACCGGACGAAGCTTGAGTGTGGCTTCGACCAAGTTTAACGACGTGCAGAATGGATGACTCACGGACGATACTTGCGTGTTTGGCGCGGAGGTCTTGTGACGAGTGAAAAGAGCACTGGCAGAGGAGAGAATCTGTTGATGGTAAAGGACACGATCAGTCAGAAGCACACGTGGGAGGTCAACAACTTCTTGAAATTGGACAAGGAATTCTCCGAGTCGAAAGTATTCGTAGCCGAGAACGAGAAATGGTATTGCTCTTAACTTTCCTAATATAGGCATGTGCTAGATAATTTATGTTAATCTCCTCTGCTCACTTGATATGTTCCTAACTGATCATGGAGAACAATGAACTATCTTGACAAGTATTTCTCGAGGAAGTTTCTTTGATCAGTCTTCTAATTGATGGTTTATAAACATGGACATTACACACATTCATTTTAATAAAATTTTCATATTGGTGATATCTATATTCTTAACCCAACAATGAGATGCATGTTTCTCTTGCTGGAGATGGAACTACAACTCTGAAAAAATCCTTGCCAAGTTCTGTCATATGTCCTTCCAGAAGGAATAGGATTGCGCATTTTATCAAGTGACTCACTTTATTCTTCCATTAACGTTGTGAAGACTAGCAAACAAGAATATATTGATTAATCATAGATTAATCTGAAATGTGGTGTCTCATATTCATTCAGGAAAATATAACTCTCAAGAAAACAAGCTACGAGTGATTGAATTCTTGTTTTGGACATTGTAAACGCTCTCTGTGATGCTGCTAATCACTGGTTCAGCCTCTCTGAGCCAGGAGTCCAGCTGGGGGAGACTCATGTTTCATGCCAACTTCTATGATCCGAACACCAGGCACTTTGGTGGAGGATACTTGTGTGGTCAAAGCAGAGGTCACTGTCCTCGGCGTAGTGGATGCAGTTTGAAGTCACTATTCTGCTGACAATCACGCTATCACTCAGTAGCATTGCTGTGAATATGTTCATTTCAGCTCTGATATGAGACAGATTAATTTGCAGGTCCTGGTTCGCAAACCCGTCCAGTAAAACTGAACCCTGATCTGAAAGATATGCATCAAAGCATGCATTTTTCTTCTCTTCACTCCGTAAAATCTTAACTACCGCCTGATCTGCAATCGCTTCAGACAGATTATTGTACTTTTCTTGTAATTTTGTTTTAAGTATCATTGTATAAATCAAATCTCTGTCCTGATAAATTATGAACTTGCTATTCGTCAAATCAATTCTTTCTCTTCCCCAGCAGTGTCATTTTGCTCTAATAAGTTTAAGATCTTGTGCATCAAAATATTGTTTCCAGATACACAATCTTTGCGCCAATTATCTCTAAATGTCCGATCTTTGTACAAATTCTTGGGCTTGCTTGTGCTTGCGCACAATGAAACCTGTGATTCTCAGGTGCTTATTTGAATGTTAAAGCCCGAGCTCACGGGCAAACGAGCTAGCTCTCTCCAACCTGCAAGAAACTACGCATTGAATTGATTCCCGCTTTTAGGGGCTGCGTACTGAATATTCTAACCAACTTCACCTATTCACGGTCTCACCACACTCCTAACAATCTTCTAGTCGAACTTCAACTTGGTTCAAGCTTGAATTCGTTCAATCATAGCTTCTTCTTCTTCTTCATTCCATTGTGACAATTTCTCAACGAAACGACGAAATTTGTACCCCTGCCAGATATGGTCTGTCTTAATTTTGTCTGCGATGGATCGGATCTCGGATCTAAGGTGAGGAAGTGTCTCTTTAATCTCCCCTCAAATTTGTTGTCCTTTTATGGAGGGGTGAGAATTATCGCGTCCAGAATGTAGCATCATATTGATGTGTACTATTTTTGGCAAAGTTGTATGAAAAAAGGATCGTAAGTCTTAATGATCTTTTTCGGCAAAAAAAAAAATTGTTTGAATTGATCTTTAAACTGACACGCCATTTGAGTATTTCTCAAGAACGAATTATGAAACCAGGACTTAGACACGACCTGGAATTGCGTTACATTCCACCATATATGCCATGCCTACCATTGCACAACGCTCCCAACTTCTCTCTCCGGACACAATTCCTCCAAATCAAAGGCATATTTATTGGCTTGAACGAAAACGAGAGAGAAATGACGAGCTAGCAGCGCCTTTCTTCTTGGCAAATGATCTAGACTCGACTAACCAACACATGGAAATCAAGCACGTGTCGTAACCAGATGGATCGACGGAAATCGACAGTGATATACAGATTAGGTGCTGCTATAATTGACATGGGATTCCTTTATGGGAGGATGAAAGGACAAAATCTCTAAGCCCATAACAATTTCAAGCCAAGTGGGCCTTGTATGGGATGCCAAAACAGAAGGTCCTTCCAGAACAAGGGCCGGAAGATCATAAATTGATACAATTTTTTTACGGTTAATATTACCAAAAACTTCAAACTGATATATATGTGATCAATTTATCTCAAATTAATTTTTTGACCACCAAAAACTCAAGTCGGTACAAATTGTGATAAATTTACCCTCCGTTAGTTTCTGTAAAATTTGATTAATATCATGAAAAATCACCAATTGATACACTTGTAACAAAACATACGGTAAAACTCCAAACCATTATACCCGTCAATTACCACGTGTCATCTAACTCAGCAATTTAATAATAAAATTTAATGGAAACAAACAAAGTGCGAGTTTATCACAAATGTACCATTTAGAGTTTTTTGTGATCGAAATATAGTTTTTGTTAAGTCTATCATCGATGTATTAGTTTGAAGTTTTTCTGTAATATTGACTCAACTTTTTAAAGGAGAAGAGCCGCATTGTTTGGAGCTTAACGGGAGACCCATGGAATTAATTTTTAACCTTGAGGAACCTAATCATGTGCCTAGCTAGTTTTCGCCCCTGCCCTCTCTCTCAAATATTTTCATTTTTGGTACTTCGAAAGTACGGCCCATTTTTTTTTTAATTTAAGTATATTATCGCGTGCCAAGTGTTATGAAGCTATCCAACTCTCTATGAGGGCAAGCACGCAACCATTGGCTTCGGAGAATGGGAAGGCCGGACCCGAGGAACACCATGTTTCTCTTCCCTTCAAAAACTATACGAGGAAAATGTTATATGTATTATGTTGAATCTAGATCTGTAGTATCCAAGAAACTACCACTGATCTACTAAAGATCATTCCTTTTTTTTGTCAAAGAACACATTCCATTCATTACCCAAAATTATCCAGTAGAGCCTAGTAGAGGCTTCAATACAAAACACAACCCTAAAGCGAGACGTAAAATTGAAAATCAGATCAACATAGCAGTGCTAGTGATGAGCAAACGTTCGACCCACCAGAACTGATTTATCACATTGACAAAGCAAGAAAGCAAACGGCGGCCCATCGTGAAAGTAATTGAACTTCAGATCTTAGAAGAAAATGGCCTAAGGATCCGCACTGACTAGTGTGTTCAGATATGAAAGGGGCCTATCCACGGCAAGCAAAATAAGATCGGATCCGTCGCCGAGCAGATGAAACGAAGGGTGGAGCAAAGATGAACTCAAGAGAATCTCTTGGGAGAGGAAGCTCTCACACTGGAGAGAAAGAAAAAGAAAAAAAGAAATACCCTTGGATGAAAACCCCCAATCATGGCTACCGAAGGTGCAAATTTGGCCGGTCGGTCAGTTGAAATCCTTATTTAGGACTTACCCAGTACGAGAAGTGGGGGCCTTCCTTACACCGATGGATGAGTATTTACTTGCCAAAACCAGATCAATATAAGCGAATATGTCACGGGTTCACATCATGTTCATAAAGAAATTTGCCC
Source organism: Eucalyptus pumila (assembly GCA_016097595.1). Lineage (NCBI taxonomy): Eukaryota > Viridiplantae > Streptophyta > Magnoliopsida > Myrtales > Myrtaceae > Eucalyptus > Eucalyptus pumila. The sequence continues at coordinate 27,315,268 of CM027847.1, read as the reverse complement.
CATCTAGATTGGTTCGCAATTTTGAAACATAAAATTGTGCCCCTTATGGCAGTATTAAGAAAGAGAGGGCTCATGATATCCGTCTTTTCGTTCCATAATATGCTCTGGAAAAAAAAGAAATTAGGACTAGACAAAATCAAATAAGTAACTTGTTGTACAAGTCAAAATTCACCATGCTGATTTTTTTTGGTATGTGATAGCAAAAATGATTATCGTTGGTCACAGACCGGAATTCATAATTAAACTTTTTTGCATGAGAGTTACAAGGATCCTCCAACTGAAAACATGAAATTACCAATACCTTTAGTTTTGCCCATAGAATTACCAATACATCTGTGATTAAAAGACATAAACACTTAGGTTGAATGATTTAGGAAAATATTTTCCTAAAAACAATAACTTATACTGTATAAAAAAATTGTTAATACAAAATATTTGTATTATCATAAACAATTTATTTCTAAAGATATTCAGTGATGATGAAATTTTTTTCATTCACTCATTTTTATAAGCGATCATTTAAAAAAAAAAAGATGTTGTTTTCCAAAAAAATGAATAATTTGGAAAATATTTTTCAAAAATAATCGTTTGTATTATTTGAAATAAATATTTAGTGAAAATCTTTTAATTTTTGAAAACAATACATGTCTAGACATTATTGTTGACAATGAAAATATTTTTAGTAGATTTATTTTTGTAAGCGATAAAAGTGATAATTTTTTTAAATATTTTTCAGATCATTCATTTTCCGCGAAACATACGCATCCTTATATTCGATGAGGGGTACACTTCATGTTGAGTTGAATCCACTTAGTTCTGGAAAAAAATTAATTGTTACTTGCAAAAGTTTTGAGTAAAAAAAATCGAAGCTACCACATCAAATTTTATATTTACCTTAAACAAGGACCTTACGTAGACATTTGATTTTACATGTATTTACAAATTCTAGGACTCGATTGTGTTATTGGAAGTTTCATGACTTGATTGCATATTGATAAATAATTATTACTTCTATTGTACTTATCTTTTGGACGTGCAAATGCACATACCGAATATCTCATTTTTATGTACGATCCTGCCATGGCTAGCAAGAAGAGAAATCAGGGAAAGGATCTAAACTCTCTCTTCCGTGCTAGTGTTTTTGGCTTTCACGTTTCTTCAGTGGAATCAGGGCAAGGACTGGATACCATCCCTATAACCAAAAGGAAACTATCTTTAAGCAAAGCATAAAGGTACTGTAAAGCAACTATAAAAGGGCTAGCAACAAATTGCATATGCAAGCCAACAAATTTCACGGATCCTCTCATCGGTCTCTTCACTTTGCAAATGGGTACTCCTGAATTTGATGATCTACAGGGTATGCGACTCTCTCTCTCTCTCTCTCTCTCTCTCTCTCTCTCTCTCTCTCGCGTAATTTGTACAAAAGAACGTCGAAAATGTGCCTCGCAGTCATCGATCTTTTGCCTTGTGTCTCATTTGCAGGAGTAGAGAGAATGGTGTCAGCAACTCCGCCAGCTCAGTATGTCGTCAAAATACAATCCTACTCATCTCTCTCAAAGAACTCCGTGGGCAAGTATGAGTCGGGGGTCTTCGAAGCTGGAGGCTACAAATGGTGACGATCCTTCACTTCTCCCATCCGCATAATTTATTTGCCGATCTTTCTGGGTTTATTGGGACGGTGATTCTTCTTTCTTTCTTATTTTAAAAGGAAGCTGGTTCTTTACCCAAATGGGAACAAGAGCAAGAACGTGAAAGATCACGTTTCGCTTTACCTGTCGATGGTAGAAACAAGCTCACTCCCCTCAGGTTGGGAAGTTCATGCTCTGGTCAGATTCTTTCTGCGTGACCAGGATAAAGACAACTACTTGATAATCCAAGGTATAGCTTCAAACCAGATATTATCTCATCACTTTCTCATCTATTTATACTCTTCAATAGTTGCGCCACACGGTTAACATGCATTCTCCTAATGCATGCATGATCAAGCAACATTCCATCTCCTTTATACCAAGTTACAAAACATAATTATAAATCAATGGTCAGTAGAATGAATATTGAGTAAATGAGGTCCTCTGAAGATAAGCGTCTTCTTTTTGGGATGGCTCCCCTATTTCGCATGTAAGAAAGAAAAATACTGAATTAAGTAAGAGAGAATAGGAACGCTCTATTCCTTTTCATGCTTTGAGTCAATTCAGTGTATCCATGTAAGTATACTCTTAATGGGTGTGAGCAATTAACTGAAAGTTCATGGTAGATTAGCAGCGAGAATTGGTGGATTGATTCAATTCTTGTCCTTCCTGCAGATGCCATGAGAAAGGAATGGCACTTTCACGGGATGAAGCTCGAATGTGGATTCGACCAATTCATTCCGCTGAAGACGCTTAACGATGCGCGGAACGGATATCTCATGGACGATACTTGCGTCTTCGGTGCCGAAGTTTCTGTTACGAAGGAAAAGAACACCGGCCAAGGAGAGAACCTGTTGATGATAAAGGGCGCGATCAGTGAGAAGCACGTGTGGAAGGTCGACAACTTCTGGAAATTGGACAAGGAATTCTACGACTCGAAAGTATTCATGGCCGGAAACCATATATGGTATCGCTCTCGACCTTCATCATATAGGCATGCGGCTGAAAATTGAATATTAACGTCCTCTACTCACTTGATTTGGGAAATGCTGCTATACCGAACATGGAGAGAAATGAACTTTCTTGACTAATGTATTTTGGGTCATATTTTCGAATAAAAGTTTATCGACTCTTCTGATTGGTAGGTTAAAAACATGGACATTACGACATTTGTAACCCAACAGTAGAGGCATGTTTTTCCCGCCGGAGATGGAGGAAACACAGTTTAAAACTTTTACTGCAACACCAAGTTCAGTACCCTCTGTCCTTCCTGGAAGGAACGGGATTGGGCATTTATGCTAGTGAATAACCCTATTCTTCGATTAAATTGGTGAAGCAAAGAAAACCAGAATATATTGATGTTGTGTGTCATTCATTCAGGAAAATACGGCTCTATCCAAATGGGAAAGGAAGCGGACTCGAAGGTTTTGTCTCCCTGGATCTAGTTTCTGCCGACACAGATACCCTTCCTCCTGGTACTAAAGTATTTGCCGGCTTCTCGCTGCGTGTCATGGATCAGCTTCAAGGAAATAATGTCACTGGCAATGGTAACCATTTCTTGCAAGAAAACAATCTACGAGCAATTGAATTCTGTTTTCGACATTTGAAACGCGTCCTCTCTCACTCTCATGCAGCTAATCACTGGTTCAGCGCCTCGGACCAGCAGTGGGGTTGGGGCAAATTCATTTCGCATATCAGTTTACGTTATCTGTACGGCTATATGATGAACGACGCTTGCCTGGTCGAAGCAGAGGTCACTGTCCTGGGCGTGTTGAATGCGCTGTGAAGCCGCCGTTCTGTCGAGATACACGGTCAATCCGCAGTATTTGTTGTGAATATTTTCATACCAGCACACTTACGTGATACAGATTATTTCCCGTACCTGATTCTCATGCCATCCAGTCAATTTCTTTGGATCTCCAAAGGTTGCTTGATAATCAGCATTTGACTCAAAAGAAGAAACTAGAAATGGGACCTTGATCCGAACAAGAATCAAAGCATGCATTCACTAAGCAAAATCTTAACTACGGTCAGACTTGATCCGCTAATCACGTCAATAGACTATCATACTTTTCTCACAACATCATCTAAGTATCACCATGTAAATCAATTATCCGCCAGCTAAATTATTATGAACTTAATATTCATCAAAACACTGCTTTTGCTCCCGCCAAAAAAGTTATTATTTTTGCTGGAATATGCTTAAGGTTTTGTGCATCGAAATATCGTTTCCAGAGACCTAATCTTTACGCGAATTGTCTCTAAAAGTCTGGTCTTCGTACAAATTCTCAAGTGCGCACACGCACAAATTGCGATGTTTCATCTAGGCATGACAAGCCTTTTCAGGGGCTTTATTTGAACGTTAAAGGGCCTTCAATTCATTCTAGAATTTAGTCAATTCTAATGCTAATGTAGTAATATTTTGTTGTGTGCTCTGCTTACAAAAATATAATGAAAGGAAAATATCGAAAACATATGTGAATTTTCATCTAAATAGCCACCTATATATCTCTTCTTTTAGAGAAGAAAATTACATTTTTGCACCCTTATTTAGCGTGTTGTCCATCTATTTACAATTTCCCCATTTTCCTTTCCATAATATACCTTTGCTTTCTCATAAGCACGATCACGATTGCAACCTCCTCTCCTCTCTCTCTCTCTCTCTCTCTCTCTCTCTCTCTCTCTCTCTCTCTCTCTTCCCGAGCTTGAAATTATTAGAACATGGCTTCTTCTTCCTCCTTCCACCATGACGACATAATCATGCAGTTTTTCACGAAACAGCAAAATCTATCCTTTAGTGAGATATACGTTCCGTCTTTACTTTGCCTTCAGAGGAATCCCGATACGAGCTAATGGCCATGGCCATGGCCACCACGAGTGGTCTACTGTTGGCGGGGCAATCCAAGATGATGCACGCGATTGCCGGCAACGGAGAGAATGGTGGCGGGGGACTTAGGTTGAGAGTTTGAATGTGTGGAATTTGTGAGGCTAGAACTTCTGGGAGAGGAAGGGTATTTTTTTTTTTTATTCATTCTAGTATCGTAGAGGTATGAAAGCTGTGTGTTTTTGGCTTCTGGGTGATAGACGAAAACTCGAGTATGTTTTCGGTGGTTTTCTTCTAAATGGTATATAACTAAAGATACACAAAAATAGAAAATTAAATCTTAAAATTACCAACAAAAAAAAAATGGTAGTTTTTATCGATGTTTTGATTCGACTACTATTTTAAACAAAGTTGTATGAAGAAAAAAGATCGTAAGTCCAAATAACATTATTAAATCAAAAATTATTTATTTAAATTGACTTTCAATCTTACACGTCATCTAAGTGTTTCTGAAGAATAGAAGTTAGGACTTAGACATGACCTAGAAATGCATGACATTCTTATCATATTTGCCACGGCTACCATTGACATGATGCTACTATCTCATCTCTCAATCACATTCATTCAAACTAAAGGCGGACTTATCAACTTAGAACGAAGGAAAAGGAAGAAATCGCCAATTGGTGGCAGCTTTCTTCTTGCCAAATGGTTCAGACTCAATTAGCTGGAACATGGAAATCGAGCACGTATTGTAAACAGATGAGTCGACGGAAATCGGCAGCGATAAATAGATTAGATATCAATACGATCGGCATGGGATTCCTTTGTGGTAGGAAGAAAGGGCAAAAATCTCTAAGCCCATAACAATTTCAAGCCAAATGGGACAAAGGTGAACATTGAATGCCAAAACAGAGGTCCTTCCTTCCACACAAATGGCCACAAGATCATAAAGTGACATGAACTTTTGAAGGGACAAGAGCCACATTGTTCGGTAGCTTAATGCAGGACCCATGGAATTTAATGTCAACATTGGGGGACCTAACCATATGCTACTGGCTAGTTTTGGCCTCTCTCTCTCTCCAATATTATTATTTTCGGTACTTCAAAAGTACTGTTGATTCTTCCCATTTTAGTATATCATCATGTGCCGAGTGTTATGAATCCATCCTAATCTTCTTACAAGAGCAAAGCGTATAACAATCGGTTTTGATGAATGAGAAGGTCATACTTGAGGAACACAATGTTTCTCTTCTCTTGAGAAATTATACAATGAATATGTTATATCTAGACCCATCACTTGGGTAGGTTGAGTCAAGTTTGGCTCAAGTCGAATATGATATGACCCAAATAAACCCATTTACATGTAATCCAAATATATTAACATATACCTAACTCAATCTATATTACTAAAATAATTCAATATTTAACCTAATTTACAAAAAATCATACCCAAATTGAGGTGAGAGTGTGGAGTGGGTGAGCACAAGATTGAGTGAAGGCGAAAGAAAATGAGAAAAGAGTGAAGTGGATGTTGAGGTCGTCTTGCATCAGTTGTGAAAAGTGTTGGTGGTTGGTTTATAACTATTAAAGAACCCTTTGAGCTAGCCTATGGGAGAAGAGTGTCGGGTAAGAGAAGCCCAAGACCACATAACATTAGTATCAAAGCTGACTTACCCAACAATCACATGGGACAAGAGAGATGGGAGAGTTATGGGTTGTTGCAGCTCCAACCTAAGGCCTGATGTGTAAGGAAGAGATTGTTGAGGATGTTCCACATTGGTTGTGGAAGGGAATGTTGATCGGTTTATAAATATGAGAAAAAGTCTCACTCTTTGAGCTAACTTATGGGAGAAGAGAGACCAAAAACCACACAATACTAGTATCAAAGCCCAGGTTCCTAACAAGTTTGGACCAAATTATTGAGGCTATCTCACATTGGTTACAGAATTAGCTAAAATGCCCCAAACCACCCAATAGTAAATTGAGTTTAAATAAGTCATAAATTCATTCACAAGTCATTTATGATTTATTTATGACCAATTTCGGTAGATCTAATTATATCTTCTACATTGAATCTAGATCATCTTATATAATGGGATTTCACATGGGAGGCATTCAGTTTTGTTTATTATATTATATTATATTATATTATATTCTGTATATCTTAGCTTGCTTGCTCATGGTTATAATTGCTTCTTTGTCCGTGCTCCGTATTCTCATATTGCACTTGTTAACTGCAATTTCTGATCAAATTTTTTGGCCACGTTGACGCCAGACACGACAAACGGATTCGCCACGATCTTCTGCTATCATTCTGGTCCCATCGTTTTCTCATATGCTTTTAGAAAAATTTTAAGCCAATTATATTACATATATGTGATAGAACCCTACAAATTATATGTATGCTTTTAGAAAGAGAATTATTTTTCACCACACCAAATTTGCAAAATTAAATAATATAAAGCGAGAGAGGTTGCAAACAATACTCTCCTAGATAGATAAAGCTCCAGCTCACAAAATATATTTTCAATCTCATGGATCAAGTACAATGCGACCAAAGATCAAGGGGATGGTCCAGACAAAAGATTGCTTCACTCTTGAGGGTGTAGGAAATAAAACATGGTTCATGCATTTATAATTAATGTACACGTTCGTTGATGGCTGTGATCCAACAAATTTTGTCGTCTCAGTAAAATCTTATTTCCATTTCGAGGGTTGATGTATTTGTGTAAGCACATAGTCTCTAACCAAATTAGTCTCGGTTTTATCTTAATCTTGTTCATATATGTATGTATGTGCGAGAGAATATATACCTACAAAAAAATGACACATAGCTAAGAGATTAGAGATTGAAATCTCCATAACTTAAAAAAGAGTTCCCAAAGTTAATCGGCAAAAAATTAATATACGAGAAAAAAATCCGTAATTTTACATCCCAATATTTTGAAAGGTCTTGGCATTTTGCATTATTTAAAAAAAAAACAATAGCAAGAAAGGAAAAATACCAAAAGTAAGTTTCAATTCAAATGGAATTTGCGACATTAAATTAGGGAAAAGGAGTGTTTCTTTGTAAGGAGACAGAAATAGGATTAAAAGGTTTACATCAACCATTGTTAGTGAAAAAATAAATGGGTACAAGATTATGTCAGGGATATGCTGGAAACTGTCATTGTAATGTTGCCTTGAGAATAATTAATCATATGATTAAAATATAATGGGGTGGAACGTTGAAGCAAGTGAATGTCACCGTCAACTCATGATTGAAAATCACCAGCATCTTTACCATTAAATAACAATGTTTTTCGTGAAAATTATATTTCATTTTCAGAGATTATTTGATATTTTGAATCAATTCTTGAGTATCGAATTGAGTATTACGCCATGGTGCAATCAAAATCAGGCCATCCTCATTAAAGTTGGATATTAGAAGCAAAATAATTTCTTTTTTTTATAATTTAACTCCAAACGAATCCCCCTTATTCAATCCACAATGAAATATAGTCCAAATTAATGCCCCATTGAAAACTTTCCTTTCATTTATGAATCATGGGTTTGATCGTAATTAGCCAGCCATCTATCGTTTTGTACATTGAAAACATGGAAACGTTGTTACCACTAGATCCATCAAAAAGTGAGTGAAAATTATTATATTTGAATCATGTTAACGAGTGACACGTGAAATTATATAAAACATAGTTTATAAACCGAAGTTTGATTTTTTGAATTTGATCATACCCTTATGAGAAAGTTAATATATTAAAGTTATAGTATTTTTTTTTTATCTTGTTATTTCAAGGTTTCCTTTTGTTTCTAATTTTTTTTCTTAGGATAACATATTGGGCCCCCACATTGATAACCCTGTCCAATTCAGTCTTCGCTTTCATGCCAAAACATGTGGCAGTCACATGAGCCTCTAATGTGAAAGAAAATCAAGAACCTGCCAATGATTTTTATTGTAGATCCATGCCCGTGGCACCAACATGCCTAATGGTACTCTTTTTTTGCCGATCCCTTTAGGGACTTTGAATTGTATCTCAAATTTCTGACTCAACTTCTATTCTACCCTGTCATAGACACAACGGTTAGTGACACATGGCGTGAGAAATTTTCAACATCAGGATCCTAAGAGAATAAAAATGAAGATTGTAAAATCCCACAGATTTACCGAATTGAGGTCCGATAAAATTGTAAACTCTAACTACAGTTCAAAGCGAGCAGATCCATGTTGCCCTCAAAAGAAAATCTATGTAGTATGTATAACTTCAGATCAAAGATGTCATGATTGTGGAGATGGAACTAGAAGGACAATGATGGAAGCTAACGGGTAAAAGACATGAAAAGGTGATCTCTTGACTTCATATGGCAGAGAGGAGGAGTGGGGGAGGAGAAGTGAGAGGTCCATCTTCTTATACGTCACAGTCGGACAGAAGATATTAAAATGAATCACATGTTTGGCTCTCTCTCTCTCTCTCTGAGTAGCTTCCCACCATGTGCACACTCACTGGTCGCGCTTCTTAACCTTTGAGATAAGAAAATTTATAAAAAAAGGAGTGATGTTCCTCTAAGCTCATCTCACGGATCTTGCCCCTCCCTCTCTCTCCTCTCTTTCTCTCTCTCTCACACACACATTATTGTGTATATATTGTTCCTGTAGAAACACAAGGAAGTCCTCAGAAAATGGCTTCTTGGAAGAAAACCATCACTACCCCATTTAAGAAAGCCTGCACTTTCTTCAACCAACAGCCAAAAGAGAAGAAGTCCCAAGAAGGTAAACAAGAACCTCTCTCTCTCTCTCTCTCTCTCTCTCTCTCGAAATCTGTGTTCCCCGTCGGTTAAATTTAGTTTATCAAAAGATACTCATCTTGAATTTTAGGGTCACCTAATGAAGCTTTATCAGGAGGGTTCGCTTCATTGGCTTGATGATGCTTCTGTGCTCTCTCACTCGCAGGGCAGGAGCAGGAGAAGAGCGTGGTGGATCTGCAGGGTGAGGTGATGGCGTGCGCGTACGAGGATGTTCAAGTGATGTGGTCGATCTTGGATAAGTCCAAGGCTACACATTGCAACATGACTTCTTGATTAGCCTCTCTCTCCCTCTCTCCAATGCCCCAACCCACCAAATCGCCCTTCTGTGAATTTTGTGTATGTAGTAGTGTTTTCGAGTTAATCTTGCAAATCCACATGTACATGCTGTGCTTTGTATTCGCCTTGTGGGTGTGTTCCTGAAAGGGTGGCAAGATGAACCAAAATGAAGGAGAAACAAGGACAAAAAACTGAAAAAAAAACAGAGGGAGGGAGGGAGGGAGGGAGGGAGGGAGATGTGCCTCCTAGGCTTCTAGTGCCTGATTTCGCTGATGATTCTTCTTTTCTTCTGGCTGGTTTTGTTGTTGTTGGAGTCATGTTAGGTGATTAGGGAAAGAATCCCCATGATTAGTGTGAAGATCATGGCGAGATTTTAATGGAGAAATTTATGTCTTTGATGCACGGATGAATGCTCTCTTTGCTTTTTCCTTTTCTTCTCTTTTGTATCATCGTTTTTGTCTTTTTTGGGCCATAATTGCTCATGGTCCCAAGTCCACCTTAAATGATTCATGGAAGTCCTTATCTTCCGTGCATGAAACATGCATATGCAAAGATTGAATTGCGTAGCCCCACACGATCAGCTCGTATGGTGAGGAATTGTGACGATAAGATGAGTGCCGGACCAGACAGAGACAACTCCTCACCAGAAAGCGTGGAGTTGCTCTCCTTTCATTTTTAGAAAGTATTTTGATACTTGAACCAAAGAAAATATATTAATCACGTACACATGCGTGCACATACATACACACGCATATATATTAATAAATACATATACAGTATGTTTTCTGTCTCACACGTTCCCCTCGAAATGAGTACCGAACTAATCTTCGGAATATGCACCTTCGGCCTGCCTAATATGCACAAAGCCAATTACCAACTTAGCCATAGCCGGGATTAGCACCATGGCGGATAAACCCAAAGATAAGACACATATAAACTGGACATGGATGTTAAACACAGAGCCAAAGGGGCACTTAAGATTTCGAAGCAAAGCAAAAGAGAACAGAGCAGTGCATGAAAAATGTGAAAGTAGATTTGGCTCTCTGCCCAAAATTGCAAGAACAGATAATCGAAAGTCCAAAGCCAATGAAATGGCTCATCTAAGAGGATCTTCATTCAGTGATTTGATCTTCGTCCAGTTTTGAGCTTAGCCAACATAATGGACTTCGTAAGCTATGCACAATGAATTGAACAGAAAATCTCTTCTCAAGAATAAACAGGTAGCCTCTAGAATGTATCATCTAGCATTCGTTTTGATAATTAACGCACAATGTCACTAATGCATCACCGAGTTGTCTTCCCTTCCCTCGCTTCAAGTGCATCTACTTCCTCGCTCGAGAGTATATCAACAATGGGCTCGAATGCATCCCAATCTTTCCTTTTCCTGAAGCATAAAGGGACCAAACACCATAAGTATCTTCCTTGCCGAGATTATGAGAATTTCCAATCATCAACTGGAAACATAGACGATAATGATTCAGTGAACCAGTTGAACCAGTTGAAGAGGGGACAAGGTCTTGACACCATAAAGATAATTGCCAGCAGTAGACCCATTAAAGCAGAGCTCTTTAGTCATCGCTCCATGCCAATATCATAAAATGCACTTTGGTTAGTTTCCTCCAAGACTCAGAAGACCATTTGCTTACCATTCCTAATCTCAGATAAAAATGGAAGAGCTCCTTCTTGATAGCTTCAAAATCAGGTGACAATGCAAGGTCTGATCAAGAGCTTTGAAGGACTGAGTTGGATACAAGGAAATGACAGTGACATGTTTAGAAAAGACCTCATTATGGTTGCTATCTAATCTTATCAATTTTGCTCTATTAAAGCAGAAGGAACAGAGGACAGGTAACTTTTCTCTTTGTTAGGCATTTATTCATTTCCGGCAGGTCTCTAGAAGAGAATGGTGAATATCTTGCACATAGGCAGCTTGCAAGGATATCTAAGAAATCAAATCAATCAGTCCCACAAACCTAAGTAGTGATTAGAGCAACGTTGATTAAAGATTTTGACATTTTAAAGAAGTACAGTCTATCTAAACAAGTAATAAAGGGGCAGTTAGTGAAAATTCCAGTGCCAATTAAAAGGATTGGGAAAATAACATATACTCTAATCTTTGTGGGACCAACAAGTTAATACAGTGCAGTCAGATCTCAGTCAAATGAGAGGGATTTTGGATACTAACTGGACATACAAAACTGTGGAACACATTTCAACATGACATAAATGTGGATTGGAACAGAAAAGGCTCCTTACATGAACTAAGTTGAGGATAAAAGACTTACCGAACCACACTCGTTTTGTGTCCGAAATATTTAACCAAGTCCAATGAGATACCACCTGCTTTACTGTCCCAGGGGGAGAGAGAGAGAGAGAATGAGCAAGAAACAATGCACCAACATTGCACTTGGAAGTAATTTTGGGATGACACCACAGGGAAAACAGGATGTGAGTGACCAACCTGGCTGGAACATATTCAAAACCCCGGCGACCCTTCTTGCTTACTCTGCTTTCTCTGGCTGAAGTGACATTGTGAATAGCAATCTGACACATTAGATATCATGCTTATGCATTAAAACAATTCTTCACATTCAACACAAACCAAGAAAGCAGGAAAAAGACATGTAAAAGATCATCAAGGCACATAATGATTACCTCATACAGTTGTTCCCTAATTGCAAAGGCAATTGCTGGCTGCACGAAAAGAAACAAACAACACTTGGTATATTGCCATGATGAAAATGCAACTAATTAATATATTTGCGCGCGTGTGTGTGTGTGCATGTGTGTTGAGAGAGAGAGAGAGAGAGTTTTAAAATAGAAAATCATGTTTTGTCAAGCCAAAAGTTTTTGGCAGCGAAGAGATCTCCTTTTGTACATGGTTTTTTCCATTTTGGGTAATCAGGAATATCAAAATAATCTAAAATTCCATCTCATTAAAAGCATATTTGGATCAGGCCTAAACTATATCAACTTGCAGTCAATTAGCTGTAAATACTTCAGACAATTACTCCATGTCTCTCTCTCTCTTTGTTTCATTTATCTTCCTTATTGCGGCCCTACATTATCATATGCACATTTATAGCTGGCAAATTCATCTTTAATTGATCAAGCTGCCATTGTAGACTAATTTCTCTTACCCCGACTTCTGGGTCTTGAATATCCATATCTCTACAGAATGTTCTAGCAAACTCCTCAGGATCACTTTCAAAATTGTTCAAATCCTGAAATCCATCAAGATCAAAATCACTACAAAAAGTGTGAGACTCAACGACAAACGAATTAATGAAGACAGAACCTCTAAGACAGCAAGGCAAGTACCACATCAGCCTTACAATGCTATAGGCAGATTCTTAACCTTACCCACAAAAACTGGTCTCTTACAAGAGTCTGATTCACTCGCATATCAAGCTGAAAAGAAAAATAAGAAAGGAACTGTCATGCTTGAATAGCATCTTATCATCCAAACAGATATATCGCTGCTTAAATATAAGTGAATGGGAAGAACCTTAATTGGCACAATTTTCTCTCCAGCGAACATGTCCTGGCCCTCGTATGAGCGAAAGTCGGCCAACTGAGACTGGTTAACAATGCCAATCGACAAATATTTATGTTAAATCTTGGACAAATGTCTCAATATAACCAAATGAAAGGCAATACTGCCATAGTTTGCTTACTTGAATGGACTGAGCAATTTGAGTTACGAATGCTGGAGGAAGCTTCAAGTCTTTCACCGTTCTCTTCGCAAACACTACCACCTCCGAATCAGGATCTACACCATCAAAAATATAAAATGGAAAAAGCACATGAGAGAAATACAACTACTTGTCCACAAAATTTATCAGTTCACTTCACACCAATGTAGAATTAGCTGCAAGGGTCGCACACTACAGTCGATAAAAGGTCAGTTTCCAAAAGCCACTTAAAGTGGTAAATGGAAAAGGATGTCAAATTTGACATACCAATATGCACAAGCACTATAGATCAAAATTGTTGAATAATCTGTAGTTCTTACACGTATACTATGGGGGAGAGGGGCAAAATTGAAGTAAGTCATTATGATTCAAGCAGAGGGCATATAATTTATAGATGCCACAACAAGGATTCGAATGATTAGGTTGTTTGTTCAACTTCAGCATTCCCTTCATGGGGATACGATTTGAGGTTCAACATTACTGCAAGAAGGCTAATTCTGCTAAAGCCAATTCGGAAAAGCCAGTGATATGATTCTCAAGAAATCTCATGTTTTTCCAGTTAAGTGACTCTACTCATTTCCAGCCTACGGAGATACATTTACTTATTTTCTTCCAGTCACCTTTAGTCGTAGCTTCGACACAACAAACATAACCTGCACAAATCCAAGACACCCTTTATCGAGCTTCAACCACCTTCAACCCTCTTCAAGTCGCTCGATTTATGACCCAATTCAGAAAGGAAACCAACTTCAAGATTCAAGATTGAAAAATCAAAAAAAGTACCTGAAGGGTTCCAAGTGAACGCATCTCTGTACCGCTGGCCGTCGATTTCAATGTCCAGCCGGATCGGCACCAAATTATCAGCCGTCGGGCTTTCGCGGGCAAACCCAGAAAAAAAAAATGAAGGGTTTCAATTTCCAGGACCGATTCAGCCTCCCCACGTCCGAAAGAGCACTAATTGAAAGATACCCAAGATTCGTACTGAGAGAAGAAGAAAGAAAAGAGCACTATAACTCACATCCTGAACTTGACGGGGACTCGCGAGGAAGAAGAAGGCAGGGGTTTCATTGGCATCGAATACGTAAGACTTCAAAGTATATTTCTTCTCTGCTTCGTTCTCTTCTCTTGCTCGATGGTGGGAAAGAAACAGAGAGAGCGAAAGAGAGAGAGAGACCCGCGCGCGAGGGAGACCACTCCCAGCGGCAGCTGCAGAAAAGCAACGGTCCTATCGAACGAAGGCAAAATTTGCACGCACGCGGGCTGAATAGAAAACCACGGTACTAGGTTTCCTTGATTTTGTCTTAAACAAAGACGGCGCTGAGGCTATAATGTCCGGAGGGTTTGAGACAGACCGACCTTCGTGAGAGCGAAAATGTCTGTTTTGCAAATTCGTATGATGAGAGCATGTTCATGAGTTTATCGAGCGTGGTTGGAGTTTATAAAGTAATGAAACGGAAGGCAGATCGAGTATAGGATCGGGCCGTACGGGTTTCTGAATTGGCACGGGGTTGTACCACTTCATCGAATGGTGCGCACTTCGGCTAGGATCGAATGGTGACGGGGCTACTCTAGGGCCAATCCGAGCCAAAGCCCGAAACTTATTTCTCCCTCATTTCCTCTCTTTTTTCAGTAAAAATCACGATAGCAACAAGAATAACAAAAACGGTTAAAAAGTTCTAAACTGGAGAAACACCAAAAACATGCATTACCTTGAGAATCCACTTTGGACATTCACATAAATATCTTTACGTCCCTATCTAAATGCATAAATCTAAGAAGATCGTTAAAAAGTTTAATGGAGAATAAATAAATGGAAGAATCCCTAATTGATGGGACTCCCTAATGTCACCTCTTGTATTCGGTAGGGGAGAAAAACATCCATCGAGAATTGAGGGGGGCAATGCATTTAGGCACCAACATGCTAAAATAAGAATTGCGTCCAAACTAAGTATCGAGTTACTGAAATACCATCGGAAGCCCTTGTCGAAACTCTTGCTAGGTTGACTTGAAATATCTTTATGTCCCTATTTAAATGCAATTTCTTTCTCAAAAGTCTCAATCCTGAAATCTTAAATTCTCCTACTTATCAAAAACACTAAAAAGCAACTAAAAACCAAATAGCCAAACCCTAAACAATATGCTAAATTGGGTTTGTAAGAATGGACAATTTAGACTTTTTAATGTAAGACTGTGTTGAATCACATATGTTTCACCAAAAATTAATAATTTAAAATATATTTTCCTTAAAATGATTATATATATTATTTGAAATAATTAGTCAATAAAATATTTCACGTACATTCATTTTTTTAATTGATACAAGCGATTATTTTTAGAAAAATATTAAGAAAAATATTTATTTTTTGTGAACAAACGGAACCATTCTAAATTTTTTGTGTGAATAATTGTTCATGCCTCCACCATTATTATTTGCTTTATTACATTGCAACATTTTTGGGATGGCCTATGCTCCAAATAATTTATGAAGAAACATCATTAAAACGTTGGAGTTCTCCTAGCACAAGCCCAAAAGTCAAAACAAATATCATAGGCAAGAGGTCTTTTCACGGATCAACGATGGAGTGGGTTGATGCGAAAATTGACCTGGAGATCACTCAACTGTTATTTTCTACTTATCTTGTGTTAGGTGAATTGCAAGTGTCCAATATCTTCAAATAATAAAATAATGAGTGAATATCGTTCTCACCAAAGTTGTTTATAATTATCCAATTACTTACCAAAGGTGATTAATCCGAAGATTTAACTAACCTAGTTGAAAAGGCAAGTAAAAAGTGAACTAAACTAATTAAAGGGCTATAGTATAAAATAGCCGAAACCTAAAGAATTCAAAAGCTAATTAAAATTGCAAAATAAACCTAATCTAAAGTAAGCCGAAAATTAACAAGGCAATTTTTAAGATTTTAACCAAGATCACAAAGCGTTAGAGCATCCAACTTCACGTAATCACTCATAATTAATTCTCTTAACTTCTCTTGCAACAAATTAACTCCCAATTGTGTTGATGAAATTTCCCTAAGTTAGATTATAAGCCGACCTCAATCTAATAATCCTCAATTAGATATGTCAACCCATACTAACCTCAAGTGAATTTAAACTATCTAAAAGCATTAAGCTCTTATAGAAATTCTCGGATTTAATCTAAGTAGTCCTAACCTTGATCTACTACCGCAACCACACAAACAATCTAGTGTACCTTGACCTAGATTTAATTTATGGTTCTATATCACTAGTGCTCATAAACAAAGTCTCCACCCGGTATCAAGCATACATAAAAAATCATTTAAAAGTTGGTCAAACTTCTAAAAGCATTAAGATCATGATAGAGAATGCTACAATCAAAACAATTATATTGAATATATAAGTTTTGAAAATCAATCAATCATGGTTAAGATCCATTGTGGCTCTTAAAAAAAGAAATTTTAAACATAATTAAAGCTAAACTAACAACGAAAATTAAAAAAAAAAAAGCATAATGCTAAATTAAAACAAGTTCACCAATTTGAGTCACAAATATGTTAAGGTTTGCCTCCTCCTTCTCTCCTCGACATGCACCAATCTCACTAATAAAATAGAAACATAAAAGCTAACTAAGAAAACCTAAAATCTGATAGCGACTCCTAGCTCCTCCCAAAAATCGAAACATGCGGTATAAGATGTGTTTATATAGGCCTCCAAAAATCTACTCTAGGTCAGCTTCCCATTAAGTTTTGAATAGGACTTTTGGCAAATTAGGAGTTTATCTTCTTAAGATTCATATTGTTGATTTTCTTTGAACTTAGCCTCAATTATGGTCAAATCCATCAAATTTTTTGTCTTAGCTGGTTTTTTTCTTTAAGATGAGATATTATGGAAGATACTGAGATATCCTTAAATATATTAAAATATCCATAAAGATATTCAAATATTCTGAAAAATATTGAGGCATAGGGATTGCTTTGCACAAACATATTGGAAAATTCCACATTGATCCTCACGTCTTCTGCAAATGATGCATATGGTCCCGAAAGTCGTGTTTTCTATAAAATTCAATAAAATTACATGTGTAGCAAATAAATTCACTCAAAATTTATCAAAACTTAGCAAATATCAAGCTTAAATTGGTAAAAAATATTATATCTAAAATAGAGTTATCATTTGGATTTTACAAGCTATTTATATGCACGTGTAAGTTCCAAGCAAGAAAATGAAAAGCAAATATAAACAGTGGACGTACTTTGGATTCCGGATTAATATGAAAGGGAAGTGACAAGAGCAGTAGCTGAAGCGAAAGTGGCGGCTCTCCATGCATCAACGTGTTCGTTCTTGAGCCAAACTCTCCCTCCCTCCCACGTTCCACAAAACACGAACAGTGACTTCTTCCACAGTAAGAAATAAATGCTCAAAAAAAAAAAAAAAGATGAATAGACTGTGGAGTTTGGAATGCCATTACCGTCGCATCATTGACAAACACTGAGGCGGAGCTCGCGGAAAATGTCTGCGCAAAGGCATGGAGACGGCGGCAAAGTCGACGTAGCTTCGGTCCAGGTGGGAATGGAGCCAACAGGGTCGTCTTCCTCTTCTTCTTGGCGGACCAGGCAAGATGGGAATGATCTCACCTCTCCTTCTTGCGCCCTCAAGAAGAAGAACAAGAGAGGTCTGTGATTATTATTTCTGTCATTGCCTTCTCCTTGTCTTCCGTCTTTTCTTCCTCATCTTGTTGCCGTTTCTTGGCTATTGGGTTAGGATCCTTTTGGTGATGGGATTTTTCAGGTTTCTTGTTTTGTATTAGTGCTGTTTGGATAATATGGGTGTTCAGCTCTTTCCGAGCACCTGAATAATCTCTCACTGACTCATAATCGGAGCACAGGTTTGTGTATATGCATGGAAGAGAATGGACCGCCCATGTAATTGCAGTAGCAGCAGGTCTATGAGAAGAGAAGTGTTCTAGTTTAGAGTACGGTTGGTATCCACGGATCATCTTGATGGCCCTGTGTGTCGATTTCTCTAACTTGTTAAACAATGAGATCGGAATATTGGGTGAATCGAAGGAATTGACATGAACTCTACTGGTTTTGATGCCATGTTGGACATGGCACGACTAATTGGCTTCGGTAATTTGGGGTATTAGAGAGAGTAGTGCATGCAATATGCATTTGAAATCTAAACATGTATTGTCGCTTGACCAATATATATATGCCCAATCGGCAATGGTAGTGTGCATTCAGTCGATGCTAGAATTTCATTTTTGTGCTGGAAAATTCCGTTTCTTTTTTTGATGATTCTGCTGGGTTCAGAGGAAAACGACGAGGACTTGTTCACGGTTCCGGACATGGAGGCTCGACCGGCTGTGAATTCTACGGGGAACAGCAATGTCCATGTTAGTGAGCAACAAGAAGCTGATCAGGCTCAGACGGCAATTCCCGGGAAGCGACGGAGGGGACGGAACCCTGTTGACAAGGAGTATAAGAGGCTCAAGAGGTATGTCCCTTTTTGCTCTGTGCGGATCATAGATTCTGCTGGTTTTGCTTAGTTCAGTGATCTGCTCTGAGTCATTCCTTAGTAAAATCTAGTGGCAAAGCAACCTTAGTTGCTTACTTCGATGCATCAATTGAGTCGACACACTGTACAGAGTTATAACTTTGCTAGCTACTTGCGCTGATTCATTTCTGGCAAAAGAATGTTTAGCCATGGATTTAAACACGATTACGGTGTATCAACTTAATCTTGCTTCTTGTCAAAGTGGTGACATTTTCATTGTCGAAGTTCCTCATCTTGTTTTCATAGCCTTGCGGAGGCCCGGTCGAAGAAAATAACCCCAGTTGATAGACTAATTCTGATTGGCAGTGAGCTAGTAGAGAAGCATATCACAAGTAAATCTGCAGGTCCTATCTCATCATCAAATATAATTTCACAACATAGTATTCATTCCGGAGATTAGGATCAGTGATCACTCTATCAATCATGGTATCGTCTCACAAATTCGTGAATTAGGCACGATTCTTTTGTATAAAATAGCAAACAACAAGATTTGAATAATAAAAGCCATCATTTAATTTAAACTTTTGAGCCATGAAATGAAATTAGTCAATAAAGCCTTTTAAAAAGAAAAAAAAAAACCTACTAAAGTAAATGTACAATACGTGACTTGCCAGGGTAAGATTTTCTTATTTGTAGTTGCTCCTTGGACAACCGCTATGCATATGTTATAGCCATTTCTGTACATTTAATATACTCTAGGAACGGAGGAATACATAGAGTATTTGAATTGAACATGTAAAATAAAAAATTGCAAGATTTTGTTGAAATTGTTTGGAATTCATACACTTGACGATATGAATCATTTGAAACATATCCGTTCTGTAGCGGATCTCTTACAAGATTAATTCCGATTGGCTCTAGTTCGTCTAGAAAATGTGGTTGGAGGAACTATCTTAGGCATAAATTGATACTGACTCCTCACAATTTGGTAACTTCAACTCCATTAACAATCACTTATGAATCTTTTTTGTGATTACACACATCGTCTCAAGTTTTGGATCAAATGAGTCCATCGACACAAATGGTTCATAGGAGATAATTGAGCTATTGGGGCTTTGGAAGATTGATAGCGTGAATTGCTAGCTTAAGTATCATGTATGCAACGATGCTTTCGTGGTGGCTTATGTTTCTTTGGCGCCCTTCTCCTGTTCGATTTCACTATGGTTGCCAAGAGCTGGGCTAGTACATGTCGAATTTAAGCCTAAGGAAAAAGCTTGTTGCCTTAAAAGACTTTTTTTTTAATCATACCAGGTTACTGAGGAACAGAGTCTCTGCTCAGCAAGCACGCGAGAGGAAGAAGGTGTATGTCAATGAACTAGAATCGAGAGCCCGCGAGTTGCAAGACAACAACGTGAAGCTGGAGGAGAAGATCTCGACTTTGATGAATGAAAACATGATGCTCAGGAAGGTCAGATCATCCCCATCCTTTCTGTTCTGCGATGTACTTCATGCCTTTCCTTTCGAAAGCATCCCATGAGTTACTGATTCCGTCACTCTTTATTTCCGTCCCAGATTCTCATGAACACCCGGCCTAAAGTCGACGAGAGTGCAGACTCAAAGCAATAGTGTTCTTGTCTGGGTTATATTAGAAGCTCTAGATAAACTGTTTTCGACCCATCGCATTATAGCCGGAATCACAAGAACAGATCAGATGTTATTACAGCTCTAATCTAGAGTCTAGATATTAAAGTACAGCTTGAATTAACCTCATGTTAGATCTTCCAAACTGTAAAATGAGCATCACGATGGAGTAAGCAGACGCGCATGCTGTTTTGATCTACTTACAAGCCGTTTGTACGACCATCTTAATTGCGGTTGTGAGTAAATGGTATGTGATTCTGGTAGTGTGCGGGGGGGCAATGCTAGAGAGCAGACCATTTAGCGCCTTTTGAGGTTGGGAAGGAGCTGGTAACAACACCTTGCATCTACCCAGGAAAGGAAAGAGGGTTTTGATGAGACAAAGCACCCCTTTGTCACAATCTTGTTTCACTTTTACTTTAGCCGTCAGATCTGGGGGCCTGGGGTATCCACGTACACGGACGTCTAACCTTTTCATCTCCGTGGGTGATGAACTGCAGCGGCAAGATTTCACAATCACCTTACTAAGACCTCTGACCTCTCTCTCTCTCTCTTTCTCTTTTTCTCTCCAAAAGAATTTCATTAAAATGATATGAGGTGACAGGAAACTATCGTTCACATGCACTTCCTAGTGCTTGATGGGAACTGGGTTTTTTGCTATATTAATTTGGAATTTCATGTATGCTTTTGAAAAGTTATGGATCTTCTAAGATTGAGGATGGTAAACTAGACTCTCCACACGATTGATAATTTCGGCTTTGGTGATTTGAAGGGGCTTTGACTATTTGTTGCGGTTTGTGTTTTTCTTTCTTTTTTCTCCTTCGTCCTCTTCCCACTGCCCATTGCAGACACCACTAATGCAACCAGCCTTCTCTCGAACATAGCCTCCTCTAGCCACCGCCAGCACCGGCACTAGCACCAGAGTCGCCTCCCTGCTTGTCGCAGCTCCTCTCTCTCTCCCAGCAGGTGCATGGCACCACTGCTCCTGGCACCGCTGCTCCGGAACCCCAGACCAAAGGTCGAAGGCCTCTTAATTGAAAGTCAACGCCCTTGAGTCAGAGGTTGTCCATGGTAGAGCACCTCCTATCTGGCTTTAGTCCACTTCTAATGCTACTTCTGTGAAATGCTAACCCTTGGGAGTGAACCTCTCAACGGAGTTGAAAAGTATTGCTAATAAAGGCCTTAGAAAACCCTGTTAACCTCACACATTCTAAAGAACACGAGGCTATTTATGTAATTCAGGAAAAACTCAAGGATGGTGCAGTAAATTTATCTGTATTTGTTTGGCAAAAATTGCAAGAGCTCACTTTCTGCTTCTAGAGAAGATAAAGAGTAATCATGCATTAGCTGGCTACAGCAAAGATGAAAAGGCTGAGTGCAGAAAATGGAACAGTTGAGGTTCCAGGAGCATCAAACGTTCCGCAAGAATCCAATTTAGAATTGATATTTTACTCGTCCTCTCTTATCATCAATTTGATTAATAATTATCTGTATATTATATGCAACTCTTTGGAATCTTTTGAGCTCAGCAGTTGGTGGACATATCCAATCATTGGAGCAGCCTAAAAAGAAGTCCAAATATTCCTTGCTGATTCCATAAGCCTCCTCCCCTGCCCTGCTTAATACTATCAACTTAATAAACAATTTCATCAGATGAAAAGTCCAAGATCGTGAATTTTGTTGGTGTAACTTCGTTTTCAATGAAATCACAGTGAGAACTCAGAGAAGATGAATCGCCATGGGAAGGACTTTTATCACGCTGGCAAGGAATTGTGATTGGAGGACGACGCTGTGTCGGTAGTGTCGCGTGCAACTTCGATATTCATCCGCCACCGAGAGATGCGTGGCTTTTTACCTCTCCTGACTTGTTGGAAGGGCGTGAAAGTTAGAACCCGGAGACTTTACAATCAAAATCACTTCCTTCCATTTATCATTTGCAAGTGATTCACTGCGCATTAATTATAAAAAAAAACAGAAAAAGAGAAAACACTATTTAAACTGGATTGCCCTTGTATCACCCTCGTGACCATGACCTCTCACTTCTCTTGTATATGATTGAACACCACCATCGCTGTTGCTGTTACATTTTCCTTTTTAACGTTTCCTTCCTTTCCAATTCAGTAATCATCTCCTTCCCCAAAAGTTTAAAAGAACATAGCACTTCCCAAACCAAAAGGGGTCTGATTGCTTCTGACAAGTCCCTTTAAGGAGCCTGTTATTATCTTCTTTTTAATATTTGCAGTCATCAATTTGCCTCAAATGGGGAGGCACTCCTGCTGTTACAAGCAGAAGCTAAGGAAAGGCTTGTGGTCTCCAGAAGAAGATGAGAAGCTTGTTAGGCATATCGTTAAGTATGGGCATGGTTGCTGGAGCTCTGTGCCTAAACTAGCTGGTAATTAGCAAATATGTCTTACTTGTTTACTCTTTTTTTTTTGCATTCTTTTAAGGTTTGATTTCTTTATTTCTACAATTTGATGAGAACTCATTTTCACCT
This sequence comes from Eucalyptus pumila, assembly GCA_016097595.1. Taxonomy (NCBI): domain Eukaryota; kingdom Viridiplantae; phylum Streptophyta; class Magnoliopsida; order Myrtales; family Myrtaceae; genus Eucalyptus; species Eucalyptus pumila. The sequence continues at coordinate 27,292,432 of CM027847.1, read as the reverse complement.
TCAGGATTGCAGAGGTGTGGGAAGAGTTGTAGATTGAGGTGGATCAATTACTTGAGGCCTGATTTGAAGAGAGGCACATTCTCACAACAAGAGGAGGACTTGATAGTTGAGCTTCATGCTGTTCTTGGAAACAGGTATTCAGAAGGAGGAAAATTTCTGTACTTTATTGGGTTATTAAATCCTGCAATTCCATGAGGCGACTTGAACATATTCAACTTTTATATTTCCCAGGTGGTCTCAAATTGCGTCACAGTTGCCAGGAAGAACAGACAATGAGATCAAGAACCTGTGGAACTCCAGCATCAAGAAGAAGCTCATTCAAAAAGGCATTGACCCCAACACTCACAAGCCGCTTTCTGAGGTCAAGAACGGAAGAGAAGGGGAGAAAACGCCGAAATCCGGCAATTTTGGCAACAGAACCTCAGGAGGGTTTGGTTCTATGTACAATCTTGAATTCGACGCTCCCAAGTCAGAGGAAAGAAAGCCAATTTCACAAGATGCAGAGCCATATTCACTCACTGGTTCTTTAAGCTTGAAAATTCACCACCCGGACACCAGTAAGTCGATCAATCCCGCACCTGCCAGAAAATTGTTCTCAGAAAAGTCCGTAGACCTTAGCGAGAAGAGCCCTTTCGAGCCGACCCGTATTTTCCCTTTCCAGCAACTAAGCTACGGTTCAAGTGCTGATTATTCATTTGATCCATATCTGAACCACAACTTCATGCTTTCTGATTCGAAGTCCGCCCTCCACTCCACTTCAGCACCTGCCATTTTGCCACAATCTCACAGTTTTAGCTCATTGACTGCACAACCCCACGACAGCTTGAAGCCCCATTTCGGTCTCTTCTCCAACGGGAAGATCAGGAGCAGTGAATCGCAGAGCAACCTTTTCCCTTGGGACTTGCACGCTGAGAAAGAAGAAGACGAAACCCACCAGCCGAATTTCAGTGGCAACGAATCAGAGGATCTGAAATGGTCAGACTATCTGAACATGCCATTCCTGATAGCTAACCCAGGGCAAGGTCAAGAAAAGCAGGCTCCACCAAATGGGGTTGTGTCAGACGCAAGATTCATCTCAGAATTGTCCTGTGTTGAAGGGAATAACCAGCAGCAAGAACTGCCCTCACAGGGTTCAGACATTTACTGCAAGGGTATCAGGAGATTAGCTGCAGCTTTTGGGAATTACTAGATTCGTAATTAACTTGTGTAGTCCATGTAGTTGACAGATTTTTAATTTGGGGGACAAATGTGAAATAAGAGGCTTCTTTGGCTGACTAATCCTCAGGAGCCGCAATATCTGACACAATACGAAAGCACGACTCGAACGTGGTCATTATCTGGGACGACTAAGTTGAAATCAAAGTGTTGTTGGCGCAAAAATGCGAAACTTGTTCATCTTCATGTTTCATTTTTAGCAATCAGGGAGGTTATTAAAGGGTATATCATGTCAAAAGGGAGCCTTGTTCCACTGTTTTATGGATATTGTCACTGAAATAAGAAGAAATGTCACCGCATGAATATGTTGCACAATATATTGTCACTAGAAATGTTTCTCGCCTCATGAACATTCTGCTCGTGCAATTTCTTGAATCATATGTTCCAATCATGATATCTACCTTAACCATCTTTTTATAAACAAAAATGCAACATGGATCCTTTCTATTTACGCCCATCTAATAATCCCTTTCTATATGTTCTCCATATTGCGTGAAATTAAAAAAGAATTTTCTCCTCTGTCAAATACTTTTTCTTCATTTTTTACAAACAAGATATAGCTTTGTGAAGATTAAATTTCCAAGTGATGTATTTACATTTTCTCGTAATCATTACATATCATACCTACTAAAATAGTCCCCATAGATAGTTCAAACTCAATTGGGCATGAACAATATAACCATTTTAATTAATTTTTTTTTTCTTTCCATTTTTCTGTTACTTGTATGGTGACATTTCATCCATTAACAACCATACATTCCATATCCTTTCGGTTTCCCAAAGTGTGGTAACATTATCTTCATGGTGGTGAAAATTGGGGGAGAAAAATCAAGAGCAAGGAGAATCCACCAAGAAAGATCCAACCAAAAAGTAAGGGGGACTCCAATTTGTCCTTTTGGCTCTTTCTATTGTGGGAATTGCTTGGTTTATTCTTCATGCCAAACGTGACTCTTTCAAGATTTTATTGCATATGTGGTGATATGTTCTTTTGGCCGACAAAAATCCCGTGAACCGATTTAAAGAGCTTGTTCTTAAGTGAACTCACTTTTTGTTCTATTGTAAAATAATTTAAGCTTGCAATAATTGGGGATTAACTTTATGATCGATGAGCTTTTTCGATCTTCACGCGTGAGACTAACTCCGCTTCTCTCATCCAATAAATGGCAAGCTATCGATGTTGAACTGAGGAACATCGACATCATTACGACCAATTTTGCAAATGATAACAAATCCGTAATCACGCATGGCTTTTGGGTTTGTTGAATAAACTGAACCTATATAAAAACATATGGACAATTTTTCTTAGAGCTTAGATAAATTTCAATACTCCTAAATCATGGAAAAATTACAAAAAAACCTCATAACCCTATTGTAGAAATACTAATTCAGTCCTAAGTCTTTCATTATAGCCAATGTAATCTTAAACCTTTTGACAACATGCTAGGGAGATATACTAGCAATTTATCCAAAGATTTAAGAATAAATAAGTATGTGAGCACCACTTCGTCTTTGTAAGGAATTAGCCTAACGCCACATCAACAATTTTTAACAAAAAATGGCCAAATGATTATATTGGCAAATTATTAGATTTATAACTAAATTGACTAAATTGAAAAATTTAAGACTAAACAACATTTATAAATAAGTTTATGACTTTTTTTTAGTACTTTTCTTCCTAAATCACGCAAGTTAAATTTTTTGATCATGTTACGACTAATGTGAGCTTATGATCTTGAAAATATTAGATAAGTAGAACAAATACCAACAGCATGAAAAAAGAGAAAATACAGAGCAAAGGGAAAAGGAGGATAAAGAAAAATTGAGAAAGATTTAGAAAGCCAAATACTGACTCGTTGGCCTTATATCTCGGTTGAGAGACTCTGCGCGAAGGAAAAGGAGGATAAAATAAAATTTCGAGTAAGAATAAGAAAACCAAACGAGAGAGAGTGAAGTGGGAATCCTTGAGAGAGAGGAAAATGGAGGGAGAGCTCTTGAGAGGGTGACACGTGTACCTTTCAAGAATTCTACTTTCAATATATGTATATATATAAGAATATACAGGTGGTGTGGTGCATGTGAACTGCATTATTAGGTTGTGAATCTTTAATGAACATGAAATTTGAAAACGACGAGAGAGAATCGTTGTGGACAGGACGTGAGGGACGGTTGACTTCCATACATAAATTAAGAATGACTTTAGACAATTGCCTTCGAATCTCATTGGCTGCCGCCACGCTCCATTCATAGGACGATAAAGAAACTTTTCTGAATGGGACTTTGCCAGATTCCTCGGGCACGCCAGATTACTCACGAGTTAATTTATTTTACCATCATCATCATAAAATGGTAACTCTATTGAGCAAAGTAACTCTTGTGTAGATTAGTTCTAATCAATCATAAAGGATATGAGTTGACTGTTTAACCTCGCAATCGCTATCACTTGTTAGATATAAGTCTCACTTCAAGTTTTTATATGTGTCATCTTGTTGGTAGACAAGTTTTACAATACCTCGAACTAATGTGACATGTTTCGATGCCATGCAAACCTAATTCGCATCAAACACAGGCAGCTTCTTACTGACAGTAGACTTAGACAGCGCTACATGCTTAGAGTTTTGATTAGATGCTTAAATTTTGATTAATATATCTTGAATATGAACTAATGGATTTCTCACTCACAATGAATTTAAGAATCACAATTATTAACTCATTTTCTTTTACTCAATGTATTTGGACATAATTACTGGCATAGACTAGTCAAGTTGAAAGTCCAAATACCATGTTATACGAGTCGATTACAACTAGTTTTTTTTTTTTTTCTTTTTGCGTCACTTGCAACCAATCAATTCAAATAAACATCAATTATAATTGGGAAACAGAGAACTCTTTTCAATATATTTGGTTACTGTAGAGGCTATCACATTACATGTCTGTCATATGATGAGAGCGATAGATGGTCCATCACACTCTTATCATATGTCAAATATTACTCATGATACATCATTTCATAGTCATAGTCTATAAGAGTGCTTGCAGGATGAACTATTAGACTCCAAACTATTTCTTTTCTCCATCACACTCTTATCATATGTCAAATATTACGTATCATACATCATTTCATAGTCACGCTTGCGTATTCGGGAGCCACCACTTGCTAACTTGCTCAATGAAGCGTTCCCGATTTCTGATAACTAGTTGTCCTAAGACTTGGTTTCCAGTTCGACGCAATAGGAGCTATAATGCTCCGACCCATGTTTCTTTTCTCCCTCGTACTTTTATCATATGTCAAATAATATTTATAACAAAGCACACAGGATGCATCATCTCATAGCGTCACATTATGACCACAACACCAAATGAAGTCCTAGGTATGTTTTCTTATGGGCTTCTAATCTCATAAGAATCCAACTCATACATGACACAGATGCATTGCATCAATCATCAATTAAAGTTCATTAAATGTTTGTTGTGACAAGTCAATTGCCACAAGCATTTCGAATATTATCTCTGACTTCGTCCACCAACGCAAGAGGGCATGGTCCATGCAGTTTAGATGGCCACAAACGACATTAATGTCTTCCATGAGATATTACTGCGAGCGTCTCTCAAGAAACTCCAGAAATTGTGAGTTTCATTTGGAACTGATGAAAGACTTGTCAGTTTCATGTGGACCGCAGTACGGATGGAAAGTGACTATGCCGTAGTTCCATTCCACCGCTCAGCTTGTTCTTTGTTGAGATTCGCCTGACAACCGGGGACGTATTGATTCCTATGAATGTCAACAACAACAGGGCTAAAGCAGTTCGGCGACGAGGATTGTGCCAGAGGCCTTTATGCAAGAAATTTCATCTCTGCTTCCAATAACTAAGAAGGTGAATGCAAATCCATCGCCTTTTCATCAGATGAAGAAGTGTACTTGAAAAAATTAATCTAAATACAACAAATTGATGTGTTAATCCAACCGAATTGTGTCGGGCAAAATCTGATCAGCATTACAACTTCAGAGCAGATATCGCCTCTGGTTTAAAGTCCACCCTAAGACCTAATACTCGCCTCACCTCAGCTGGAGTTAATCTCCAGGTCATTGGTCCCGAATTCTCACCCCAGAAATCTAGAATCTCGGAAACCTTTTCCAGATTAAGGATTGTAGCCATCTGAGTCAGACGCGCAAACTTATCTCTGACGGTTCTCTGGGTCATGCTTGAGAAATGACTAACGAGTGCCCTTGCATCTCTGTCGAGCTGAAGACCTCCAGCTGACTAAATCTCTTCTGCATCATGATCACTTCGAGTCTCTTCACGATAAAGTCAATGACAAATGCACAAATGAGTCGTAGTTGTTGGCAGTCATCAAGGGCTGGAGCCATGCCACGTTGGTCTCGACGGCGTGCAGCAGCCTCTGCACCCAGGGATCATTTATCTCATTATCAGCATATTCAGCCTCTGACAACTCATAACTGATAGTCGCCACACTATCTAACACTGGACGGATCCGCGGTGTCACAGTAGCTACCAGTTGCTCCATCCCACCATTCAGAGCTTGCTTGAAAGTGTTGCTCATCTCACTAAGCTCAGATAAACAAGATTTCACTCTTTCTCTGTCAGCAGGGGCAGGAAATACCTGTAGCAAGATAATTCAACTATTTCATTTCAAGATACCAGTCAACCTCAAGAACCATGAAGCACTTCGAAGCAAGTTACTATTTTCAGGGATTCAAATGGGAGTTTGACCAATTCAAAAAGGTAAGAGTGCAAATTTGAATGTTTAGCATAACTACCTAAACAATAAGCTTAAAAAGTTTGACAGAGCTGCTCCTCAGTCAATCAAAATTAGAAAACCAAAGCATATAGCAATTTCTTTTATCCATTATCACAGCTGACAATACTGTTCAAGCTAACTACAACACCTCAATGCAACAACTGCAACCAGAATTCCAAGAAAACAGCAATAGCAACAGTCAATTTATTTGACATGAAGCTGCAAGGACCTTAAACAAAACAAATAGAGTGTGCTAAAATTGGACATCAAAAGGGAGAGTTTCAGTCAGCAACTTCGAGCCAGTAGTACATAAGAGGGGAGAAAAGAGCTAAATCGAAGCAACGATAGAGAAAGGAAAGGCCCAACACAAGGAAAAGGAAAACAAAGCTTGAATATGGCCATTGCCACTGCCATGTACAGACAGACCTATGTCTCCTGTTTAAGAAGAAGAGCAAATGGAGGAGAAGAATAAGAAGAAGGCGGCCTCAGAAACCAGCAAACCAAGTGTTGTTTGCCACCGAAACGGCTCACATAGAGAGATTTTAAAAGCCATATATTCTGGAAACTCTCCATTTGGTTTACTTAAGTAGGACTTGATAGGGGGAAAAATGATAGTACAATACATGAATGTGGCAAATATAGAAAGATACGGTGGTCCTTGTAATGATCTAAACAATTCTAAAGGTAATACATACAGCACTTCCAAAGTGCCTGAAAATCTAAGCTACCAAACTACTGCTCCACATATTGCCAGTCTCCTTAAAAGAGGATGGGGGGAAGACCCTGTCAGGTGGCCAATGGAATCACCAACGATAGGGCAGATTGGACCACCAGGTCAACTGGTGATTTTACAAAACATTTGTTACCATGATACATAATCTCGGCAAACACATTGATATAAGTGTCGCCACCCTTTCTGGAATGAGAAGCATCACCCCCACATTATTTGCCCATGTTTATAAAATGTCTATGCCACCAGCTCACTTGCTTTAATTTCAAGCTGCTTCCTAATGACCTGGTCTCTTTAGCAGCTCAAACAAGAAGCCTTGTCCACAGGTTCAATACCATATGGCAGCTTAACACACAACTTTCACCAATTAGTCCAACCACACCAGGTTGATGCAGGTCTAAAGACTCTATAAAGTCTACTTCAACAGTTGAACTAGAGGTCAAACCAGTTCAGTCCTGTTCTTCAGCAAAGCTGCCTCCATACTCCACTAGGACCACTACTCTAACCAGACCAGTCTAACACCTGGTACATGAACCAACCAAATCAACCAGCCAACCTGAACTAGTTGCAGAAACCTTGTATACCATTATCTAGTTCTCCACTAAGAACTTTCTCAAGCAAAATACTGACACCATAACAGCAATTGTGCATTCAACTTCATGCTTTCCTCCAACTTGAACTCGCAGCAATACAACATCTAAAATTCTCACAAAAGAACCATAACCATGGCATGTGCAATCATCAACATTTTTTCTTCAGGTCAGGGCCAAATTAGGAGTTCAAATTTTATCAATCATCATACAAGCCTCTTAAAATGAAAGGAAGTGGTAGCAGTAGACATCTAAACACACCATATGGCTAACTAAGTACTTCATGTGTAGCCTATTCCAGCACCTATTTGATCAATTTTAACACGCCAAGGTAAGTTGTATCCACATTTGTACTGACTTAATTATCTCAAATGAACAACATGCAGATTTCTAGAATTATAAAGAAACATATAACTCTTTTTTAAGACCACACACTGTGTCCCAATACAAACATAATATATGTTCCAAAGCTGATCCATCTCATCTGAAACCTCAAGAAGCGGAACTATGACAACTTCCATCATAATCCATGATCCCATATTTTTTAAAAAGGCTATATCTGAACACAACATTAATCCATTTATGAAAGATTCTTTTAATTCTTAACGAAGTCTTTGACAATTCAATCCTAATTGCATAAGACGTCAAAAATGTCATTTAAGAAATGATCATACTGCATGAAGCAGAATATGGGAATTAAAGAACTAACGTGGAATATTAACCACACCCTCAAACATTAAGCGTTCATGCACTGGCAAAGGGAAAGATGCCCAGCTTCCCAGCCCCCCAAGCAACTAGACAGATGAAGCCAGAGTAGACAAAAGCATCATATTAGTGTACAAAGAAGCAAATCGACATCCAGAATACACCAGTACCTTATTCTATGGGCCAAAAGTCTTACTTGTTTCAATGTCTATCTTTCTACATGTGATGAACATTCCTGTTTATCCAGATGTCACTCTTTTATTATCACTTGGAGACAGAACTTATTATATTGGTCAATTTTCATTAGAAAATATCATTAGTAAACTGTAAGTGGAGATGTATTACATCCGCAAATTACCTGTGTGCATTGCTCTTCAATCTCATGCTTAAGCTTGACAACATATTCGCTGCTTACATCCATATTATTTAAGGCCGTTGCTATTTCGGTACCAGTTTTCTGCACACCAACACCACCCAGGAAAAGCCTAGCACCAAGGTTGGGCTCTCTCATCCTCATTTGCAAAGCTTCATGATACTCATTGCTCAACAAACTAGAGGCGCCACTCAAAACTGCCACAACTGAGCTGATATTCGAAGTTGAAATGGCTCTTCTCAAGCAGCTCTGAAGAACATAGAACACATCGTCGACCATAGAAGAGGTAAGGCTATCGGGAACATGCTCATCTATCCGAATAGCCTTCCTCGCATTCTCCACCATAAAGAAGCCCTCTAGAATCACATAATACCCAGTGATTTCTTGCACGACTTTACTAAAGCTCCCACTCCTAAATGCCTTTGTTGCTCGTGGCAGCAAGTCAGGATCAACTGAAGTCAATCCCTTGATCTTGGAAAGCATAAATTCAGTGTAATCCTCACCCAATTGCATAAGGGACAATATCTCCTCCAGATACAACTCAATCTCTCTGGGATCCGGCCCTTGCGGAGCTCCAACAGCAAGCAAGTTCGAGTTCTGTGAATTGATCTCAGAAGATATCTTCCCCAATTTCCTATATTCCATATACTTCTTCAAAATCTGCGATCCCCGTGAATCACACTCCTCCTGGAGCTCGCAGATCGCATACACGATACCATCCTCTCCACAAAGACTCTTCAAAATCTCATTGTTCTCCTCGATTGCCAATACAATATCCTTAAACAAATTGGTCAGACACCCGACGAAGTTAACCTGATTGTTGTGCTGATCCTGCATCAATTCCACCAGTTGCTCGAACTCGATCCTGGATCTCATCCCAATCACCTTCTTCAAGTAGCCAACGTACGCCTGAAGCCCTTCGTCCTCCAGCCCCAGCGGGCAATACAGCCGGATGAAGCGGAGAACCGTGGCGTGATCCCGCTGATCCACCGCGGCAGCCAGCCGCTTCCTCACGATCCCCTCGAGCTGCTTCTTCGAGGCCATCATCTGGTCCCACCCGCGCGGATCCCGCCCGTACTTGGCGTCGATCTGCAGGAACCGCTCGACGCACTTGGCGGCGGACTCGTAGTCCTCGCGATCCAGCGCCCGCCGCGCCCCCTCGATGCACTCGTTCCGCTCCACGATCGCGTCGAGGTGGAGGAGCGTGTCGCCGACGCGGGACTGGGCGAGGTCGAGCTCCCGGACCTTGCCGCTGACCTGGTCGGCGAGGAGGGAGGTGGCGCGGACGTTGGAGAGCATGTGGTCGGAGTCGGAGCGGACGATGTCGAGGACGGCGGAGGAGCGCTGGAGGTGGAGGAGGTGGCGGTCGAGGTCGGCGCGGCGGGAGAGGAGGGCGTCGAGGTCGAGGTCGAGGGCGCGCTGGTAGGCGATGCACTCGTGGAGGAGGCGGGTCATGGCGCCGACGTCGGTGAGGGAGCGGACGCGGGCGAGGGCCTCCGGGGCGCCGAAGTGGATCGAGGAGAGCGCGTCCTCCGGGGGCTCCTCGAGCGGCGCGAGGGACAGGGGCGACGCCATTGCCGCCGCCGACGACGCCGTCGCCGCCGCCGTCGTCGTTCTCGTCGGTGGTTTTTTGTTTCTCAGGGGATCGATTTCTTCATCCGCGACGAGAGAGAGAGAAATGGGAAGAAGAAGAAGATGGATCTCGGGGAAGGTCCGGGGGCCGCATGTTTGAAGTTGGGATTTCGTGGGGACTGGAACTGCAATTACGGCGGAAGAATGGGGCTGATTTTCTTTTATCCGAAATTCGAAAATCGCCCCGTCCTTTTATGTTTCTTTCCGAAATGAACCTTTTTTTTTTTTCGGAAAGTTTTACCGCTGCTCTTTCTTCTTCTTTTTTTGATGGCACTGTTCTAACGACCGATTTTTACTGGTTACTAATAAGTACCGTGGACTTAACGCCTTAAAATTGTTGACTTAGACTTTTTTTTATGATTAATATCTGAAAATTCAAAACTAATACGTCCGTGATAAATTTACTTCAAATTAATTTTTTGATCATAAAAAATCCCAAACAAATTTATCTCAAATGGGTACATTTATAACAATTTACCCTAATTTTTGTTAAATTTTACTATAAAATTACTAAGTTTGATGACATATGACGGTAGATTAATGTACTAGTTTGGGATTTTACTATATATTTATCACAATTGTATCATTTTTATGATTTTTTATGTTATTTATTACAATTTATATTAATTTGGGATTTGTGATGATTGAACAAATTAATTTGGAGTAAATTTATCACTAATGTATCAATTTGAGATTTTTATGGTCACTTGGGTAAATTTATTACGAGTGTATCGGTTTAGATTTTTCGCTATCAAAAAATTAGTTTAGAGTAAATTTGTCATAAGTATACTAGTTTAAGATTTTTCAGGATATTAACCATTTTTTTTAATGGAAAAATGTTATTTCTTGAATTTTTGTGGATTTTCTTTGCACTTTCTTAATTATTTTTTACATTTCTTCCTTTTTTTCTGAATTCTCTCTCTCACCTTGTCCACGGCAAAAAACAAATAATCATGAGCTTTTGGTGTCGCCCGCGAAAACTTAAAATATGGATCTCCATTTATTGTTTCTCTGTTGTAGTGGTCGCTGTGGACGAAGGGATCACAATGGCTATGGTTGCAGTCCGAGTGGAGAGAATCATTGTGGTAACCTCGCCAGGGCCGCCACCATTCTGTTCCCCTATCAATTTCCTTTTGATTCTTTCTTAATTTTCGCAGGGAAAATTCCAAATAATTTCCTAAAACATTTTCATTTTCTCGAAAGGGCCTAAGTAGATCTTATTAAAAAAAAAAAAAACACACACACACACACAAAAAGTAGTCTTAATAGTTTAAAATAAATGCTTGAAATGGTTATGTCATTTTCAAAGAAGGCACGCCCTCATACGTTGGCTAAATATTCCAACTAATCAAGAGCATTATTGTCCAAAGACAATTTTAATCTAAAATTTAGTTAAATTAGATTAAAAATTAAGAAATCTAAAAGTTTTTTAAAAAGAAACAAATTATGAGTGGAAGGGTTGGTCTATGGCCATTGCCTCATCACTAGTGGGCCATGGATGATGGCTGACAGGTTGTAGGCACTTTGATGAGGATTGACGACCCTTGTCGACCAAAGGTAAGGATCGATCACAAGAGGGTTGTGACCATCTCCCAGGTCTTACCAACCCTCACTCAGATATAAAGGAGGATTTAAGCCCTTGGCCAAATTTGCACAATGGTCGGCAACCCTTGGCTAGACTTGGGCGAGTCGCCTGTGGCTTTTGAAGGTAACCCTCACCTAGCCAAACCTTACCCAGCCATCTTTGGGTATCATTGGTGGCCAGCCTCGCTTGAGATCGACCACTAGCGAAAAGGAAAGAAAAGGAGAAAAAATAAATGAAAAAGGTAAAAAAAAAAGTAAAGGACAAAAATATCCTTGACGAATCAATGAGGTTAGGCCATCTTCAATATTAACATAGTTATTTCGGACCCTTAATTGAAATAAAATTCAATCAATTTCCTTATTTGAGAAAATGAAGGTAGATTAGACTTTTATTTACAACAATGTCTACTTTAGACCCTTAACTCTCTTGATCTTGCGTTCGCTCACTCCATGCTTTTTATCATAATTTGGGTATGAATTTTCCTAAAATTAATTAAATATAGAAATATTTTAGGAATATCAGTCGGGTCAAAATGTGTTGGATATGAGTTAGATTGGAAATAGGTAATTAAATTATTTTTTTTTATTCGGGTCAAAATGTGTTGGATAACTCACCACACAAAGCGCTTGAGTTAGATTGGAAATAGGTAATTAAATTTGTATTGCATAGAAATTGATCAATTAAAGTTGGACCATTTTTGACCCAATCCAATTCATTGGATTAGCAGATCTACAATCTGACTACCATATTTAATAGAAAGACTAATCACATCCTAAAGATTCCATTTTCCACAAGGTCAATTGGGGATTTTACCCCGCCATTAGGGGTGTGCAACCGGACCGAGAATAACGGTTCCGGATTGGCCCACCCGAAAAACAGGATTGGGAACCGATTCCTATTAAAACCAGTCCGGGAACCGATTCCCAAAATTCAGAACCGGTTTAAACCGGTCGAGAATAGGTTCCGTGTGATTACCCACCCGAAACCGGTTCTTAGACCAGTTTTGGAACCAATTTCCAAATTGATTTTGTAAGTAGAGGTCCAAAACCATTTTTCTCCCCAATTTCTATTATTACTCCCGCAATCACACAACGTTTTTCCTCTTGGCTCTCTCAAATACACATGGCACTCCTCATTTGTCATTCATCTTCCTCACTTGCTTCCCTCCCTCACCGACTCCCTCTCGCATCGTTCAATGGACAGCTGGTGTTCGTCGCCGCCAAATTCTTGTGTATCACATGAATTGACTCGCCTAATTTCTCTTTTGTGGGAGAAGTTATGCTTGCATAAATAAGTAGTTTCATGTAGTAGTTGTGAGAATAAGACTAATATTAGACCTATGTTTGTTGCTAATTCTTTGCCTTATGATTTTATTTATTAATAATTAGCCATATGGATCCTTAATTTTTCATTTAGTCAAAAAGTTCATGTATTTATTTATTACAAGTGCTTAATATTTCAATACAAATTAGGAGGATTACGTTATTTTCTTGCTTATTAATATAAAATTCGAAATCATATAGGATATTGGGAGATTGCAAAACAGGTTCTAGTGGAAACGGGGTTGACCTTGGAACCGGATCGGAAAAATAGGGTGGGTTGGATTCAAAGTTCAATCCAACCAAGGTCGGGTATAGGATCCAGAAAAGAGGAACCTATTATAACATGGTCGACTACAAGGTCTAGGTCTAAACCCTACCCATCTTGGACCTGATCACCCCTACTTGCCGTAAGGGATATAAGGTAATATATCCAATCGCTTGACCTTTTTGCTCGAATTTTTGTTGATTTGCTCGAAATTTTCTATGATGTTCTTCGGTAATTTACCGAGATGAGTCAAGTTAATTGATGTTTCCTTTTCTTTTAATTTTGGTCGAATGTGTTTCCTGGCTTGATGAGCAAATTTTATCACTAGTTAGGGTTCCATTCTTAAGATATATGCTTTTATGTGTAACATATCATGCCCCGTTAGGTAGAATGTTTGGTTTACATGTTCCTTCAAGAGTTGATTCTATTCTTGCTGAAATTGCGATCCTGTTTATACCTTTCTCTGAATCTCTTGTGAGGTTGTTTATTTTTCTTTTGTTTGTTAAAATGTCAAGAGCTAAAGAAAATCATTGATTATAATTAATTGCAATACGAACTCATTCATAAGCCTTGTTGTTTAGAATCCATTATCTTGCATATGTGATGTTGTTGCACAAGCATTCTCGATCCTTTTAGCAATTCCTTTATTTCTTGTGAATGTTTGCTATTGGGTTTACCTTTGAGATAAAATATTTGTCTTGACTAGCTCAATGAAAATTCTTATTGTTGCTCATAGATGGAAAATGATGATGTTAATGGTGCAATAATGGGTGCGGCTGTGTTAATAATGCATTTTACTAATGGAGGATGAAGGTTTTAGTAGTGAGATAACTAGAGTGCCACAGGGAAAAGAGATTTTGAGAGAGAGTTATCCATGAACCTTGTTTTACATTTGTGAGTATTTAATTGTGTCAATCAAATACCTATGAGACCATAAGTTTTCTTTGAATTGTGTAGAGTTCTTGGGTCAAATAATTGGTTGCACGAAATGGTAAATATGTCAATCAAAGAGCAGTTGCTAGCTCTTTGCCATATTTTAGGGCATAATGTGAGGTTAAGAGTGGTAGAGCCAAAGTTCAATCGGTCTATTGAGACCATTCGTCAATACTTTAGAATTGTCTTGCAAGCAATTCTAAAATTATACAAACATGTTATAAGACCACCGGATGGCACTACACCCCCGACAATATCCAAGAGTAGAAGATTTTATCCGTATTTTAAGATATGTAATATGACAAATGTCACGAACCTCATTTTGATAGTATGTTGTTACATTTACTTATTTATTGAGTACATTAGGATTGTATTGAAGCTCTTGATGGTACTTATGTGTCGATTCTCCTAGAAATTCAAGGTTTGAGGTCAAAAAGATAAAACAACACAAAATGTTTTTGCAGCTGTTACTTTTGATTTAAATTTCATTTATGTGTTGACCATTTGGGAAGGCATGGCACATGATTCTCATATTCCATACTTTCTATAAAATTTATACCAAACTTTCCTGAAACATGTTGTTGATACTTTATATAAAATTGGTAGGTAAATATTATCTTGTTAATACCGGATACGGCATCCAATCTAGAATAATTTCTCCATATCATGGAGTTTGATATCATAGGAGGTAGTTTAGTGACCACTAAATTGAGAATGAGAAAGAGTTGTTTAATCATCGCCATTCATCTTTACAGTCTACAATATAAAAGGGCATTTGGGGTCCTAAAAAGGCATTTTCGTGTATCAGATGCCAAACCCTTTTGGTCTTCTGATACTCAAGTTGATGTAGTCTTAGCATGTTTCATTTTACATAACTTCATTATAGGAGTTGACCCTTATGATCCCTTTAAAAATAAATAAAAAAAAACTAAATGTAAAGGTCAAATGTCAAAGTCAAGAAAGAATACATCAACAAACACAAAGAGAAGAGGGAGGAAAATAGAGAGTGGTTAGCGAAAAGAGATAGTATTGCACATTTAATGTAGGATAATTATAGTAAGCATAGAATGAATGTTTAGTACTTGTATTCTTTTTAGAAGTTGTTTGATGTTTTTAATGTGACATGAAGTGTAGATTACTACTTTGTGATTGGAGTTCTTGTAAATGTGAACTTGATTTACTACTCTATATCAATGTGATGTTTTCTTGTCTCATTAGTCAAATGATGTCTATTCTTGTGTCATTCTTTGTTTGTCACAATTTCTTATGTAGGATATGTTTGATAATGTAGCAATGGGCAATACTAGAGAAGGGAAGACCAAGCATTTCATATGGTCAGGACTTATAGAGCGTATGTTTTTAGAGATATTAGCTTATGAGGCTTTCAAGGGAAACAAACCCTCAACCATCTTTAAACCATCTTCCTTTGTTCGAGTTGCTCAAGCTATAAATGAGAAATTTGGGACTGAATGTGAGCCTAATCATGTGGACAACTATCTTAGAACTATTAAAAATAATTGGCCTATCATCCAAAATTTGCGGGTTAAGAGTGAATTTCGGTGGGACCACAACTTGAAGATGATCACTGTTGTTCGAAAGGAAGTCTATGATGAAGAAATAATGGTAATAGCTTTTTCAGATTTCAATATAACTTAATACTCTTAGCATTTGTTATCCAAAAATTGCAAGTTGTGTTTGTGTACCTTGATATGCTACAGTTTGTTATATTCAAGCAGCTAGAAATTTTGATTCAAGAGCTTTATTATGTATGAAGCATGTTGAGACATGTAGGAATTGGAGGTTGCTATGCTTTTGTTTGCTTATACATCATATGCTCTTTACATATAAAAAAACTAGGACATAGATGATGAGCAGATTGTAAAAGTTACTATAATCATAACTGGCAAATCCATCTATTTAGATTCTTGTTTTTTTGTGATTTTTTTTTGTAGGTACAACCTACCATGACAAGTACTTGAACAAAAAATCGAGATATACGGTGAACTTGCTTTGGTAGTTGGACAATTTGGAGACATCGACTTGCCTCCTTTGGGGGATGTGGACTTCTCAACTAAATTAGATGATAGCAATGACAATACTAAGAAAGGAATAAAAGATCCTTCAAGATTTAATAGAAAGCAAAGTCATGCCACTAACAAGGATGATAGGGTTTGCAATGCTCTCAGAGCAAATTGGAGAGGTTGCTAATGCAATGAAAAAGTTGAGTCAACATCAATTGGTTGTTGTAAGAAACATTAATTATTTTCCTGAAAAATGATTTCACAGATATATAAAAAAGAGGTCATTTTGGAAAATAAAAAAATAAAAAAAGATGGACGGTTTTAAACCTTTGGGCAAACGAAGAGGAATGACCGGTTTTGGCTCGATATGTTTTCCTTTTCTTAAAAAAGAAAGTGTTATGGAAAAAAATTACTAATTATAATAAAGAATTATAACATGAATTTACTTAGAAGTGGGCTCATGAGTAATCCGAAATCGACTATTCCATGCATCAAACGGATAGCCGACGATGGCATCAAGCTCTTGCCAGCTCCGACGAATACGATAGCTCCGCCATAAGTAAGAGTAAATCGGCGGTGATCGAATCTTGTGTACAGGTCCTTCCGAATACAGAAGTTCTTAAACGGAGAGAGACCCACATGGCCACGAATCTTAGTGTGTTCATCAAACGAGGCGTTCAAATCATCAATGCATCAGCTGGCTGCTGATCCCTGAACCTGCTTTTAGCAAGCTCTCTTATCCCCTTTGGCAATGTACAGTTGATTCGCCTGGATATGAATCGAGAGTAACAGCATGTCGTAGGCTGACAGACGGCGACTCGGTCAGTGGAACACCAGATTGTGGCAGGTATTGTCGCAAGGGTAGGGACAGTCGATGGCCTTGGCGCCGCCTCGATTGAAATACCAGTTCCCGACCGACTCTGCGATGCCCTGCAGCACCGACACCCGATGCATGAACAATGCAGTTAATAATCCAAAACTAAGAGGCGGATGTTGGTGTGCAGATTGTGTGATTTTGTTCGACGTGTATGCTGCAATTGAATAAAAAGAGATCGTATCACGAGTCAAAGTTATAAGTACCTTGTTTCTAATGTGAGGCGACACGGGGGCAAACCATGTGTCCTGCCTCTCGGTCTGGCAATGAGAGAAGCAAGAATTAATGAAGAGTCCGTTCTTGCTGGACCTCGAGAAGCTGGTGAGGGCTCTCAGCATTTGATACCGAAAATCTGCATTGTCGGATACATCATGCAACAAAGCTCACGTTATTGTGTTTCGAGCAATTGAAGCCAGCTGAAATGATGCATACTAGAGAGCATTCATTCTTCCAACATTGTATGAAGAGGGAAAAGGAGAAAGTTGTGAAGACGGCAATGAAATTATCCGAGCAGACCTTGCAGAAAATTAATCTGTGGGGCAGTACAATAGGCGTGGTTCTTTCTGCATCGACTCCAGTAGCCGCGAGGATCAGCTGATGGAGGAGCTAGGCTTGCCAAGACCTGATTAAACCGATGAAAATCATTCAGGAAACAGAAGTTCATGGAGGCCGACAACTATAGTGACCCGATGAACTAGTCCTCAATCATCTGTGAGGACGCGCATTGGAGCACATATTAAACAAGAGAGAACAAAATACAAATAGAAAGATTCGGTCGAATCGGAAAACTTGTTTTAAAAATGGGACATACCTGCCAGGTATCGTAAGCTGCATTCACGAGAAACAAGGGAGTCTTGACAGTGCCAATCAGATGCTGTGGAAAGAAGCACTGGAAAAGGAGGGAAACATTTGAATGACGGTATCACGATATCAATCGTGGAACCAACATGTGCGAAAAAACAAGAGAAGGAAAATTACTAAGGTAGGATTCAGACGATTGGTGCAGCTCCCCGGAAGGTTCTTTTGAACTCCCTGTAAAAACACAGAAATCCGCTGTTTCCTGAGTATGATGTTGCCAATCCTAAGTACAATCCAAGAGAACGAGCAATACAAAGATGCACAGTGAAATAAAACACAGGGCTAATGTGTGAATACGAATCACAGCCGTCCGACAGTTCAACGTGTTCCGAAATTCCAGGAAAAAGGTAACAATCACAGCCCAGTTCTTTACAACCTCGTTGACTATTTTTTTAGCACAGATGATTATCTCTCTTGCTTTTTAACTTTTTGGTCCATGAGCATGATTCTATTTTACCAGCAAAAAGAGCTGATTTGTTCATGAGACATAATGAATGGTTAGGCCCATCTTCAAAGTGGAAAGCTATCTTATGCAATAATGGAAGAACCACAAAAAGGGCACCTGTAGGTTAACCACTCCTCTGAACATCCTTCTTAAAGTGCGCCTCCCCGACACATCCATCCTGAAATTTTGCGACAAAATCAGCACAAGCATTTGGGAGCAAAGTAAAGATCTACAACTGTAGAGACGACAAAAAAGTCGGAGACTGTAATTACGCGTCGAGGAACATTCCACCGTCACTCAGGCACTTGACTCTTGTGTAACCAGAGAAAAGATTTCGGAATTCATCACAGTGCAGTATAGAAGCCACGCCACCCGCACTACACCCAGAAAGAAGAGCCTAGAATACCAAAAGATAAATAAGTAGGACAAAGAAGAACAGAAAAGCAGAAGGACAAAGGCTTCAGAATAAGTGCAAGAAGGAAGGAGAAATGACTTATCAAGATGCTTCATGAGAACCTGATTAGCATAGCGCATTCCTTTCGACATCAACTCTTCCATTGCAGCTGACCAAATGCGTTGTCCTCGAAAATATAATTGTGCTGCCTGAGACCACAAATACATGGAAGAAATTTCTCACTAAGCCACTGGTGTGATGGCATCAATGAGTATAAATGATGACTTGCATAAGAAACCCAAATAGACGTTATTTATGAGAAAACGAATTTGATTCCCTCAATAGTCTAGTCAAAGAAGCAAAGTCCACAAGAGTTTATGCAGCAGAGAAGTTAAGCCTATGAAACTTCAGGCAAATGAGGACACAAAAGAACAGGCAATAACAGCTTGAGATAGAAAGCAGACATAAAATTAAATTTTGATAAGTTGGTAAGGGCTTAAATAGAGCTACTAGGCAGCAAATGGTATTTTGTTCTCAGTAAACACACACAAAATAGGAAAAACGTAGAACTTAGAAGATGTAAAATTGAAATTTTTGTAAATCTGTATTTACAAATTTGTCCATTTACAGACACATTTGCAAATAGTTTACTTTGAATGTCAAATTGTTTGCAATGTTTGATCGCACATTGCAGAAAAAATCATTCAAAAACAGAATATGAATTAGCAGCGGTGCACATATATATAAATTCTGTTTGTTTGTTTTTCAAAATTTGTGTTCTTAGAAAAGGTAAAAGGACATTCTCAACATTCGCAGTCAAAAGCAATATCATCTGGAATATTATGAATTCACCATGCTGAAGCTAAATCTGAAGATTTGCATGCTCAAACGTTTGTACTGACCTGATTTTGACTGTCCCCACTAAAAGAAGCTCCGTCACAGTAACGGATTTTGACTCTGTTCCAATTGAAAAAATCTGCAAGGGTTATATTCGAATCCAGAATTGCTAATAAGTAACTCATGTGACAAGAGAAGAGACATACAGAACACTTAAAAAGAGTTGGATGTTAGACAAACTAAAGATGGTATTCAGAAATAACCAGGATTTTCAGCAGCTTTGTTGCTCAATATCCCAGTAAAGGGAATCTGCTGCTCCATGTATGTGGACGAACCACGGCGTGTCTTCTTACGGTAAACACAGTTTCTGATTGTATCACACCATCCTCCTCCCTATCATCCGCATAAGAGAATGCTCAAGTTCGAGTAAGAATTGAAATTGGTATCACAGAGGCTCTAAATTGGGAAAATTCACATGAATGTCTTTGCTTGTGAACCACTGTTCATAAACTCATGCGTAAATCTATCGAATGCTGCTCGGACAATTGGCTGAACTATTAAGCCTAATACTAATGAAACACTCCAAATCTAGTGCAGAAGAAGCACCAAAATATCCGTTATGCCAACCAATACATTTCCAACTCAAAGTTCATGCTTCGACCATCAAACCACACTCAACTCTGTCAAAACACTACCAACCTAGTCTCTTTCAACAATGAGAGCGACTGGTAAAGCAGAAAAAATCTAGCAGACCAATAAAAATGAACTTGCTGACCGAATTAATGCAAAAGGACAATATGGATCTGTATCAACAAGTTGCTGAATTGACAAACCACAATAGTGATTCCGTGGGGGAAAAGGGCTGACCCATTACTGCTCTGTGGAGGGATAATGACATACCTCCAACTGAATGAGCCAACTATTAGCACCCGATCCGTATCCTCGGTGGAGGTGATAACCTGGTAAGCTCCCATCAAGACAGACTGCATAATTCATGTTTAAATTCATGAAAAAACAATCCATTTATATATGTGTACGCGTGAGATTGATTTCATGTAAATTCAACTAGTCGTCAATAATGCAGCATCATGTAAATTCAATCTAATCACGAACTGATCCTAAGTTAGTTACTTTCACAGGCAACCAAAGCATCAACAATTCCAGTTGCATGCAATTTTTTCCCCTCTAAACAAGAAATGGAGCAACTTGCCTTGCAAACATATTTCCGAAGCTTGAAGCACCAAAACAGAGACACAAACCAAAAACTAGCAAAGGGAACTTTTGAGATGGGTAAGGGGTTTTTGCTTTACCTGCAATTTTTTTAATTCTTCGAACGATATAAAAAGAAAAAAGTATTTGAAATTCAAACTTCAAAATAAAAATATCAAAGCAAGAACTCTCTCTACCTGCACCTTTGGCAGCAGCACCATAAATAAGAGTAAGACCCACCATCAATGGCCTCCCACTGATGCCATATTCGGCGTCACCGTAGCTATAGAGCAGCTCTGTCATGTTCATGTCCTCATACCCATTTGCCCAATTCATAAACACCAATGCCATGAACATCACAGAGCCAAAAGGCTTCATCCTTTCCGCCGAACGCTATGATTCTCACTCTGAAACAAAATACACATACAGGAGAGAGTGAACTCGCGTTGCTTTATATAAGGAAATATCCAACCGCTCATTTAAGAGCACAGGCTTTTTTTAATATTTTCACTTGCTTTTGAGCTGGAGAGAGAGACAGACAGACAGAGAGAGAAGTAATGTCGTGTTGTAACAGTGATAGCAGCGAGTGAGATACAGCGGCAGAAATTTGGCGGTCCCTTGTTTTGAACCAGATATTTTATGTAGAGGAACTCTTTAGCAAAGACCAGTGTGCCATCGAATGCAGTCGGTGACCGACATCGAAAAGAAAACATCACCTGAAAACGACTGCAAAGTGCAAACAAATTGAGGGAGGTGATGAAGAAACACACCCATTTTTTGTATCGACATTTTTTTAAGACAAGATACCAAAGAGAAAAGGCTGAGAGACAAGACCGTAGCACGCAAGAAAACAGCAAGAGAGGCTGATTTTATTCACGTAGAAAAGAAAACATCAACTGAAAACGACTGCAAAGTGCAAACAAGTTGAGGGAGGCCATCAAGAAACACACCCATTTTTTTGATTGACATCTTTGGGGACAAGATACCAAAGAAAGGGCTGAGAGACAAGACCGTACGCAAATCAAGAAAACAGCAAGAGAAGCTGATTTTACTCGCACACAGAGAGAACGTGAGAGAGAGAGAGAGAGAGAAGCTGGTTCTGTGAGACCTTGTGGCCTGTAATCTCGCCGCTTGCCACTTACTGAATTTTCATGGACCGGGACATAACTGGAGTCTATACGAGGCACCATTATACCAGCGCGAAATATGCAATAATTGCGGGAAATGATGGTGGGGCTTGGTTGGGATAGGATAAGATGTCACATTTCTTGCCCAGTACCATTTATTTACATCATTGGAGCTTCAAGAGAGATCGAAAGAGGAAAAGGGAGGGTGTGAAAGGGAAGTCTTTTAATATGGTATGATATTATTTAGTCTTATTCCATTAAAGTCCAATTTATGTTTTTGAGAATTTTATTTCTCAAGGAAAAAGACATTTCCTGTGTGACTAATTCTTCCAATCTTTAGACTTACATTGTAAAAAAGCAAGCCAATCATGTTTTAATGAAGTGATTACGTACTGTGAAAAGAGTTTTTTATAATTTCAAAGTATGAAAAAGAAAAATGAAGAATTTATCTGGCTTGATATATGATATACATGGTGTATACCGTACATTTATTTAAGGTTGGTTATCTCTAAAACTAATTGGCAAGTTTAACAGTCAGACAAGTGGAAATTGGCAGATTAAAAAAATTGATAAATTAAAAGAAATGAAATAAAAGTGGGTAAAGAAATGTAAATAAGAATTGATAAACCGACACTAATGGACAACCTAATGCGAGAAAAACTGACTATAAAAATTGATTAATTTATATAAGAGTTGATAAATTTAAGACCTTTGAAAGAAAGAAAAATAAAAATTGATAAGTAACGCAAATGATAGTGGGTAGCCCAAAACTTGATAGTAATTTAATGAGAAAAAAACTTGGTAAGTTGCTTAAATAGAGATTGGAAATTTTTAATGAGAGTTTGTACTTTTAAGACACTAGTGAAAAAGGCAAACAAAAGTTAATAAAAGACAAGAACAATTAGTAATTTGCATTCTGTCAAAACAATTGGTATTTCTTTTAACAGCGATTCTTTTACTTTCACCAACTTCTTTGGCATGGAAAAAATAATCTTTTTTTTTAGGGGAATGAAGTAATAGAATCATCCGTCTATATGTGTCGGTATGGATGATACATATATTAATATTCGCATTAAAAATCCGAATATACCATGAATGAACTGAAAATGTCAACATGCAGTCATGTCGCAATTATGATTAAGCTCATTTCAAATGCATTTAACCGGGTGCTGGAGACACGGATTGTTCTCGAAAATCATTGGTCCTATCCAAAGGTGACTACCCTTTTTGGGTAAAAAATTAATTTTCCTTAAATTATCTTTTTCATTGTTAAGAAAAGTGATACAAACGGGAAAAAATAACTATGACTTCATTAGAAAAGTGAAAATAAAAAATTTAAAAGTACGAGCTAGAGGGAGAGGAACCTGCGGAGGGGAGGGCACCGACAAATTGGTGGTAAACGCTTTTTGCTCGGGAGATTTGAATGGGAGATTTGTTAGAGTGTCACTCTCGCTCCATCGCTCGGAAGACATCGCTATCACCATCGTCTGTAAAGCTTTGGAAGGAGATGAGAAAGTCTTGCTATTGATATGTTATGAATGGATGTAATGAGATGATGGAAGACGCCGCTATCGTCATCGTCCAATCAATATCACACACGTCTTTTTCTACAATTTTCTGTACTTTTTATAAACTTGTAAACTCGAGATTTTGAATCGATATCATATCAGAATTAGGTTTGTTGTAATTATGGTGAATTAATAGATCAACGAAATTGAGCAAAATGAGATTCATTTTTTTTAGTTCATGTATCTCATTAATTCATGTATTTTTCAAGTTTATATATCTTTAAAATTCATATATTTCTAGAGTTTATGTATTTAGTTGATTCTTATACCTGTTTAATTCGTGTACCTCATAACTTCTTAAACTCTATGAATAGATTTAAAATTCTTCATCCAAAGTATCACTCGAATCACTTGCATCTCTTCACTTCAATTTTTCTCTAAGCGTGCTGATCTCAAGAAGTGCTCAATAGTCTTATTTGTATGGTGCTAATTAAAATAGGTTCAAGATATTGTATCTTGAGAGACAAGGTAGTTTGTGAAGTTGCTTAAATTATTGGTAAAAACTAACCGCTTTAAGAATATTCAATTAACCATACCTCACTTTCTATTTAAATTTTTGTTGTCATTTTCTTGAAGATATTAATTTATGGTTACAACTATACTCTTCCTCCAATATGTCATTTATCCTATGATCTTCCAATTGGGTTTACATGCAATTCATACATAGGAGATCTCATTCCTTTTAGTTGGACATTTTAATACATATAACTGTCTCACCATAGTTATCTAAAAACTATGATTATCTATGCCGGTTGTCATCCTTAGATCTCATGGTGGATGGGCGAGTGAGCGTGTTAGTTAGAGAGAGATCAATGACCACCATCAATGTTAGCAAAATCAGCTCCAGAGGATCTATTTCAAAGAAAGAGACCTAGTGGCAGCTCGAGAGCAATAATCACTACCGTGACAGCCCGAGTATGGCGATTGCCTCGATGACAATCAAGGCAGGTTAGTTCAACCGATTTCCACCGCTCTCTCTCTTCCTCACACCCTTTCTCTCTCATCGCTCTCTTTCGTACTTTTTTCCCCTTGTTTTTCCTTAACCAATCCCCACGTAATCAAATGATAGTACCTCCAACTTATTTGAACGTAGCCTACTCGGAGAGTAGCATCGACCATAAGGTAACATTAAATTGTGCTCATTATTTGCGAAAGGCTGACGGTCCCCCTCCGAAATCCCGTGAAACATTTCATGGCAGGTGGGCCATTAAAAAACGTTGACATCTCTTCTTCTTTTTCATTTTTTTTTTTTGTGCATTGCTTTAATTTCAACTGAATTTGGAATATTAGTAGATTTTTTTTATTTCCTAAAAAATGAATAATTTAAAAAATGTTTTAAGGAGATATTATTTAAATTATTTATTTTTAATTCAATCATTGCGACATGTCCATCACTCAATCCATCGCGGTAATGTTCTCACGCGGACAAATATCAGGCTCCTTAATTTTCGGTCCTCGTGCCTTACAGCTGCTCTGCATGTCGGACTGAACAGCCAAACAATATGGGAAAGTTTAGGCCCCACCCCAGTCACAAAAATCAGCTTTGACATTGGGACTCATCATGGTTTGAAACTTTTCTTGAAACTTTGAATGAGAGGAGGGGTTTATTGGCCCATCGTGGAAATAAAGCAGGGGTTTTGAATTTTTTTTTTTTTTGCCCCCTTGCTATGGTTAATTTTTTAATTCTCATTTCCTTTGAATGTTTTGTTTGGATAAAAAAATTCCATTCCACGCTTTTTGAGGGCCTTCTAGGGGTCATTCGCCTTCCAAACCAGCTTCGCAGCCCCTTGGGCCAACCTATGAGGTTTTAGGCGATGGGCCTTAAGAACAAATCTCTCAATTCTTCAATTTCTATCTTCTAGTTAAGACATATTGGATGCATTTGGTAACATTTCTGTTAAAAAATTGTTCTAGAGAACAAAAATAGAAAAAACTATTTCTGCTCCAAGAAGAAACAATTTTGGAACAGTTTGGTAAACTTATTATTGGAATAGAAAAAGAACATAAACATGTTTGGTAAACTTGTATAATTTTTTGTTTATTTGAATTTTTTAATATTTTTATTTTATTTTTCCTTTTTTATTTTTTATTTTTTTTCCTTCCTTTTGGCTGGTCGTCGGCCTCGGCCATGGCCGACGACCAGCTGATGAGGGCCGACGGCCTCGCCTTGGTTGGGCCAGCTCAGGCTCACCCAGATCCAATGAGGCTGAGCTCGCGCAGCCAAGGCGAGGCCTCGCCTTGCCAGGGGCCAGCGACACTCTAGCGAGGTCACCGGCCCTCGACAGCCAATCGCCAATCATGGTCGAGGTCGATGACCAGCCAAAGAAAAAAGAATGAGAAAAGAAAAAGAAAATAAAGGGAAGAAAAGAAAGAAGAGAGAGAAAATTGTTTCTTTAAAGTGTTCCAAAAACAAGAAACAAGTTTTTCTTATTTCTTGTTTCTGTTCCAAATTTGTTTCCGAAAACAAAAAAATAGACTTGGAACAAAAACCAAACAAATGCGTTTCCGTTTTTTTTTTTTCCCGAGAACAAAAAAACAAGATTTGTGTTCATAAACAGAAAAAAGACACACAAATAAACACACCCATTGATTCATTTGCATGACATGGTCGCTTGAGATTGTATTTTATCTATGAATTACACTATCAAGATACGGACTAATCAATCACATATAATCACGCATCTCTCTCAATTTAATCTTTTACTTTTGATTGGTTCATTTTCCTTTGCACCATTATTGAGTGATATAATCACATAATGTAATACATTAACTTGGATGGAGTAGTGATGTAAGATGAAATTTATTCCAAATGAATATGCGTTCCAATTTTGGAAAAGCGGAATTATTTCCAAACTTATTTCCTTGGTCAAAGAGGCCCAAAACTTTTGAATCTATTCAATGGTGTCGTTGACTAGTGAAAAAATACATATAAATTTGGCGAAAATACTCCCATAAAAATTATAGTCTTTATCAGATTATCAATATCTTATTATGTGAGTTAATTTCAGAAAATTCCTTTCCTCATATACTAATATGTTGCCTAATGAAGTGATAGTGGTCATATCACAATAAATTAAGGAATGCCTTAAAATATTTGATGATACTCTGGAATGCGTGTTGTGGCATTACCTTCATATATATATATATATATATTATTTTTTAGTTTGATTTACAAAATTTATTAATACCCACCGAATTAGATTGAAAATAATTGATCGAAAATTTTGATAAGTTCCTTATCAAGACTTCAAAGAATTTATGGCTCAGTTTCTGACATGTGTTGGTAGAGAGTTGAAAAGTATAAAAAAGTATTGAACACGAGTTGAAATGTTCGACATGATATAAAAGTTATTGGGAATTGTCGGTGCTTCCTAGGTTACTAATTCCTTTCCTCACATATTGATATATTGCATACTAAAGTGATGGTTAATATATCACAATAAATCATGGAATGTCTTGAAATATTCCACGATACTCTCAAATGTGATGTGGTAGTAGTAGCTCTATAAGGCTTCCCTTTTCCCTCATGTATATATTAATTCTTAGTTAGGAGAAAAACTTACAAAATATATTAGTACGCATCAAATTGGATTGAAAATAATAAATCAAAACACCTCAATCACTTCCTCATCGAGACTTTAAAAAATCTAGGTCTTATAAAATTTTAGTAATACCTTTTATATCTTTTATCCGTAGGCCTTCCTCCTTATCCAAAATATTTAACCTAAGATCGACCCATTAATGAAAAAAATTCAAAACTTATGGTACAATGTTCGGATAGTTTATGTCTTAAAAGGGAAAACTTTCTCCAGTAAAGGTGTTAATTTTCAATGGAGTGTTTTATTTCGAGTTCTTCCAATGTATCCCGAAAGCCGTCAAAAAAAAAAAAAAAAGTTTTGGAAAAGATAAGCCCTCGTGCCAGTACTATTTTTTTATTATAAATTTGGAGGGGTTTTGGGCTTAAATAAAAAAAAAAAAAAATCTTCATCTTCATTATCATCGTCATCTTCTTCGTCTTCATTTTCTTCATTTTTTTTCTGGGCATGCACGATGATGCTAGCGAAAGCTCCTTCTCCTGCCATCAGCCTCAACTCCACACCCTTCACCTCCAGCTCCGTCGCGTACCCTTTCTCCTTCCGTCCCCGTCCCCTCGCCTCCCGGGCCCTCGGCGCTCGCCGCCGCCGCCGCCTTCCCGGCGGCGGGACCCGTAATTTCGCCGTCCGGTCGGGGGGCTACACGAGGACGCCCTTGGACACTCCGGGGGCCTACCAGCTGATCGACGACGAGACAGGCGAGCGGTTCATCGTCTGGGGCGGCAGCGACGACCCGGTCGACTCCCCGGCTCCGCCCGACGACGTCCTCCGGTGGAAGCCCGCGAGGAAGAGCGGCGGCGGCGGCGGCGGTTCTAGTGGAGGTGATGCTTCGCTGCGAATTGAGTCTTTGGTCATGTGGATGATGGGTAGTTTTTTGTTTTAAGATAATAAAGGGGATTTGTGTCTTACTTTCGCTATCTTTTTGGGGCGATGATTTGATGTTACTAGCGTACTCTCATTTGGGTTGCTGAGCTAAAAGTTAGGTTAGATTATATCTCAGTGATTGAGCTATACCTTGCGTAGTTTGCATTCAATTGTAGACGTGTTTGATGTGAATGAGCAAATTGAATAACTAATGCGGTCCGTTCTGATGACGAATTCCCTTTTATTTTTTGTTTTTGTTTTGGTGTATGCATTGTTGATAATTGGTACCTGAGCCGTTGGAACAACTCAAGCAATTTGTTATATGCATTTCGTGCTGTGCAAATGCCAAAGCTGAACCATTGTGTTCAGATGCATAACAAGTCCAACACTAGCCATGCTTTTGGAGCTTATTTGACTCGTGCATTCTTGGGCAAAAGATTTTAGTTTTCTTAGTTTGGCTTGAAAACGAATATATGCAAACAAGTTAGAAATTTCTCTCCCATTTCAATCTGTGTTAGATTTTCTCACAGCGTATTTAATCCCTCTGTGTAACCTGTAAAGTCGGAGCTTGGAGATGAATTTGTTTTTACATCGATAAAATGAATTCTGACAGTCATTTCTTCTTTTGCAGGCAATCATCATGGCTCAACGCTGCCAAAAGATGATTCTCCCGCAGCAAGTGTGAGGGGCAGAAGTTTTGGACGATTGAAATCGCAGAGAGTCAAAGCTCTTGCTGAAAAATCTTCCAAGCTAAAGGAAGCGAGTCACAAGGATTATGAACAAGAAATAGAAAATGTACCTTTTGATGTGCCTGATCTCTCTTATTCCAAATTGGACAAACAGGGGAAAAAGAAGGAAGCAGCTATCCTTGGACTTAAAGGAAAGGATTCAGGTGCCTACCGATCCAAAGCTGCCAAAGACGCTGCAGGGAGGACTTACAATGCAGATGTGGATCATTCAGTGCACCGAATGGAACCCAATAAACATGGCATATCTGCCACCAGAGTAGTTGGAACAGAGCATTCAGTTCGTAGTTCTAATGCAGATTTCAGAGGATGGGGCAGGGGCTTGTCCGTGGATGACTTTAGATCTGAGTCAAAAGATCTAAATTTGCATAGGAAAGTTTCCTCCAATAGTGACTTCTATAGTCGAAAGTCCTTTGAAGAATTGGGTTGTAGTGACTATATGATTGAATCTTTGAGGAAGCAGCAGTTTCTGCACCCCTCACATATTCAGGTACATCAATAGTATGACCTACTCAAAGTCAAAGGTTTCAACTTGTTGTTTTCTCTTTTTTGGCTGGTAAATGGAAGAAACTTGGTTGTTGCTCTCTTACTGCCTTTTTAGCTTTCAGTATACTATACTTGAGCAAGTTTTAATCATTTCCGCTATATGTACCATCTGCATGATATCCACATTGGGCTTTAAATCAATGATGACCTTGTTACTGTATAGTTCTAGAGGTAAGCCTGCATTTGTCATCGTCAATATTTTATCTGTAAGTGTGAATTTGGAGCTGATGAATGTGGAAGTCATTGAAGGGCCAACCCATAGCATCAGTTTTTGTCTTTTCCTTCTCATGGATATTGATAAGTAATTACATCAAGATGTTCTATCTACAACTTGACAAAGGAAGATCTTCTCCTAGTGTACTGCAACTCAGATTGATGCTAACTATGAATGACTGCAGGCAATGGCATTCAAACCTGTAATTGAGGGAAAGACTTGTATTATAGCTGATCAGAGTGGCTCGGGAAAAACGCTGGCTTATCTTGCACCAGTAGTCCAACGTCTCAGACAAGAAGAACTGCAAGGACTTAGCAAATCCTTCTCACGAAGCCCTCGAGTTGTCATTTTGGTTCCAACTGCTGAGTTAGCTTCTCAGGTTGGTAGTTGGTATCCTTATTTGTGCCTCTTCTTTTACCCTTACGTGCTTTGGCAAGCAAGTCACCAACTTTTACTAGTTTATGGCCATTTTAAGCTCTCATCCCATACTGTGATAGGCTGTTGCTTAAGCAGCAAATTTGCGGTAAAAAAGTTCTCCAAATTTTTTCGGTGGCAGTCAAGCTCGTTTGAACAACTTGTTGCCTATAATACTCAAATTGTCATCTCTTCTTTCCAAAAAAATAAAATATAGAGATTCCTAAGTGTTGCAATCTGAAAGATTGTTTTGGGATCCTGGAAAGACATATATACAATTTGAGTGGCACAGTTGCTTATATGATGTGCATAATCCATTCACGTGGCAAAACCGGTAATCTCCATGGAGCTGTTGAAAATGTAGGTGTTCTGAATTTGGAGACACTCTGTAGTTGTTTTACTTATAGTCATGCTTGTTTCTGATTACAAACTAAAGTAATTTTTTGTGCCCACATGAGTGATACTTAATATCTATAGTAAGTTTTATGCAGGTTTTGAGTAACTGCCGATCCATATCAAAGTTTGGGGCTCCATTCCGGTCTATGGTTGCCACGGGTGGTTTCAGGCAGAAAACGCAGCTGGAAAATATAGAAGAAGGTGTTGATGTCCTAATAGCCACTCCTGGTCGCTTTATTTTTCTCGTTAAAGAAGGCTTTTTGAAGTTGAAGGATCTTAGATGGTAAGCCTATGCATTGTATAATGTTGCATGATTGAGTTTGGGTGCATGAGCTAATCAAAATCATCGTCTTCTCATCTGTTTTTGAGTAATGAATGTGATTGTGCTACTTCTTTCTAGATTTAGTACTACCACCATGTATCATTACCATTCTTTGAGGAAAGGAAAATATTAGCAAAATTTCTATTCTTACCCTTACCTACACAGCTGAATCTTAATTTTCTGGCTTGAGTTATGGAGACCTTTGCTTTGATTTACAAAAATGCTAGATATATTGCTATTCGTTAGCCTCAATAGAAATCTTTGAGAAATGACCGGTGACAAATTGTGAAAGCTCCACTTGTCATATTGTTTGATATAGGATATGAAGGTAAAAAATATTTTATTAATGGATTTGCCTGCTAAGAATTTGAATGACATCAAAACCTGGATGGTTTTGGCATTCAGCAGATTTCAGTCCATGCTATGCTACATTTAAGTGGCTATAATGTACTCAGAAACAGAAGAATGGCATCTTTATACATATTGCAGATTGTTTTGCAACTTCTGCTATAATTTATGGCTTTACGGCACAGCGTGATTTTGGACGAGGTGGATATTCTCTGCAAAGATGAGGAGTTTGAAGCAGCTTTTCAAAGCATAATCAATTCTTCACCTGTCGCCACACAGTATCTGTTTGTGACAGCCACATTGCCGGTAGATATATATAACAAAATAGTTGAAATTCTCCCAGACTGTGAAGTGATCATGGGACCTGGCATTCATCGGACAAGCCCTCACCTCGAAGAGGTTGGTTTAAAGCTGTATTGTTCCCCTTCCATAATTTGCCAGCGGATACATTACTGTAATCTAATTTAGGCACACAGGATTCACTTTCGTGTATGTACATTTTTTCTGGATGCTTTTGGGCGATATATTACTCAAAACTAAGCTGTCGTTTATGCTCCCTAAAAGTGATGGAGCATGGTTACCTTGATGCTTTGGATTTGGGGGTGGCTTGTTACTGCATATGACGGGGGAAGAAGGGAAGTGGAATGAAATTTTTCCCTTGAATGACTCTTAGCACATATGGATTGATTGTCTATACTATTCTTATGGTCAAAAGCAGTCTATACTATCTAAAGATGCCACCAGCATTCTGTATGTCATTAAAACTACTTGGAGTTGAAGAGAAGGAGAAGGCTCTGAAATTTCATTGATCGTGCTGAGATGATTGTGGATTATATTAGGATCCTATCTGTTTTCTATTCTTTCCTCCATGTGCAGAAGAGTTTGTGCAGTTATCTCGAAAATTCTTTCTGTGTCACTTTGCCTGTTTGTTGGTTTTCAGATTTTAACTTTGTACAAAGGTATCATACAAACTAATTTAGGCTGCATATACTGGAGAAGGATTATTTCCGCAACAGTAATCCTAGATAGGCTAAGAGCTTTCTCATTCAGGTTGAACAGTTATCTCCTGTTATGTGAAATTGCTTTGTCCTTCCCCCTTGATGAACATGTTGCATAAATTTGCTCTTGTAGCTGACCAGTGGCATTCCTTCTATTTTCCTGTGAAGAAGACAACCAACCGAATACCATTGTTATAGAGGAAAAATTTAACTGTTAAACGTTTTGTCCAGTTTCTTGTAGATTGTAGTGGAGAGGAAGGCAGTGAGAAGACTCCAGATACTGCATTCCTGAATAAGAAGTCTGCTCTTATTCAGCTTGCGGAAGAAAGCCCGGTAACCAAAACAATTGTATTCTGTAACAAGGTATGTTGATATTTCAGTGTAAGCTGCTTGAAATTGATTCGTCATTACATTTACCTCTCTCCTGCCATCTTGCTAACTCCTGACCTGGAGTTTGAGAGATGGTTCTGAAGCCACCTGGATGGGGGACTCGTCATTACTTTTTAACTCATCCTTCCTATTCTCCATAAACAGATTGAGACATGTCGAAAAGTTGAAAATGCATTGAAGCGCATTGACAGAAATGGCGCTCGTACAAGAGTTCTACCTTTTCATGCTGCTGTTTCACAAGAGTTGCGGCAAGCAAATATGAAAGAGTTTGCTGCTTCTCCATCTAAAGATGTCTCCTTGTTTTTGGTTTGCACCGACAGGTATGTATAGTTGCTTTGTCTGAAACTAATCAGGCTATGCTTCTAGAGATATATCTGCTCAGCCGCTGAGCTTGATCCCTAAAAGTAAGCCTTTAATTAAACTATGCGTGGCCTGCCAAGACCCAGGCCTTCAGTTATCAGTTCAAACTTGCACAATTATAACATAGTCGGTGTCAATAAGAATTAGATGAAAATAGCAATGGCTGGGATAGGCCTTTTCTGTGGATTTTTCGAATTATTGGGCCTGTATACTTGCAACTTTTTGGGTATTGGGCTCAGCTCAATTGCATTGATGGGCAAGAGCTGAGCATTAGCTAACACTCGAGGCACTCACCTAGGTGCTCGGGCAAAGCGAGGTGAAGCCTCTGCTTCTCATCTCAGCTCGGGCAAGGTTTCCTCATTTGAGGTAAGCACCGGAGGTGAGGTGCTCCTCCTATGAGATGTTGCCTCAGAAAAGATCTGTCTAGCTTGACATTTTTTCTTTGACTTTTTTATTCTGTCCTTAGTAAAAATGAGGAAAATGACATAAATAGTCATTCAAGTTTAGCCCAATATGCAATGTGATCCCTAAACTTTCAATTTATTTAATATGATCTATGAACTTTTGGTACATATTCAAGTTTAGTCCCTAAATTATATGAAAATGTTCAATGTAGTTTCTACTTTTTAATTAATGAAATGACAATATTGGACATTTTCTTATAATTTAGAGATTAAGTTGAACATGTATTGAAAGTTTAGGAACCACAATTGAATAAATTGAAAGTTCAGGGACCACATTACTCATTGGGATAAAGTTTAGGGACCCTATTGAAATAAAATTAAAAGTTCATGGACCATATTGCACATCGGATTAAGTTCAATGATCATTTTTGTCATTATCCCTAAAAATAAATAAGAGAATAGGTAAATATCTTTTTGAGAGAGCTGTTGGAAGTGGAGGACAGCTTCTAGGCTCTAAGAAGCTGAAAGATCTTTAGCTTCTTTTTTCTCAAAATGGCCACAATTGTTCTCTCTTGTTCCATTGTCCTCCAAAGCTTGTGAGGAAGGACGGAACCAAAAAAATAAACAATGAATGTCAATCTACTAATCGTGTAATCTGTCCTTTCTAATTCTTTGTTAACTATTATACACTCACAACATCTTGCACCACTGCAGTATTTGTTACGATGCAGACCTCGATTAATGTGATTCTAAGTGTGAAAGACCTACTAATTTGCTTCTTGATGGATTAATCCCCACTTTTACTTAGCACCTCCCATCATTCAGCCTAGCGCCTGATGCATTGTGGTTCTTAGCCTCTTAAAGAGGGCCTGGTGCTTTTAACAGCACTGGCTGTGATGTGGTCAAATGAAAGGCGGCCGCTTTTAACTATTGGGGCAGTCACTGGACACATACAAATTTACCAAAGTCATGTCACTCTCATCTTTCATTAAGTATATGCAAGATCCTGATGAATTTTCAACTATATGGCAGGGCGTCACGAGGAATCGACTTTACCGGAGTGGATCATGTTATTCTCTTTGACTTCCCGCGTGATCCAAGCGAATATGTCCGCCGTGTTGGAAGAACAGCGAGAGGGGCTGGAGGGACAGGCAAAGCGTTTGTCTTTGCAGTTGGGAAGCAAGTTTCCCTGGCAAGAAGGATAATCGAGAGAAACCAGAAAGGCCATCCCTTGCATGATGTGCCCTCTGCTTATGAGTTGATGAGTGAGATGTTCATGCACTGAACGGGATCTGAGTTCATACCTGCAGTGACAGGAGGAGATTCCATTAGTCCATTCTTTTTTTCCTGCATATCACGGAGGAAGGGCGCGCGGCAAGAAGTGAAAACGTAAGGGGGGTTGTTTGGTTATAATCTGGTTCTCCCATTTTGCATCTACATGGAGGGGGGATCACAGAAGAGTCTATGCAATGAAGAGCTTGATATCAAGGTTATATATTTCAGTCTTTATTCAGTTCATTGTCGAGGAAAGTTGATGCTCTTGGGGATCGAGACTGAGTTAAGAGGTCTCGGAGGCCTGTATTGTCTGAAGTTGCACTTTGTTGATAATGAATATGCAATGATAGGAAAGTAGGGGACCATATCCCCTGCTGTATGGAATGAATTATATAAAATGACCTGCCATAGCGAGTTACTGAGCGTTAAGATATAAGACATTCAAGAACTTTATTTTGCATAGTGAACTTTACAATCATATTGAATAAAATTTGTTTGGTGATGAAATATTTGATGAAGCATAATAATCATAAGGAAGTACCTATAGCTCATCCTACTCCAGCACATTAGAAAGTTACGTAAGTGATAAGGGATCCGGTTTGAACGTTGACTAGTTGGTACTATGTTTTGAGGAGGCAGGCCTGACCTGCAAGCCTCGCGGCCTTAAGGTTATAAAGCTGGTCAATCCCTACTCCATGCGAATGGTGTGAGCGGGGAATGATAGGAGACGACCTGTTCATTAGAATTGCAAAAGCATTGTACCAAAGTGACTCAATTGCATTGTTGCCAAATGCTGTCTTTCTTTGGGCTCCTATCTACGAGTACGTAGTGAATACTTGAACTCGACCATATTTTCCACTTTCGAGGAAGGCTGTTCTTTTGTTTTTTTTTTAATGAGAGGGGAAGACTGCGGAGTTCTTTTTCGTAAAAATTCAGTGAATACTTCAACTTCAACATGCAAGGTTGCGTGTAAGTTTGTTGATTATATTCAGAGACAACTAATCACCAAGTGTTTAATAGCTATGTAAATCTTGGTGAGACTTCTATGATTTCTTGGTGAGATTTACATATTGTTTCGTAAGGAATTGTGTACACTACATACTATGTGAATTATTGAGTATAAGTGGTGGCTAAAAAATCATCGAAGTATTTGAGTGACTCGAGCGTATTTCTAACCTCCATAGTATCACTTGATCAATTGTGAAATCTTATGTTGCTCTCCTCATGTCCGAGATTATATTGACCGAACTACGTAAATTCGATTTCCAATTTTACTCTTCTATTTTTTTTTTATTAATGTTGTTATTCATTTTTTCTTTCGCAACAAAAATCAAGATAAACACGTATATTTTTAGTTTGACTTATATGCATATTCTTGTATTGGCTGATTTTTTTCTATCTAGTATTAACTTAGTAATTATGACATTCATGATATTTTACAAATGATACCTTGTCTAAAATAATGAAACAAATCCCAAAAAACAAAATGTAAGTGTTGAGGTGTAAATTTTAATCCATCTTGCGTGACTGTGCAGATCAAATTCTAGTTGTTTTGAAAGCAAAGATGATTATAGGTCCATGTATATGTTCACTTTACTTAATAATGAATTATTCATTTCCAAAAATTTTGTCCTACATGTTTTGGAGAAAAATCAATACAATAAAACTTTAATTAATTGATTAATAAGCATCCTAAAGGTAATTCCTTTAAAAGAGAAGCTTTGGTTATTTTGATTGACAAAAAGCCGTGGTTGTAGTCAACTTTTTCCTATCCAATCAAACATTTCATGGCCAATAGTGACGTTAAAGTCGCTTTTGGAAAAAGCCAAGGGAAAAGAAGACAACTATTGTCCTCTAAGAATTGGTAGTGGAGGGTCGATCTTATTGTAAGATTTTTGATACTTCGTGCATGCATAAAACAACGTATGGGCCTACAAGAAGTGATAAGATGACAATGGTCCCAAGTTCACAAAAGTTCATCCAATCAAACGTGGCATGTCCATTTGAAATGCGCCACGGTTTTGGCTAGGGACTTGTAGTGGAGGGTGGACCTTATTATAGAAAATTTCGCTACTTTATGTCTTAATGAAATAACATATGGACCTACAAGAAGTGACAAGATGAAGATGATCCCAAGTTCACAAAAGTTCACAAAAGTTCATCCAAATCAAATGTGGCATGTCTATTTGAAACGCACCACGTTTTCAGCTACAAATGATTCATGATGTTAGTGTTACTTTGGGGGAACAAAAGTGAAGGGAGACATTATTGTTCTTTAAGGACCTATAGTGGACTATGGACCTTATTCGTGTTTGAATAAAACAAAGGATGGACATGTGAGATGTGAAAAGATAAGATGATCCTAAATTTACAAAACCTCATCCCAAAAGGAGGGGATAAGAATGATATTATTGTCATCATTTTTGCGCCACATTCATTTTGATGCCAAAACTTTTCGACCAAGAAATCATCAATTCATATTTGAAGAAGTTTATTTTATATATTCCAATGTAGTCCTAATTTTTTTAAAATTTTTTTTCCCAATGTAGTTCTAGATCTTTGTATGAGTTTTTAATATAATTGTTCTACCTAATTCTCACCTAAAATTGCTAAAATGGCGCTCCAGTCATTGCTAGCATTTTATATGACACGCTAGCAATCTGACCTAGACAAATTATGAGTATGATATCTAGATACTATCTAATCACAAATTCCAACAGCATTTTCTTTTCGAGAACTAGCCTTATTAGCTTACCAATATCATTAAACCTGAATTGAGAATAAATTGTTTGATGAAAACAAGGATAAAATAAGAGATTTATATCATCATTGTAAATCACATTTAATCCTACCCCATTTGCCGTGCTTCTTAGATAAATCCTAATGATAAACACACCACGTCATTGTTGAAAGTGATTTATTTGGGTTTTTTTATTTATATATTGCAAGACCTTTGTATGATTAGGTATTATCGTGAGAAATGAATGCACAATAGAAAGAATGAGATAATTTAGCGCATAATTCAAGTGACGGGCAGGAGAAAAGCAATAAATAAAAGGAAAAATTATCGTGGGAGAGTTGGGATCTAAAAATTGACGGTAAAGGGTTACAGTTAACGAGTGCTGGTCGCTTAAAGTTAGAGATTCTTTGTCTTGCGTGATTTCTCTATTGCCGTCTCAACAATCTGTTAATACATTCAATTACAAGTTTGTTGAATGAGATACTAATTACCGAATCATGGGGACACAAATAGAGACCAAGGATCTCATCCCCTCGAGAAGTACATGAAAACCTGAAAGACCGACCTATACGCAAACTTTGTAAACCCGTTTCTAATCTAATACACTAAAATGAAATAGTTGACCCAGTCGTTGAACATAAACAGGGCAAAGTAGCCTTCCAAGGATGCTTTTGCCCTTGCGTTCTCCCACCTTCAAGCTTTTTTTTCCTCATTTTTATGTAATTGTCTAAAAACTATAAAATTTTATTTAATTGGCAATCCTTGGCACGAAAAACAATGATAATAAAAAAATCTCAACAAAAAACCATTATGTTTTAAACTTACGTTTATCTGATGTGCGTATGCTATAATATTGATTTTACATAAAAATGCTAGGTTGATCTTCCAATGAGATTAGTAAGTAGGTCATATTCACCGTCAATAAAAATATATCACATCACTTTACCAATTTAGTAAACTATTGGTGGGTCTCCCAGTATTATCTTATGTTATTTCTCTCTATTCTTTTTGGTTCCGTGTGCTAGTTAACTTACCAGAGATGGCTGATTTATAGTTTGTGATAGCAAATGTGATAAAAGAACACCAAATTTAGATGGAAAACCCTAGCGGAAAAAAAATTATGGAGAGAGAAGAAACAAAATCCATTATAGGAAATCAATGATTACAAAAAGTGGCTAAAAAATAAAGACTTTTTCTATCTCAACTTCTTAATCTAATAACTCAATAATAATGATATTTATATTGCTCTTAATCCCTAATGTTGGCCCAACTCCATAGAGAATTCAAGACATACTCAATTGATTCTTCTTGTTGACAACACAATACTCTTTTCAAAAGATTAAGAGATGTTGAAATTCTGACACCTACCTGCTCGATGAAACCCCCTCATTTAGGATTGGGGGGGGTGAAGGGTGGATGGGGGTGGGTGGGGGTGTGGTTGTTCGGTCAAAAAGACTAATCACAATGGACAAAGGTGCGCAATGCACGTTGCTAATCAAGCAGTTCTTCAGAAGCTGCCATGTGATTGCAAAAGCCAGATTTTGGAGAAGGTTCTCCCAACAAGAATGTTTACGCATTAAACATCAACAGTTCACAATTTCCACAGAAAAAGCCACAAAAAGGTTATCCTTAATTACACTTATCTTTTAATAAGTTTCGATAGAAAAAATTATTTGCTAACACGAATGTTTTTTTATGGACAGCAAGAAAGCTACATTACTTAGGTAAACTCTAAATTCATAGAGTACCCTATTATTTTTATGAGTTAGGCAAGAAGTGGATTAAAACTTGTTGGAAACATAATAATCAAGTATTCTGCATCTAGCCTAATGAAAAATTTGAAGAATGCAGACATACAATTCTCCTTTATGCGTCAATTATTTAACCATTAGAACTCTAGAAAGGTAGAAGGCAGTTTTTTCCCGGATCTTTTCTAAGCACCGAGTTGACGAAGACTAGTAGGAAACTTCAAGGTAAATTCAGACACCAAGCAATGACGAAGACTAGTAGGAAACTTCGATGTAAGTTCATACATGAATCAATTGTTCTCCTTTGCTGACTTTTCCGAGACCTGTGCACACAAACAATTCCATGCCCCGGATTCAAGTACCTAGGAAGCATATGCTTGACCTCTAAGGAATGTGCACTCGACCTGAATGAGAGCAAAACACATTCACTTTACCTTAAAAATATGCGACTTATTGTGAAGAGGGTGTACTTTGCCCTAGAGAGAATGCACCTTCTCTAGGATAGGAATGCATTTCAATAGGGACCTGTAATTTCTCTATAAATAAATATCTTTTGACACCCTGTTTTTATAGGGCATAATTGATTAAACTTATTGATTTGTCCACGTTTAATGAAAATTTAGTGGGTGGACAGATCATAGTTAGGTACTCTCACTGTTCTCCTAACTAAACATAAGCATATGTTATTTGGTATTGCAGCCCTGAAATTTCAAATTTTATTTGACCTTGAGATGCATGAACCATTTATGATTTTTTTTTTCTTTTTAGTGATCAAGTGGTGTCTAAACCAACTTTCACACACTTCAATTAGTCCACCATCCCAAGCCATCATTCATCATTTGTTATGATGTGATGCCATAGCAAAATCTACAATTTAGGGATCTGGTTATTTTTGCACTGCTAATGTAATATTTATGCACACTAATAATAATAGGGCATGAAATAAGTATATATCAAATTCCACCTATTTGAATGGCTGGTGGGCATATTGAAGCTAGGTAGCTCTTCTCTTCTTGGGACAAAACAATAAGCATATATGTATTTTTTTTTACCCATGGACCAAATAAAACAAGGAACCTTTGTTATGAATATAATCATTGTTGCTTGGCAAAAAGGGGGAAAAAACAAATTGAAGCTTTAAGGTTTGCAATTTAGTTCGATCTATAGCCACCTGGTTTATTTTCCATCCAATCCAATCCGATTGTGTATTCCTAGCAGAGCATATCTAGGTGACAACTACAGAATTTAAGAGAATATAACCTTTTTTCTTCTTTCTGGCCACCGTTTAAAAATGGTTTTGCTGTCTAGTGTTTTTAGACACTTGTTCAGTAGTCAATTACGAAAATTTGAGAGATTTCAATGTATTGGGCTTTCGTGTTACGTGGAATAGTGGCTGGGATGCATATGATTGATGATTAACGATGATCCAATTTACATACATTCAGTTTAGGTAGTAACAGCTCATTTATTTGATGACGGGATGGGGTTCGGGAAGCTGCATCAACGAAGCCATGCGATGCAAGACGATGGTGGATGGGTGCATTTGGGACTTTGTGTGATGCGAGTGGTGAGAGAGAATTGACGAACGATGATAAAGCAGAAGTTTCGGTCCCACTTCTTTACCTTCCGAGCCTTCTTTGGTGGCTTTAATGATGGCCAAGACTTGGTGGTTCCACGTCCGACCAACTTGCTTCTGAGAAATTGAGGCAACTGAAATGAAATTAAAAATCAAATGAGACGAGATGAAATGCAACGGCAGCGTCTTCCGAGAAAGAAAGACCAAGAAAACGATAGGAGAAAGCCAACAAACGAAAAGACAGAGAGAGAGTGATGAAAAAGAACAACGGATACTGAAGAGGAAGAAGAGGAGGAGGGAAGATGGTTGGGCCGATGCAAAAGTCTTTCGACGCGTGTTTAGTGGTGCTTAGAGCTTCTCCCCGACGGGGTAGGGTATCAGTGTTCTGCTGTATAGGTGTAAAAAACAGAAGGAAGGTAATGTAGCCAGTTCATAGTTTAGCTAAATTTGCTTTAAATGTGAATCCCTTTGAAAAGATCTGCTCATGTTTTCAACTTGTGTTCGAGTGGGTTTACATTCGTTTGAAATCACATTAAAGAAAGCTAACATAAGACGATGCTGCTAGTCTTGGCCCTGTTGCTTCCTTGTATAGCACACCTGTCATAGACAATCAATTCCACCATCTCATAATGCTGCAACAATGGGAAAAACATAGCACTCAAGCACAATAAAGAACACCATAAAATATTAGGATCGTTATTGGGAATCACAGTCAATCGTACCCTATTAATTACAATAAGTTCAAGAAATGATAAAAACTTGAAATTCCTAACATTTGATGTTGGAACTTTGAAAAAATGGTGGCATTTTAATCATGTTCTCATTATCAATTGACCTTTTCTAACTCCCTCTGTAAACGACTTGACTATTATGGGTGTATTTTGGTCGTCTTAATTAACTGATGTTTGATTAAAAATAAAAATTTGATTAATGTGAAGATCCTATATATTTTCTCATGTTCAATTTTATGTTTGAAAGATGATTGACATTGTTATGCACTATACCATATTGTTAATGCAATGGATATGTTCGAGTCTGAACTACTTAAGCTATGGAAAGAAATAGGGGAGTAGAGTATCAAAGTAGTGAGACAATGAGCCGATTTGTTGAACTTTTATCACTGGTGATGGTTAGGGCTCTCCATTTGTAGAGATGACAAAGCTAGATGATTTTTGGAATAATCAATTAGATTGATACACCAAGTGATATAGTATACTACAAATGGACCTTCAAACAAATGGATCATATGTAGCATATTAAGAAAAGTTCAACACATGCATAGTATTCCAATTTAATCAATCAATTAGACTATACTTTTTAATGTTTTGCTGGAATATTTTGCTGGAGAGCATTATCATTTGTTGATCATCTAAAGAGCCGTACAAGAAGAGACCATTTGTTGGAAACGAGAGGATGGGATTACTCTTAATCGTGGCCTTCCCTAGAGTTAGAGTAGAGTATGGATCAGGGGCTGCACATAGCATCAAAGGCTAAGTTGCAACCACTAGATAGATGATCACTGCTTCAATTTTGAGTCAAGGCACAAAAGGGTCAATTGCTCTAAATTGGGATTTTTTAGATGGGAACTTTCATTAAATTTGAACAACGGTGAAAATAATAGAAAAGTCTCATCTCTATTTCACAAATAATTGTATTGGACAAGATCTAGTCTAGATTAACAAGTTCTTACAACCATAGAAAGCGAACATTGACTTTCCAGATAATTTCAAAATTAAATTGATGGAACAATAAGAACATTATGAGTATCTCATCAACATCGACTCGCTTAAGGGGCATGCTCCTCATTGAAAGAGGCATGTTTCTAATTTAGATGCTAGAAGGAGTTCACTCTTGATTATAATGAGTGTTCGCTTGATTCTAAGAAGGAGATGCACTTTGGCCTTTAAGGATTATGCACTTAATGTGAACAAAATCGTGCAAATCACTGTAAAAGAGTGAGCAATTTATTGTGAGGGGGGTGCACTTCGCCCTAAAGAGCCTTGTCATTTCTTTATAAACAATTATCTCTTGACGTCCTGTACTTAGCTGGTTCAAGGTATGGGGACAGACGACAACAAGAAGTACCGTGTGCGAAGGAGAGGAAGAAAGAATCAAACATCATTCTCTCCCTGCCTTCTCCACCATTCCTAAATGCAGGGCCCATGTGCAAAGCATGGAAAGAACAACAATAACATATGAACTACAAATAAAATAGCAAAGAAAAAAATTGAAAAGTATTATACCTGGAGAGAGAGAGTAATATATAAATTATCTGTGCAAAAGACCAATGACCCCATGGGCATTATGAAAGTTTGATTCCTTGACTTACGCGTACGTCCTGCCATAATTACCCTTCTTTTGATGCTTTGCACATGGGGCCTGCATCCGGCAATAATGAAGAGATTCCTTGCCTTGCGCGTATGTCCTGCCATAATTACCCTTCTTTCGATGCTTTGCACATGGGCCCTGCATCCGGCAATAATGAAGAGGATAGACAGAGGATGGCGTTCGATTCCTTCTTCCTCTCCTTCGCTCAATAATTCTTGTCGTCTGGCTCCCACTTCTTGAACCATCCCTTGAACCGCATCCTCGTGCTGACTCACTTCTTCAACCATCCCTTGAACCTTATAATTAATTTAATTTATCAATTTGGCCATCTTTGGATAAAATATTTATCCGTTGGACGAGTTGTAGTTAGGCTGACAAAACAATAAACATATTTTAATATGGGCCCACCAACCAAATAAAATGAGAAAGCTTCATTATGGGTATAATCATTATAAAAGGGGAAAAATAG
Organism: Eucalyptus pumila; assembly: GCA_016097595.1. Lineage (NCBI taxonomy): Eukaryota > Viridiplantae > Streptophyta > Magnoliopsida > Myrtales > Myrtaceae > Eucalyptus > Eucalyptus pumila. The sequence continues at coordinate 27,249,260 of CM027847.1, read as the reverse complement.
AAAATGGTGCTGGAAGGTTTGCAATTTAATTCGATCCCGGACCACTTAATTTTTTGCCACTAATCTAATGCATAACGTATTTTTCAGAGAGCAAAGCTAGGTAGCAATGACAGTAATTGAGAGAAAGTAACAATTTTTTTTAGCCATTATTTAAAAAATTAACTAGTCTTTCTGGACACTTGGTGACCAGCTAAGTAAATTATACAGTTTTTAATGCATTGAGTTTTCATGTAATATGGAATAATGGTTGGGAACTTATATGACCGATGTGCGAGACTGTGTCAATGAGACGATGATGCCAATGTCTTTGTGATGCATGATGATGCTGGGTGGGTACAAAAAATGAGTGGGAAAGAAATTGAGAGAGCAGCCTTTTGTCTGATTCCAGCCTTTCGGCCGCTTTAATAATGCCAAGACTAGGGTGCCATTTTTGACCAACTTTCTCCCATTAAATCAAATCAAGTGAAATCAACGATGAGAGATTAAGAAGGTGTAGAGATTCGAGTGCAAACGAGAACGAAGGGAAGTGTGAAGGAGCAATCGGCGGAGAAAAAAACAAAGCAACTTTTTTTCAGGAATATTTAATTATCATAGGCCGAGATATAGTAAATAGAGACCCAAATGACGAGGATGAAAAGAGGAGATGGGGATGGACCACGGAGCACTGTAGCTTAACCTTAGTTAAGACCTTAACTAAAATTCAGTCAATTACTTGGGAAGCTGAAAGCTTGGTAGCAGATTGCTCCAAGTCGTCACCGGCCAAGGCTAAATAACAAAGAAGCCTGTCTCCTCAATCAAGACAAGAATAGCGGACTTATAAACAATAGAGAAATAGCAAGTAATAGCAAATGTGATCTATAAAAAAGTGTCTACTTTACTGGCCAGAGTCACCACCATCAATGTCTAAGTCTCAGATCTTTCCACCACCGCTAAAGGATAAACATGAATTGAGCACTAGTCCTAAATCTATTTCTTGGCCAAATTAAAATACTTAGGACTGAGATTACACAATTATAATAAGTTCAATTTTTTGTTGGTAATTTTTCCCTATGAATGAGAGGATATATTATCACGAGAAGTATGCACTTGCTTTTAAAAAAGTGACTGATTTATTGTGGGGAGAGTGCACTTCACCCTAAAGGGCATGCACATTATTGAGGGTAGGATGGCATCTCGACGACGACCTTATAATTTCACTAAACAAGTATATTTTGGCACTAAGAAACGGAGGCCAGACAACAAAAAGTACCTTGCGAAGGAGTGGAAGAAGGGATCAAACATCAAAGAACAACAACATATAAACTAAAATTTTATTAAAATCAAAAGTAATATACATGGAGGGAGGGAGGGAGGGAGGGAGGGATAAGTTATTTGTAGAAAAGAGCAACGAAAACAGGGAGTAAGATATAAATTATAAAAGTTGGATTCCTTGGCTTAAATAAGTTATTTGTACAAAAGAGCAATGAAAATAGGAAGTGAGATATAAATTATAAAAGTTGGATTCCTTGGCTTAAATTAGTTATTTGTACAAAAGAGCAATGAAAATAGGAAGATATGAATTATAAAAGTTGGATTCCTTGGCTTCTGCGCATGTCCTGCCATATACTCACCCTTCTTTCTATGCTTTGCGCATAAGGGCCTGCATCTGGGAATGGTGAAGAGGGTAGTGAGAGAATGACGTTTAATAAATGAATTATTTGCTCAAAAAGAGCAATGAAAATAGAAAAGTAATACATGAATTATCAGTTTGATTCCTTCGCGCATGTCCTGCCATAATCACCTCCGCCTCTTTCGTTGCTTAGCACATGAGGCCTGCAACTGCACAAGGTGAAGAGGGTAGATAGAGAATAACTTCTGCAACTCCACATAAGGTCCTCTCCCATTTCTTAAACCCTCCTTAAACGGTGTCCTCAGGCTAACCCACTTCTTGGACCACCGCTTAAACCTTGTAATTAATTAAACTTATCAATTTGTCCATCTTTGGATAAAATACTTACCTCGTGGACGAATTGTAGTTAGGTTGGCAAAACAGTAAGCATATTTTAATATGACCCGCGGACTAAGTAAAATGAGGGAAGCTTCGTTATGAATATAATCATTATAAAAGGGAAAAAGAAAATGGTGCTTGAAAGTTTGCAATATAATTGGATCTATGGCCACTCAATATTTGGTTGCTAATCTAATGCGTGATGTACTTTTTAGAGAGCGAAGCTAAGTAGCAACCATAGTAGTGAAGAAAAGCAACATTTTTTTTCTTTCTAGCCATTAGTCAAGAATGATTTTTTTATCAAGTATTTCTGGACATTTGTTGAGCAATCTACTGAATAATTTTTGGAGCTTTCAATGCATTGAGCTCTTATACTACGTTGAATAATGTTGAGACTCATATGATGAATGGTCCCTATCGTATTTGCTCTACATAAACTAAAATTTATGTAATAACTTCTTTTTTTTTTTTTTGGTAAGAATAATAACTTCTTTTTTATAAAGGGTGCATCAATAAAACTATGATGCCATATGATTTATGTGATGCATGATGATGGTGGATGGGTGCGTTTGGGAATCATGTGATGTAAGTGGTGAGAGAGAGCTGATGAACAATTATAAGAAGTCTTGGAATTCGGGCCGACTTCTTTGCCTTCTGAACGTTGGGTGGCTTTAATGATGCCAAGACTTGGTTCCATTTCCGACCAACTGGTTTTCGGGAAATTAAATCAAAAGAAATGAAATTAAATGTGATGGTATGAGATGAAATGTAACGGCGGTTTCTTCCGAGAAAGGGCAACGAAAAAACAAAGCGACGCGTGAGAGAATGATGATAAAAAACGATGGATACCGAAGGAGAGAAGGAAGAATGGTTGTGCCGAGGAGATGAAAGAGCAAAACAGATTTGAGAGCAGAAAAGGATGAAGGAAGGGGAGCGTGGAGGAATGGAGTAAGAAACACTTCAACTTTTTGTTGGAATATTTGATTATCAACGACCGAAATCCAGTTTTAGCAACCCAACTATTTTAGAACCTTGAACAAAGACCCAAGGAAGAAAGAGGAGATCGCTTTGGGCTATGGGGGAAAATATAAGGTGCATTTAATACACCATGTATTATACAATAAACCATAAATGGATCTGGCAAATTCGGGCCCACTTATGGAACTCGGTAATCTAACCTTAGTCAAGAACTTATCTGAACATCAACACTTCCTTGGGAAGCTGAAGATTTGGTAGCACACTGCCAGCCATTAGTCGTCATCTGGCCAAAACAAAATAAAGAAAAAGACGGTTGCCGGTCACCTCAATCGAGATGAGATTAGTGGACTTATAAACAATTGAGCAATACCAATGGATCACCCCTAAAAAGGTATATATATAATCTCATAAACAATTGAGCAATACCAATGGATCACCCCTAAAAAAGTATATATATTACATTTTCAGCATTTTGTCTTTACTTTACGAACCAGTCACCACCACTACTAACCTGAAACGAAAGTCATCTCACAGCTTAAAAAGTCTTTGATTCACGCTATCTGTTGTCTTGAAGATAAAAGCACTTGTCCACCCCCAAACACCGAACCAAACACCCCCCTCCCCGCCAACCCAAACAAAAGGCTCTATACGATTTGTTTCGATCCTTCTGGGCACTCTCGTTTAATCCTCCGCCGCTCGCGAACCAAGCCATGCCTTTCACAGAGCTCTTTCTTGCCGCCTTAATTAAGGTGCTGTTTGATAGGCTGACCTCTCGCGAGCTTCTCGACTTTGCACTTCGCGAGGGTGTCGATACGCTGCTGAAAAAATGGGAGGGGATGCTGGTCAGCATCATCCAGGTGTTGGATGATGCAGAGGACGGGCAACTCAATGGTGATCTCGGAGTGAACTCATGGCTCAAAAATCTTAGGGACTTGGCCTACGACATTGAAGACTTGCTAGATGAGTTCACCATAGAGTCTGCGGAAAAAAACTCCGAGGCACGCGGCACAAGCAAGGTGTGTTCCCTTCTTCCGAGTTGTTGCTTCAGATTGAGCCCGAGAGCATTTATGTTCGATCATAAAATGAGATCCAAGATAAAAAAGATGGATAGTAGGTTAAAGAATATCATCGCTCAAAAAGATATCCTACGCCTAACAGAGAAAAATGGGAAGCGACTAGCATACCGACAAGTGGATAACTCGCTTCACAATACAAGTTTGCCCGAGTCTCATTTTGTTAGCAGGGGTGTCGAAAAAATGGAGATCCTCAAATTGCTAACCGTAGAAGAAGATGATGATAGGACATGTGCGGATCTAAAAGTGATTCCCATCGTAGGGATGGGGGGTATTGGGAAGACGGCTTTGGCTCAAGAAGTTTACGATGATGCTGGAGTTACCAAGTATTTTGATGTGAAAGCATGGGCTTGTGTTTCCGATGATTTCAACGCGCATGCTATTACAAAGAAGATCCTTGAGATAGTGAATGACCAGTTGCCCTGTGAAGGAAAGGACCTAAATTGGCTTCAAGGTAAGCTCAAGGAACACCTTGAGGGGAAGAAGTTTCTTGTCGTTCTAGATGATGTTTGGAATGATAATTATAGAAATTGGACTAGCCTCTTGAAGCCTTTTCAATCGGGAATGAAGCGAAGCAAGGTCATTATCACAACTCGTAATTTTCGTGTTGCTGATATAGTCCGTGCTCGGCCCTATATTCTCGAAGAGTTGTCGCTAGATTCTTGTATGACTTTGCTTGCATTTCATGCTTTTGGAGTTGAAAATTTCGATGATCATCAAGATCTTGAAGTGGTAGGTATGAAAATAGTGGAAAAATGTCGAGGGTTGCCATTAGCCGTGAAGACTTTGGCTGGGTTGTTGAGCTTTAACTTCAATGTCAATGATTGGGAAGCTATATTGCATAACAACATTTGGGACCTGAAAGAAAGTAATGATATCCTTCCGGCCTTGACACTTAGCTACCTCCATCTCCCTTCAAATTTGAGGAGATGTTTCGCTTACTGTGCTATATTTCCCAAGGATTATGAAATTGAACGGGACGAGTTAATTCATTGGTGGATCGCAGAAGGCTTGTTGGAGGGAAAAGAAGGAAAGAACTGTTGGAATGCAGGTTTGAAATTTTTCAACGAGCTAGTATCTAGATCGTTACTTCAAAAGTCAAGTAGCAGTGAATCACGATTCTTGATGCATGATCTTGTGAATGACCTGGCAAAGCTAGTTGCCACTTCAACTCATTTTAGCTCGGGGGATTTTGAGCATAGGGGTGGTCAAAATAATGCCTCTTTAGCTCGTCATGCCTCATTCACTTCCAGTGGTAGCATTGTGGTAGAAAGATTAGAGATATATCATGGAATGAAGAGACTTAGGAGCTTCATATCATTAGCGAAGGAACCTAGTTATAAGTCTTATTTGTCCAAGAAAGTGTTAGGCGACTTGTTATCTAAATTGAAGTATTTGAGGGTGCTTTCGTTATGTCACTATCATATCAAAGAGTTACCGGATTGCATTGGCAAATTGAGGCACCTCAGGTGCCTCAATTTGTCGTATACTGACATTGAAACACTTCCAAAGTCAATTATTGCATTGTACTACCTAGAGGCCTTGATGTTGCGAGGATGTCAAAATCTTATTGAATTACCAGAAGGTATGGAGAAATTGATTAATCTAAAATTTCTCGACTTGATTGACACTTTAAGGCTAAGAGCAATGCCGTTTTATATAGGTAATTTGAGGGGTCTTGAGATGCTATCCAAATTTGTAGTGGGAACGGAAGAAGGGTTGAGGTTGAAGGAGTTGAAAAACCTAGGGAACCTTGGAGGGGAATTGTGCATCTTTGATTTGCATAAGGTTCGAGAAGCCAAAGATGCCATGGAAGCCAATTTATGCATGAAGGAGGGAATATGCCGGTTGACCATGCAATGGTGCGAAGATTTTGAAAATTTCCGGAATGAAAGGCTTGAAGCAGAAGTCCTTGACATTATTCGCCCTCACCCAAACCTTGAAAATCTCACAATATCCTACTATGGTGGCTTAAAATTTCCGTCATGGTTAGGAAGTCCCTCATATGTTAAGATGGTGCATTTACGTTTACATGGGTGCTGTCGGGCCGAAGAACTAGTCTCATTAGGACAATTATCTTCTTTAAAAGAACTATACATCGAAGGACTAAATGCAATACGCATGGTAGGATCTAAATTTTATGGAACCAAAAGTCCTTTTCCGTCCTTAATGATTTTGGAATTCAAGGACATGCCATTGTGGGAGAACTGGTCTCATTACTTTGGCACTAAAGAAGTAGGAGTTTTATTCCCTTGTCTTGAGCATCTGGTCATTCGGGATTGTCCTATGTTGATTGGAAGATTGCCTAGTCAATTGAGCTCCCTCAAAAAACTAGAAATCAGCTCTTGTCCGCATATGGATGCTTTGTCCTCTATCATTAGCCTTTCATCCCTCAATGAATTAAACTTTAGAGGTTGTAATGAGGGGGTGCTGAGGAATTTGGTAAACCTGACATCTCTAACTGCTCTTGTAATACAAGATGTTGAATTAACTTGCCTAAATGATAGGTTTACAAACTCCTTGGTCAATTTGGAGAAGTTGGAGATGGAAAGTTGTAAAAAGTTGATGTACTTGTGGCAAGAGAGAGATATAATTCGAAATCTCGCTTGTCTGAAGAGCTTAGTTGTCAAAAGTTGTCCTGAATTGATATCATTTTCATTTGGAGAAGGAGATATAGAGTTGCGCAGCAAGTTGGAGACTATGGACTCACCGAATTGCATCAATTTGGAAAAGCACCCAAGCAAGATTCACACCCTTTCCTCTCTTCAAGACTTGACCATCGACAAGTGTCCAAAACTTGTGTCCTTCCCCAAAATAGGTACGTTGGCATCATTAATATCATTAACTATTAAAGATTGCAACTTGCAATCTTTACCTAGAGGATTAAGTATTCACATGGATGAACCAAGTAGCGGCAGTGAAAATCACAGTGACATGACGTCTTGTTTGCAAGAATTACGAATTGACAAATGCGATTTTCTACCAGCCTCTCCATTCAGCGAGAGTAAATATTTATCTACGACCCTCAAGACACTTCGAATTGGGTATTGTATGGGAGTGGAGTCGCTCGCGGATATACCTGTAGACCGTCTTAAATCACTTCAAACGATCGAGATCATCGGTTGTGAGAACTTGAGAAGCTTACCACAGGGGCTGCACACACTTCTTCGTCTCACTTCCTTGCGTTTGTGGAGCTGTCCTGCATTGGAGCTGGAGTGCTTCCCTCCTCTTCCTCCCGAAATCTCGTCGTTTGAGCTTTATAATTGTCCGAAGATAAAATCGTTACCTAATCAGTTGGATCGACTCACGAGTCTCCAAAGTCTGCAAATTAGTGAGTGTAAGAATATTAGACGCTTCCCCGATGGAGGATTGCCGCCCCAGCTACAGAAATTGGAAGTGACTTACTGCGAGAATATGAAGCAGTCAGTGAGGGAGTGGCTTACCCCTCTCACCTCCCTTCAAGATCTGTGGATCGATGGCAGCGCAGGAGAAGTGGGAGAGGAGGAGGACCTTCTGCTTCCGCTCCCTCCGTCTCTGCACAATCTCATAATCCAAAGGATGGGGAATGTGAAAAGATTGTCCAGCAGTCTCCCCCCCTTTCTCCAGATCTTATTCATCAACGATTGCCCGAAGCTGAGGAAGTTGCCCGAGGATGGCCTCCCTCCCTCCCTAGAATATCTCTGCATCACAGGATGTGGGTTTTTGGAGAAGCGATGCAGGAAAGGGACCGGCAGCTACAGATGTGGGATTCTGGAGAAGCGATGCAGGAAAGGGACCGGCAGCTATTGGCCCCTCATCCGCGAAATCCCACAAGTCACATTGGGTGATTTCGACGCCGAGCCAATTATTTCGGACTCTGAATATTCAACATGGGAAGAGATTTAGGGTACTTTTAATATCTGAGCCCTTGGCCCTTTTTGAAGAGGGACGGGGTTCGTATTTCAGACTCCAAAAATTTTAGATCATCGGGTAAAAGCTGAAGCTTCTAGGCGTCGAAAACTATAATGATGGCTACCGAAAGCTCCTTAGCCTCCTACTCAGCCTTAACTACACCCCCTTCGCCTCCAGCTCCAGCTCCGGCTCAGTCGCCCCCCCCCCCCTCTTTTCTCCTTCCGCCTGTCCGGTCGGGGGGCGAGGCGGGATGCCCTAGGAGATTCCGTCGGGGGCCTGCCTACCGGCTGATCGATGACGAGACGGTAGGGTTGGATTTATCTCAGTAATCGAGCTGTTAGTTTGCATTCGACTGTAGACGTGTTCAATGTGAATGTGCAAGTCGGAATGACTGATGCGGTTTGTTCTGATGACGAATTTCCCTTTTTATTTGTCGGGGGTTTCTTTTTCTATGCTTGCATTGTTGACAATTGGTATGCAAGCTCTTGGAACGACTCGAGCGATTTGTTGTATGCATTGTGTTCAGATGGAGGATAACAAATCCAACACTAGATCTTCTTTTTGGAGCTTATCTGAATCATACAGTCTTGGGCAAATGATTTTGGTTTTCTTAGTCTGGCTTGAAAACGAATGTATGCGAACAGAGTTAGAAATTTCTCTCCCATTTCAATCTGTGCTAAGACTTTCTTGTAGTGTACTGAATCCCTCTGTGCAATGTGAAATGGCAGAGAGTCAAAGCTCTTGCTGAATAATTGTCCAAGCTAAAGCAAGTGAGTCGTAGAGATTATGAACCAGTAGCAGAAATTCTCTCTTTTCCTAAATTCGATCGACTGGGGAAAAATAAGGAAGCAGCTATCTTTGTACTTGGAGGAAAGGTATCAGGTGCTTACCAATCCAAAGCTGCCAAAGACGCTGCGGCAAGGACTGACACAGAAGAAATGGATCATTCAGCGCACCTAATGGAAACTGATAAACAAGGCATATCTGCCACCAGAATAGTTGGAAGCAAAGCCTTCACTTGGCAGTTCTAATGCAGATTTCAGAGGATGGGGCGGGGGGTTTCTGTGGATGCCTTTACATCAAGATGTTCCATCTACACCTTGACAAAAGGAAGGTCTTCTCCTTGTGTACTGCAACTCAGATTGCTGCTAACAATGGATGACTGCAAGTGATGGCATTCAAACCTTTGATTGATGGAAAGACGTGTATTATAGCTGATCAGAGTGGTTCAGGAAAAGTGCTGGCTTATCTTGTGCCAGTAGGCCAACATCTTGGGGAGGAAGAGCTGCAAGGACTTAGCAAATCGTTCTCACAAAGCCCTCAAGCTGTCATTCTGGTGCTGTCATTCTGGTGCTGTCATTCTGGTGCCTACTGCTGAGTTAGCTTCACAGGTTGGTAGTTGGTGTCCTTTCTTGTGCTTTTTCCTTTGCCCTTAGTGCTTTGGCAAGCAACTCATCGACTTTTACTAGTTTATGGCCAATTTAAGCGCTCATCCTATACCGTGATAGGCTATTGCTTAAGAAGTGAATTTGTGGTAAAAAAGCACTCCAACTCATTTTCGGTCGCAGTCAACCTGTTTTAAACAACTTGTTGCCTATAATACTCAAATTGTCATCTCATCTTTCAGAAAAGGGGAAAAAAAAGAAAAAGAGATTCCTAAGTGTTGCAATCTGAAAGATTGTATTGGGTCCCTGGAAAGGCATATATACAATTGAAGTGGCAAAGTTTCTTAATAATGTGCATAATTTACTCATGAGGCAAAACTGGTAATCTTCTTAGAGCTGTTGAAAATGGAGGTGTTCTGAATTTGGAGATACTCTATAGTTGGTTTTATGTACAGCAATGCTTGTTTTTGCTAGTAGTGGATGACAAACATGACATATTTTTTTTGCGCTCGCGTGAGTGAGCATTAAAATTCTATAGTGAGTTTTATGCAGGTTTTGAGTAACTGCCGATCCATATCGAAGTTTGGGGCTCCATTCCGGTCTATGGTTGCCACAGGTGGTTTCAGGCAGAAAACTCAGCTGGAAAGTATAGTAGAGGGTGTTGATGTCCCAATAGCCACTCCTGGTTGCTTTATTTCTCTCAGTAAAGGAGGCTTTTTGGAGTTGAAGGATCTTAGATGGTAAGCCTGTGCATTGTATAATGCTGCATGAATAAGTTCGGGTGCACGAGCTATTCGAAATCATCATCTTCTCATCTGTTTTTGAGTAAAGAATGTTATCGTGCTACTGTTTTCTTGATTTAGTACTTCCACCATTCATCATTGCCATTCTTCGAATCTTTGAGGAAAGGAAAAGATTAGCGAAATTTCTATTCTTATATACACAGCTGGATCTTGATTTTCTGGCTCGAGTTATGGAGAACTTTGCTTTGATTTAAAAAAAATGTTAGATATATTGCTATTCGTTAGCCCCAGTAGAAATCTTTGAGAAATGACTGGTGACAAATTGAGAAGGCTCCACTCGTCATATTGTTTGATATAGGATATGAAGTTAAAAAATCTTTTGTTAAGGGATTTGCCTGCTAAGAATTTGAATGACGTCAAATCCTGGATGATTTTGGCATTTGGCAGATTTCAGTCCATGCTATGCTACAAACACAGAGCTCTACGTAGCTATGATGTACTTTAACAGAAGAATGATATCTTTATGCATCCTGCAGATTGTTTTGCAACTGCTGGTATAATCTATGGCTTCACGCTGCAGCGTGATTTTGGATGAGGTGGATATTCTCTGCAATGATGAGGAGTTTGAGGCAGCGTTTCAAAGCATAACCAATTCTTCACCTGTCGCCACCCAGTATCTATTTGGGACGGCCACATTGCTGGTAGATATATATAACAAAATAGTTGAAATTCCTCCCGACTGTGAAGTGATCATGAGACCTGGCATTCATTGGACAAGCCCTCACCTCAAAGAGGTTGGTCTAAAGCTGTATTATTTCCCTTTCCATTATTTGCCAATGGATACATTACTATTATCTAATTTAGGCACAAAAGGATTCACGTCCGTTTCTGAACATTTTTTTGGATGCTTTTGGACAACAAATTACTCATAACTAAGCTGTTGGTTATGCTCCCTAAAAGTGATGGAGCATCGTTTTACGTTGATGCTTTGGTTTTGGGGGTGGATTGTTACTGCATATTGATGGGGGAAGATGGAAAGTGGATGAAGAGTGGAATAAAATTTTTACCTTGAATCTCTTAGCACATGCGTATTAGTAGTCTATAGTATTCTTTTGGCTAAAAGCAGTGTATACCATCTAAAGGTGCCACCAGCATTCTGTAAGTCATTTCATCTGCTTGGAGGTGAAGAGAAATAAAATCAGGAGAAGTCTCTGAAATTTCATTGATTGTGCTGAGATGATTAAGGATTATATTAGGGTCCTATCTGTTTCTCTTCTTTCCTCAATTTGCAGAAGAGTTTTTGCAGTTGTCCTAAATATTGTTTCTATTCATTTTGCCAGTTTGTTGACTCTCAGAATTTAACTTTGTATAGAGGTATTGTAGAAACTAATTTAGGTTGCATATACTGGAGAAGGATTATTTTCACAACATTAATCCTAGATAGGCTAACAGCTTTCTCATGCAGGTCGAATCTGTTACATGAAATTGCTTTGTCCTTCCCCCTTGATGAACATGTTGCATAAATTTGTGGTGGTAGCTAACCAGTGATTCTCCTCCTATTTTCCTGTTAAGAAGAAAACTAATGGAATACCATTGTAATAGGGGAGAATTTAAGAGTTACATATCATGTCCAGTTTCTCATAGATTGTAATGGAGAGGAAGACAGTGAAAAGACCCCAGATACTGCATTCCTGAATATGAAGTCTGCTTTTATTCAGCTTGCAGAAGAAAGCCCAGTAACCAGAACGATTGTTTTCTGTAACAAGGTATGTTGATCTTTCAGTAAAGACTGCTTGAAATTGACTTATCATTACATTTCCTTCTCTCTCCCGACCATCTCACTGACTCCTGACCTGGAGTTTGAGAGAAGGTTCTGAAGCCACTGAATGGAGGAGTCATCATTACTTTGTCCTCTTCTCCATATACAGATTGAGACATATCGAAAAGTTGAAAATGCATTGAAGCGCATTGACAGAAAAGGTGCTGATACATGAGTTCTACCTTATCATGCTGCTGTTTCACGTTGTGGCAGGCAAATATGAAAGAGTTTGCTGCTTCTCCATCCAAAGATGTCTCCTTGTGTTTGGTTTGCACTGACAGGTATGTATTGATGCGTTGTGCGATATCAATCAAACTATGCTTCTAGAAATAGATCTGCTCTGCGGCCAAGCTTGATCCCTAAAAGTAGGCCTTAAGTTAAACTGTGCATAACCTGCCTAGACCCAGGCCTTCAGTTCTCAGTTCAAGCTTGCACATTTAATAATGGAGTCAGTCTCAACAAGAATTAGATGAAAATAGTAATGGCTGGGATAGGCCTTGTTCTGTCTTGTGGGTTTTGTGAATAATTGGGATAGGCAAGAGCTGAGTTTTAGCTAACACTTGAGGCACTCACCTGGGCGTTTTAGCAAAGCGAGGTGAAGCCGCTGCTACTCACCTCATCTCAGGCAAGGTTTCTTCATTTAAGGTAAGCACCTGAGATGAGGTGCTCCTCTTCTGAGGCATTGCCTCAGAAAATATTTGTCTAGGTTAACGTCTTTGCACCAGTGCAATTTGTGCTACGATGCAGACGTCGAATAACTTGTGATTCTAAGTATGAAAGACCTAATAATTTGTTTGTTGATGGATTAATTCCCACTTTTTACTTGGCACCTCTCATTGTTCAGCCTAGCGCCTGAGGCACTGTGGGGGTCTGAGTCTCTTAACAGCGCCTAGTGATTTTAACGGCACTGTTTGCAACACGGTCAAACGAAAGGCAGAGCAGGGTCACTGGATACGCATGAATTTACCTAAGACATGTCACTCTCATCTTTCCTTAGGCATTTGCAAGATCCTAATGATTTTTCAATCATATGACAGGTCGTTACAAGGACTAGACTTTACTGGAGAGGACCGTGTTATTCTGTTCAACTTCCCGCACGATCGGAGCGAATATGTCTGCCACAGAGAGAGGTGCTGGAGGGAAGGGCAAAGCGTTCGTCTCTGCAGTTGGGAAGCAAGTTTCCCTGGCAAGAAGGATTATGGAGAGAAACTGGAAAGGTCATCCCTAGCATGATGTGCCCTCCGCTTATGAGTTGATGAGACATTTGTGCACTGAGCGGGATCTGAGTTCATGACGGGAGTAGATCCCGTCGGTCCATTCTATTTTTCCTGCATGTTACGGAGGAGCAGCGCGAGGCAAGAAGTGAAAACGTAAAGGGAGTTGTTTGGTTAGAATCTGGTTCTCCCATTTTGCATCTCCATGTTGAGGGGGATCACAGAAGCGTCAATGCAATGAAGAGCTTGATATCAAGGCTCAAAACTTATATATTTTGGTCTTTATTCAGTTCATTGTTGAGGAGAATTGATGCTCCTGAGGATCGAGACCGAGTTAAGAAGTCTCGGAGGCCCATATTGTCTGAAGTTGCACTTTGTTGATAATGAATATGTAATGATAGGAAAGTTCGGGACCGTATAAATTGTTGTATGCAATGAATATATAAAATGACCTGCTATAGCAAGTTACTGAGCGTTACGGTATAAGAAGCTAATTTACGAGCACAAAATATAATTTACAAACTTTATACTGCATAGCCAACTTTACTTTCAAGCTAAATTACTCAAAAGGTAAATTAAATTACTTCCTCTAAATGTAAATGACAAAGAGCTGTCCGATTTAGTGATTTGTTACTTCGACTGTGTCCAAAATATATTAAAATTCTATTCTTGCCTCGATGATTGCCTGAGTCAGGCCCATGGTAACCAGTGGGAGATTCGCGATGCACTTACGGACTTTGAAGAAGAGAGAGGAGAGAATGTGGGAGGGAAAAAGTACGTCGAGACAGTAAGACACTGCGGGAGCTCAAGAAATTCAAAGAAGCAGCCTACCGATTCACGGACAAGTTCTTCACTCTCCTTCACTCGGTGAATGAGCAGCAGGCAGAGATGTTGCAGAAGTTGCAGAGTTGTAAGAAGAAGCTTGCCAAAAAAAATTAAATCTGCACAAGCTTGCAGAAGGGTGACCAATGCCATATTTGTGACCGCCTTCGTGGCCACTGTGATCTTCTCGGTCGTTGCAGTTGCGATCGGTGCACCGCCTGTTGTGATTGCTGTAGCTACTGCTCTGACAGCTCCAATAGGGACAGTCGGCGAGTGGTGTTACTCTCGGTGGAAAAAATACCAAAGGAAACTCGAAAAAAAAAGGGAGTTGATTAACTTAATGACTGCGGGAAGTGGAACCATGATCTCAATCAAAGAGTTGGAGACGATTCAATCGCTTGTGAGTAAGCTGGAAACTGAGATTGAGTCGATCGTGCAAAATGCTGACTTCGCTCTTGGAGAAGAACAGGAAGAAGCGGTGAAGCGTGGAGTGTTGGAGATCAAGAAAAGGGTGGAAGATGTCATGGCAGATATTGATGTTCTCCGTAAGCAAGCTGATAAGAGTAGGCGTGATATAGAGTGGCCGAGGAAAGTGATAGAGCATAAATTAAATACATATTCCAGCCATTAGTTCTTTTTTTTATGCTTAGAAAGTTAACAGTTAATGCAGTTCACTGTCTTAGATGAACATTATGTTGCAAAGATCTCGGTTTTTTCCTTTTGGTCGAACCTGATCTGCGAATGTGGCCTCAACCAATTCATACAAATATTAGGAGTATAGAGATTATGAAGCAGTTCTACATTGGTGTGCTTCAAAATGCAGATGCCTTTCTCTGGGAGAACTTTTACCTCTTGGCTTCGTCCTGTTAATCTAGCTGCTATTGCTGGTTTGTTTGCTTGATTCACTGAGAGAAAAAAAATTGATTCAGTTGCATCCGCGATATTCATTCAGCATTTCCTACAATTTCATGGATTAAAATGGAAAGAGTTCCAGTGGCACCATAAAGTTTGGTAACAAAATGCCAATGTCATTCTAAGCTCAGCAGCATCCCTCACGAAACACTGCTAGTGGGTGATGCGTTAGTAACACTCGAAAGATCTAGAATTTCTTCCTCCAGGCATCACGTTGAACAAGACCCACACCAGCTGTTAACTATCATCTACCACAGGTTATGCTGTTGAAACTACTCTCTGATTGGTTTGGCTTTACATACTAAACGAGAACTGAAGACGAGATAAATCGAAACAAAAAATGCCAAACTTCAAAAGTTCCGATAATCAGATGAAGATCTTGAGATTGGCCTGCTCGTGAGACACAAATCCAACATGCAGTCATGCAATAGTCTCCCTCATTTCTTTATATGGTAGAAGTTAAAGTATGGTACTTCAAACCACTCACTGACAAAAGAAACCTGCAAAAATGAACTAAAACCTTCATTCTCACAGCTACTTTCAACAGGTAGATGGCAGAATCACATTTTGCATTTGAGAGATACTAAACACGAGCATGAGCATCTGCTAACACTGAAGCAAGACCCGAATACGCATCAAATCAACAAAATTCATGACCCCAGACATGACGATTTGCTCTTTATTGTTCTTTCCTTTCCTCTCCATCCACCTCATATTCGTCGTCGTTGTCATCCTCATCATCATCTACATCCTTATCTGCATCCTCATCATCAAATATAGAACTACGAGGAAATCTGCTCAGTTCACGCTTCTCATCTTCTTCAGTAAGAAATTCCAGCCCATATTTTGTGTCTCGGTGCTTCACAAGGAGCCAGCGCAATAATCTATCTTCCCTATTCAAGTAATGCAGCTCTTTGCTCATCATTGGTGAAGCCATCATGGTCAACTGCATCATCTGACCCTGCATGATGAGCAACAGAACCATAAAGGTGATATCAGTGTCTAGATCAAAGAAATCAACATGAGAGAAATAGCAAGAGACCTAGAATCCTCTTTCCTCCACAAGGTAAAAGTGCAACCAACTAAATATCATCTTACCACTTCATCAGGAAGAGTAGCAGATAGAGAGCCCATCCAAACAGTACACATTACTGCCAGGACAAGGGTAAATTGCACTATACATCACTCGACTTTTAACTTTCAAATAGATCACTCAACTTTCAAGTTCAGCATATAGATCACTCAACTTTGGTTTTGTTCTCCATAAGGTCACTCTGTTGACTAGCCGTTCAAAATCCCATTAGAAGTTTGACCTGGCATCATTGTAATATTGACACGGAAGGCGCCTGTGTTTTTATTAAACTTTCATTGTAGGTCAGTCAACTGTAGGTAATTTTGCTTTGCCACTCACTCAACTTTAGATAAATTTCATTTCAGTCACTAGACTTTAATATTGAACTCATACTGCCATTTCAAATTAATATCAAAATCAGATTAAAATTATCAAAACCAGCTGTCGAATCAGGTTTCAAGTGAGCTTTTCGCAGGTCAATCACCAAAGTTATTTGATTGAAAGCAAAACCAAAGTGAATGAAAGTTTGAAAATGAATAGCCACTTCAAAAGTGAGTGAATAGTAGAGTGAACTCTGGTGTGATTTTCCTGCCAGACCAACATTGCAAAATTAAATCTTCCGTCAATTGCTACAGTATCCATTGATAAACTTAGATGAAAAAATGACCATGGTGAGTGCCCACAGCAATAAGCTAGGATGGTAACAGCATCAGTGCAAAACCGAACATACAACTCCAATCCAGCATGGGATTTCCTCAGAAGCTAGTTAATATTTGTTCCAACATATCTGCCTGTATAATTACTATCTCCTATGGCTTCCACTCCTAACATAAGGCAAGGAACCAGCCGAAGACATTATCACATTATGAGATTTTCTCATAAGCTAGGATAATTTTGCTCGACATATGTGCCAACATAATCAATTTCTCCTGCAGCTTGCTACTTCGAACATGAGGAAAGAGCCAGCCAAATACATGGTCGCGTTAAGCATTCCAGTTGTGAGACCTAATAGATTCAGCATTTCTGCATCATCTTCTGTCATATTCTGTTACGTTATCTTGTTCTAGAGAGTACTCTCCGTCATTCTGTCAAACCAGATAGCTCATTTGTAGCTTCCAAGTTACACAAACCAGGAATTTAAACAAAGAAGATGAATCAAATCTAATTGCATATCACAAGCACGACATGAATTGACAAGCCAACAAGAGAATTATCTGTAGATGGAAAGCTCGGAAGAAGCAAGCAGAAGGGCTCGAATTTCAACAGAAGAATCACCTGAAAGAATCGCCCATCAAGCTTCTTGATACCATAACCCAACTGGGCTGTCCCGAATGATTTTACCTCAGTGACGACCCCGTTTTTCTTATAGACGTCTCTTCCTATCCGAGCCACCATATCCATCAAAGCTTCCTTCTTGACATGGGGTTTCAGCAAAAGCACGCAGTCACACAGAGGCATCTTGTTCTCTCCCCCTCAAAACCCCTCGTCAGCTGAACTTATCTTCTAGACTGTCAAGAAGAGTTATTCCATCAAATCAAATGAGGGGATGACCCGCACATCGCTATGGAACTGCAAGTACTACTAAATATACAGCCATCACTACTAGAACGGGAAAAGATAAGTAATCAGACACACTAGAGACCAGGTACTCTCGGATCAAGCCTGAAAAAAAACAGGGTCCCTGAAAATATAATAATATAATCGCGTGAGGTAAAATAATGAATGAAATGTCTATTGATCTAGGCATTTCATCGAACAAATAGAATGAACTTTAACCGAATGAGGCAACAGAATCAACCACCAAATATAACTACTAATGAGGGAGCAAGAAGGCGGCGGGGGAGACGGAGAAGCTCTGGAGGCGGCGGAGAGGCGGCAGCGGCGGAGGAAGAGGAACCCTGGTGGAGGCGGTGAGATGAGGAGCTAGTGGGGCCCAACGATTGAGTCATTTTTCAGCCCTAACTTTTGGTAACAATTGTATTGAGTAAGACTAGAAGAAAGAAAGAAAGAAAAAAACCAAGAAACTTATAGAAGTTTAATGTTAAATCAAAATGTGATAAAAAGTATCAAGACCATTTAGGTGTCAAAAATGAAAGCATAGAATGTCTTAATCTCGAGTCTTGTGTATTAATTAAGGAGCAGGATCAATTTTAGTTATTAAAAGATTTTGATTAGCTTGAATTCAACAAAGAAGTATTTCCTACAATGTGTTCCCTCTATTTTTGTTTTCTATTAAGGGCATGGGGAAATATCCCCTACTCGCCTCTCTATGGCTCCATGGATGTTCTAGTGTGATAAGAAAAGTGAGAAAAGCAAATTTACTAGTTGTTTATTGCATGAACATAAATGATTTAAAAAATATTTTTCTATCTCGTGACCCTCTCGTATGAGCATTGTCAAGATTGATAGGTTCAAGAATAATGCCTAAAACAGACTAATGGTTCCAAAATGTCTTGAGTCCTTTTGAACCTTTATCTCGCTTGACATTGGGAAAATATAATTTAAATAGATAAATTCAAGAAGTCTAGCTTATATAGAGTCGCACACTAACCTATTAAGACTAATTAGGAGCCAAGCGAGGCATGGGATGACACCTCACTCGTTAATAACATGTATCAAGACAGTAACCTCCATAAGCTAATTTCGAGTTAAGTCCAATTTCTTGTTCAAGAGATCAATCTACCTAAACCTACCTAAACCTAAGCTAAATCAAAGGTACTCAATAAAATCTCTAAACCAATCACGGAATGTAATATATTAACTTGGATGGAGTAGTGACGTAAGATGAAATTTATCCCAAATGAATATACGTTCCAAATTTGGAAAGGTGGAGTACTTTTCAAACTTATTTCCTTGGTCAAAGAGGCCCAAAATTTTTGAATCTATCCAATGGTCTTTGACTAGTGAAAAAATACATATAAATATGGCAAAAATACTCCCATAAAAATTATAGTCGCTATTAGATTATCAGTAACTCATTATGTGAGTTAATTTTAAAATTCCTTTCCTCATATACTAATATATTGCCTAATGAAGTGATAGTGGTAATATCGCAATAAATTAGGGAATGCCTTGAAATATTCAATGATACTCTCAAATGTGTTGTGACAGTACCTTTATAGGAGTTTCCATTTCCTTCTCATATATATTATTTTTTAGTTAGGTTTACAAAATTTATAAATACGCACCAAATTGGATTGAAAATAATTGATTGAAAACTTCGATAAGTTCCTTATCAAGACTTTAAAGAATCTATGGCTCAATTTCTATATGTGTTAGTCGAGTGTCGAAAAGTGTCGGAGAGTATTGAACACGTGTTGAAATGTTCAACATAAAATGAAAGCTCTTGAAAATTCTTGATGCTTCCTAGGTTACTAATTCCTTTCCTCACATATTGATAAACTACATAATGAAGTGATGGTCAATATATCACAATAAATCATGGAATGTCTCGAAAATATTCCATCACACTCTCAAATGTGATGTGGTAGTAGTAACTCAATAAGACTTCCTTTTATTAATTCTTAGTTAGGAGAAAAAATTACAAAATATATTAGTAAGCACCAAATTAGAATGAAAATAATAGATCGAAAAATCTCCACCACTTCCTTATCAAGACTTCAAAAAATCTAGGCCTTATAAAATTTCAGTAATGCCTTTTATATCTTTTATCTGTAGGCCTTCCTTCTTAAAAATGACCCATTAATGAATAAAATTCAAAACTTATGGTACCATGTTCGGATAGTTTATATCTTAAAAGGAAAACTTTCTCCAGAAAAGATGTCAAATTTCAATGTAGTGTTTTATTTCAAGTTCTTCCAATATATCCCGAAAGTCGTAAAAAAAAAAAGTTTTGGAAAAGATAAATATAAGCCCTCGTGCCAGTTTTTTTTTTTTTTTTTTTTTTTTTTTTTGGGCAAAAAAAAAAAAAAATTCATCTTCATTATCATCGTCATCTTCTTCATCTTCATTTTTTTCTTTTTCCCGGGCATGCACGATGATGCTAGCGAAAGCTCCTTCTCCTTCCATCAGCCTCAACTCCACACCCTTCACCTCCACCTCCACCTCCACCTCCACCTCCGTCGCGTACCCTTTCTCCTTCCGTCCCCGTCTCCTCGCCTCCCGGGCCCTCGGCGCTCGCCGCCGCCGCCCCCGCCTTCCCGGCGGCGGGACCCGTAATTTCGCCGTCCGGTCGGGGGGCTACACGAGGACGCCCTTGGACACTCCGGGGGCCTACCAGCTGATCGACGACGAGACGGGCGAGCGGTTCATCGTCTGGGGCGGCAGCGATGACCCGGCCGACTCCCCGGCTCCGCCAGAGGACGTCCTCCGGTGGAAGCCCGCGAGGAAGAGCGGCGGTTCTAGTGGAGGTGATGCTTCGCAGCGAATTGAGTTTTTGGTCATGTGGATGATTGGGTAGTATTTGGTTTTTAAGAGCGTGGCAGATAAAGGGGATTTGTGTCTTACTTTCGCTATCTTTTTTGGGACGATGGTTTGATGTTACTAGCGTACTCTCATTTGGGTTGCTGAGCTGAAAGTTAGGTTAGATCATATCTCAGTAATTGAGCCATACCTTGCGTAGTTTGCATTCAACTGTACACGTGTTTGATGTGAATGCGCAAATTGAATAACTAATGCGGTCCGTTCTGATGACGAATTCCCTTTTATTTGTTGGTTCTTTTTTTTTGGCGTATGCATTGTTGATAATTGGTACCTGAGCCGTTGGAACAACTAAAGCAATTTGTTATATGCATTTCGTGCTGTGCAAATGCCAAAGCTGAACCATTGTGTTCAGATGCATAACAAGTCCAACACTAGATCTTCTTTTGGAGCTTATATGAATCATGCAGTCTTGGGCAAAAGATTTTGGTTTTATTAGTTTGGCTCGAAAACGAATATATGCAAACAAGTTAGAAATTTCTCACCCATTTCAGTCTGTGTTAGACTTTCTCACAGCGTACTTAATCCCTCTGTGTAACATGTAAAGTCGGAGCTTGGAGATGAATTTGTTTTTACATTGATAAAATGAAATCTGACAGTCATTTCTTCTTTTGCAGGCAATCATCATGGGTCAACGCTGCCTAAAGATGATTCTCCCGCAGCAAGTGTGAGGAGCAGAAGTTTTGGACGATTGAAATCGCAGAGAGTCAAAGCTCTTGCTGAAAAATCTTCCAAGCTAAAGGAAGCGGGTCACGAGGATTATGAACAAGAAATAGAAAATGTGCCTTTTGATGTGCCTGATCTTTCTTATTCCAAATTGGACCAACAGGGGAAAAGGAAGGAAGCGGCTATCATTGGACTTAAAGGAAAGGATTCGGGTGCTTACCGATCCAAAGCTGCCAGAGATGCTGCAGGGAGGACTGACACTGCAGATGTAAATCATTCAATGCACCGAACGGAACCCAATAAACATGGTATATCTGCCGCCAGCGTAGTTGGAACAGAGCATTCAGTTCGTAGTTCTAATGCAGATTTCAGAGGATGGGGCAGGGGGGTGCCTGTGGATGACTTTAGATCTGAGTCAAAAGATCTAAATTTGCATAGGAAAGTTTCCTCCAATGGTGACTTCTATAGTCGAAAGTCCTTTGAAGATTTGGGTTGTAGTGACTATATGATTGAATCTTTGAGGAAGCAGCAGTTTCTGCACCCCTCACATATTCGGGTACATCAATAGTATGACCTACTCGAAGTCAAAGGTTTCAACTTGTTGTTTTCTCTTTTTTGGCTGGTAAATGGAAGAAACTTGGTTGTTGCTTCCTTACTGCCTTTTTAGCTTTCGATATACTAGACTTGAGCATGTTTTAATCATTTCTGCTATATGTACCATCTACATGATATCCACATTGGGCTTTAAATCAATGATGACCTTGTTTCTGTATAGTTCTAGAGGTAAGCCTGCATTTGTCATCATCAATATTTTATCTGTAAGTGTGAATTTGGAGCTGATGGATGTGAAGTCATTGAAGGGCCAACCTATAGCATCAGTTTTTGTCTTTTCCTTCTCATGGGTATTGATAAGTAATTACATCAAGATGTTCTATCTACAACTTGACAAAAAGATCTTCTCCTAGTGTACTGCAACTCAGATTAATGCTAACTATGAATGACTGCAGGCAATGGCATTCAAACCTGTAATTGAGGGAAAGACTTGTATTATAACTGATTAGAGTGGCTTGGGAAAAACGCTGGCTTATCTTGCACCAGTAGTCCAACGTCTCAGACAAGAAGAACTGCAGGGACTTAGCAAATCCTTCTCACGAAGCCCTCGAGTTGTCATTTTGGTGCCAACTGCTAGAGTTAGCTTCACAGGTTGGTAGTTGGTATCCTTTCTTGTGCCTTTTCTTTTACCTTACGTGCTTTGGCAATCAAGTCACCAACTTTTACTTGTTTATGGCCATTTTAAGCTCTCATCCCATACTGTGATAGGCTCTTGCTTAAGCAGCAAATTTGTGGTAAAAAAGCACTCCAATTTATTTCAGCGGCAGTTGAATTCTTTTGAACAACTTGTCGCCTATAATACTCAAATTGTCATCTCTTCTTTCAAAAATGAAAAAAAAAAAAAAATATGGAGATTCCTAGGTGTTGCAATCTGAAAGATTGTATTGGGTTCCTGCAAAGACAAATATGCAATTTGAGTGGCACAGTTGCTTATATGATGTGCATAATACGTTCATGTGGCAAAACTGGTAATCTCCGTGGAGCTGTTGAAAATGTAGGTGTTCTGAATTTGGAGACGCTCTGTAGTTTGTTTTATTTATAGCCATGTGTGTTTTTGCTAGTAGTTGATTGCAAACTAACGTAGCTCACATGAGTGATACTTAATATCTATAGTAAGTTTTATGCAGGTTTTGAGTAACTGCCGGTCCATATCAAAGTGTGGGGCTCCATTCCGGTCTATGGTTGCCACGGGTGGTTTCAGGCAGAAAACTCAGCTGGAAAATATAGAAGAAGGTGTTGATGTCCTAATAGCCACTCCTGGTCGCTTTATTTTTCTCATTAAAGAAGGCTTTTTGGAGTTGAAGGATCTTAGATGGTAAGCCTGCATTGTATAATGTTGCATGAATGAGTTTGGGTGCATGAGCTATTCAAAATCATCTTCTTCTCATCTGTTTGAGTAATGAATGTGATTGTGCTACTGTTTCCTAGATTTAGTACTACCACCATGTATCATTACCATTCTTTGAGGAAAGGAAAATATTAGCGAAATTTCTATTCTTACTCTTACCTACACAGCTGAAACTCGAATTTCTGGCTTGAGTTATGGAGACCTTTGCTTTGATTTACAAAAAGGCTATATATATTGCTATCTGTTGGCCCCAATAGAAACTTTGAGAAATGACCGGTGACAAATTGTGAAAGCTCCACTCGTCATATTGTTTGATGTAGGATATGAAGTTAAAAAATCTGTCGTGAATGGATTTTCCCACTAATAATTTGAATGACATCAAAGCCTGGATGGTTTTGGCATTCGGCAGATTTCAGTCCATGCTATACTACGAACAAAGAATTCTATGTAGCTATAGTGTACTGAAAAATAGAAGAATGGTTTCGTTGTACATGTTGCAGATTGTTTTGCAACTTCTGCTATAATTTATGGCTTTATGGCGCAGCGTGATTTTGGACGAGGTGGATATTCTCTGCAAAGATGAGGAGTTCGAAGCAGCTTTTCAAAGCATAATCAATTCTTCACCTGTTGCTACACAGTATCTGTTTGTGACAGCCACATTGCCGGTAGATATATATAACAACATAGTTGAAATTTTCCCCGACTGTGAAGTGATCATGGGACCTGGCATTCATCGGACAAGCCCTCACCTCGAAGAGGTTGTTTTAAAGCTGTATTATTCCCCCTTCCATTATTTGCCAGTGGATACATTACTGTTATCTAATTTAGGCATACAAGGATTCACTTCCGTGTATATACATTTTTCTGGATGCTTTTGGACTATATATTTCTCATAACTAAGTTTTTGTTTATGCTCTTTAAAAGTGATGGAGCATGGTTACCTTGATGCTTTGGATTTGGGGGTGGATTGTTACTGCATATGATGGGGGAAGATGGGAATTGGAATGAAATTTTTTCCTTGAGTGACTCTTAGCACATATGTATTGATTGTCTATACTATTCTAATGGTCAAAAGCAGTCTATACTATCTAAAGATGCCACCAGCATTCTGTAAGACATTAAAACTGCTTGGAGGTGAAGAAAAGGAGAAGGCTCTGAAATTTCAGTTATCTTGCTGAGATGATTGTGGATTATATTAGGATGCTATCTCTTTCTCTTCTTTCCTCAATTTGCAGAAGAGTTTGTGCGGTTCTCCCGAAAATTCTTTCTATTTCACTTTGCCTGTTTGTTGATTTTCAAATTTTTACTTTGTACAAATGGATTATACAAACTAATTTAGGCTGCCATATACTGGAGAAGGATTATTTTCGCGACGGTAATCCTAGATAGGCTAAGAGCTTTCTCATTCAGGTTGAACAGTTATCTCCTGTTACATGACATTGCTTTGTCCTTCCTTCTTGATGAACATGTTACATAAATTTGCTATGGTAGCTGACCAGTGGCATTCCTCCTATTTTCCTGTCAAGAAGAAAACTAACAAAATACCATTGCAATAGAGGAAAAATTTAACTGTCACATGTTATGTCCAGTTTCTTGTAGATTGTAGTGGAGAGGAAGACAGTGAAAAGACTTCAGATACTGCATTCCTGAATAAGAAGTCTGCTCTTATTCAGCTTGCGGAAGAAAGCCCAGTAACCAAAACGATTGTTTTCTGTAACAAGGTATGTTGATCTTTCAGTGTGAGCTGCTTGAAATTGATTCATCATTACATTTACTCCTGTCTCCCGCCCATCTTGCTAACTTCTGACCTGGAGTTTGAGAGACAGCTCTGAAGCCACCTCCATGGAGAACTCATCAATACTTTTTAACTCGTCCTTCCTCTTCTCCATATACAGATTGAGACATGTCGAAAAGTTGAAAATGCATTGAAGCGCATTGACAGAAAAGGTGCTCGTACAAGAGTTCTACCTTTTCATGCTGCTGTTTCACAAGAGTTGCGGCAGGCAAATATGAAAGAGTTTGCTGCTTCTCCATCTGAAGATGTCTCCTTGTTTTTGGTTTGCACCGACAGGTATGTACAGTTGCCTTGTCCAAAACTAATCAGACTATATTTCTAGAGATATATCTGCTCAGCAGCTGAGCTTGATCCCTAAAAGTAAGCCTTTAGTTAAACTATGTGTGGCCTGCAAAGACCCAGGCCTTCAATTATCAATTCAAGCTTGCACAATTATAACGTAGTCGGTGTCAACAAGAATTAGACAAAAATAGCAATGGCTGGGATAGGCCTTGTTCTGTCTAGTGGATTTTTCAAATTATTGGGCCTGTGTACTTGCAAGTTTTTGGGTATTGGGCTCAGCTCCATTTCACTGATGGGCAAGAGCTTAGCGTTAGCTAACACTCAAGGCACTCACCTAGGTGCTCAGGCAAAGTGAGGTGAAGCCTATGCTCCTCACCTCATCTCAGGCAAGGTTTCCTCATTTGAGGTAAGCGCCTGAGGTAAGGTCCTTCTCATGTGAGGTGTTGCCTTAGAAAAGATCTGTCTAGCTTGACATTTTTTCTTTTGACTTTTTTATCCTATCCTTAGTAAAAATGAGGGAAAATGACACAACTAGTTCATGAAGTTTAATCCAATATGCAACGTGGTTCCTAAATTTTCAATTTGTTTAATATGGTCCATAAACTTTTTATACATGTTTAGTTTAGTCTCTGAATATATGAAAATGTTCAATGTAAACCTACTCTTGAATTAATGAAAGGACAATATTGAACATTTCCATATAATTCAAGGATTAAGTTGAACATGTACTAAAAGTTCAAGGATCGCATTGAACAAAATGAAAGTTCAAGGATCACATTGCACATTGGGATAAAGTTCAGGGATCACATTGAAAAAATTAAAAGTTCATTGATCACATTGCATATCGGGTCAAAGTTCAATGATCATTTTTGTCATTATTTCTAAAAAGAAAGAACAGAATAGATAAATATCTTTTTGAAAGAACTGTTGGAAGTGGAGGACAGCTTCTAGGCTCTAAGAAGCTGAAGGATTTTTAGCTTCTTTCATCTCAAAACAGCCACAGTTGTTCTCTCTTGTTCCATTGTCCTCCAAAGCTTGTGAGGAAGGACAGAACCAAAAAAATAAACAATGACGGTCGATCTACTAATCTTGTAATCTGTCCTTTCTAATTCTTTGTTAACTTTTATACACTCACATCTTGCAGCACTCCATATTTGCTACGATGCAGACCTTGATTAATTTGTGATTGAAAGACCTACTAATTTGTTTCTTGATGGCTTAATCCCCACTTTTACTTGGCACCTCCCATCATTCATCCTAGCGCCTGATGCATTGTGGGCTCTAAGCCTCTTAAGAGGGCCTGGTGCTTTTAACAGCACTGGTTGTGATGCAGTCAAATAAAAGGTGACCGCTTTTAACTGTTGGTGGGGTCGCTGGGCACATATAAATTTACCAAAGACATGTCACTCTCATCTTTTTGCGAGATCCTGATGATTTTTCATCCATAGGGCAGGGCATCGCGAGGAATCGACTTCACTGGAGTGGATCATGTTATTCTCTTTGACTTCCCGCGGGATCCGAGCGAATATGTCCGCCGTGTTGGGAGAACAGCGAGAGGTGCTGGAGGGACAGGCAAAGCGTTTGTCTTTGCAGTTGGGAAGCAAGTTTCCCTGGCAAGAAGGATAATGGAGAGAAACCGGAAAGGCCATCCCTTGCATGATGTGCCCTCTGCTTATGAGTTGATGAGTTGAGACTTTCATGCACTAAGCGGGATCTGAGTTCATGCCTGCAGTGACAGGAGTAGATTCCATCAGTCCCTTCTTTTTTTCCTGCATGTTACAGATGAGGGCGCGTGGCAAGAAGTGAAAACGTAGAGGGGGTTGTTTGGTTAGAATCTGGTTCTCCCATTTTGCATCTACATGGAGAGGAGGATCACAGAAGAGTTAATGCAATGAAGACCTTGATATCAAGGTTCGAAACCTATATATTTCAGTCTTTATTCAGTCCATTGTTGAGGAAGATTGATGTTCTTGGGGATCGTGACTGACTTAAGAAGTCTCGGAGGCCTGTATTGTCTGAAGCTGCACTTTGTCAATAATGAATATGCAATGATAGGAAAGTACGTGACCGGATTCCCTTCTGCATGCAATGAATATATAAAATGACCTGCTGTAGTGAGTTACCGAATGTTATGACATAAAAAGTTTATGAACTTTATTTTGCATGGTGAACTTTACTTTCAAGCTAAATTACTCATTTCAAACATAAATGAAATTACTTCCTCTAAGGTAAATGACTTCATCTTAAGAGATGTTACTCCTTGTATTATAAATTTCCTTTAAGGTCATATACCTTGTAGTTCTTGTACCTAGTAATTTAACTCCAGCATTGTAATTTAACTGATCGTGGTGTAATATGGATTGCACCTATAGTTATTATTTTTCTTTTTCGTGTATTAGTTAAGCTATAGACTGAGTACCATGAGAATGTTAATCACCTCAGCATAGTAATTTAATCTTGAATTGTCGCAGCAGACAGTAACTTGTAATTTGTACTGACCTCGATATGGTTTTCTTACGGTGTAGTTGTAAGAATGGAAAAGACCCTTTGACTAGATTGGAAGTTCCATTTCATCCTTTGTGGGTCTTCTTGGTGTCATTCATCACCTGAACCAGCTTAAAAGCCCTTGGGCCAAACTCTCGATTTAGTAGTCTACATCTTCTAGTCATGGATGGGCTGTGGAGTCATGGGCCCGGTGTTTCGTTCATTATTCATTATTATTATTACTCCTGCAAAAATGTATATTTCGATTTATCAGTAAAATGTTTGATAAGAAAAATTTTACTGGTGAAAAATTGAGGCGTCACCAACAACCAACCCTTTCACTCATTTAGGTATTGAATTCCATCGTAACATTGAATATTTTGAATCAATTATCAACGTAATGTTCTGTGTCTGACTTATTAATTATAATTTCGAAGTCCTCTGGGTCAAAGAATGTCATAAATTTTCTGGAATAAGCTAACAAGAAAATTATCTCGGTACAGTTTAACCGCATGGAGTTCATGCAGGGACAAATGGGATTGAATAATAATGACAAATCTAAAATTAAGACCATAAAAAATTGAAGGAATAGTATTACAAAAATCCTCAATTAGTTTGCGGTCAATTTGTTATAAGTGAGCTGGTTTGAGGTTTTTCGTAGTATTGACCCAAAACGGAGTGATGTACACAAGTTACAGAATTAGAAAAATGTACTAGTCCCTTTCACCACTAATCATTTAACTGATATGATAAGCTAAGGTATCTTAGACTTTACAGGCCTATAGATACATATTTCGCTTATAATGCATGCTCAATAAAATCCCATTAACACAAGGATTTAATTCTTCGACTTCCACGGTCAAGTCTGCATGAGAGAAGTAGCTTTCTCCAATGACCTTTATAATTTATATAGCTTTTTATACTTTCTCTAAACTCGAAGAGATGACGAAAACCATAATTTCAGCCTCTCCCTGTCCTAAGTTGCCCAACCTCCATAAGAAAAAATCTTCTCTCCAATTCTGCAGTTTTTCGTCGTAATCCTCCTCCCTTCTACAACTTCTTCATTCCATTCGCTGATGCACCATAGACGACAGCAAACCATTGAACAAGCTCGTCATTCTCTACTGCCTAAACTAGGAATGACCAACTTTGATAGAAAAACTTTTGACGTGGATGTTGGCCATCTTATGTGGTATGATCGCCACATCGGCAATTTTCGGTTATAATTAATTGGAAGGACTACATTATTAAATTCCTAAAAAGTTAATGACTAAATTGACAAATCGTTAAAAAAATTAGAACTAAATTGGCCGTTGTGCAATAATTTAACATTTTTTAGACAATTATCCCAAATAAAAAAATGTATATTACTCATTACATTATACGATTTTACTTGAATAAATATTATTTTCTGTTAAGTTTCATTGAATTTTCTTATATTTAACCATAGAAACTAAAATTTATGAAATATTTTGTCTCACTTTTTAGGCTGTGATTCCTTATTTGCCAATGTGAAGTGTACTATTCCTATACATTTGAAGTCATCACATGGCAAGCATTAGTTTCCTAAAGCTTTTTAGTTCTTAAGTTCGATTAAAATTTTCATTTTCCTTAAAGATGTAAGTTGAAACCTACCCTAAAAAATCGCATGAAATAGAAAAGAACTTAAAGTAAGTTGAAACCCACCCTAAAAATTTCACAACCTAAAATCTTTTAGGAGAGTCTGACCCATGTTGATCGCTCCAATTCATTATATGTGTTCATTCATATTGAATAAATTTATGTCACCATGAAATATTTGATGAAGCATAATAATGATAAGGAAGTACTCGTAGCTCATCCTACTCCAGCACATTAGAAAGTTACTTAAAACTTGAGTGATAAAGGATCCGGTTTGAATGTTGACAGGTTGGTACTATGTTTTGAGGAGGCAGGCCCGACCAACAAGCCTCACGGCCTAGAGGTTATAAAGCAGGCCAATTCCTATTCCATGCTAATGGTGTGAGCGGGGAATGATATGAGACGACCTATTCATTAGAATTGCAAAAGCATCGTCCCAAATTGAACAACAAGGGAAATGTCATGCCAAAATGAAATTAGAACTACTTAATTGCATTATTGCCAAATGCCATGTCTTTCTTTGAGCTCCTTTAGAGTAGCCCATGTCATCATCTGCGAGTAAGTAGTGAATTCTTGAACTTCATTTGCAATGACCATATTTTCCCCTTCCAAGGAAGGCTTTTTTCCCCCTAATTAGAGGAGAATACTGTTTGCAAAGTTCTTTTTCATACAAGTTCAGTGAATACTTCAACTTCAACTTCAACATGGAAGGTTGCGCATAAGTTTGTTAATTATATTCAGAGACAACTAATCACTAAGTGTTTAATAGCTATGCAAATCATGTGAGACTTATATGATTCCTTTATGAGATTTAAAGATTGTTTCATAAGGAATTGTACAAGCTACATATTTGTGTGAATTATTGAGTATAAGTGGTGGCTAAGAAAACTTGAAAGTATTTGAGTGACTCGAGCAAGGTTATAACTTCCATAATATCTCTTGATCAATTGTGAAATCTTATGTTGCTCTCCCCGTGGACGAGATTATATTGACTGAACTACGAAAATCCGATTTCCAGTTGACTGAACTACGAGATTATATTTACTTTTCTGTTTCTTGATTTAATGTTGTTATTTATTTTTTCTCACAACAAAAATCAAGATAAAAAAATTCCAAAAAACAAAATATAAGTGTTGCCGTGTAAATTTCAATCCAACTTGCATGACTGCAAAGAACAAATTCCAGTTATTTCAAAAGGGAGGACAATTAGAAGGTCCATGTATATGTCCAATTTACTTGATAATGAAATATCCATTTCCAAAAAATCGTTCTTACATGTTTTGGAGAAAAATCAATATAATAAAACTTTAATTAATTGATTAACAAGAACCCTAAGGGTAATTCCTTTAAAAGAGAAGCTTTGGTTATTTTGATTGAAAAAAAGGTGCGGTTGTAGTCAACTTTTCTTATCAAATCCATCGTTTCATGGCCAACAGTGACATTAAAGTCGCTTTTGGAAAAAGCCAAGGGAAAAGAAGACAATTATTGTCCTCTAAGGACTTGTAGTGGAAGGTGGACCTTGTCATGGAGACTTTTGCTACTTCGTATATGAATTAAATAACTTATGGACCTACAAGAAGTGACAAGATGGAGATGGTCCCAAGTTTACAAAACTCCATTCAATCAAACGTGGCATGTCCATTTAAAACGCATCACGTTTTCTGCTAGGGACTTGTAGTGGAGGGTGGACCTTATTATAAAGACTTTTGCTACTTTATGTCCGAATAAAATAATGTATGGACCTACAAGAAGTGACAAGATGAAGATTGTCCCAAGTTCATCCAATCAAACGTGGCATGTCCATTTGAAACGCACTACATTTTCGACTGTAAATGATTCGCGATGTTAGTGTTACTTTGGGGAAAAAAAAGCAAAAGAAGAAGTAGACATTATTGTCCTCTATAGACATATAGTGGACTATGGACCTTATTCGCATTTGAATAAAACAAAGGATGGACATGTGAGATGGGAAAAGATAAGATGATCCTAAATTTGCAAAACCTCATCCAAAAAAAAAGGGCATAAGAATGATATTATTTTCATAATTATTGTATGACATCCATTTTGATGCCAAAACTTTTCAAACAATAAATCATCATTCCATATTTAAAGAGATTTATTGTACGAATTCCAATGTAGTCCCATTTTTTTTTTTAATTTTACTAATGTAGTTCTAAATCTTTCTATGTTTTTTTTTTTTTTTTGTATTTAGTGATGAAGTGGTGTCTAAACCAACTTTCACACGCTTCAATTAGTCCACCTTCCCAAACCATCATTGATCATTTGTTATGATGTGATGCCATAGTAAAATCTGGAATTTGGGGATCCGGTTATTTTTGCACTAGTAATGTAACATTTATGCACACTAATAATAATAGGGCAGGAACTAAGTATATATCAAATTCCACCTATTTGAATGGTTGGCGAGCATATTCTCTTCTTGAGACAAAACAATAAGCATATATATATTTGACCCATGGACCAAATAAAACAAGGAACCTTTGTTATGAATATAATCATTGTTACTGCAAAAAGGGGAAAAAAAAACAAATTGAAGCTTTAAGGTTTGCAATTTAGTTCAATCTATAGCCACCTGGTTTATTTTCCATCCAATCTAGTCCGATTGTGTATTCCTGAGAGAGCATATCTAGGTGACAACTCGAGAATTTAAGAGAATATAACCTTTTTTCATCTTTCTGGCCACCATTTAAAAATGGTTTTGCTGTCAAGTGTTTTTAGACACTTGTTCAGTAGTCAACTACGAAAATTTGAGAGATTTCAATGTATTGAGCTTTCGTGTTACGTGGAATAGTGGCTGGGATGCATATGATTGATGATTAATGATGATCCAATTTACATAGATTAAGTTTAGGTAGTAACTGCTCATTTATTTTACAACGGAATGGGGTTCGGGAAGCTGCATCAATGAAGCCAAGTGACGCATGACGATGGTGGATGGGTGCATTTGAGACTTGGTGTGATGCGAGTGGTGAGAGAGAATTGACGAACGATGATAAAGCAGAAGTTTCGGTCCCACTTCTTTACCTTCCGAGCCTTCTTTGGTGGCTTTTATGATGGCCAAGACTTGGTGGTTCCACGTCCGACCAACTTGCTTCCGAGAAATTGAGGCAACTGAAATGAAATTAAATATCAAAAGAGACGAGATGAAATGCAACGGTAGCGTCTTCCGAGAAAGAAAGACCAAGAAAACGATAGGAGAAAGCCAACAAACGAAAAGACAGAGACAGAGAGTGATGAAAAAGAACAACAGATACTGAAGAGGAAGAAGAGGAGGAGGGAGGATGGTTGGGCCGATGCAAAAGTCTTTCGACTCGCGTGTTTAGTGGTGCTTAGAGCTTCTCCCCGACGGGGTAGGGTATAAGTGTTCTGCTGTATAGGGGTCAAAAACAGAAGGAAGGTAATGTAGCCAGTTCATAGTTTAGCTAAATTTGCTTTAAATGTGAATCCCTTTGAAAAGATTTGCTCATGTTTTCAACTTGTGTTCGAGTGGGTTTACATTCGTTTGAAATCACATTAAAGAAAGCTAACATAAGACGATGCTGCTAGTCTTGGCCCTGCTGCTTCCTTGTATAGCACACCTGTCATAGACAATCAATTCCACCATCTCATAATGCTGCAACAATGTGAAAAACATAGCACTCAAGCACAATACAGAACACCATAAAATATTAAGATCCTTACTGGGAATCACAGTCAATCGTACCCAATAAGGTACAATAAGTTCAAGAAATGATAAAAACTTGAAATTCCTAACATTTGATATTGGAACTTTGAAAAAATGGTGGCATTTTAATCATGTTCACATTATCAACTGACCTTTTCTAACTCCCTCCGTAAACGATTGGGCGTGCATGGAAACGTTCCAAAAAAACGTTTCTGGAACACTTCTGTACTTTTTTATTCCCTAACAAAAAAAAACGCTGCGTTTGGTTGCGTTTCGTTTGCTTTTTTGTTTTTTTTTAACAAAATCGGAAAGCAAAAAACAAAACACAAAAAGTTGTTTACGGAGAAAACACTTCTTCAAAGCCAAAAAGAAATGCTTCTCTTCTTCTCTCTCTTCTCTTTTCTTCTTCTTTTTTTCTTCTTTTTTCTTTGGCCGGCGAGGCCCTCGAGGGTCGGCGACCTCGCCGGAGCGTCGCCGGCCCGGCGAGGCCGAGCCTCGCCCAACCACGGCGAGGCTCGGCCTCGCCGGGGCCGGCGAGCCCGGCCGTGGCCGGGCGAGGCCCGCCCGCCCGTCGCCAGTGACCGGCCGAAAAAAAAAAAAAAAAAAAAAAAAAAAATGAAAAATAAAATAAAAATGTTTAAAAAATTAAAAGAAACAAAAAAAGAATAAAATTTACCAAACGTGTTTATTCATTTTTTATTCCCTAACAAACGTTACCAAACACGTTCTTTTGTTAAAAAATTGTTCCCAACGTAAACACTTTTTTATTTCTCGCAGGAACAAAAAAAAACGTAAACGTTACCATTCGCACCCGACTTGACTACTATGGGTGTATTTGGTCGTCTTAATTAACTGATGTTTGATTAAAAATAAAAATTTGATTAATGTGAAGATCCTATATATTTTCTCATATTCAATTTTGTGTTTGAAGGATGATTGACCTTGTTATGCACTATACGATATTGTTAATGCAATGGATATGTTCGAGTCAAAACTACTTAAGCTATGGACAAAAAATAGGGGAGTAGAGTATCAAAGTAGTGAGAACAATGAGCCGATTTGTCAAACTTTTATCACTGGTGATAGTTAGGGCTCTCCATTTGTAGAGATGACAAAGCTAGATGATTTTTGGAACAATCAATTAGATTTTTTTTTTTGAG
Source organism: Eucalyptus pumila (assembly GCA_016097595.1). Taxonomy (NCBI): domain Eukaryota; kingdom Viridiplantae; phylum Streptophyta; class Magnoliopsida; order Myrtales; family Myrtaceae; genus Eucalyptus; species Eucalyptus pumila. The sequence goes on along the minus strand of CM027847.1, from coordinate 27,215,272 downwards.
CGAGGAACAATCAATTAGATTGATACACCAAGTGATATAGCATACTACAAATGGACCTTCAAACAAATGGATCATATGCAACATATTAAGAAAAGTTCAACACATGCATAGTATTCCAGTTTAATCAATCAATCAAACTATATTTTTTAATATTTTGCTGGAAAGCATTATCATTCATTGATCATCTAAAGAGCTGTACAAGAAGAGACCATTTGTTGGAAACAAGAGGATGGAATTACTCTTAATCGTGGCCTTCCTTGGGGTTAGAGCAGAGTATCGATCAGGGGCTGCACATAGCATCAAAGGCTAAGTTGCAACCACTAGATAGATGACCCGTGCTTCAATTTTTGAGTCAAGGCACAAAAGGGTCAATTGCTCTAAATTAGGATTTTTTAGGTGGGAACTTTCACTTAAATTTGAACAATGGTTAAAATAATAGAAAAGTCTCATCTCTATTTCACAAATAATTGTATCAGACAAGATCTAGTCTAGATTAACAAGTTCTTACAACAATAGAAAGTGAACATTGACTTTCTAGATAATTTCAAAATTAAATTGATGGAACAATAAGAACATTATGAGTATCTCATCAACATCGACTCGCTTAAGGAGTATGCTCCTCATTGAAAGAGGCACGTTTCTAATTTAGATGCCAGAAGGAGTTCACTCTTGATTATAACGAGTGTTCACTCGACTCTAAGAAGGAGATGCACTTTGGCCTTTAAGGATTATGCACTTAATGTGAACAAAATCGTTCAACTCACTGTAAAAGAGTGAGCAATTTATTGTGAGGGGGGGGTTGCATTTCGCCCTAAAGAGCCTTGTCATTTCTTTATAAACAATTATCTTTTGACGTCCTGTACTTAGCTGGTTCAAGGTATGGGGGCCAGACGACAACAAGAAGTACCGAGCGAAGGAGAGGAAGAAAGAATCAAACATCATTCGCTCCCTGCCTTCTCCACCATTCCTAGATGCAGGGCCCATGTGCAAAGCATGGAAAGAACAACAATAACATACGAACTACAAATAAAATAGCAAAGAAAAAAATTGAAAAGTATTATACCTGGAGAGAGAGAGTAATATATAAATTATCTGTGCAAAAGACCAATGACCCCATGGGCATTATGAAAGTTTGATTCCTTGACTTACGCGTACGTCCTGCCATGATTTCCCTTCTTTCGATGCTTTGCGTATGGGGCCTCCATCCGGCAATAATGAAGAGATTCCTTGACTTGCGCGTATGTCCTGCCATAATTACCCTTCTTTCGATGCTTTGCACATGGGCCCTGCATCCAGCAATAATGAAGAGGATAGAGAGAGGATGGCGTTCGATTCCTTCTTCCTCTCCTTCGCTCAATAATTCTTGTCGTCTGGCTCCCACTTCTTGAACCATCCCTTGAACCGCATCCTCGTGCTGACTCACTTCTTCAACCATCCCTTGAACCTTATAATTAATTTAATTTATCAATTTGGCCATCTTTGGATAAAATATTTATCCGTTGGACGAATTGTAGTTAGGCTGACAAAACAATAAACATATTTTAATATGGGCCCACCAACCAAATAAAATGAGAAAGCTTCATTATGCGTATAATCAGGGGAAAAATAGAAAATGGTGCTGGAAGGTTTGCAATTTAATTCGATCCCGGACCACTCAATTTTTTGCCACTAGTCTAATGCATAACGTATCTTTAGAGAGCGAAGCTAGGTAGTAATGACAGTAATAAAGAGAGTAACAATTTTTTTCTAGCCATTATTTAAAAAAAAAATTATTAACTAGTCTTTCTGGACACTTGGTGACCAGCTAAGTAAATTATACAGTTTTTAATGCACTGAGTTCTCATGTTATGTAATATGGAATAATGGTTGTGACTTATATGACCGATGTACGAGACTGCGTCAATGAGACGATGATGCCAATATGTCTTTGTGATGCATGATGATGATGGGTGGGTACACAAAATGTGTGGGAAAGAAATTGAGAGAGCAGCCTTTTCTCTGATTCCAGCCTTTCGGCCGCTTTAATAATGCCAAGACTAGGGTGCCATTTTTGACTAACTTGCTCCCATTAAATCAAATCAAATGAAATCAACGACGAGAGATTGAGAAGGTGTAGAGATTCGAGTGCAAACAAGAACGAAGGAAGGGGAGTGCGAAGGAGCAATCGGCGGAGAAAAAAAAAAAGCACAGCGACTTTTTTCTGGAATATTTAATTATCATAGGCCGAGTTTTAGTGACTAGAGACCCGAATGACGAGGATGGAAAGAAGAGATGTGGATGGACTATGGAGCACCGTAGCTTAATCTTAGTTAAGACCTTAACTAAAAATCAGTCAATTACCTGGGAAGCTGAAAGCTTGGTAGCAGATTGCTCCAAGTCGTCACCAGCCAAGTTTAAATAGCAAAGAAGCCCATCGCCTCAATCAAAACAAGAATAGTGGACTTATGAACAATCGAGTAATAGCAAGTAATAGCAAATGTGATCCATAAAAAAAGTGTCTACTTTACTGGTCAGAGTCACCCTCAGATCTTTCTACCACTGTTGAAGGATAAACATGGGTTGAGCACTCGTCCTAAACCTGTTTCTTGACCAAATTAAAATACTTAGGACTGAGATTACATCATTATAATAAGTCTAAATTTTTTTTTTGGTAATTTTTCCCTATGAATGAGAGGGTATATTATAACGAGAAGCATGCACTTCCTTTTAAAAAAGTGACCGATTTATTGTGGAGGGAGTGCACTTCACCCTAAAGAGCATGCACATTATTCAGGGATGGACAGCATCTCAACAGCGACCTTATAATTTCGCTATGAACAAATATCTCTTGGCATCGAGATACAGAGGCCAGACAACAAAAAGTACCGTGCGAAGGAGTGGAAGAAGGGATCAAACATCGAAAGAACAACACGTAAACTAAAATTTTATTTAGCAAAGAAAATCAAAAAGTAATATACATGAAGAGAGAGAGAGAGAGAGAGAGAGAGTAATAAATAAGTTATTTGTATAAAAGAGCAACGAAAATAGGGAGTAAAATATGAATTATAAAAATTCGATTCCTTGGCTAAAATAAGTTATTTGTACAAATGAGCAATGAAAATAGGAAGTTAGATATGAATTATAAAAGTTGGATTCCTTGGCTTCTGCGCATGTCCTGCCATACACTCACCCTTCTTTCTATGCTTTGCACATGGGGCCTGCATCTGGGAATGGTGAAGAGGGTCGAGAGAGAATGGCGTTTAATAAATAAATTATTTGCTAAAAAAGAGCAATGAAAATAGAAAAGTAATACATGAATTATCAAAGTTTCATTCCCCGGCTTTCGCACATGTCCTGCTATAATCACCTCCCCTTCTTTCGATGCTTAGCACATGAGGTCTGCAACCGCACATGATGAAGAGGGTAGATAGAGAATAACTTCTGCAACTCCACATAAGGTCCGCTCCCATTTCTTAACCCCCCTTAAACAGCGTCCTCAGGCTAACCCACTTCTTGAACCACCGCTTAAACCTTGTAATTAATTAAACTAATCAATTTGTCCATCTTTGGATAAAATATTTACCTCATGGACGAATTGCAGTTAGGTTGGCAAAACAGTAAGCACGTTTTAATATGACCCGCGGACTAAATAAAATGAGGAGGCTTCGTTATGAATATAATCATTATAAAAGGGAAAAAGAAAATGGTGCTTGAAAGTTTGCAATATAATTCGATCTATGGCCGCTCAATATTTGGCTGCTAATCTAATGCGTAATGTACTTTTCAGAGAGCGTAGCTAAGTAGCAACCACAGTTTTTTCTTTCTAGCCATTAGTCAAAAAGATTTTTTTATCAAGTATTTCTGGACAATTGTTGAGCAATCAATTGAATAATTTTTGGAACTTTCAACGCATGGAGGCTTCAATGATGCCAAGACTCGGTCCCACATCCGACCAACTTGCTTCCGAGAAGTCGAGCCCACAGAAATGAAATGAAATCAGCGAGGACGAGATGGAAAAAAATGCATCGGCAGCTTCTTCCGAGAAAGAAAGAGCGCTTTAGTGCTTAAAAAGTCTTTGATTCACACCATCATTTCATCCGGTTGTCCTGGACGGAAGAACTTTTGTTTCCTCTCCGCTCTCTGCACTTTGTTTCGACCCTTTCAGCACTCTTGTTTAATCCTCTGCCACTCGCGAACCAAGCCATGCCTATCGCAGAGCTCTTTCTTGGCGCCTTTCTTTCGGTGCTCTTCGAAAGGTTGGCCTCTCAAGAGGTTCTCAACTTTGCGCGGCGCGAGGGTATAGACACGCTGCTGGAGAAATGGGAGAGGATGCTGATTAGCATCAACAAGGTGTTGGATGATGCAGAGGATAGGCAACTCACCGATGATCTCGTTGTGAAGTCGTGGCTTAAAGATCTCAAGAAATTGTTCTACGACATCGAAGACTTGCTTGACGAGTTCGCCATAGAGTCCGTGAAAAATAAGTCCAAGGCAGAACCTGGCACTAGCAAGGCACGTTCCCTTCTTCCGAGTTGTTGCTTTAGATTGAGCCCGAAAGCATTTATGTTCGATCATAAAATGAGATCCAAGATAGAAGAGATGGATGGCAGATTAAATGATATCATCAATCAGAAAGATACTTTGAGCTTGAGAGAGAACAGCGGGAAGCGAGTGACATACGGAGGAGTGGATAAGCGGCTTCACACTACAAGTTTGCCCGAGCCTTGTTTCGTTAGCAGAAAGGTTGAAAAAATGAAGATCCTTGAATTGTTGACCGGTGAAGAAGAAGATAGGACATGTGCAGATCTAAAAGTGATTCCCATCGTGGGGATGGGGGGTATTGGGAAGACTGCTTTGGCTCAGCAAGTCTACAATGATGATAGAGTTACCAACAATTTCGATGTGAAAGCATGGGCTTGCGTTTCCGATGATTTCGATGTGCTTGCTATTACAAAGAAGATCCTTGAGACAGTGAATGACCATTTGCTCTGTGAAGGAAAGGACCTAAATTGGCTTCATGGTAAGCTCAAGGAACACCTTGCGGGGAAGAAGTTTCTTGTCGTTCTAGACGATGTTTGGAATGAGAATTATGAAGAATGGACTATCCTTTTGAAGCCTTTTCAATCAGGAATGAAGGGAAGCAAGGTCATTGTCACAACTCGTAATTTTCACGTTGCTGAAATAGCCCGTGCTCAACCCTATATTCTCAAAGAGTTGTCGCAAGATTCTTGTATGACTTTGTTTGCATTTCATGCTTTTGGAGTGGGAAATTTCGATCATCATCCAGATCTCGAAAGGTTAGGTATGAAAATAGTGGAAAAATGCGGAGGGTTGCCATTAGCCGTGAAGACTTTGGCTGGGTTATTGAGCTTTAAAGTCAGTCCCCATGAATGGAAATCTATATTGGATAGCAAAATTTGGGATCTATCGAAAGAACGTAATGATATCATTCCGGCCTTGAAGCTTAGCTACCTCCATCTCCCTTCAAATTTGAGGAGATGTTTCGCATATTGTGCTATATTTCCCAAGGATTATGAAATTGAACGAGACGAGTTGATTCACTGGTGGATTGCAGAGGGCTTGTTGGAAGGAAAAGAAGGAAAGAACTGTTGGAATGCAGGTTTGAAATTTTTCGACGAGCTAGTTTCTAGATCGTTACTTCAAAAGTCGAGTAGCAGTGAATCACGATTCTTGATGCATGATCTTGTGAATGACCTGGCAAAGCTAGTTGCCAGTGCAACTTGTTTTAGCTCAGGAGAGTTTGAGTATGAGGGTGGTCAAAATAATGCATCTTTAGTTCGTCATGCCTCATTCATTTGCACTAGTCGCATTGTGGCAAAAAGATTAAGCATATATCATGAAATGAAGGGACTTAGGAGCTTCGTATCGTTGGCGAAGCAACCTGGGTATGATGGTAAGTCTTTTTTGTCCAAGAAAGTGTTAGGCAACTTGTTATCCGAATTGAAGTACTTGAGGGTGCTTTCATTACATCACTATCGCATCAGAGAGGTACCGGATTGCATTGGCAAACTGAGGCACCTGAGGTGCCTTAATTTGTCGTATACTGACATTGAAACCCTTCCAAAGTCAATTGTTGCATTGCACTACTTAGAAACCTTGATGTTGCGGGGATGTCAAAATCTTACTGAGTTACCGAAAGGTATGGAGAAACTAATAAATCTAAAATTTCTCGACTTTACAGACACTCCGAGCCTAAAAGCGATGCCATTATATATAGGTAATTTGGTGGATCTTGAGATGCTATCCAAATTTGTAGTGGGAACGGAAGTAGGGTTGAGGTTGAAGGAGTTAAAAAATCTAAAGAACCTTAAAGGAGAATTGTGCATCTCTGATTTGCATAAGGTTCGAGAAGTTGGAGATGCCATAGATGCCAATTTATGCATGAAGGAGGGAATATGCCGGTTGACCATGCAATGGTGCGAAGATATTGGAAATTTCCATAATGAAGAGCTTGAAGCAGAAGTCCTTGACTTTCTTCGCCCTCACCTAAAACTTGAAAATCTCGCAATATCTTACTATGGTGGCTTAGAATTCCCGTCATGGTTAGGAAGTCCCTCCTATGATAAGATGGTGCATTTACGTTTATATAGGTGTTGTTGGGCCAAAGCCCTAGCCTCATTGGGACAACTATCTTCTTTGAAAAAACTGTATATAGAAGGTCTAAATGCAATACGCACGGTAGGGTCTGAATTTTATGGAACCAAAAGTCCTTTTCCATCGTTAATGACTTTGGAATTCAAGGACATGCCATCATGGGAGGAATGGTCTCATCACTTCGGCAATGAAGAAGTAGGAGTTTTATTCCCTTGTCTTGAGCATCTTGTCATTTGGAATTGTCCTATGTTGATTGGAAGATTGCCTAGTCAACTGAGCTCTCTCAAAAAGTTGAAAATCAAATCCTGTCCTCGTATGGATGCTTCGTCTTTTATCATTAGCCTTCCATCCCTCAATGAATTAAAGTTTAGAGGTTGCAATGAGGGCATGCTGAAGAGTTTGGTAAACTTGACATCTCTAACTGCTCTTGTCCTACAAGATGTTGAATTAACTTGCTTAAATTATGGGTTTACAAGCTCCTTGGTGAAGCTGGAGAAGTTGGAGATGAGAAGTTGTAAAAATTTGATATACTTGTGGCAAGAGAGAGATGTAATTCAGAATCTCGCTTGTCTGAAGAGCTTAGTTGTTGAAGATTGTCCGGAATTGATATCATTTTCAATTGGAGAAGGAGATATAGAGTTGCCTAACAAGCTAGAGGCTATGGACTCACGGAATTGCATCAATATGGAGAAGCACCCAAGCAAGATTTATACCCTCTCCTCGCTTCAAGACTTGACCATCAAGAAATGTCCAAAACTCGTGTCCTTCTCCAAAACAGGTATGTTGGCGTCGGTGATATCATTAAATATCCAAGATTGCGAGATGTTGCAATCTTTACCTAGAGGATTAAGTGTTCATATGGATGAACCAAGTAGCAGCGCCAATAATCACGGTGACATGACATCTTGTTTGCAAAAACTAAAAGTCTACGGATGTGATTCTCTACCAGCCTTTCTATTCAGCGAGAGTAGTTTTCTACCAGCGACCCTCAAGACACTTGATATTGGGTTCTGTAGGGGAGTGGAGTCGCTCGCGGAGATACCTGAAGACCGTCTTCAATCACTTCAAGATATCGATATTAGCTATTGCGAGAACTTGAGAAGCTTACCACAGGGGCTGGACACACTTTCCCATCTCACTTCCTTGTGGTTGTGGGGGTGTCTTGCACTGGAGCTAGAGTGCTTCCCTCCTCTTCCTCCCGACATCTCGCGGTTTGTGCTTGGGGAGTGTCCGAAGATAAAATCGTTACCTAATCAGTTGCATCGACTCACGAGTCTTCAACTTCTGAAAATTAATGGGTGTGAGAGTATCACGCGCTTCCCCGATGGAGGATTGCCGCCCCAGCTAAAGAGACTTGAAGTGACTAAATGCGAGAATATGAAGCAGCCGGTGAGAGAGTGGCTCACCCCTCTCACCTCCCTTCAAGATATGTTGATCGACGGCAGCGTGGGAGGAGTGGGAGAGGAGGAGGATCTTGTGGTTCCGCTCCCTTCCTCTCTGACCTATCTCGAAATCTGGGATATGGGGAAAGTGAAAAGGCTATCCAGCAGTCTCTCTCCTTCTCTCCAGCGCTTATATCTCTTCAATTGCCCGAAGCTGAGGGAGTTGCCCGAGGATGGCCTCCCTCCCTCCCTAGAATTGCTCTGGATCGGCGGATGTGGGATTCTGGAGAAGCGATGCATGAAAGGGACCGGCAGCTATTGGCCCCTCATCCGCGAAATCCCACAAGTCACATTGGGTCATGACTTCAACTTAATTACTTGAGAGAAGGGATTCGGGACTCTGAATATTCTACATGGGAAGAGATTTAGGGTATTTTTAATATCTGAGGCCTTGGCACTTTTTGAAGAGGGAACGGGGTTCGTATTTCAGACCCCAAAAATTTTAGATCATTCATTGGGTAAAAGCTGAAGCTTCTGGGGCGTCGGAAACTATAATGATGGCTACCGAAAGCTCCTTTGCCTCCGCCTCCGCCTCCACCTCCAGCTCCAGCTCCGGCTCAGTCGCGCCCCCACTCTTTCTCCTTCCGCCTGTCCGGTCGGGGGGCGACGCGGGATGCCCTAGGAGATTCCGTCGGGGGCCTACCTACCGGTTGATCGATGACGAGACGGTAGGGTTGGATTTATCTCGGTAATCGAGCTGTTAGTTTGCATTCGACTGTAGATGTGTTCAATGTGAATGTGCAAGTCAGAATGACTGATGCGGTTTGTTCTGATGACGAATTTCCCTTTTTATTTGTCGTGGGTTTCTTTTTCTATGCTTGCATTGTTGACAATTGGTATCCAAGCTCTTGGAACGACTCAAGCGATTTGTTGTATGCATTGTGTTCAGATGGAGAATAACAAATCCAACACTAGATCTTCTTTTGGAGCTTATCTGAATCATACAGTCTTGGGCAAATGATTTTGATTTTCTTAGTCTGGCTTGAAAACGAATGTATGTGACACTACTTGAAATTTCTCTCTCATTTCAATCTGTGCAAAGACTTTCTGGTAGCGTACTGAATCCCTCTATGCAATGTGAAATGGCAGAGAGTCAAAGCTCTTGCTGAAAAATTGTCCAAGCTAAAGCAAGTGAGTCGCAGAGATTATGAACCAGTAGCAGAAAATCTCCCTTTTCCTTGTACTTGGAGGAAAGGTATCAGGTGCTTACCAATCTAAAGCTGCCAAAGACGCTGCAGCAAGGATGGACATGGAAGATATGGATTGTTCAGTGCACTGAAAGGAACCCAATAAACATGGCATATCTACCACCAGAGTAGTTGGAACAGAGCATTCAGTTCATATCTTATGCAGATTTCAGAGGATGGGACAGGGGGTGTGCATAGGAAAGTTTCCTCCAATAGTGACTCCATGGTCGAAAGTCCTCTGAAGATTTGGGTTGTAGTGACTATATGATTGAATTGTTAAGGAAGCAGCATTTTCTGCGCCCCTCACGTATTCAGGTACATCAATAGTATGACCTACTCAAGTCAAAGGTTTCAGCTTGTTGCTTTTTCTACTGGGAAAATGGAAGGAACTGGGTCATTGCTTCCTTACTGCTGTTTTAGCTGGAAATATACTTAACGTGAACACATTCTAATCATCGTTATATCTACTGTCTGCATAATATCCACATTGAGCTTCAAATCAATGATGACCTTTTTTTTGTATAGTTCTAGATGTAAGCTTGCATTTGTCATCATTAATATTTTATCGGTAAATGTGAATTTGGAGCTGATGGATGTGGAAGTCATTGAGGGGCCAACCTATAGCATCATTTTTTTTCTTTTCATTGGCATAAGTATTGATTGGTAATTGCATTGAGATGTTCCATATATACCTTGACAAAAGGAAGAACTTCTCCTTATGTACTGCAACTCAGATCGATGCTAACTATTGATGACCGCAGGTGATTGCATTCAAACCTGTAATTGAGGGAAACATTTGTAATATAGCTGACCAGAGTGGTTCAGGAAAAACACTGGCTTATCTTGCACCAGTAGTCCAATGTCTCAGGCAAGAAGAGCTGCAGGGACTTAGCAAATCCTTCTCACGAAGCCCTCGAGTTGTCATTTTGGTGCCAGCTGTTGAGTTAGCTTCACAGGTTGGCAGTTGGTATCCTTTCTTGTGCCTTTTCTTTTACCCTTATGTGCTTTGGCAAGCAAGTCACTGACTTTTACTAGTTTATGGCCATTTTAAGCTCTCATCTTATACTATGATTGCTTAAGTAGCCAATTTGTGGTGAAAAAAGCACTCCAATTCATTTTTCGGTGGCAGTCAGTGTGTTTTTGGCAACTTGTCGTCTATTTTACTCAAATTGTCATCTCTACTTTCAAATAAGAAAATAGAAGAGATTTCTTGCAATCTGAAAGATTGTACTGGGTTTCTGGAAAGACAAATATACAATTTGAGTGGCACACAGTTGCTTAATGATGTGCATAATCCACTCATGTGGCAAAATTGGTAATCCCCTTGGAGCTGTTGAAAATAGATGTGTTCTGAATTTGGAGATACTCTGTAGTTGGTTTTATGTACAGCAATGCTTGTTTTTGCTAGTAGTGAATGTCAAACCTAACATAAATTTTTGCACCCACATAAGCGACTAATATCTATAGTAAATTTTATGCAGGTTTTGATAACTGCTGATCCATATTGAAGTTTGGGGATCCGTTCTGGTCTATGGTTGCCATGGGTGGTTTCAGGAAGAAAACTCAGCTGGAAAATATATAAGGTCTTGATGCCTAATAGGCACACTTGGTCGCTTTATTTTTCTCATTAAAGAGAGCTTTTTGGAGTTGAAAGATCTTGGATGGTAAGCTTGTGCATTGTATAATGTTGCATGAATAAGTTTGGGTGCAAGAGCTATTCCAAATTATCACCTTCTCATCTGTTTTTGAGTAACGAATGTCATTGTGCTACTGTATTCTAGATTTAGTACTGCCACCATGATTCATCACCATTCTTCGAGGAAAGGAAAAGATTAGCAAAATTTCTATTCTTACATATACATAGCTGAATCTTGATTTTCTGGCTTGAGTTATGGAGACCTTTGCTTTGATTTACAAAATTGCTTTATATATTGCTATTTGTTAGCCCTGATAGATTTCCTCAAGAAATGACTGGTGACAATTGACAAATTGAGAAAGCTCCACTCGTCATATTGTTTGATATAGAATATGAAGTTAAAAAATCTTTTGCTTATGGATTTGCCTGCTAAGAATTTGAATGACATCAAAGTCTGGATGATTTTGGCATTTAGCAGATTTGAGTCCATGCTAAGCTACAAGCAAAGAGCTCTACAAGAATGGTATCTTTATACACATTGCGGATTGTTTTGCAACTGCTGCTATAATTTATGGCTTTTCGATGTAGCGTGATTTTGGATGAGGTGGTTATTCTCTGCAATGATGAGGAGTTTGAAGCAGCGTTTCAAAGCATAATCAATTCTTCACCTGTCGCCACACAGGTAGATATATATAATAAAATAGTTGAAATTCTTCCCGACTGTGAAGTGATCATGGGACTTGGCATTCATCAGACATGCCCTCACCTAAGAGAGGTTGGTCTAAAGCTGTATTATTCCCCTTTCCATTATTTGCCAATGGATACATTACTATTATCCAATCTAGGCACAAAAGGATTCACTTCCGTGTCTGTACATTTTTCTGGATGCTTTGGGACAATATATTACTCATAACTAAGCTGTCGTTTGTGCTCCCTAAAAGTGATGGAGCATGGTTTTATGTTGATGCTTTGGATTTGGGGGTGGATCGTTACTGCATATTGACAAGGGAAGATGGAAAGTGGATGAAGAGTGGAATGAAATTTTTTTCTTTGAATGAGTATTAGCACATGTGTATTGGTAGTCTATACTATTCTTTTGGCCAAAAGCAGTCTATACTATCTAAAGGTGCCTCGAGCATTCTGTAAGTCATTTAATCTGCTTGGAGTTGAAGAAAAATAAAATCAGGAGAAGTCTTTGAATTTCATTAATTGTGCCGAGAGGATTGAGGATTATATTAGGGTTTAATCTGTTTCTCTTCTTTCCTCAATTTGCAGAAGAGTTTCTGCAGTTGTCGGGAAAATTGTTTTAATTTCATTTTGCCAGTTTGTTGAATCTTATTTATTTATTTTTTATTTTTTTGTACAGAGGCATTGTATGAACTAATTTAGGCTGCATATACTGGAGAAGGGTTATTTCCACAACAGTATCCTAGATGGGCTGAGAGCTTTCTCATTTGGGTTGAAGAGTAACCTTCTGTTACATGAAAATGCTTTTTCCTTCCCCCTTGATGAACATGTTGCATAAATTTGCTGTGGTAGCTAGCCAGTTCCATTCCTCCTATTTTCCTGTTAAGAAGAAAACTAATGGAATACCACTGTAATAGAGGCGAATTTGACAGTTACATGTCATGTCCAGTTTCTCATAGATTGTAGTGGAGAGGAAGACGGTGAAAAGACTCTAAATACTGCATACCTGAATAAGAAGTCCGCTCTTATTCAGCTTGCGGAAGAAAGCCCAGTAACCAAAACAATTGTTTTCTGTAACAAGGTATGTTGATCTTTCAGTATAGGCTTCTTGAAATTGACTCATCATTATATTTACTTCTCTTTCCCGACCACCTCAATTTCTGAGCTGGAGTTTGAGAGAAGGCTCTGAAACCACCTGGATGGGGGACTCATCATTTCTTTGAACTCATCCTTCCTCTTCTCTATACAGATTGAGACATGTTGGAAAGTTGAAAATGCATTGAACGAATTTACAGAAAAGGCACTCTTATACAAGTTCTACCTTTTCATGCTGCTGTTTCAGAAGAGTCACTACAGGGAAATATGAAAGAGTTTTCTGCTTCTCCATCTAAAGATGTCTCCTTGTTTTTGGTTTACACCGACAGGTATGTATGGTTGCTTTGTCCGATGCCATTCAAACTATGCTTTTAGAGATAGATCTGTTCTGTGGCCGAGATTGATCCCTAGTGAGCCTTTAGTTAAACCATGCATGGCCTGCCAAGATCCAGGCCTTCAGTTCTCAGTTTAAGCTTGCACATTCAATGATGTATTAAGTCTCAACAAGAACTAGATGAAAATAGTATTGGCTGGGATAGGCCTTGTTCTGTCCTGTGGGTTTTGTGAATGATTGGGCCTGTATACTTGCAAGTTTTCTGGTATTGGGCTCAGTTCGATTTCTTTGATAGGCAAGAGCTGAGTGCTAGCAAGGCACTCACCTAGGCGCTCAGGCAAAGCGACGCGAAGCCTCTGCTCCTCACCTCATCTCAGGCAAGGTTTCTTTGTTTGAGGTAAGCACCTGAGATGAGGTGCTCCTCTGAGGTATTGCCTCAGAAAAGATTTGTCTAGGTTAACATCTTGCACCAGTGCAATATGTGCTTCAATGCAGACCTCGAATAACTTGTGATTTCTAAGTATGAAAGACCTAATAATTTGTTTTGTGATGGATTAATCCCCACTTTCTACTTAGCACCTCTCATTGTTCAGCCCAGCGCCTGAGGCACCGTGGGGTCTGAGCCTCTTAACAGTGCCTAGTGATTTTAACAGCACTGTTTGCGATACAGTCAAATAAAAGGCGGGCACTTTTAACTATTGGCAGGGTCACTGGACACATACAAATTTACCTAAGACAGTCACTCTCCTCTTTCCTTCAGTATTTGCAAGATCCTGATGATTTTTTAACCATATGGCAGGGTGTCACGAGGAATCAGCTTTACCAGAGTGGATCATGTTATTCTCCTCAACTTCCTGTGCGACCTGAGCGAATATGTCCGCCGTGTTGGAAGAACAGCAAGAGGTTCTGGAGTCTTGGCAGTTGGGAAGCATTCCCTGGCAAGAAGGATAATGGTGAGAAACCGGAAAGGCCATCCCTTTCATGATTTGCCCTCTGCTTATGAGCTGATGAGTTGAGACGTTCATGCACCAAGCGGGATCGAGTTCATGAAGTGACAGGAATTTCTCCCATCAGTCCATTCCTTCTTCCTGCATGTTACAGAGGAATGGCGTGGCAAGAAGTGAAAATGAAGGGGGATCACTGTTTGGTGAGATTCTGGTTCTTCCATTTTGCATCTCCATGTTGACGGGGATCCGAGAAGAGTTAATGCAATGAAGAGTTTTTGATATCAAGGTTCGAAACCTATGTACTTTGGTCTTTATTCTGTTCATCGTCGAGGAACATCGATGCTCTTGCTGATCGAGACGACTTAAGAAGTCTCCGAGCCTGTATTGTCTGTTAGTTGCACTTTGTTGATAATGAATATGCAATGATAGGAAAGTACGGGACTGTATCCCTGCTGTACACCATGAATATATTAAATGACCTGCTGTCGCAACTTACCGAAGCGTTCCAATACAAGAAACTAATTTAATTTTGCATCTACGATACAATAAGCTGATTTATGAACTTTACTTTCAAGCTATATTACTCATTTCAAAGGTAAATTAAAGTACTTCCTCTAAGGTAAATGACTTCGTTTTACGAGATTTTCAATGGTATTATAATTTCCCTAAAAAGGTCATATTTTCTAGTTCTTGTCCTTAGTAATTGAAATTTAACTGATCATGGTGTAATTTGGATTGCAACTAGAGTCAAGTGTTTTTTTCTTTCACATATCAGTTAGCCGTAGGCTTTGTACCGTGAGAATCTCAGTCACCTCAGCATAATAACTTATCTTAAATCGTTGCAACATATTGAACTTGTAATCTATATTGACCTCAATAATCGTAGATTGCTTTCTCTTCGTAACTTCATAATGTTGTCACCAGTAATTATTCAATAATACTAGTATTTTCCTCAAATGGTTGTAATCAGTAATTTATTATAGTCAGTAACTTCCCCTCATGAATTTCCTTAATACTCTCAATAATGCTAGCGCCTAGTAATTATCCAACATTGTAATTTTACCTCAATACAGTTTTGGTGATTATACCTCCAACCACAGTAATTTGTCTTAAGTCGTCGTAATCTCAATTAATCTATAGCTAGTGCTTTTCCTTTTGGAGTAGTAACTCAGCTATAGAGCTCTTAAAGTAAGAATGCTATCTCTCTTATCACCACGAAGAATGTAACTTCGTAAAGCCCTTAGTAGCTTACCTCGCTTAAGAATGACAATCAATAATTATCGATAATAAATCACCTTAAGCTATTGTAAATCGTAACTTCACTTAAGAAATAGCATGCAACTTGAATTTATGGTAATTATCCTTTTCCCTATTCGTAATTATTGGCTAAAACAATCATAACATTCATCTTAAAGTTTATAAATTAATGTAGTCTATTTTGAATAACTACGCTTGGTTGCCGCATTCGTCCTCAATCAAGTGTAAAACTTACAACCCGTGTGATTGTAATAACCTTAAATTTCAAGAGATTGCCTGTATAATCGGTAATTGGCGATATCTCTTATAATTAATTTGGTGAATGAAATTCTTTAGCTTCAAATCCAATGGGGCGCTCAATAGCCTGCTGGACTTCAGAATTTTCCCAGGAGTGGAAAAAGTTTAACATTGGCTCCATTTTGCAATTCAGTTCTTAATTGGAGATGTGAAAAAAAATGTTCTTATTAGATCGTTCTCGAGAGACGGCATGAAATCAAAAGCGTCGCGAATATTTGGCAAAAGGACCAAAATCGAACCGCAAATATTTACGAGGACCATAACGCAATTTCCCCAAACAATGCGTCGAAAAGGATAAGGCGTCGCGGAAACGAAGAGTGAAAAGTGCCGCCTTCTTCGTCACCATCGCTCTCTCTCTCTCTCTCTCTCGAACTTGCACAGCGATAGGCCATGGCTGCTTCTACTTCAATCTTGTTCCTTAGCCAGAATCCCTTTCTGGGTTCCTCCCAGAACGTTCTCTCGGTCTCGATCTGCCCGAAATTCGTCGGGACAGTCCCAATGCAGCGGCCGCCGCAGCGCCAGCCTCCCTTCGCCGTCGAAGCCCGGGCCAAGACCCGGAGAGAGGACCGGCTCGCCCGCCACTCGCGCATCAGGAAGAAGGTGCCTCCTGGGTCGCCCTGCTTTTACGCACTGGTTTTTCAGTGGTGCCCCCGTCCCCGTTCAAGGTGGTCGAGCGCTGTGGCGAAGGCATTGGTTGGGTTTCATTTGCTTTTTGGGGCGGGGGGGTTCGATTTGGTTCCGTGGGGAGTCTCCGCTCGGAATCGATGCGTACGGCGCGGGGATTATTTGGGTTCGTGCGGTTTCGTTCGGGGTGAGGAGTGATTTTGAGGAAGAGGGCGTAGGGAGCGGTGTTGTGGTGGTCTAGAATGTGAATGATATAGCTCCGAGATTGCGGCTGTCGAATTCTGCTTAGTGTTCTGTTTGTCGATGCTGTGAATGGCGTATGGGGTTGCTGAACTAGGAGAAAGAAACGGAGGAGGAGAGAAAAAAATAATGTACTAGTTCATCCTCCACTGATAATTTCTCACTAAGTTCTCTTTTTTAATTTTAGAGGTTAACATGGTTATCTGGATTTTCCGCTCTGCATAAATCCGTCCTGTCGACATACATAGGCTAAGGTTCCTAGCCACGGGGGGCTGGTGTGACCTCTGGGTTGCTTTGAGTGCTGTGATTCAATCACGGCAGCTGCCACATTCAAACCGAGCACTTTATCACCCGGTCTACACCCCGGGGTTTATTGATTAGTAGTTGAGGTTATTTCTACTAGATGTATTGTGGTGTTGGATTCACAGAACAAATTTTTAAGCGATTCTGAGTTTGTACTTGTTGGAGACCATGCTACAGCATTAGGGTTAAAGTGGTGGAGTTGTGCTGGCAAGTCCTGAAATTGAAGTGGTAACTTTTTTTTTTTAGCGTGAAATTGAAGTTTTTCTGGTGTTGCAGGTTGAGGGAACTCCAGAGAGGCCGAGGCTATGTGTATTTCGTTCCAACAAGCACCTTTATGTCCAGGTGATTGATGACACTAAGATGCACACACTTGCTGCGGTATCAACGATGCAGAAGCTTGTCTCCAAGGAATCCGACTACAGTTCTGGTCCTACCATTGTGAGTATCCAAATGAACCTTAATTCGCTGCATGTACTGTAACCGTCCCTGTATAGAAAATAATTGAATTTGAAAAAGAAATGAAAGAGAGAAAAAAGGGGGGACTCAGATAAAGAAGTGCCTTGTCTTCTGTAGATTTCTTTCTGCATTCCATGTGCATTTTGAGATGTTAAATATAATCACACGCGAGAAATTCTGTCATGGCTTGTGATTTATTCCTTTTCAGAATCTAGATCCTCTATGAAATCATTTTGAATTGCTGTTCTGTGTGCTTTGCTAAAGAAACTCTCATCCTAGTAACTTGTTGGCACCAGGAAGTGGCAAAGAGAGTGGGTGAAATCATTGCGAAGTCGTGCTTGGAGAAGGGAATCACAAAGGTAGCCTTCGACCGGGGTGGATATCCCTACCATGGACGTGTGGAAGCTCTCGCCGAAGCAGCCCGAGAACATGGTCTTCAATTTTAAATTCTGATTGCTAGTTTTGTTCATTCTGATCTTCTTTTCTTTGTCAAGAGAACTTTTGATTCAAATGCGAATGCATCAGTTTATGTAGTGGATTTGCTCCTTTTTCAGCTCAAAGCAAATGAGATGCGGCAGTGATTTCCGTACCTTCTGTCAAACAGAATGAAGTAGATTTAACTGAAGTCTTTTGCTGCGGTCTGTGAATGTAGGCAGCTTACCTTTATGTGCGATCACAGTTTAATAACTCAGCGGCTGGATTGAAAAATAACAAGATGGATTTGTCTAGGGGTGAACACTTTCAAGTTACATATAGATTGTATTTGAAACCTAAAACCTACCCGCTGAACAGATTTCTAATTTTTTAGAATCGGGAACTTACCCTACAAACTCTGAAATCTAGAATTTACCCTATCACAAGTTTTAGGGTCTGTTTCAGGTTCTATCCAAGTTTCACATGTACTATTAATTCAATGATTGCGGTCAATTATCACATTTAATAACCACTTATCACAATTTACTTTTAGACATACGGAGAATATGAAATATTAACACGATAAAAGTCTCAATCATAAAATGGAAGTTCATATTAGTGATTCTAAATTGTATGCTTAATCATCGGACGCCTTGGAATATCGTAAGATCGTGCGAAAACATAGACAAAAAGAAAAAAAGCACAAAAAATTGTTTCAAATTTCAATTTCAAGTTCTAGGCCCCATTTATTTAGAACTTGGAAGTTACTCGTTGAAACGAGTTTTCCAATTTTTGGTTCTTACTGGGCTGGTTCTTGGGTTCTAGGTCTACTTGGATCGATGCATAGTTTTGCTAACAATTTTCGTAAGAAGCTCAACATATTTTAAATACATAGTTTTGGTTATTCTTATGGCAATGTTCTTTCAAGGGAAGATAAAGCATTACATATAATGTTGGGAGAGCATTCAGACATTCACATGGTAACTGATATATCCAAACTGAGTTCAAGATAGGGTCAAATTATTCAATCCAGGAATCACTACCGAATCCTCCTCTCGCTTGCAGATCAAGGCATTTTTGACCACTCCAATTGACACTTCGCATTAAGAAGCTTCTCAACCGCATCACAATCGTAATTTCTTTTCCGCCAATTCTAGTCCACTTGGCCAATGGTAAATGTACTCCCAAAACCCAGTTTGCCCATTAAAGCCATACATGCCCTCCTCAGAGACAAGCCACAAGCACTGCGCATCGCAGCGAACCAAGTCTCTAGCGAACGAATACGCATCGAATTGGTAATCCTGCACACTTTCCCATCCCATGTCACAGTAAAACAGAGTCGTACCCCACACATTCGCGTTGAAATCCCACCCGAATTCGCTTCCGTCTGCAACGTTCTGCTCCCCCAGATCGTCGTCTTCGGACTGGCAATGGAGGGTCATGTTCTTGCCGCTCCCCAGCCGGTTCTTGACGCTGACGTGGACCTCTGAGAAAACCAGGGCGAAGAAGCTACCTGTTAGGAGGAGGAAGACGATGCCGCCGCTCCTGAGTTTGGTCGAAGCATCCATGTCTCCTCCTTTGAGAATGTTTCAGTTTCTTTCGAAGCCAAGCAGGACCGTATCCATTCTTTTCATGGATAGAGAACATGAAGATAATTTGCCATGCTTAGTTCATTCCACCTTATTTTGTTTGCCTTGCTGTCGCGGGGGATAAAAGAGTCATGAAACCGATCTTAAGCGGACGGGGCTGGTTGGCCTTGACCTTTACGTTGCTGTCAGGCGGTAATTTGGGTCAGTTTTCGTCCCGATTAAGTTTAGATTGACGATTGAATCAAAGGCATTCCATCCACGCTCGGAGCAGGAGATTGTTCTAACGAATTTCAGTCTCTTTTATTGCTTGTTCTTTCAAGAAAGTTACCTTGTGGAGTCGTTAATTTTGGTGTCTGGTCCGGACTTTGGCATTACTGTAGGGAGTTGAACAGGTGAGTCCAAAAGCAGAGCTTTCTTGATTGCGCAATTCGACGTTATCAAGGCAAAGTCCTTGAAGTTTCCTCCGCCGAGATGCCCCCAACGATTGGCCGTACACGACAGTGCCTTTGATGCGATTGGTTGCGTCTCCGATACCATTGGACAACGTGCGCATGATGCGTGACTTCGATAGACTGCTGAATTTTGGTACCATTTTGGTGATTTCAATGATTTGAGATCTCGTTTCTTGATGATGCTCGATTTGGAATCTACCGGATCAACTTGAGCTTTTGATTGGAAAATCAATCCGCACTACTGACAACAGGTCGATTCACTCGGTATTTCATGTTTTGATAGATCCTCTGAAGTTAAAGTCAATTAGTATATAAATGAGAAATGAGAGAAAGTAATTGTAGAGTTCGACTTTTTAGGAGTTCGAAAAAGCCATCAATTTTGTGGAATTTGTCTTTGAATCGATCTAGATTTTTTACTTGACGATGGTGCTTTATGACGCAAGTGACAATATGCCTTAACAAACCGTGATAAGTGATGAAAAGTGACAATGCGTGCAAGACGTGCGGGAGCAAAACCATCTAGGGGAGCTTTGAATAATGCGGGAGCAAAACCATGGGAGCGAAACCATCTAGGTGGACGGATAACGAGGGAGCTTTGAATGATGTAATGTCCAACAGGTCAACGAAATTATTCAATTAATCCTAAACCAATTACGGATATTAATTCAGTCATAAACTATTCAATTTTATCAATTTAATTCTGAATTTTTATGCGAAATTTCAAGATAGTCTTCCGGCAAAATTGACCACTATATCCTCTGATAGGTTTAGCCTTAAAAAAATGTCTTGTATAAAATGTCATCGGATTAGAGAGGATTTTGATGGCCGTTGTTATGTACCCGTTGAATCAGATTCGGAACCCGTGTCTTCTAATTAATGAGCGATCAAATCTGTTGATATCATCTTTTATCATGACAATTACATTGAGCATCAGCCAGTGAGGAGCAGACAGAAACTTTTAGTCTTTTACATCATGAGCTATCGACGTAGTTTCTTTAAGGAAGCATGGGTATAGACATGATTAGTAAAAATCAAGACGTGAAAAAAAATAGATATGACCTAAGATTTTATGTGTTGGACCAACCAAACAGACCATCATAGGACTGTCACCAGATTATTTTAATCTAATTATTTGGTGGGAGAAAGAAACGTACATGATTAAGACACGATCATGATAGATTAAGTAGAGATGGGAGTGATTATGTGGACGTACACGTTCGCACCATCAAGTACACATCCTTAAAATTTCCGAAGCCATGTCCAAAAGATCCTCTCGAAGAATATTTGTACTTTAATATTTGCAAAAGAATTTAAATCTCGATAGTTTCTAGACAAAAATATTTGGAACTTCTAGGCGACTTTGTATCCCTGGCCTTGACTGGCCCCATTGAAATTTGTTCATAAAAACATTATACCAAGTATTCTTAAATCAACTGTAGTTTAGCTGATTAATTGGGGATTGCAGAGTGAGGGAGAAAAGGAGCGAAAATTAGGGGAAACAAAAACGAACCAAGAAACAAGAAATTTAGAGGGAGAATCACTCTCCATTATGTGTGCACGTATTAGATAATGCTTGCGCAGGAATGAAACATGTAATGAGTGCACATGCGAGTTTTACCTAGCAATTTAATTTTCACGGTCAATTTAGGAAATCTCTAGTTCTTATGAATATATTGGTAATAAAATCACCGACTGATGTATAAAAAAGAATTCCAAATGATCTTAAACCTATTTTGCGGTAGCTAATTTAATTTTAAACTTTTCAATTTTATCGATTTAGTCATAAACATTTTGATGATTTACTAATATAATTCTTTTAGCCAATTTTAGTCAGAAATCGTTGAGATAGTAGTTTAGATAGCGCAGGCCATCCTATGTGAATGACTATGGACGATTTTTGTACTTTTTAAAAAAAATCGAAAATTTTCTTTTCTCTTTTCCTTTTTCTTCAGGTGATGGCTTCGTAGCCCTCACCAAGTCACAATTGCCTGGGCCTTGCTTAGGGTTGGCGAGGTCGCTAGCCCTTGCCAAGGCTCCAACGGTCCTGTCAACCCCTATCAATTAAAGATGAAACATAAAAGATAGGAAAAAAAGAAGAAAGAACTACATTGGATTTTCGTGCAAAGTTCTAGAATTAGATTGATAAAATTAAAAAGTTTAGGATTGAATTGATGTTTGTACAATAGGTTTACGACTGATGGAGTAATAATATTAGTGAGTAAAGCTTGTGCAAGGTTGAGCCACATGGCATGCGAACCTTCAATTTTTTACCCAACAATTTAATTTGCACCATCACTTTAGGAAATCTCTAATCCTAGTAAATCTTTCATTCTTGTATATACATACATACATACATACATACATATATATATATATATATATATACTGATAATAAATTCCTAATTTATGTACAAGAAAGAATAGAGTTGTGCATATTTTGGTGATAAAATCCTAGCAAAATCTCTAATTATTATGCATGTTTTACCAATAAATCTCTAATTGATGGATATTTTGGTGATAAACTCCTAGCAAATTAATTTTCATGGTCACTTTAGAATATATGTAGCTCTTGTGCATATTTTGGCAATAAAATGTCTAATAAATTAACTGGAAATTAGAGGTGATCGGTTCCCGGTTCCCAAAATTAGGAATTGGGGATTGGACTAATTAGTCGTAGGACTAAGAATCATATTAGACCGGTCTAGTCCGGTCCAATAGAATCGATCACTTTTTTTTCCTTACTACTTGATGCCTTTTATTATGATGAATTTTTTTTTTTAAAAAGCCAATCACTTTTTTTTTTGAAGAAATAAAAAATATATGTGGTCAATCTAGTCTAGTTTCCCCTTAAAAAAAAGAAACCGACACTCAGACACTAATTTCACTTTTAGGAACTAGAAACCAGATCGATACTCTTGGGAACTGGATCAACCGGCTAGTTCGGTCTAGTCCAGGAAGTTCTCAGTTCAGGCTATCCATTTTGTTCACTCCTACTAGAAATAATAGAGCAATGCTTATTTTTGTAATAGTTCTATCAAATCTCTTGCGTATATTTTGCTAATAAATCTCTAATCGATGTAAAGGAAATAATAGAGTTATGAAAGTTTCGATAATAAATAAAAATAATTATATATGACAATCTATAAATTCTATTTAGACGAATGATCAAAGATCCATGATAGGTAGTATTCTATTTTCTTTTCAAATACTCTTTTTCTGAATTTAAGTTGTATTGCACGATAATTCTTATTTAAAATGAGAACAAAATCCTAAAGCAAGGTTTTATTACAAGTTCATTCTTATCACTATCAATAAGGCTTATTGTTTTAGAAATTTGTGTTATCTGATTGCTCGTTTTTCAAAAATAAATATGTAAATCTACTTGTTTAGGCAGTAGTCTGTAGATAGTAGCATATGTAGTAAAGTCTATGTGATGGTGGACTTTCAACCTTGTAAACTAAATTTTCTACAAGTTGGATGATGCATTGGCAGTAAACAGTTTTCATATCTAACGTTGAAAAAATATGATTGAAAATTATAGGAGCATTGTTAGGTCAACTATCATTGTAAAAAATTACTTGTATCTTTAATTTTAGATGAGTGACATATGTGTTTGGCGTCGGTTTTATAAATAAATTGCTCCACATATTGAATATCCAACAGTAAATGTCAAATATATTTTAAATTGGTGATGGACCTACTAAATGACCAAATTTATATTACTTCATAAGAGTATATTTGTAAAATTATCTGGAAACTTTATCACATATATAGCATCAACCATGTAATATAGATACTTAACAAAATATCAAACATAAGGATTTATTCATAGGTTTAATATACATGGCACATAAGCATTAAGGCAGGTAAGTATAACTAAATCCTAATTATAATTATTTCATTGATTTGCCACTGATGAGAGCAGATATATTAGTATAAATTGTAATCTCCAAAAGTCTCTAATTTCGTGTTGACTAATTGAATTTCTGAAGGATGAAAATTTCAATTGACCTTTCGAAAGACCAGTAAATATACTCTTCAATCCGTCCAACTCACCAACCAAAAAAAAAGGAAAAAAAATTCCGTGCAACGCATGAGCAACTCTCCATTCTATATATAAATACACACAGATATGTATCCAATAATTTGTGTCTCATGGCGACAATATCTTTAATCCTAAAAAAAAATTAATTCCGCATTTCTAATCCCTATTGCATTTATTTCTAATAGATATATGCCCATTTGTTCATATGCATAATTCTCTAATGTAATTATGCATATCTCGGTTATAAACATATTTTAAAATAATCGCCATTATATAAATAGACTCTATTTGAAATACCCTTTTATTAAATGTTTACAAATAATTGTTCATGACGAGATGTTATAAGGGGAAACCTATCTCATAGTTGGCTCACATTTAACAGAAAAAACGTATTAAAATCTCAATCTCATATTGTGCTCATATTCGACAAATAAACAATAACTAACAAATGATGTAGGAAAGTTGTTAGTAATAACCTTTAATGACAAAAAGAAAAGGATTAATACCGTGAAAAACACCAAATTGGTACATTTGTGATAAATTTACTCCAAATTAATTTTTTGACTACCAAAAACCCAAACTAATTACCTTTAATAAATTCACCATAAACTAATACATTTGTAATAAATTTACTTTGTGCTAGTTTTCATTAAATTTTACTGTCAAATTATTAAATAGGGTGACATGTAACAATTGACAAATGTACCAGTTTGAGATTTTACTCTTCATTTATCACAGTTGTACCACTCTTGTGATTTTTATGGTATTAATCCAATTTAATGGATGTTATATTTGTAATAAATGTACTAGTTTGGATTTTTTGGTGGTCAAATAAATTAATTTGAGATAAATTTGTCACAAGTGTACTAATTGGGGATTTTTTGTGGTCACTTGGGCTAAATTTATCACTGGCGTGTCAATTTAGGATTTTTTGTGGTCAAAAAATTAATTTGAGGTAAATTTATCATAAATATACCAGTTTGGAGTTTTTTTTTAATTATTAACCAAAATGAGAAAACCTCTAATCTCTCATTTTACTTTATTTCTGTACTTATGCATTTAGAGGGTCACCTAAACAAAAAACGAGGGGGATTATGGCTTCATTTGTTTTGTGAAAAATAAACAATTTTAAATTATTTTTTTTGAAAATGATTATATGTATCGCTTAAAATAATTAGTCAATAAAAAATATATTTATTATTAACGATAATCTAAGTCTTAATATCTTTGTAGGAATGAAATTTTTTAATTCATTTATTTTTATAAGCGATATTAGTGATTATTTTTAGGAAATATTTTTCAAAACATTCATTTTCTGTAAAACAAACGGTAAATCCGAACATCCCGATTTGCGCATCAACAAGGATGAAATCCATAATTTCTTCGTAATAGAGATGGGTCATCATGACGAATTGATGAGTAAAGCAATTCAATCCCCTATATATAATGGACATCCATCTTATATTTATTATTTTGTACTTAGCCAAACATATGATATCCTTGTCAATTGCTCATTTAGTAATTATACCTTTCTATTTTGGGTCTTTGCTTTGACACGTTCCTTCCTTCTTTCGTTGACATGTTCTTTTTTTTTTTTTGGTCGGCCTGTTGACATGTTCAAACGAATACTTTGCTCCGCCACAGAATATTCCACGATCATTCGTATTTCCGTACTCTCTCCTATTAAATCTTCTTTGCTGTCCACGAAAATAATTGTTTAAAAAATCCATTAAAATAATTAGGTATTATGAGTGCATTCATCTGGAGTCTCTTACGGTCCAATCATCTTTCATTAAATCGAAGTCAATGAATCTTAGCAAATCCTGGAGTGCGGACACCTGAGTCCATAACTTGTGCAGACGGACACTTAAGTCCATAACTTTAAAATGGTACACTTAAGTGCCATCATCGGAGTAAAATGGGACACTTAAGTGCCAGTCCGGCGAAAATCCGGCCAAATGGCTGACGTGGCAATTTTCCGGCGAGTTTAGTCAAAAACGGCGTCGTTTTGCACGCTGACGTGGCGGAGAAAACGCAAAAACGACGCCGTTTCGTGTCTACGTGTAAATAATAATATAAAAATTAATTAAATTATAAAGTATTCAAAAAATTAAAAAAAAAAGAGAAAAATTAAAAAAAAAAGAAAAATTTAAAAATTAAGAAAAATTTAAAAGTTTTAAAAAATTAAGAAAATTAAAAAAAAAAGGGGGAGGTCGAACGGCGGCCGAGGGCCGAGCCCTCGCCGCGCCGCCTCCCCGCCGTCGCCGGAAGGGCCGGCGACGGAGGGGGAGGGTCGGCCGGGTCGCCGCCCCCGGCCGACCGACGGCGAGGGCTGCGAGCCCTCGCCGGATCACGGCGAGGGCCGCGACCCTCGCCCCCGATCTCGGCGAGGGCTCGCGGGCCCTCGCCGCCGGCTCGGCCGGCCTCGCCCGGCCCCCGGCCGTGGCCGGCGACCCGGCCGACCCTCCCCACTCCGTCGCCCGCCCTTTCCCGGCGACGGCGGGAGGCGGCGGCGGCGAGGGCTCGGCCCTCGGCCACCCACGACCTCCCCCCCCCCCCTTTTTTTTTTTAATTTTTTAAAATTTTCTTTTTTTTAAAATTTTTTTAATTTTTAAAATTTTCTTTTTTTAAATTTTTTTTAAATTTTTTTTAAATTTTTAAATTTTCTTTTTTTTTTAATTTTTTTAATTTTTTAAAATTAAAATTTTTAAAATTTTCTTTTTTTCTAAAATTTTTTTAATTTTTATGCGATTTGGAGCTCCGTAAGCCACGTAGGCAAAAAATAATAATAAAATATTCTTAGCGCCACGTAGGATTTCCGGAGGGTCGCGGAGGTGGCACTTAAGTGTCCCACTCGAAAAAAAAAAACTGGCACTTAAGTGTACGTTTTGAAGTTATGGCTAAGACTGTGTCTTGATTATGGCACTTGTGGTGGACTTCTGCCTTGATTCTCATTTTTTTTTCTCCCAATTGTTTGTTTATGTTTCATCTTGAATCATCAAGTGACTAAAGTCAAGTCTCAATTAAATCCAATTGGTATGAGTGATGCAAAGTTGGATATAATCTTGGAATTGAAGGTAGTTGACTTATACATATAATAACAAACAAGATCAACTATCCGTTTTTTTAATAAAAGGAGTGAAGAACCTGGTCGTGTATTTGATTAAGATTCGTGTTTTGGATAGGATCATACGAAGCTTATTATAGCGCTTTTATCATAATAAAGTCCGGGTCAGAAAATAGTGTTGTTGAGGCACGCGCTACCCTAGGGCATGACCGTGAAAGGCTTTCGTATAAAAAAAAAAGAAAAAGAAATAATCTATTTAGGGATTTGAACATTCGCGTAATTAAGTGGAATTATAGCGGACGGTTGTACACGCATTCACCCTGATTGATTTTTTTTTTTTTTTTGGTCGGTACCCTGATTGATTTAAACGTGCATATCGCTTAGATTGATTAATATGAAGTTATCCATTGCACTTGCTTGTTATTATGGCTCATCCTCAAACAAAAATAATTCGATTTAATCACATGTTATTAAGCCACATGTCTGTGTAATACGACGGCTAGACACTTTATTGTAAGTTGAATTTCACACAAATTGTTATTGCAATTCATCACATGTTTTTAAGCTACATTATGTAATATGATGGCTAGACACTTAATTTTTAAGTTGATTTTCACATATGATAATGTCAATTTAATCACATGATTTTAAGTTAAATTATGACGATGGCTAAACACTAAATTTTCAAGTTGATTTCGATAATGTCAATTTAATCACGTGGTTTTAAGTCAAATGCCTACGCAATACGACGGCTCGACACTTAATTGAAAGTTGTATTTATTGAGTGATTGTAAAAATGGAAGAAATCAAATGAATTGAGTCTTGTTAGAGTACTAATACCCTGGATCGATCCTCGCGGATTTTTTAAAATTTAAAATCCAAAATTTTGATGCACATCAAATTCGAAAAATCTGTGAAGCCAACAAAAAAGTACAATAAAATTACCAAGAAGAAACTCACAAAGGAGTACAACAAATAACCAAGATAAAATTCAAACTTGAAAGAGGACAACATAATTTGACTCTAAATCGACACAACTTGATGTGTCTTAGTATTTTTCCCCACAAATACTAAACTATTGTCGATGGCAATTACACGTTATTGCCCAGGTCTAGGGGGGAAAAAGCCAAAATATATGTACATATCAATCGAGAAAGCCCGTTTTAGGTGTAGCCTAGATGTGGAATTGTGTTCGTTTGCTGGAGAATGGAAATCGGACCTATGTGGTGCGCCCTATTTGCACACACGGGTCGGATTCTTGACCTTTCTCGCTGCTCCGATTGGGTTTAAATTTATGAACAACGAGATAAGCACGATCACAAATTATTGTTCGACACAAATTATTGTTCGACAAGTAGAGGCATGGCAAAGATAAGAACCTTATCATCGACAACGATTGACCAAAATACAAATACAAATCCACGAACTCTTGCTGTACGTTCTTCTTGCTGGCCTTCACGCAAGACAGGATGTCGATGTTTAGGTTTCCATAGAACAGCGTAAGAGCCTCAGCGCAGATAAGCTAAAATACTCTTCTTTTTTTTCTTTTTGGTAAATGGCAACTTCATGTCATAAAGGAAACGTCGCATAATCGATGACACTGGAACTACGTGGCCAGAGAGAGATTATCGGAGAATTCTTTGGTGCATCTGAATCTGAACGATGCAAGTCAAAACTGGAACTCTGTCAACTCTTTGTAGGTATAGGCAGCCATTGACATACACAGACCTCACTTATCAATTATTAGGGTTATTTATTTGGGAAATACTGCGTTGACTATCATCCGTATTATGATATGATTGACATCCTTTCAAGTAGTCTATATTAATTGATTTTCATTTAACCGAATCTTTTCTTTTCTTAGTTTGAAAGCTTCAATGGAATCGGATCACTTTATCTTCTCTCTATCTCCCTCTTTCATGGATCTGACGAATTGAACTGTTAATTGCAATGAATTTCACGTGATGAATTGAACTGTTAATTGTAATGAATTTCACGTGATCTAATATCAGTAATATTGCACTATCCATCAACTTGGCTTGATTACATATGACAATCCACTTTAGACACTTCTTCAAGAATATCAGTCAACAATTAGTGCAAATCGACTCATTCAATTGTCTTAAATGGGTTGATAAGGGGCATATCACTAATAGCACCAATATGATAAATAGTGTCTTTGACCCTTTAGGCGAGACGAAACAATTATACACATGAAACCCTTGTTTCATCATTACTATTTAAAACACTAATACCGATGTCATTAGTAATCTGTCTCCCGATTTAGATGCAAAACTAGAATGCAAAACCCTAAAATAGATGATCAACTCGCTCCTGATCATGACCTGCATCTGTAAGGCTTCAACTTGGGAAGGCACATCTTAACACCAACCTCAGATTACACGACATTTCAAGAATAATTAGTGGTTCAAATTGAATAAAAAATAATCCGTTCATTGCATCATCAAATGTACATAAGAAAGTGATCTGTTTTGATGTAGTTTAATCAATTATTGGACGCAAAAAGGGCGGGAAAAAGAAGTTTGACGTTCCTCTTTCCACCACTCGTCGGAAAATCTAAAAATTAATCGGGTGATTGCGAGTTGCCGTTTCCGGGCGGTGATGAAGGGCAATAATGCACATTATCCTAATTGTTACAGCATAGAACGAAGTAAGCCATGAGTATAAAAATCAGAGGTATACATGGCTTGGGCTAAGTCTGGCACTGAGAAAAGTCAAAGCAATTTGTACAGCTGATTGCGGAGAGAAAAGGAAGTTCCAACTGCATCTTTTGGTGATGGACAAGGATTAATTTGTTCTTGTAATAAATATGATATGCAAATCCTAGTTCTGACTGTTTTTTATCATCTTCCACGCCCAGCAGTTGCATGACTGGAAATAATAAGGTTGTCGCGGCTTGCGTGTGGCGCAGCCTTGCAGGCGGCTCAACTTCTTTTATTTTATCTTTAACATAACGAAATTCCATTTTTCTTTTGATTTCTTTTTTATTCGAAAGAAAAGAGACAAGAGAGAGCCTAAGATTATTCAGATTTCACACTAAATGAATATTCCTTTGCCCACGAAATAGAGAACAATATGATGATTGCTGGAAAAATTACCAAATCAGTCGTAAATTTATTTCACTTTTGCTAATTTTATTATAAATTTTTTGATTGCATAAATTAAGTTATAAATCTTTGCACGTTTTACCAATTAAATCCATCCACCCAATTTTGACTAGAAATTACTAATGTGGGCGTCGGCCATCCGATGTGGCACGGCTGGCACTAACTTGGATATTTTAAATAATATTTTGGAATTGTTTGGTTTTCTTTTTCTTTTTTTCTTTCCTTGTCTTGACTTTTTTTTTTTTTTTTTTTTTTTTTGGAGTGAAAGTCGTGACGCCCTTAGCAGATCTTGGCCAATCGATCCTCGCCCAGTATTGGTGAATTTGGCTAGCGCTCAAACCAAAGAAAAAAAAAGTAAAGAAAAGGGAAAAAAAGAGAAAAAACATAAATCCAAAAAGAATATTAAAATATCAGTAAAAAATGTTCATGTCAGTTCTGCCCATGCCATGTAGTATGCTTAGTATCCGCGTTAGTGATTTCTAATTAAAATTAGCTGAATTGACTCAATTTGTACAATTATAAAGTTTACAATTGAATTGACAAAAATATAATATGATGAAAAACCTTTTCGGTAATCTTTCTGATGACAAGTCTTATGCATTATTCTTCTAGTTTCTTTGCTAGTCGCCACATAAAGATAGAATTTATCTTGCACAAAGCCCTCCACGGGGAGATTTTTGTCGTCCCATTGTGTTATCTTTGGTGTATATCATAAGCAAAGATCTTACTTAAGAGACATAAAGATCTAGTGCATTACCAAAAAAAAAAAAAAGGCTTCTTTGGAAGCCGTAGCTGTGCGGAAGAGATTGATGAAGACTTGTCCAGCGAAAAAAAAGAGAGACCAGATAATCCATAGTTTTAGGTGCAACTTCTCTTCCCGTTTTTCTTCAATTTTAGTACTTTGTCCACTGAGATATGGTGCATATAGACAACTATAAACAAGCTCTCATAAACTAACAAACCCTCTTTCGACCAAAAATAAAATATAAAAATAACAAACCCTCTCTATATATAGAGGCCGGTTTGCTATACCGCCATCGCGCCCTTCCATATCCTGAGAGTTTCTCAACAATACTCCGAAGACAACTCTGCCTCTCTGATACCAAAAAGTTTCGTGCTCCGGTGTTGACAGGTGTTCTCTTCATTAGTCTCTCGCATCTCTCCCCTCTTTGTTCAAGATCCCTTTGCAAAAAGGGAAGTCCTGGTGGTATCTCTCCCTCTCTCTCTCTCCCTCCCTCTCCCTCCTATGCTTCTGAAGAAACTCAAATTCTCTTCAGAAGTTGCACATCGTACGCTCGGGAAAAGGAATGATGATAATAGGGGAGGCCCGAGGCTGATGGTGTCGTGAGGAGAGGAGTCTTTTCTTTTTTGTCTTTCTCCGTTTGCGTACTCGCATTGATTCTTGAATTTCAGATATCAGGATTGTCTTGGGGTAAAAAGTTTGTAAAATGTCGATGGCGGGCAATGGGACGGTTTGTCCCAAGCCGATGAAGGCGACGTCGAACGGGTCTTTCCAGGGTGACAGCCCCCTGGATTACGCGCTTCCTCTGGTCATCCTCCAAATATGCCTCGTCGTGGCTTTCACGAGGCTGCTTGCACTGATTCTCAGGCCTCTCAGACAGCCGAGGGTCATTGCGGAGATCATTGTGAGTTTCTTACCTATCATCATCGTTCCACGAAGAAAAGAGTGTTTATTTGGGAAATTCTAGGGGTTCGCATTTCTTGAACATTCATATCAATTCTGAAAAAAAATGGAGTGCCGTTTTATATGTTCTTTCCAAAATGATCCACCAATTTCCTAGAGAAATCATCCACGACCTAGCCAAGGTCCTGAGAGGCCTTTTGCTATAATATGAATGCACATGGCGATTAATCTAAGGGAGGTTGTTTCTAAAGTTTATGTGAATTCATTGTTGTCATCAAGTCTCACGTTAGAGAAACAGCAGGCACTTGGTTGATGAGATTTTTATGTCTCCAGGGTGGAATCTTGCTGGGGCCTTCGGCATTAGGAAGAAGCGAGAAATTCCTGCACGCGGTTTTCCCGACACAAAGCTTGACCGTCCTCGACACGCTCGCAAACATAGGCCTCCTCTACTTCTTGTTCTTGGTTGGCCTTGAGCTCGACTTCAGTTCCATCAAGAGAACGGGCAAGAAAGCCCTAGCAATCGCATTAGCCGGCATCAGCCTCCCTTTCATCCTGGGAATTGGCACGTCGGTGGTACTCCGGTCCACGATCTCCAAAGGAGTGAGCCAAGGGCCGTTCCTCGTCTTCATGGGTGTGGCCCTATCCATCACAGCCTTTCCCGTCCTGGCACGCATACTCGCTGAGCTCAAGCTCCTAACCACTGACGTGGGTCGCATAGCCATGTCAGCAGCCGCAGTCAATGACGTGGCGGCATGGATCCTGCTTGCACTCGCCATAGCCCTCTCAGGCAGCAACACGTCTCCGCTGGTCTCCTTGTGGGTCCTGCTCTGTGGGGTTGCATTCGTGTTACTTGCGATCTTCGCCCTCAACCCGGCACTCGCTTGGATGGCACGCAGGTCACCCGAGGGTGAGCCCGTGAAGGAACTCTACATATGCATCACGCTGTCACTCGTGCTGGCCGCAGGCTTCGTGACCGACACCATCGGCATACATGCACTCTTCGGGGCTTTCGTGGTGGGCATTGTGATGCCTAAGGACGGGCCATTTGCCGGCGTCCTGATCGAGAAGATAGAGGACCTTGTGTCGGGGCTCCTCCTGCCTCTCTACTTTGTGTCAAGTGGATTGAAGACAAATGTCGCAACGATACAAGGAGCGCAGTCCTGGGGGTTGTTGGTGCTTGTCATTTTCACAGCTTGCTTTGGGAAAATTGTGGGGACATTGTCCGTGTCAATGCTGTGCAAGGTGCCATTTAAGGAAGCTCTCACTCTTGGGTTCCTGATGAACACCAAGGGTTTGGTGGAGCTCATTGTGCTCAACATTGGGAAGGATAGGAAGGTACATCATGCTCATCCATTTCTTGCTAAACACAAAATTTTACAACTAGCAAATTGTCGTGCTTTATAATTAGTCCTGAGCTAAGAATATCAATCTGATAATTGCCAAACTTAGTCTGGGATAACAAAGGCATTTCAGGAAAACTAATAGGAGTGACAGCAAACTGATTTCCTTTTTTTTGCCCTTTATCCCAGGTGCTGAATGACCAGACATTTGCAGTCTTAGTTCTAATGGCCCTATTCACCACCTTCATCACAACCCCAGTAGTGACAGCTGTGTATAAACCGGCGAGGAGAGGAGTGCCGTACAAGCACCGGACGATCCGGCGAAAGGACCTTGACACTGAGCTGCGGCTGCTGGTCTGCTTCCACAGCACTCGCAACATTCCTACCATGATCAACCTCATTGAGTCGTCCCGCGGGACTCGGAAGAGGGGCCGCCTCAGTGTCTACGCCATGCACCTCATGGAGCTCTCAGAGCGGTCCTCAGCCATTTCCATGGTGCACAAGGCGCGGAGGAATGGCCTTCCATTTTGGAACAAGGTCCGCGAGGACCAGGACCAGATGGTGATTGCGTTTGAGGCCTACCAGCAGCTCAGTTCCGTCACCGTGCGCCCCATGACCGCTATATCCCCTCTCAGCACCATCCACGAGGACATCTGCACAAGCGCGCACCAGAAACGGTCCGCGATGATATTGCTCCCATTCCACAAGCACCAGAGGTTGGATGGTGTGATGGAGTCACTCGGCCACTCATTCCAAGTTGTGAACCAGAGGGTCCTACGCTATGCGCCGTGCTCGGTTGGGATACTTGTGGACCGCGGCCTAGGAGGCACAACCCAAGTCTCCGCCAGTGATGTCTCGTACACAATTGCTGTGCCCTTTTTCGGAGGCCCTGATGATCGCGAGGCACTCACCCTTGGGGTTCGCATGGCAGAGCATCCTGGGATTGTGCTCAGTGTCGTGAAATTTGTTTTCCCTCCAGGAACTGCAGTTGCAGCACAAGAAAGTAGTGAAGATGATGACAGTCCCAACGATTTGTTAGACTTGACTACCGGCAAAAACGAGTCTATTACCTATGAGGAGAGGACTGTGGGAACTAAGGAAGACATTGTTGCTGCCTTAAAATCAATGAGCAGGTGCAATCTGTTCATAGTGGGAAGGACGCCTTCCACTGCCCCGGTATTGATGGACCGGACGAGTGATTGTCCGGAATTGGGCCACGTCGGGGGCTACTTGGCCTCGTCAGGCTTTTCAACCACCGCATCGGTTCTGGTGGTTCAACAGTATAACCCGTTGGGGAGTCTTCACCCGCTGGTGGAGGAACAGACGAACGCAGATGCCTCTGACGTGCCAGATACACCAATGGGACATTACTCCAGCGCCGTTAATATTGTCTGAAGTTCTGTCTCACACGTACTTGTGCATCGTCTTCTTTAAACTCAACAAAGTCCCTTTCAATTCACACTTCTATCGAGTGAAACTATTAGGTCATCCTATTCAAATAACAGATCTCCTCTATCCACTATTTCGAGGAGATTGTAAGGCCGTGCATTTCATGTTGCCATGCCTTTGACATGATTATGTGTACAAAACTGGAGCCGGTCGAGGCTTGATGAAATCTTTCGGGGACGGAAGACCGGAGGAAAGCGGTGGGAGATGTAAAATTTGTCCCCTGTAATGTAAGCGTGCGACTTCAAGGAGTAGAACATTGTGAGCACAAATGCTCACAAACACCAAGAAAGTTGGCACCATTGTAATAAAGAACATTATCAATCGAAGGGATCATTTTCTCTAGTGACCATCTTGTTCAGTTCCTCAGAACCGACCAGGCCAGCAATGGCAGAAGAGGAGAGAGAGATAACAATATAACGTAGATTCTATTTATCAACTCAAATCATCTCTCATAAAGATTTAAATGAATCGTCAAAAGATAAAAGAAGACTGCTCACCAACGGGCTGGTTGAACCTAGTCCATGTTCAGCCTATTGGAGCACAAGTCTCGTATGTAAGAATAAACAGAGAAAAGTGGAAATGAAGTCGAAATTGCCAAAGACTTAATTTGAACAGCTGTACATCACAAATCAGAGCAACAATGATCTCCTGTCACATTTCCGAGAGCTACCTTAGCTTCCGAAGCGGCAATGCTCGTCCAAAGAGCTTCTCAACTTCAGTCGCTTCCATCTTCAGCTCATTCAATACCTCCATTTCCTCTTGACTAAGGCGTCTCAAGAAGTTCTCCTCATCTTGTCTGAGCTCTCTAAACCCTTCAGTCAACCTCTGGAACAAAGTCATCTCGGTCTTTCCCACTTTTTGTACCTCATCTTCAATCTGCTCGACCTCCCTCACAATAGTCTTCTCACCTTCCTCCACTGTCTTCTCTATTCTCTCCACAAGAGGCGTCTCGGGGCCGCAAGTATTATCGGTTCGGATGAAGTCTTTAAAGTCTCTTCCTACACTCTTTGCAGCTCTTTCGAGTTCTGGTACGATACTATCTGGCAAAACTGCGCTTCTCGTGTATACAACCGCTCCTCCGTACCCATCCCATGCATCATTCCTGCCCCGATAGTATACGAATACATAATCATCTGGCTTGTTTTCTGTCTTGGATGACAATATATACCTGCCAAGTTTGTAGCAATGAAGAAATTACTGAAAATTAAATTCGTCAATTAACCAAACCAAAGTAATAATTTTCGAGATGACATTATATATTAGATAAATAATCCACTTGATCATGAACGAGATCATTTTGGCCACATCTCTGACTGCTATCTCAGGAAGTTTTCCTCCATGTTACTGACTATCTAATCTTCAGTATGAGCTTTCCAGTATATCTTCACCCAATAATTTCAGTCCTAGCTTTGACACAACAAATTGAGTAACAAATTGAAAAATAAGTGAAAGCATTCAGCAGCTAATTTGTTTCATGCATTTGTGCATAATTTATAGTCTGTCAAATTTCCAAGGATTAAACCACGGAAACTCAATACTCCTATTTCTCCAGGATAAAAACTGAGTAACGTAATTCCCCACACATCACACACATGATAAGCCTTCTTTTGTTCGAGAACTTGAATAATACAAGATGATTTGGAGGTTGCTCTGTACATATGAAGTCATGGACAAGATTATAGTCATCAGAAGGAAATAAGTTGCATGAGAAACTAGTACTTAAGAGCGTTGAAGAAATTGCTGCAAGGAATTACCAGTCATCTTGATAATGGAGATATTCATTATCATGATTGTATAATATCCCGGGCTGTTCAGGGTCCTGTACAAATCTCTGTACAGCTGTTCGGGTGAAGAACCCACTATCTGGAGTACGTATCCTCCACGTCAGATTGCCCATGAGCTTGTTTGATTCCGTATGAAATTCATGCAATTGGCAATCGAAAGTGTCAAAGGTGGGATTTAAGCCACTAGAAATGAACCACTTCCCACTGAAATCTGCCATGTTGAAGCTCTTAACAAGAACTGCAGGATCAGGAACAGGAAATTCTCCAACATCAGATTTCCTAGGTACACACTTCTTCCTCGAAACTGCACATTCATTGAATTCATCCACAACACTATTTTCAAAAAGATCCCCACACTTGATCTGAAAAAAAAGAAGAAGAGAAAGATAAAATTTCTGTCAGAAAAGTGAAACAACTATACTTGAAATCCTGCCTCGGTTATTTTCTTTTTAAGCCAAATATAGTGCACTCAATCCAATTTTAGCAGAAACGAAATATTTTAAACAGAGCATTAGCATTCTGTTCTTCCTCCTATGACATGAGAAGCAGCACAGAAAACTTGGAGAGGTAATGCAGTGAAAAGGGTTAACTAATAAATCAACTATGAGAGGTGGCACCTAGGCTCTTGATCTGATGATTTATTTCTCTCTTACAGTAGTGTTCATGTACATAGATGTCTTTACAAAATGGTAATTTCAGAGCAAACCTGGCATTCAGTCTCGTCAGGCCGATTGTTGCATGTCTGGAGACAAGCAACATTTGCAGCACATGATGGATTTGCGACGCACTTGGCCAATTCTATCCTGCTCATTGAACCAGATCAATTAACTCCGGAGGATTATAATTTTATAGTCATTTCATTACCCTCTAGCCTACACATCCGCAATCAACTCAATAATATGCACCTCATGTTTTGCCTACTAATATAGAAGATGAGCTACTGGTTTTTTTGAACCCTCAAGGATAATGACATCAGCTTTGAAGGAAAACTGAGCTGAAAATTTGACACAAATAATTTTTCCAACTGATAAAGTGACTCTTGGCACAGCAGCCGAGAATCTGAGCAAGGCCAGATAACAGAACGACTTCAACTTTTTCACGAGCAAAGCTAACTAAGACAGACAAGCAATTTGCTATAAGCATGGAAATATAAATATGATATCATGATTCCTTCACTCAATTATGCTAAACAGTTTCAAGACAGTTCTTATGACTTCTACTATTTTTGACCAAATGTCAATTGTCCAGTCATGTCACATGTAAAAAAAGGACGCAGGTGTCAACCATGTGAAGTTCTATAAAGCTCAAGGGTTAAAGGATGTATTACATATGACACAACATAAAATGAACAGTGCCTAATTCAGCCACTCGAAAGATTAAAGGGAGGAAATACCTGCACTCTTTTAGCAAGCAAGCGCAGGTTTTGAGGGCATCAACTGCATCAGCAGAGGGAATTATCAAGAATGTGCAGGCAGCTAAGGCAGCTAGTTGGATGACACGTCGCTGACTCCATTCTCTCACTAGATGAAATATCTCCCGTGCACTCTCAGTTACCTTGGAAGAGACAAAACAATGTCATGTACCCAGCAGTTCTCCATGAATGGAACAAGAGAAGAATTCAAGTCACCCACTACCTTAGGCACTCCTGAACGACTTCCACGTGACGAAGTAACTTCCTCTTTCCTTGGCAATGGAAAACCAGAACTACTTGATTCGGAGCGACAATGGCTCTCTAGAGAGCATTTCGTTGCCAATCGCCTCGTCGTCTTTATTCCCATCCACATCGTGGCTCGAGCTTTTCCACGATAACACAGCAACTTCGCCATATGAGAACTTCTATTGGCCAAAATGGTGACCGCAATTGATGCGGCGCCAATGCTCTCGTCACGGAACAGACAGATGGAGCCCGCAGCCACGGACGCCATGGTCCGGATTTTTGTCCCCCTACTGCAAGCTGATTCCCCCCCAGTGAAATTTAGCTTCTTTCACTCCGAATTAGTCTTGCACTCACGCCTCATCTCCCAAACAAACCGAAACAAGAGGGAAACAACTCCAACCCAGATGATTAAACAGTCAAATTCCCACCGTGTTCAACTCAAAATCCAATCTTGGCCCAAACTCCGGACACGGGAGACGGAAACTCTCAACCAATAAACAAGAAACCGAATGCACAACAGCCCAGGAATCACTCCAACCTTCACCACCCATTCATGGTTTCCAATTCAAGAAGCTACTTCACCGAATGAACAGCTCAGCTAAAAAGAAGGGGGTAAAAAAAACTGACCTTGACGACAGGAAGGCAGGATTCGAGGATGGAGAGAGGCTCGCCTCTGCTCATCTCGAAGGAAAAAAAATTCGGTCTTTGCAGAAGAAGTGCAGGGAAAAAGGGCGCCAAGCTGTGTGGGGCTTGGAAGGGAGTGACGCTGGATAAGAAATTGTGTGGAAATAAGACATGTGACGTTGGTGCGAGTGATATCAATCCTTCCTTCTTTTCTTTTTCTCAATTTTTTTTTTTTAAAATTGTATTATCGATTTCCTCTGAAAAAATAGCATTTTTATTTTTATTTTCTCCTGTAAATTATATGATATAAGTTAGAATCATTTTTTGTGTTTATTTAAATTTCTTTTCTTTTCTTTTCTTTTCAATATCTATGCATTGCCTGGCCTTGGCTTTTGAAAATACATATAAATATGTTTTTAAAGGATTTATCAATTAAGTTCGTTGTCGGGCTAAGAAATAAGTTACGCAATCTCGATTGGATGACCAACACACATAGTGGAATTCGATATTAAAGTTAACACAAAACACACGTGTGTCATATACTCAACTATGAATGCATAAGCGGATTGAATAATAACCTTATTTTAAAATAGGAAAAATTCCAAATAATAATCCGAAGTGAATCTATTTTCTCAAATAATAACCTAAAATAAATTTTGTGTCATATAAGGACCCGAAACGGATCAATTATTTCAAATAAGGGCTCGAAATGAATTTTGCATCAAATAAAGACTCGAAGTGATCAAGTTAATCTCTATTGAGGACCTTAGTTCACCACCGGACATTTTCCAGCGATTAAAATATGGGCAATTTTGTTAGAAATTTGTGATTGGAAAAAAAGGGGAAAATTTTAAATTAATTAAGTTTAGATTATTCATTTAGATGTTTACGTTTTCTTCTTTCTTCTCCTCCACTACTCCTCAACCAAATCACTACTTGGTCATCGTTGCGACTTGATTCTCGTCGCTCCTCACCTTGCTCGTCCGACGGAGAATTTGGGTCTCCGCAAACAAATAAAGAAGCATATGGTTTTCTTCTTGTTTTTGAATTCGTGACTCAACCGGAGGAGAATTTGGGTCTTCGACTTTGCGGAGGATGGGTACAATGAATAGAGAGAACTTCGGTCTTTGACTTTGCAGAGAATGGATACAAGAAACGAGGAGACCGTAGAAAACTAGGGTTTTTTTGTTTCTATTTTAGAATTTGTTAATTTTTCCTATTTTTTTTTTTGAACAAAATTGTCCAAACTCCAGTCATTGGAAATGTCACATGCTATACATATATATATATATATATATATATATATCTACTAATTTTATAGAAAGTAGAAAATGAATGAAGACTTGACGCACTATGGAAAATGATTTTGATCTCAAACATGTGAGAGATTGATGATACGCGATTAGAGTATCTTTCCATGTTATGTGAGCCGGAGGGTATTTATAAAATATTTATCTAGTTTTCTTCGATTTACCTAATAGAAATTATAATTTTCTAAGAACAATGTCCGTAGAAACTATTTTTTCGTGAATGTTGAAAATATTTTCTATTAACTAATTTTTCTAAGAAATATGACCAATCATTTTTTAAAAAGTATTTTTCAAATCTTGAACTTTTCGTTAGATAACGGCTCCCAATAAAATTTTGTTATGCAAATTATCTATATGATCAGTAAATATATGATAATGTGTCTCAATTTTTGATGTTTTAGATTTTTTATTTAATCTTTGCGTCCAATAACAATGGTAACATTTCATTCTCAACACTAAATGCAGACACTAATTATGTTTTACTGTCAGATGCTAATGCCTTTTTTTAAAAAATGTATAGAATTTCACCAGCTCTGGAATTGACCCGATGGTAAAAGCAAAATTAAAATATTGAGATTCGTGAAAAGCACAACCACTGGTCTATTATGTAAAAGTGATTTTCAACATTAAATGCAATTTATTTAGTGTCAACGGACAAACCGGCCGAAAATCAAAATAAGTCCATATCCTTCAACGAAAATAGTTTATGATGCAAAAGTCACTTTTCAGCATTCAATACTGTTTATTTAATGTCAGCACCTAAATTAGCAAAAAACCAAATTGTCCACGCTATTCAAAAGACGATTGTCTATAATTAATCTTTTGTATGTTTATAAAGAAATTAACAAGGGATATATAAATTGTATTTAGGAATTTCAAATCCAGCTCAAACATAATCGAATTTCATTACTCTTATTTCTATTTCATATTGCTTAATTTTTTTTTTCTTGAAATGTCTAAGGGGTTAGTAAGGTTTAACATCTATGGTGCAATTTCTTTCAACCACATATCCTACTAACAGATATTAGAGGGAAAATAAAAAACACTTAATGCGAATATTTTACCAAATCAAAAATTGCATTAGCTTACAAGTTAAGTAGCACCGATATTGATACGCAACATGCGACACGATATGCTATGATACATTAACATATTATTTCTAAAAAAGTAGAGAATTTCGACATGTTGTATATTAAATGTAGATTTTAATATATACATGATAAATTATCATTTTTATGATTATTTTAATCAAATTAATTTGATTTAAATTTACAAATATATAAATAAAAAAATAGCCTATAATGAATTTACACCAGAAACATTAATCCCTCATTTCTTAATATCATTTATTGTTTTAATTTTGAGTGACATCGGCAGGAGGAGTGACATTTGTCGAGAGGAGAGCGGAATCATGTGTTAGGGAATTGAGAGTTGGAAAAGGAGAAAACTAGTTTTTCTTCTTTCTCCATTTATTATTTTTTATTTTTTGTACATATTTGCATTTTGACCACTCATTTATTTAAAATTTTGAGATTGACCCCATCCACGTCGGGATCACATGTTCGAATTCCAAACTCAGGTGTCAAGAGAGTTAATAGTATGTCGAATTTTCCAACACTTATTAACTGCGAGTCGAGTGTCACATGTCAAGAGAGTTGATCACATGTCAAATTTTCCAACACTTGTTGATTGTGAGTGGGAGAGTGTCAAAGAGTGTCGGACACATGTTAAAATGTCTAACACAACACGAAAACTTGCAAAGAGTGTTATTGCTTCCTAGTTCATGAGCAATTCTGCATTGATAGTTGAAGGTGAATTGCAAGTCTCATATGTTGAGGAGAGAATGACACTATAACACTCCATTTGATTTATGAAAAAGTAAATGATTCGAGAAAAATATTTTCATTATCCATGAAAATGTTTAGAAAAAAATTATTATTGAAAATGAAAATATTTTTCACTAATTAATTATTTCAAATGATACGATTGATCAATTTAAAGAAAATTTCTAAATTATTTATTTTTCACAAAATAAACGAACTTATATGCATTTAAGCACTTCAAAAACCCTGAGAGATTGGTTTGTCGATACTACTGTCAGGGGGCTTCGAATATCATCAAACGAGATCCAGTCGTGTATGGTACGAACTTAGACATCGGGACAT
Organism: Eucalyptus pumila; assembly: GCA_016097595.1. Taxonomy (NCBI): domain Eukaryota; kingdom Viridiplantae; phylum Streptophyta; class Magnoliopsida; order Myrtales; family Myrtaceae; genus Eucalyptus; species Eucalyptus pumila. The sequence goes on along the minus strand of CM027847.1, from coordinate 27,173,504 downwards.
CTCGACATCTTGAGGGTACCAAAATTTCTCGCAGATCTAGTGACGTCTTCTCGGTTCTCTCTACCATACTAAAGATTTCGCCGCCGTCGAATCATTTGACCTGACGCGGCGATGTGATCAAGGGAAAACCTGATTGGATGAACTGTCCGAAAATGATTAAGATTTTAGTTGGGAGTTGGTAACTAGGGAGAGGTTTGTTGTCTCCACCGCAAGCAGCAGACAACATGCGAGAGTAAGTTTCATGGCATATCTGGTTCCGATCCTTGAAGCAAAGAACGACAAGGAAGCCTTGGATACAGACATTTCCTCGTGGAGTCCAAGGTTCGGCAGCTGGAAGCAGTACGCATGTAGGCCAGGATATTCCAACTTGAGTCGACGATCACAAGGAACAAGATCATCTTTAAGTACACCACCTCCCTCGTCTCTTCGAAAAATTTCAGCCGTTTTCCTCCTGTGCATCTGAAACCCGAGTAGAGCCGTCTTCCGCAGGCGAGCGCGCACTGTGCTGGAGAAGGAATGGAGGCAGCAAGAGGACGCGTGTTGCAGCTGTGTCTTGTCGGGTTCGCTGCTCTGCTCGTTCGCGCCCTGAGCAATCCATCCCCGGCACCTCTGCCTGATCCAGGTCCGTTGCTTCTTTTCCCTTCCCTTTGTTTCGGGGAACATAAGGTCGAGATTACGATAGGAAAGTTCTTTCACGAGCAGCATCGATCGCACGACACATGTTGAATTGCCAAACCTCGATGCAATGCACATCACGCTTTCATCTGCTCCTGTCTAGGTTTGATGACAATACAAGGATAAATGCAAGTCTTTCTAGTTCATTAGATGATGAAATTTCTTCATACAGACAATTTAAATGGAAAAACACAATACCACCTTGCCAGAAATAATATCATTGCGTGATGAATCTAAGCATGTAGAAATAAAATCCGTATAAATCAGTAATAGTGAAAAGGTTGTAAGCAGAACGAAGGATGCAAAAAACTTGCTTGGGGACACTTGATTCACACCCAGAAAGAATAGAAAAGCACACTACATGAAAATACCACTTGCTGTTTCCTCCATCGCGCCTTGTTACATTGCAGCCTGTCCACTGAGCTCATTCCCCTATAAACCAACCGGCGAATGCGTCGGCGTCCAAGAAAATACCACTTACTGGGGTTGCTATCCCACAACGCTTTGCTGCGGAAATGTTCTCGAGGCTTTGTCCCAATCCTTGGCTCTTCACGCAAGAAACACAAGCAGCATCTTTCTCAGCGGAGACCAGTGGAGCGACTGTAGCGAACATTTACTCCAGCCACTGTCCCCACCGGCTAATTCATGTCACTTCGACGATCTCTTCTACGGAAGCAGCGAGTGCTCTAGCTTGTCGCCATCATTAATCAACAAAATGGATTCGTATAGAGATGCACAGGGTAATTGCTCAAATTTCAACACTTCGTATGACGACGTCTGCAAGAATTGCATTTTGGCAATAGGCGAGGCAACGGAGAGCATCCTAAATTATTATCAGGTAAACGACAATGATACAGAAAGGGCAATTTGTGGGGTGGCTGTCATTACTTATCTAGCCTCCGGAAAAGTAGAGGATCATGCGTGGATGGATGACTTCTACAGATGTCTGCCTGCTCAAGACAAGCTGGGTAAGGACTACAGCCAAAGATGACATCTACTACATTTAGAACATGCAAAATTTGTGCTTCGTGTTGCCTTATAACTAAAGATTTCACTGGTTTTAAATCGAATGTCAACTAAATTCTGCAAAAATGTTTGATAACGTGACAAGAATAAGAGAATGAAGAAAACTGCCCTATCTAATTTTAAAAACTGATGAATGATTTTGTACAAGGAACTTGTCTTGCAAGAATGAAAAAAACAGAGCATCTTCAGACGAAGTGCTATTCTATATGCGCCTATTTCTCTTTCCGGAAAATCGGATACCCTTTTCATTCTGAACACATTCCCACCTGCTCAGTTGCATTAAGAGTATGCATGCAGTTCTATTTGCTTACCTGTCTCAACACGATCTCATCTTAACTCTTCTCCTCTGTCAACAGAACCAGATTACATCAGAGTCGAAAGTAAGTAGACATTCACCAACTCTGCAAAATTCATAGCTTGCCTTCTTGACTCATCATGATATCTAACACAAATCAATGGTAGAGTCATCAGGTTCCGCAGTGAAGGTGGCATTGGCAATGCTGATTGCGACCGTTGGACTGATGCTGGTCATTACACTGGTAAAATACGTGACGATGAAGAAAAAACCTCCCAAATCGGCTCAGCAGAAGGAGATGACCACGTGGTCTGGCCTCTACAGATTCTCAAGGGCAGAGATCGAAAATGCAATTAACTACCGCAATGAAAAGAAATGCCTTGGCCGAGGAAGTGCAGGCCGGGTCTACAAAGGCGTCTTGCCAAGTGGACAAGCTGTAGCTGTAAAACACATATACAAGAGCAACACATCCGACTCTTTCAGGAGGGAAGTCGAAGGTCTTTCGAGGGTTCGACATCCAAATTTAGTATGTCTCTTCGGCTACTGCATCGAAGATGGCGAGCAGTACCTGGTCTACGAATATTGTCCTGCCGGAAATCTAGCTTATCATTTACGAAGTACATCCGGATCCACTTCATTCCTACCTCTTATCAGTTTTTTATTCTTCATAAGAAAAAAAAGGAGAAGAAGAAGAAAGAAGCTTCTCTCAGAAAGGTAACTTTTATTTCATATTTTTCAACCTTAGCTTGTTTTGTCCTAATTACAGGGAAAGACACTGTCTTGACCTGGGAAAGGAGAGTCAAAATTCTAAGGGAATGCGCTTTGGGCCTTAGATATCTCCACCACTACGTAGACGGCTGCATCGTTCACAGGGATATCAAGGTAATGAGTACCGAGTTACCCCTTGATCCTCTATTTAAAGCCGTTTCATGAAAGCTTCCCTATTAAAATGCCCTCCAAGATTTTTCCGCTTATGCTTAATCATTTCAATGCACTGATGTGCGGGCTCTAGCGTATCTTTCCTATTTGCACTGGACAAAGCATCAACTTACACGTCTGACCAATGGTACAAAGAAAATGGCTTGCACGCAAAGCTGGAAACCAAATTATGCGGTGGCTTTGCTTGGTTGGATGTTTATAATGGTGCGAGCTTGATTCGCAGCTTACCAACATCCTCTTGACTGAGAACTTGGAACCAAAGCTCTCGGATTTTGGGCTCGCGAAAATCCTGAACATGGAGGAGAGCAAAGTTTTTACTGAAGTCAGAGGAACGATAGGTTACATGGATCCAGAGTACATGAGCAATGCCAAGCTAACCTGTGCCAGTGATATTTACAGTTTTGGCATTGTCTCGCTTCAACTTCTTTCAGGACAAAAAGTTATCGAGCTAGATCTTGAGGCCAGAGATCAGCTGACGAGGAAGGTACAGCTTAGTTTATGACGTTGTGCATGCTGAGCATTGATCAGCAGATTTGTGATCGTGATATGGTGTTGCTTTTTGGCAGGCGAGGGATGTCAGCATAGGCAAACGGCCGCTGTCAGATTTTGAGGACCCAAGACTAAATGGAAACGTCAATAAGGCGGACTTTGAGTCCATTTTACAAGTTGCTGTCTTCTGCGTAGCCCAAGAAAGCAAAGATCGGCCCACGATTGATATGTTCTTTGACGAGCTCGAGAAAGCTTGGAAGAACACAGTTGCCAAGGTAAGCAGCAGCCCTTTATGGCCCTTAATCTGATATTTGAAGCAGTATTGTGTCTGCTATTCTGATAGTGATAGTAAAAATTCCAATACTTCACAGTCGCAGAAGGAAAAGAAGGAGAATTACTCGACATCGACATCCTTTTCAAGATCATCAGATGTACATCGAGTCTGAACACACTACCACGTTGCTATTGCAGCAGCAGAAGGTTTTGTACGGCTGTCATAAGTCAGTGTAAAGATCAGCTTTCTTCAAGAAAATAAGCATCTGACAATGTCCACGTTTCCATTGTCAAGACTGTCTCTGCTTCTCCTCTTGAGTAAGCGTACATACAAGAATATATATATAGAAGGTATGGAAACCATAGGAAGTAAAAACTGGGTGAAAGAAGACTTTCAAGCAGTCAAGTATGAGGTGTTGCGTCGAAGTGAACGAGTGGAAATCTTCATGACAAATTCAAAAGTTCAGTGAGTTCTAATCATGATCAGAGGTAACTGGAAGGATGATCAAAGGAACTGCACTTGTTTTGTACATATTGCAAGTTTAAAGAAAATATTTGGCATTTCAATAATATAAGGTATGTTTACACTGAGGAACTACACTTGTTTTGTACCTATTGCAAGTTTTATGAATGTAATTTACACTTCAATAATATAATCATAAGTGTATTTGTTGAAGCATACATACAGTGGAATAAGAGTCTCACCTTCACATCCAAGTGGATGACTTCAATGTTGAGGACTAAAATTAAATAGTTCAAGTGTCGGAAGGTGTGTTTACACTTAAGCAGAAATATCTGGTGTCACACAACATGAAAATTACCACGGCTCACTTTACTGTAGTAACTCTTCATTTCGTTTCATTAAAGAATTAGGAAAAGGAAATCATTATTCTCAATTTTCAATTTCCTCAGAAAACATCATGAGTCGATGAATGTCAAAACTATTCTTCGCGATGGCAATTGAAAGAACATGTGCGGTTATATTATTTCAGAAAATAAAGGAACTCCATCTTCAAGTTTTTGCTAATCACATCATATATCCTCTAAATTTATAAAACAGACACTTTGCACTTAGTCGCAAAATCTTACTACTTGCATCCTAAGGTTTCAAAAAATTTTACACCCTGCACCTACTAGCTTTTTCTCAACCTGTTTCCTAACTGTGTTGCAGCTTTTCTGAAATATTAGATTGCATGCGTAGGGTTCTGAAACTAAAAGGCGAAAACATGAGTCAGCGTTTGATGACTCCACATTCCATGTCATGAGGAAGCGCTGGCCTTGGTGCTATCCTAGCAAATTTTTCCTCAGTGGCACTTCACAATTACAGACGATATCATAGGCACACCTCCGCTTCATCCATCCTTCTTATCCTCCATGAGTGAAATATAAATAAATTCCTCCATCATTTCCAAATTTATTGTATGTTTGAAACTCTAATTTTTACTGAACTCACACTCTACATTCTATCTCTTTAACCAACTTACACTCCATGAACTAATGGCGTTAAAGAAAAATTTGTCAAGTGCACAATCGAAATAATGGAGATTGAGAGGAGGACCGAGAGTCAGAGCGCGAGAAGGTTTTTATCTATGAGCGACAAGGCGAGTGGCAAGCACAAGACTTAAAACGATCAAAAGCAGTTTGAGGCCCCTGGAGTATATATGCTCAGCAAAGAAAACCATAGATGAGAAAATTGCAAAAGAACATGCCATCAACTGTGTTTGCATTAAAAATCACAGAAGGAAAAGAAAGAAAGTGAAAGTTTAAGGCATTGGATGACATCATAGGATCAGGACCATACCCTTCCTCGGAGATTGCTGACTGCATAGATCAATTTCCCACAGCTCTGGACCATCCTGATGTGAAAGTGCTGATTGCTCTCGGTGCATCAAGTACTTATGAGGCACGGAAAGAGTAAGAAACATCTGAAGTGCTGTACCAACAGGAATGTCCACAATTTCCTGCATGAGCTGTTAACGCAAAGGAACAGAAAATCAATTTGTACAACATTACAAGCTACAGAGACTGACTCACAATCTCTCAACCTAACTCCCTAATATTCTCCAAAAGTCCAAGTCACCTCCAGACATACCAGCGCATCCTGCTAGATACAGAATTGAGAAGACATGCAATCATGTCCAGGAGATGTAACCAGAGAGATTCTTCATTATGGGAGACATAATGTATCACATGTCTTTACCCCAGATTTGTCCTCTATTGACTTTTGGCTGAAGCCATGTCACGTGAACTCTGATTGTTTGACATGAGACATGGTGCTATGAGTACCACTATATTAATTTACCTTCGAAAATTATCCAAGCTTTCAAGGTATTAAAATACAAAATGTGCATGATAAAGTTCACACTGATGTACCAGAAAAAATACGATGAGAATTTAACCACTAGTCACTGATTCAACATAGAGAGCATCTTTCACCATACACAATCTTATGCTAGTCTTTTTTTATCTGTAAATGTCAAATGGCACCTCAAACAGCACATTTATAGCATCAGAGATTCACGTAAATGTAACGTAATAAGAAGATGCAGAGATTGTATGCATCCTCAGTTTGCAATTCATACATTATCACAAGACAAACTCATACAATCACCATGACTTTCATTTACATTCTCACGCTCGCGCATGCACACTGAGAAAGAGAGGCCAATTCAAATGACTGGAATTCCACAAGATAGGAAGTGCTCCCACATCATCTTTATTGCATCTTTGAGCAGATCAGAGATTGAATTGGTATCCAGACTCTGTCCCTGAAAATTGTGGTAGTAGTAGTAAGCAAAATGAAAACCACAAAACCATTGGATATCGATATTTTGTGTCCTTGTCAAGCATACAGAATAAGATGCAATTAAACACAAAACCTCATATGAGATCTGATGATGAAGACGATGAGCCACCAGGTATGATGAACCACACATGTATATGTTGTTACAGGCAGTTCTTTTGTAAGAAAATACTTAACCTTTGCCTCAGAAACAAATCCTTTGACATAGATTATTTAATGTAAAAAAGAGTTAACTGTGCGTTGTATAGCTGAAATACTTAAAATAAAATAGGAAAAAAAGAATCACCTCGCTTCCCTTCCTGAAAAGGAAGTTCTAGGGAAAATAGATTCGAACTTAAAACTTGGAATACACTTTACCAGATTTCAGAACCTACTGGAAATTCTATGCCTAAAACAAGTTAACATGTATTGGGAGGCTTTCACAAATTGACTATGAATCCAGAAATTACAGGATGCTTCAGCTGTCAATTTTATATTGAGCTGATGATCAGACCTATGGCTGGACCACATGGAACCAATTCGCATTCAAAAGCAAAGTACACACAAAGAAACTAAATTTTTTTTAGCATGGGACAAATGAACTTACATGCAATTCAGAAGTCATTCCATTCAATTTCAAGGTAATTTCTTCACTAACTTCCTCCTGGGAACTCCTCAAATTAAACCGTTCAGCGTGTCTCACCTTCAGCCTCATTAATGAATTCCTATAAGTTGAAGAGATTGTATGCCAAACCCCAATGACGCTGTATCTATCCCCAGAAGATGCCTTCTCCAGAGGCCATCTTAAACCCCCCTTAACACTAGAATCTAAAACTGCAGAAGTAACCAAATCCCTGATGCTGTTCTTTTCATTTTCCTGCAAAGCATGAACTACTTGAAGTAAAATACAGGGAGTAACAATTATGATGGCAATATGGCAAAAAATTTGATTGCCCAGAGAAATAAAGTTGAGGTCGAAAATTGTCTCAAGCATAAGTTCTCAGTAAATTCAGCTGTGAACAAAAATTTTGACAATTTCCATTCTCTTTTACATACAGATTTCTCTCAGTATAGGTCACTTCACTTGCTTTCTTATGCTGCAATATGAACTGGCACAAGAAATGTCTCCAGGAAGAGCAATTTGCCATGTTACATGACATATAACAAGGCTAAGAGTCATTCCTTGCAAATTATCTACCAAGCTACATTACCTCATTGTTCAAAAGGTAGGACTCGAGATGAAGAAGTTACTGCATTAAGAGCTATAGTGAGTCCGGATTGGCTCTTACATCTTACATTTTACTTAGTGAAAAAATTAGCTACTTACACGCTCAAGCTTTTTTCTAATGCAAAACACTTAAGACTTGCACAAAAGTGAAATTTAGACACGTAGCATCAGATACAATATTTTGATATTAGAAAAAAAAAAATTAATTTTGGAGGGAAAGTTAAAAAAAAAAATTTTTTCATTTAAGCTAAAACAAACAGGCCCTATTAAGTTCCTCCAACAAAGTGAAGTTTCACACAGATCTTAGCTTCTTACGCTGATAGCCGTCAAAATTCTCTTGGTTCGTAACATCAACCTCATATCCAGATCCTTATTGAGGCATGATACATCAACTACCAGGTGTCGCACCTGCCCTAATTCGACCTACAACCAAAATTCGCAGTCATTAATACCTTCATAAACAATGAAAAAACCCAATCATCTAGGAAAAGGTATAGTCCATTTATAACTCCACACAATCAGCATGATGCACGCTTTTACTTTGATCTAAAATGAGATAATGCCTCTAGGATGAAACAAGTAGGGTAATAATTCATATAAGCTCTCATTATGTGGTGAGAAGCAGGAATTTGCCTTATAGAGTTCGACCCTCTGCTCAGCCTCATGAACAATACATTTGCAGCAGATGGTTGCACCTGGCCTGGACTTATCAGATAACTGCACCACAGAAAGATGGATGCAACTGACCAGTCAATACCATGGAAATGCATATGAAAGATTAAAAAGCAGGAATTAGAGACTTAAGCACCTCGACATGATATACACCCTTTTCGCCTTCAAAACTAAGGCCAATCTCTGGGATAACTTTACCAGTCACATTTTCCACATAAGAGGAAGGAAGATATGCGTAAAATGATCTTTTCAACCATTTCAGTGAGGCCTCTGTAACAGTAACCATATCTCCACAAGTTTCCACTGGAAATGAAGGACTCCTGCAGCCAAAAGTTATGTTAAGCTCATGTGTCTAACTTGTTATCCAAATATTTCACAACTACACGAAAAATAACTAGACGGAGCTCAACCTCACAACTATGCAAAACAATTATCCTTTATTAGCAGCAAAGCCTAGCTTGAGCAGTATTTGCAATGTGGAGCGCGATTTTAAAGAGATACAATAAGCAAGGTGCTCTAAAGTCTGAGAAATTTGCATGATCACACAGCTGCATATTCAGATTCTCAAAATATTAAATTGCATTATTAAGAGCGTGTGTGGATTGACTTTTAATTTTTGCTTTTTGTTTAATCTAAATATTGCAACACATGCACTTTTGACTTTTTCTTTTTATTTCTAAATAGTTTAAACTTTCACAATATGCAATTGTTGACAGGAATATCCAAATATAAATTTTTTCATAATCTTTTGAAATTTGGATAAAATATTATGGCAGAAAAGCAAAACAGAATTTTTTACTTGAATTTAATTCTAAACAAACAAGCGCTTGATAAATTTCCTTTGTGTATTGAAAGCATTGCAAAATGCTGAATTCTCTCTAAACCACGTTTAGTTCCATGGGGACATCAACCAAATGAAACAGAGTCAAGCAACTTACCCACGAAAAAGAACTTTGCCAAATCTAGCAACCATTGTTGGTTTTATTTCTCCCATGCTCTGATCCTTAATCTCACTCCTCAAAACTTCAAACGAACAAAGTAAATCCTGCATCACAGTTTCGGCTATATGTTCCCAAGGTTTCTTCCTATTGTCCCGGCCCGTTTCATCATCGTCTGAGAAGTGAAGAATGCCATTAAAGTCAACATGAATCCACAGCTCAAGATATCTAGAGCACCTGGGATCTCATTATCTAAGGAACGATCACTTACCCTTAACTGTACAACTTTTGGTTAAGGCTAGCTGTTTTTCTCCCGGTCCCCATTCAATGGAGACCGGCTTCAGAAAGACGCTAGAAGGAAGACGATCTCCATCATCACCCAAACCAACAGCCAACCATCGATACGTGGCCGTGTCTGCGTGCTCGATCCTCCCACTCAGATGAGCTTTACTGTTAGGCGACCTCGAGTTAAGACCTTTCTTGAACTGCCACACGAGCGATGTGGGAGGACGGGACGGGCCACCCCCCTCCTTCGAATGTCGCTTGTGCGGAGGAACGTAGGCCATGGATGGTTACAGCAGCCCGAAACAGAAAGCTGCAAGTCAAGAAAAAAACATGCCCGCAATTTCTCTTGAGAAGTATGAGACAATGACACTGGCAAGGTGAGCGTTGATCACCTAGAACAACCCACAGACCAAGAACGGGACTAAAAGAACCGCCCTATCCCATTCACTACACGCAGCTATACATGCAGAGTTTCAGATGATATCACTCAAGAGGCATTCTCTCATCTAACAAAAGAGCGCATCAAAAAACGGGAGTAAGTTCGAGAATTCACACACTTGAACGCATCGACAGACGGACCAGAGAGTGTTCAGTCACTAGCGGATGGCTTCTTGCGGCTTTCGCGAGACGGGTTGGATTGGCCATGATCGACGGATTATATATCGAATGGAGAAAGCTGAACATCAGCGCGCTTCCTCTCTCTCTCTCTCTCTCTCGAGGAAGCAATGTGCTTCGCGAGCAAGTAGAGAGAACTTTAGGAGTGACTGGGACCCCATTGAAGGAGCTTCATGATGAAGGGACCTCCCTGAGGAAGACGTACGTTTGGGAAACGGGAGAGAGAATGAGGATTGACTGTTTTTTGAGCGATAAAAAATGGAATGAAAAATTATACTTTTGTCAGAAGTGAAAAAGAGATTTGAGTTTATATATTTCTCGAAAAATTAATGATTTTTAAAAAAAAATCAACTCGTCAAAGTTTTTATCATGCACATGTTAGTGGCCAATTATAAAAAAAGGTTAGTATCCTAGAAAAGCCCAAATTAGTAAACAAATACATCCTGGGCCTTCTCGTCAAAGTTCTTTTTCTTTTTTTTTTTGATAAAGTTCTCGTCAAAGTTTATATCATGCACAAAAACAAATATATTTTATGTTAAATTAAATTAATACCATAAAAATGATATAATTATAACAAATAGAAAGTAAAATCTTAAACTCATACACTAGTCAACTGTCACGTATCATCCAACTTTGTAATTTGACAATAAAATTTAACGAAAACTAATAGAGGATAAATTTATTATAAATGGACCGGTTTGGGATAAATTTATCAAAAGTGTATTAATTTTAAAAAAATTGGAATATTAATCCTTATAAAATATTATCATCATAAATTATTGTTAATAATAAAATCATTTTTCGCTAACTTATGAAACTAGGCGATGGAAACGACTAGTTGCTTGTTGATTTTCCGTGAAGTAGAGGACGCAGAGGGCTTCTCTATTTTCTCTCGATATATGAATAACTTAAAATAATAATAATGGGTGGATATAACGACGAAGGAAATTACACTTTCGTTGATTTGTTTGATACTATTTTGAATAGAAATCAACGATCGGCGAGACGGTGAAGGCGACTGTCAGAGATCTCTTGTGGCTCTATGGTGCTGCGGGGTCGGAGCTTCGGGGCTGTTCAGTTTGCCAGGAGGGCGATCTTGCCGATCCCTCGCCAGTGGATCCGGCGAGGGGACTCACCCTTGCCTGATCCAACGAGAGCTTGCCTCGTTAGTGGCTACGCGACCCTTGCCCAGCGACGGCGGGGCAAGCTCCCCATAGTCGGGCCTAGCCGGATGTCACACCCCAAAACCAATAAGAACGGGAGATGACACGGCCGTCTTTCCTCCTGAAGAACATAGCTCCTAAAATCCAACTCATAAAAGTCCATACATCCATATTGCTCTCATACCTACTCATCGTTAGTCAAGGAACCTGAAAAAAATAAAATAAAATAAAATAAATATATAGGGTGACCAACTACAGCTAAGACATATAAGTATATAGCACTATCGAAAAATCATAATCCAACTCATTAAATATACATATCAAATCAAGAACGAATCATTCCTTTCAACAAAACTTTATACAAGTCGGAAATACACGTTTAAATCCACAATCATGATTCAAAGATTAATGGTCAAGTCCATTGATTAATCTTTATAAAAAAAAAAACTATCTCAATAGTCTAATCTATCGATCAATTTCATTAATTCACACATCAATGGTCCATTATAACGATTAATCTCAAATCACACGTCGAAGGTCCATTTCATCAACCAAACTCATATCACTTGTCAATGGTCCACTCCATTGACCAAACTCATATCATATGTTAATGATCAACTCCATAGATCAATCCGTTTCTCAATATCAAACCATGGTCACAATATCTGGTGAATCATTGATAAAGTCTCCACCTATTATTAGTTGGTGACTTGGCCCACAAGAATGTATGCATATACTCACAACCCCTTCACTGGCTCACAACGATATTGAGTATCAATACCAATCCAAAACAATACCATCCACAATCTAAGTTAATAAATCATTTCATATATCAGCAAAAGATTTCGCAACTCAACTCATTCACAAAAAATACTTTCATAAAATATTCTCAACAAATTTCAAGGCTCGTCTCATAAATCAATTTTACAAACTGAATCAAATTAAATACATTTTAAAAGGCTTATCACAAATCAATATTTATATAGTCTTCCATAAACCATCTCAAATCAAGATTTTCATAAAAAGGTTTCACAAACCCAAAACATGTATATTTCTTAACTTCGTTCATCAAACATAATATATATTCATCAAAAAATTCTCGCACTATTTTCAAATATCAAAACATAGTAAATGCCTGATTTAGCTTTTATGCAATAAACATACTTATTCATAACTCATAAATAATCAAATCTTTATTATTTTGAAGACATGAGCTTATAAATTTTTAGAAGAGATAGTATCACTCACTTTGGAATACTTAGGACCAAATAACAAGTTTTATTCGAATTGTCGAATTTGCAATCCTATCAAATAAGCGAGAAGCAATGTTACATTCGAATAAAATGCTATCTCAACTATGACTTGATTAAATTAAGCATGAGTACTTAGAAAACAACTCCCATGCTCTAATAAATCGCTAAACTAAAGTAATTACTCGAAGTTGTCCATAGCGTGGAGCTTGAGCACAAAACTTTATCATCCCATAATTTTCTCCACCGAACTCCGTTTCAAGTGTAGTTATTAATTAATGGAAAGCCCATCCAACAAGAACCCCAATTTAGCCAACCCGAAATCAAGGGAAAATCAACAAAATATGGCCCAAAGTCCTGGTCGTGCACTGTTCATCACGAGTGATAAACTTCAAAATTTTGTTTCAGGCAAAATGGAAGTTCAATTCACAATTCGTAAAATCCTATAGCTCTACAACACCTTAAAATTATCATTTCTACAAAAATACACAGTGACTCATAAATCATACTTCGACACTCGATTTCTCCAAAATTCCGAATTTCAAACCCTTTAAATCCAAAACTACTTTGATTGAACAAACTGGCGGCACAAGCGAGGCTCCCGCGATGAGAACGCATAAACCCTCTTTTTCTTCTTCTTCCTCTCTTCATCTTTCTTTCGCTGAGCACAAGCTCTCTGCTCTCCGTTTCTCTCTGTCCTCATTTTCTCTCTCTTTCACTTTTATCTCCTCCTTTTTTTCCCTTTTTTTTTTTTTTTCTTTCTTTTTTTCTTTCCTCCTCTCTCTCTCTCTTCTTTTTCTTCTTCTCTCCCGAAGACTCTCGGTCTCTCTCCTTCTTCTTTCTCCTTTTTATTTTTTGACCGGGTCAAAACCCATATTTTACACCGGCCCCTTAGTCCAACGACTAGCCCTCCCTCTGGCTAGTTGCTGGAAGGAAAAGGAAGGAGAAAAAAAAAAATTAAAAAAATTAAAATTTTGATAAAAAAAATTCAAAAAAATAAAATAATAGTAAAAATATTGTCGCCAGCACCAATCGGTCAAAGTTTGTTGGAAAAACTGAATTGGCACAATTACAAAAGATTTAGGATTAGATTGGCCAAAAAAATAAATTTAATACTGAATCAACATAATTATAATATGTTTAGGACTTTTTTGGTAATTTTTTTTGGGACAACTATATTAACTTACCTTCTAAAACTACCCTAGTTTTCAAAGCATTAGAACTCCGAAATTAAACAATTAAGTTTACACTAACCTACCGGGAAAAAAAAAATGAGAACTTCAACACTAGTCGCTGATTCAATATGTAGAGCACCTTTTAGCATATACAATATTATTCTGTTGTCCTTTCGATTACTATGTCAGATGGTACTTTTTTTTTTTTTTTTAATCTTAGTCTGATGGTACTTTTTCTTTTTTGGTCGGAAAAGGCTAGATATATATTCAAGTGGGAAAGAAAGAACAACCCTAACCAGGGCATCGGAACATATTATAACCAACATAACTTGAAGAGGAGAATGAACCTAGTTTGTCTGATGGTACTTTAAACAGCACATATTCGTACGAAAGTCGGCGAAATGCCTAATAAAAATCAACATACAATATTCCCAGGCTCGCATAATTGTAAATTATAAGAAGATGCAGTAGCTCATCAAAGCTCTACAATTAAAAAGAAGATTTCATTTTGAAGCAAATCACTAGAGGATACATAAAGCGATAGCTATAGATTAATTTCATTCCCACAAGGCCAAAAAAAAAAAAAAAAAAGAGAATCGAGGATTATATACATCCTCAGTTTGGAATTCATACATTCTCACAAGACAAAACTCATACAGTCACAATGACTTTCATTTGCAATCTCTCTCTCTCTCTCTCTCTCTCTCTCACACACACACATTGAGAAAGGCCAATTCAAATGACCATACTTCCACAAGATAAGAAGTGTTCCCACATAATCTTTACTGCATCTTTAAGCATATCACAGAATGAATCAGCTCCCAGATTCTGTCCCTGAAAATCGTAGTAGCAGTAAACATATAAAAAAAAAATCCCAAAACCATCAGATATTGACATTTTGTGTCTTCGTCAAGCATAAAGAGTAGGACGTAATTAAGTACAGCACCTAATTTAAGATCTGATGATGAAGACAATGCCAAGGAAGCCACGGGGAATGATAAACCCACATGTATAGGTTATTACAGGCAGCTCAATTTGTAAGAAAATACTCAAGCCTTTGCCTCGGAGACAAATCCCTTTACATTACATTTAATGTAAAAAAAGAGTTATACAACACATGGTGTTTCGTTGAGAGCACAGCATTCTCATGAAATGGTAGATTCAACACACAGAATCAAATTGACATCTCCAGAGGCAGAGTCGCGATTACTACTTCTATAGAATTTACAAAGTTGAAAGAATGCAACCCTATGTAACAGCTGAAATACTTAAAAGTAAAAGAACAGTAACTCAGAATTGCTTCATCTATCAAAAGATAAATTTGTTGAAAAGGCAATTCTAGTGAAAATAGATTCAAACTTAAAACTTGGCATGAACTTTATCAGATTTCAGAAGCTACCGGAAATTCTATGCCGAAAATAAGTTAAATATGCATTGGAAGACTTTCACAGATCAGCTATGAATCCAGACATTAAAGGATGCTTAAATATTGAACCAATGGTCAGACCAACAGCTGGAGCGCATGGAATCAATTCGCATTCACAAAGCACAACACACGCCAAAAAGCTAAATTTATCATAACAAGGGAAAAAGAACTTACATGCAATTCAGAAGTCAATCCATTCAACTTCAGGGTAATTTCTTCAGTAACTTGCCCATGGGAGCTCCTAAAATCAAACCGATCGGCATGCTTCACCTTCAGCCTCATGGATGAATTATTATAATTTCTAGAGATTGTATGCCAAGCCCCAACAACCCTGTATCTATCCCCAGAAAATGCCTTCCTTAGAGGCCATCTTAAACCCCCCTTTACACTAGAATCTAAAACTGCAGAAGAAACCATATCCCAAATGCTGTTCTTTTCATCTTCCTGCAAACATGAACAATTTGAAGTAAATTAAAAGGAGTACAATTATGATGGCAATGTGGCAAAAAAGTTGATTGCACAGGGAAATAAACTTCAGTTCAAAAATTATCTCAAGCATAATTTGCTGGGAAATTGGGCTGTGAACGAAAATTTTGAGAATGGAACCATTGGTCCTTCCCCTTCTCGTTTACATACTGACTGGCCCAGGAAAAGTCTCCAGGAAAAGCAATTTTCCATGGTACGTAACCCATAACATGGCCAACAGTCATTCTTCGCAAATAATCCACCAAGCTATGTTGCACCTATAGTTCCATAGGTAGGGCTTAATACAAAGAGGTAATTACCGCAATAAGAGCCACAGTCCGTCTGGATTGGGTCTTACATTACTTTTTACCTTATCAAAATTTAGCTACCCACATGCTTGAACATTTTTCAGATTCAAAACACTTGAAACTTTCACAAAATTCAAATGTAGGCATGTAGATTCACATATAATATTGTAGGCAGTTTAAAAGACAATAAAGCACTACCTCAAATTTATTGGTTTCACTACATTTGTAATAGTAACTACTCTCTTTCGAAATCCTCTGTTTTCACTGACTTAGAAGACATTGATACAAATGCCCTTCATGAATACTATAGATTCTGCAAGTTACTCCCCTATCACATTTATATTATAAAATAAAAAGATCCGAAAGACATTAGCAAGGGATTGGCCAGATTGATTGACCGAATATGCACTTCATGGGATACAATGAATAGTGAAGCCTCACTAAATTCCCTCTTTGCTGCTAAGTATAGGTTTTAGATTGCTAAGCCCGCAGCACCCCGTGGGAGTTCCACTTCCCAAGGACAAGGAGCTACCCTCCCAAGTCCCAACGGACGGGATGAGGATACTCCTTATCAATCTTCAGGCATGGGCATGGAAGTACCTCATAGGATCAGGTATGCACTTGATCCTATGAATAAGTACTTCACAGGGTGGACTTGCACAATTTTGAAAGAAGTGTTGGTCCAATTCTACCTTCTAATGAAGAGCTTGGAGTGCCATGTATGATTGGAAAACTAGGTAGCTCGGTCGAAGGAGGAGGGAAAAGGAGGATTTTCCCCATTGAAGACTAGGTTGATAAGATTTTTTTTTTTTTTAATAATTTTTTAAAATTTGAATTTTGGCTGGAAAGTAAAAAAAATAATAATCTGTCTTCACTTTAAGAAAACAAACAAGCCCTAGTAAGTGCCTTCAACAAAGTGAAGTTTCGCATGGGTCTTAGCTTCAATTACTTACGCTAATAGCCGTAAAGAGTCTCTTGGCGCGCAACATCAACCTCATATCCAGATCCTTATTCAGGCACGATACATCAACAACCACGTGTCGCCTCTGGCCTAATTCGACCTAAAACCAAAATTTGTAGTTGTCAATACCTTTATAAACAATGACAAAAACCCAATCATCTAGGAATAGGTATACATATACAACTCCCCACAATTAGCATGATGCACGAACTTTTTAGCACGAAACAAGTAGGATAATATTTAGCATAATCTCTCATTTATGTAGTGAGAAGCAGGAATTTGCCTTATATGGCTCAAGTCGCTGCTCTGCCTCAATAACTCTACATTTGCAGCAGATGGTCACACCTGGCCTGGACAAATCACATAACTGCACCACAGAAAGATGGATGCAACTGACCAGTCAAAATCATGGAAATGCATAAGAAAGACAAAAAAGTAGAAATTAGAGACTTAAGCACCTTGACAAGATATATATCCTTTTCATCTTTAAAACTAAGGCCAATCTCTGGGATAACTTTATGAGTCAAATTTTCCAAATATGAGGAGGGAAGATTTGTGTAAAATATCCTTTTCAACCATTTTAACGAGGCCTTTGTAACCATATGTCCACGAGTTTCCACTGGAAATGAAGGACTCCTGCGCCCAAAAATTATGTTAAGCTTATGTTCTATCTTGTCATCCAAAAATTCACAACTACACTCAAAATGATTATTATAAGGAGTTCAACCTCCCAACTATGCAAAACGATTATGCTTTGTTAGCAGCAAAGCCTAGCTTGAGTGGTATTTGCAACGTAGAGCACGACTTTAAAGAGATACAACAAGCTAGGTGCTCTGAAGTATGAGAAATTTGCATGATCATGCAGCAGAATATTGAGATTCTAAAAAATTTAAGTAGCATTACTAAGGGTGTGTTTGGATAGCTATTTCCATTTTGCTTTTTGTATAATCTAAATAGTGCAACACATGCACTTTGACTTCTTCTTTTTTTATATTCCTAAACACTTGAAACTTGCGCAATATACATCAACACGAAGATCCACATATATACTTTTCATAATTTTTTGAAATTAATTGGGCAGAAAAGCAAAAGGGTACATTTTACTCATGTAATTCTAAACAAGCAAGCCCTTGATGAATTTCCTTGGTGTATGCAACCATTGCCAAATGCTGAACTCTCTCTGAACCAAGTTGAGGTCCACAGGGACCTCAACCAATGAAACAGAGCCAAATGTTACATAAAGTAGCAGTAGCTAATTATTCACCAAAATTAATTCAAGCAACTTACCCACGAAAAATAATTTTCCCGAATCTAGCAATCATTGTTGGTTTTATGCCATCCAGGTTCTGATCCTTAATCTCACTCCTCAAAGCTTTGAATGAACAAACTAAATCTTGCATCATAGTTTCGGTTATATGCACCCAAGGTTCCTTCCTATGGTCCCGGCCCCTTTCATCATCTTCTAAGAAGCCAAGAATTCCATTAAAGTCAACATGAATCCACAACTCAAGATATATAGAGCACATAGGATCTCATTATCAAAGGACATCACTTACCATTTACCATAGAACTTTTGGCTAAGACTAGTGGTTTCTCTTCTGGTTCCAATTCAATGGCTTCAACAGAGACCGGCCTGAGAAAGACGCCAGGAGGAAGATGATATCTGCCATCATCCAAACCAACAGCCAACCATCTAGATATTGCCTTGCCTGCATACTCGATCCTCCCACTCTGATGAGAAATAGGTTTGGGCGGCTTCAAGTTAAGATCTTTCCTGAACAATGCTGGAACACCGGACTGACCATCCCTCTCCTTCCAATGTCGATTTTTCCCAATCTGATGAGCACTAGCTTCAGGCGACCTCAAGTTAGGATCTTTCCTGAACCGCCCCTCAATCGATGCTGGGAAACGGGACAGGTCATCCCTCTCCTGCCAATGTTGATTCCTCCCATTCTGATGAGCAATTGTTTCGCGCGACCTCGAGTTAAGATTTTGCCAATGTTGATTCCTCCCCATCTGATTCTGATGAGCAATAGTTTCAGGCGACCTCAAGTTAGGACCTTCCCTGACTCGCCGCACAACCGATGGTGGAACATGGGACGGGCCATCCCTCTCCTGGCAATGTTGATTCCTCCCAATATGATGAGCAATTGTTTCGGGCGACCTCGAGTTAAGATCTTGCCGATGTTGATTCCTCCCTATCTGATTCTGTTGAGCAATAATGTCAGGCGACTTTGAGTTAGGACCTTCCCTGACTCGCCACACAACCGATGGTGGAACACGGGACGGGCCATCCCTCTCCTTCCAATGTTGATTCCTCCCAATCTGATGAGCAATACTTTCGGGCGACCTCCTTGCAACCGATGGTGGAACACGGGACAGGCCATCCCTCTCCATCCAATGCCGATGATTCTGCCCATTCTGATGAGCAATAGTTTCCGGCGGCCTCCACGCAACCGATGCTGGAGCACAAGACGAGCCATCCCTCTCCTTCCAAAGCTGCTTATGCCGAGGAACGTAGGCCATGATAGTTGCAGCAACCCGAAACTTAAAGGTGCAGTCAAGAATAAAACATGCCCACTATTCCTCTCAAGAAGCCTAAGAGAATAACACTGGCGGCTGAGTGTAAAACACCTCAAACCCACAGACCAAGAACTGGACTAAAAGAATAGCCTCATTCCATTCATGATACATAGCCACAGAAGCAGAGTTCCAGATGATATCACTCAGAGGCATTCTCCCATTGGATACAAGAGCACAACATCACTAAACGAGAGTAATTTCGAGAATTCACATGTACGAGCGCATCTACAGACAGTACCAGAGTGGGTTCAGTCAGCTGAAGAATGTTTCTTGCTCCTGTCACGACACAGATTGGACTGGCCCCGATCGTGGGTCGAATGTAGAACTAGAGAAGCTGAACAGTCAGCGCGGCTCCTTTGTCTTCTCGCCCGTGGAAGAAGCCAACTAGCTTCGCGAGCAAGTAGAGAAAATTGGAGCGAGTGGACCCCATTGACGACAGGGCCTTCCCTAAGAAGGAAACGCTCTTTTGGGAGACCAGAGCGAATGAGAATTGACCTGTGTTTGACTGAAAAAAAATGATAAAGAAAAATTGAATTTTTCGTGAGGAAGGAAAAAAGAAAATGACTCGAAAATTTAACAATTTGAAAAAGAAAAATCCTTATTGTCACCATTTATATTATTTAGAAAGAGTTATCAGAAAATATTTTCATTATCAATCCAGATTGTTTATCATAGATTGTTGGTAGTGATAAAATTAATTTTTATTGACTCATTAATTATGCAGCAAAGATGATTAAATGTAGAAAATTTATTTTTCAAATTATTGAT
This sequence comes from Eucalyptus pumila, assembly GCA_016097595.1. Lineage (NCBI taxonomy): Eukaryota > Viridiplantae > Streptophyta > Magnoliopsida > Myrtales > Myrtaceae > Eucalyptus > Eucalyptus pumila. Next base: position 27,153,188 of record CM027847.1, on the reverse strand, counting down.
TCTTCGCGAAACGATGCGAAAGGCTTGGCAATTTTCCCTTTACAATTATCTTTTCCTGCTTCTCTTGTATGAACCAAATATAATTACAAATGAGGAAATGAAGATGAAAGAAATTTGAATTTCATCAATTTGTTTGATCTTAAATTGAATAGAAATGACCGGGAAAGAAATGAGACGTTTTTTTTATTATTTGCATGTGAAAACAAAAGAGTGACGACAAGAATGGGAAAAAGGAAAAGTGAAAGAGAGTAGTTTATGTATTAGTGCCTTTATTCCATATCTTTTCACATTTTATTTAAGAAAATTATTAATTCAATCATAAATTTTTCGATCAAATTAATGTAACCGTAAATTTTTGGAAAATTTTTGAATGAGTGCCTGAAGTGAAATTCTTTTCTCAAAAAAGGTCCAAAGTGGATTTTGTCTCAAATAATGATACGAAGTGGCCAAGTTTGTTTTAAATAAGAGCCTAAGCTTCCATATGTATCTCACATGTCGCTCTTCAAGCTATGATTGGGGGCATTTTCATCCAAGCATGTCTTTTTCTTTCTTTCTGTCTTCTTCTTGATTGTTCTGAAACTAAGAAAAAATTAAACCTCGTGTGAGCTAGGAAAAATTGACTCAGAGCCAAAAAAGGTGGTGACCTCAACCTCATGAAATGTAAGTCTCGAAATCTAAAGACAAAGTCCAAATCTGGCAAATCCCCTGTTGGTCTCCCCAGAAAACAGAACAATTGACAAAGAAACATATACCCCGCAGCAATCCAACGCCCAAAACCGCCAAACGTAAGTCATATAACCACGTTAAACAACAGGGAAATTTGTTTTGTTTTGTATTTGGGGTTTGGGGATTGGGGATTCCTGAAGTTGAGGAATTGGCCAAAGAAGAAGAGAAGGCAGAAATGGGGACGGGAAGGCAATGACAAGGAAGAGACACAGAAGAGAGCCATCACTTTTTTTGGGTCACGCCCTCTCCCAGACAAATTCACCGATGCCCATGACCTAGTCCATATCCAGTAGCAGAATGGGAATGCCACCATCTTCTTCTATGAACAAAAAATGAGAAAGAAAAAGAGAAAAAATGCTCTTGGACGGAAATGTCCCAAAACATAATTTAAAAAGTAACATGTGAATGTGAGTTGTGACCCTTATTTGAGATTAAATTGATCACTTCATGCACTTGCTATAGACAAAATCCACTTTAAGCCATTTATTTTGAGAAAACGACTTTACTTCATACCCTTATTTGAAATTTTTCCTAAATGTTTTAACAATTCACAAAAGTAATTATTTCGACCAATTTTAATTGGAAATCGCCGATGTGAATACCTACCATCTTATGTGACATAATCGGCGTTAACATATATAACTTTTGTAAATTTTTAATATTTTTTCTTTTTTCCATTTTCATTTTTTTCTTATTTCTATCCATCAGCCTGCAACCTTGGTGGTCACCGACAGTGGTTGCCAACAATAGGCAAGGGTCCGCGAGCCCTCACCACTCACTGACGAGGTGTTAGCCATTGAGGGTCTTTGGTCCACAGTCCAAAAATAAAAAATAAAAAAATAAAAATAATAAAGAAGGAAATCATACAGTAGAAATGGAAAAAATTTTAAAATTATTTAAATCTTGAAAAATTATCCACGTTAATGTTAGCAAACATCCACATTAGTGAGAAGAATTATATTGACAAATTGTCAAAAAGTGTAAAAAAAAAATTGACATGATTGAATTAGTCTCGTACAATAAATTTAAGACTTTTTTGGTAATTATTCCTACTTTGTTTTGTTAGATTTAGTCCCTAAATTAGTCTTTGTTTGCAATTTTTTTTTACCAGTTTTGTATTTGCAACCAAATGTTGACAAAAATTTTGAACAATGATAGATTTTTTATTTTATTTGTGGTCAAAAGAAAGATTCCACTCATCTCAAAATAATATTGGAAAGGTACATATAAGACTTCCAAGTCTAGTAAATCCCAAGTAACTGCTAAACAAAGCAAATGCCAAAATGCAAATAACGAAGTACAATCTATAGCAAAAAGCATAGTCATCCCTTATGAATAGATTTGTCACCGTAAATTTTTAGTGGCCCATCACTAGATTTAGTGATTAGCATGCATCAAGATCCCTCGCTCTATTTACTATCGCTTACGATGAGCATTTAGGTTTAATGTCCTCATCACCATTGTAGTGCACAGATACCAATATCAATATGTTGAAAGAATACAAATCAAATACTTATAAGGGACTCCTAGAGTAAAGCCTCCAAATCTAAACCAAAATCTAAATCAGGAGAAGAGAGTGGCCTAATCTAAACTACGTCACAAACATCCTCCTCGGTGGTTGTTGATTGGATGAATGGCCAAATTGGTCTCTATGTTCACCCAAAATCAGCCGCAAAAATTTATTGACAAACAGAAACCCCCAAAATAGATTGAGAGAGAAAAGAAAAAACAATCAAAGCAAAGAAAAAAAATATTCAAAGACTAAGTAGGCTCTTAACTTCAAAAACTGAAGCCGAGAGCCTACATGAGAGCTTCATAAGAGGGAAGAGTTTTTGGAGGATGAGGGAGTCTTGAGAGATAGAATTTAATACACCGAATCAATACGGAAAATAAAATAAGAAGGAAAAAAAAAAAAAGATAATGAGCTGAGACGAGAGCTCATGATTCACTCTACTCCATATGGATCAAACTCCCCAAATAGTTACCATCGCAACACTCAATAGAAGCTTACTCCTAGATAGTTACCAATCGCATTCTCCACTAGGAGATCTGGCTCACATTGATATGATGATCAGATCATTACAACTCTCTAAATTTAGGGTGAGTTTGTTTTACATTTTGTGCATACGTAAGGAGTTACGGCTCCAGAATTCGTCCCTCGGTGGACCATAGAAGTGCCCTGCCATCGAACAAGCTGATCACCGGCACTGATCAGTCTCGTTGGTTCAAAGCACCACGTTATGGAATGCTTGCAGGAGAGTTTTATGCCCAAAAGCCTAAACGATCGGAAATGTGCTTCGGCCCATAGAGATTGGTGGGCCTCAAGAGAGACTTACGGAGACGGCCTCTGGTGGAAGAAAAGGAGCGGGGAGAAAACCGGAAAACCAAATCGGACCACCCGCACCAGCCCCTGCCTTTTCGGGCTTTGATTGTCTCGGGCCGGGCCGCCGGACTTGAAGGCGTTTTTTTGGGTTCTGGCCGGCCGGTCCGACTTTTTGTGCTTCAAGAGACTGAAGCCCGAATGGCCTGGACCGGGCCGATTGATATTAAAAATTTAAGTATATCTCTCCACAATTAACAAAATGGGGATGCCATGCTTTCCTTCCTCCCATTGGCAAAATTGTAATATGAGCAACAAAAGTGGGCATTCTGATGGAGCATTTATTTGCATGCGTTCACCGCTTCAAATTTACACCTCTTGTCATCTTGATTCCTGGTGGGTTTTGGGGCCCGGTGCCTCAGGTTTGAATTTTGCTCTTTTTATTCCTCAACGAATTTTAACCTTTTGCTTCAACTATAGTATTTATCCCCATTTTGATTTATTACCGTCTTTAGCTCAACGGACCAAAAAAAAAAAAACGTATTTTAAAAGTTATTTCATGTACCATATACATTTGAGGTGTTGAACAAAAGCACTAGATCTAGCAAGATTATAGAGTTATTTTACGATAATAAATACAAAATATCTCAATACTTTGGATTACCTCTTTCTATTATCCTACCGATATATTGTGACCATTTTACTTATAGCTTATTATTAATTTTTGTTTAAATCTTCTAACTTGCACGTTGATTTCTATGCTATTCAAAACACCTCAAATCTTTTGAAAAAATCATGATAATTGGCATATATAATCTATTTTTGTAGAGCTTGAACAATATTTTAAATTTAAACAAAAGCTAAATAGTTTCATATTTCAAATAAGTATAAACTAATGAGCCTAAATTACTAATCGGTGGATTTTGGAAAGACATATTCCTATAGAATCCAGTAATTTCACTTTATAAACTTATATGTATCATTCATGTCTTAACTGCATGAAATGTGTTGGTTAGATGTATCATGCGACATCAATAGTCAAAGAAACAAGCCAATCGTATGCATGAGTTTCCAAAAAATTTAAAATGCAAAACTTGATTAGGATCCAAATTAAAGCGAACCATGTGATTTTACTCACTTCCACCTCAAATATGCTAAGGTGTGTTTGATTTAGCTTTTCCAATGAGTTTTTGGCCTCAAAAGCCCCTTAGGAAAATGTTAGTGTTCATCTTTTTCCGCCGGACACTATATTCTCACTCCGAAACAAAATACACATACAGGAGAGAGTGAACTCGCGTTGCTTTATATAAGGAAATATCCAACTGCCTATTTAAGAGCACAGGCCTTTTTTAATATTTTCACTTGCTTTTGAGCTGGACAGACAGACAGACAGACGGAGAGAGAAGTAATGTCGTGTTGTAACAGTGATAGCAGCGAGTGAGATACAGTGGCAGAAAATTGGCGGTCTCTTGTTTTGAACCAGATATTTTATGTAGAGGAACTCTTTTGCAAAGACCAGTGTGCCATCGAATGCAGTCGGTGACCGACATCGAAAAGAAAACATCACCTGAAAACGACTGCAAACAAATTGAGGGAGGTGATGAAGAAACACACCCATTTTTTGTATCGACATTTTTTTAAGACAAGATACCAAAGAGAAAAGGCTGAGAGACAAGACCGTAGCACGCAAGAAAACAGCAAGAGAGGCTGATTTTATTCACGTAGAAAAGAAAACATCAACTGAAAACGAGTGCAAACAAATTGAGGGAGGTGATGAAGAAACACACCCATTTTTTGTATCGACATTTTTTTAAGACAAGATACCAAAGAGAAAAGGCTGAGAGACAAGACCGTAGCACGCAAGAAAACAGCAAGAGAGGCTGATTTTATTCACGTAGAAAAGAAAACATCAACTGAAAACGACTGCAAAGTGCAAACAAGTTGAGGGAGGCCATCAAGAAACACACCCATTTTTTTGATTGACATCTTTGGGGACAAGATACCAAAGAAAAGGGCTGAGAGACAAGACCGTACGCAATCAAGAAAACAGCAAGAGAAGCTGATTTTACTCACACACAGAGAGAACGTGAGAGAGAGAGAGAAGCTGGTTCTGTGAGACCTTGTGGCCTGTAATCTCACCGCTTGCCACTTACTGAATTTTCATGGACTGGGACATAACTGGAGTCTATACGAGGCACCATTATACCAGCGCGAAATATGCAATAATTGCGGGAAATGATGGTGGGGCTTGGTTGGGATAGGATAAGATGTCACATTTCTTGCCCAGTACCATTTATTTACATCGTTGGTGCTTCAAGAGGGATCGAAAGAGGAAAAGGGAGGGTGCGAAAGGGAAGTCTTTTTATATGGTATGATATTATTTAGTCTTATTCCATTAAAGTCCAATTTATGTTTTTCAGAATTTTATTTCTCAAGGAAAATGACATTTTCTGACTTGACTAATTTTCCTGATCTTTAGATTTACATCGTAAAAAAGCAAGCCAATCATGTTTTAATGAAGTATTAATGTACTGTGAAAAGAGTTATTTTATAATTTCAAAGCATGAAAAAGAAAAATGAAGAATTTATCTGGCTTGATATATGATATACATGGTGTATAACGTACATTTATTTAAGGTTGGTTATCACTAAAACTAATTGGCAAGTTTAACAGTCAGACAAGTGGAAATTGGCAGATTAAAAAAATTGATAAATTAAAAGAAATGAAATAAAAGTGGGTAAAGAAATATAAATAAGAATTGATAAACCAACACTAATGGACAACCTAATGCGAGAAAACATGACTATTAAAATTGATTAATTTATATATGAGTTGATAAATTTAAGATGTTTGGAAGCAAGAAAAATAAAAATTAATAAGTAACGCAAATGATAGTGGGTAGCCCAAAACTTGATAGTAATTTAATGAGAAAAAAACTTGGTAAGTTGCTTAAATAGAGATTGGAAATTTTTAATGAGAGTTTGTACTTTTAAGACGCTAGTGAAAAAGGCAAACAAAAGTTAATAAAAGACGAACAATTAGTACTTTGCATTATGTCAAAACGATTGGTATTTCATGAAAATGTCAATAAGTCACTAACAACTTAACAAGTAACTGAGAAATTAGATGATTAATATCTTGAAAAATCCCAAACCGGTACACTTGTGACAAATTTACCCCAAACTATTTTTTTGATCATGAAAACCCCCAAACCGGTACACCTGTGACAAATTTACCCCAACTGACCATAAAAAATCCTAAACTGGTACATTTATGACAAACTTACCCCAAACTAATTTATTTGACCGCAAAAAACCCCAAAACTGGCAAATTTGTAACAAATATACCTTCCGCTAAATTGGATTAATACCACAAAAAAATCACAAAAATTACAAATTGTGACAAATTGAGCATAAAATCCTAAATTGGTATATCAGTCAACTGTCACGTGTCATTTAACTTAATAATTTGACAGTAAAATTTAACGAAAATTAACAGAGGGTAAATTTGTCACAAGTGTACCAATTTGGGGTAAATTTGTCAAAAGTATACCAATTTGGGGTTTTTGGTGGTCAAAAAAATAGTTTTGGGTAAATTTGTCACATGTGTACCAGTTTGTGATTTTTCAGGGTATTAACCCTAATTTCTTTTAACAGCAATTCTTTTACTTTCATCAACTCCTTTTGACATGGAAAAGACAATCTCTTTTTTTTTGGGGGGGATGAAGTAATAGAATCATCCGTCTATATGTATCAGTATGGATAATACATATATTAATATTCAAATTAAATGTCCGAATATACCATGAACAGATTGAAGAGGTCAACGTGCAAATCATGTGCATATCATTTATGTTGCGATTATGATTATGATTAAGCTCATTTCAAATGCATTTAACCGGGTGCTATAAACACGAATTGTGCTCGAAAATCGTTGGTCCTATCCAAAGGCGACTACTCTTTTTGGGTAAAAAAATAATTTTCCTTGAATTATATTTTTCGTCGTTAAGAAAAGTGATACGAACGTGAAAAAAAGAACTATGACTTCGTTAAAAAAGTGAAAATAAAAAATTTAAAAGTACGAGCTCGAGGGAGAGGAACCTGCGGAGGGGAGGGCACCAACAAATTGGTGGTAAACGCTTTTTGCTCGGGAGATTTGAATGGGAGATTTGTTAGAGCGTCACTCTCACTCCATCACTCGGAAGACATCGCTATCACCATCATCTGTAAAGCTTTGGAAGAAGATGAGAAAGTCTTGCTATTGATAAGTTATGAACGGATGTAATGAGATAATGGAAGACATCGCTATCGTAATCGTCCAATCGATATCCCACGTCTTTTTCTACGATTTTCTATACTCTTTATAGACCTATGAACTGATATCGTATCAGAATCAGATTTATTGTAATTACAGTAAATTAATTGATCAAAAAAAGTGAGCAAAATGAAATTATTTTTTTAATTCATGTATCACATTAATTTATGTATTTTTTAAGGTTCATATATCTTTTAAATTCATATATTTCTTGAGTTTATGTATTTCTTGGATTCTTATACCTATTTAATTGATGTACCTCTTTAGTTCATGTATCTCTTATGTACATAACTTCTTAAACTCTATGAATAGATTTGAAATTCTTCATCCAAAGTATCACTCAAATCACTTGCATCTCCTCACTTCAATTTTTCTCTAAATGTGTCAGTCTCAAGAAGTGCTCGATAGAGTCTCGAATGTATGGTGCTAATTCAAACATGTTCAAAATGTTGTATATTGGGAAACATAGTAGTTTGTGAAGTTGCTAAAAAGCGTTGGCAAAAACTTATTGCTTTAAGGATATTCAATTAACCGTACCTCACTTTCTATTTTATTTTTTTTTCATTTTCTCAAAGATATTAATTTATGGTTACAACTATACTCTTCCTCCAATATGTCATTTCTTCTATGATCTTCCAATTGGGTTTACACGCAATTTATACATAGGAGATCTCCTTCCTTTTAGTTGGACATTTTAATACATATAATTGTCTCGACATAGTTATCTAAAAACTATGATTATCTATGCTGGTTGTGATCCTTAGATCCCATGGTGGGTGGGCAGGTGAGTGTGTTAGTTAGAGAGATCCATGACCACCATCAATCTCCGCAAAATCAACTCCTAAGGATCTATTTCAAAGAAAGAAACATAGTGGCGGCTCGAGAGTAATAACCACCGTCGTGACAGCCCAAGTATAGTGATTGCCTCGACAACAATCACGGCAGGTTAGTTCAACCGATTCCCGCCGCTCTCTCTCTCTTCCTCACGCCCTCTCTCTCTCTCTCTTAGCGCTCTCTTTCATTTTCCCCTCGTTTTTCCTCAACCAATCCCCACATAATCAAATGAGAGTACCTCCAGCTTATTTGAACGTAGCCTACTCGGAGAGCAGCATCAACCATAAGGTAACATTAAATCGTGTTCATTATTTGCGAAAAGCTGACGGTCCCCCTCCAAAATCCCGTGAAACATTTTATGGCAGGTGGGCCATTAGAAAACGTTGGGGAGAATTACCAAAAAGGTCATGAACCTATTGTAATTGTGCCAATTCAGTCCTAAACTTTTTTTTTTTGCCAATTTAGTCCTAAACCTTTTACAATTGTGCCAATTCAGTCCATCCGGCCAAAATTGACCGGTCGGCGCTAACGTGGACGCCGACCGGTGGCGAACGATTTTTTAATAGTTTTTTTAATTTTTTTGAAATTCTTTTTTAATTTTTTTCCTATCTTCTTCTTCCTCTGGCCGGCGAGGCTTGCCCCCGTCGGCCACTGGCGAAGGCGAGCCTTGCCCAACGACGGCGAGGCCGCCGTCGCCCAGCCAAGGCGAGGGTCGACCTCGCCAGTGGCTGGCGCGGTTGCCGTCGCCAGATTTGGCGAGGCTCGACCTCGCCATGGCTGGGCGAGACTTGCCCCAGCCGACCATTGGCGAAGGTTTATGACTTTTTTGGTAATTCTCCGAAAACGTTGACATCTCTTCTTCTTCTTCTTTTCATATTTTTTTGTGCATAGCTTTAATTTCAACTGAATTTGGAATATTAGTAGATTTTTTTATTTCCTATAAATGAATAATTTAAAAAATATTTTAAGGAGATATTATTTGAATTATTTATTTTTCATACAATCATTGTGACATGTCCATCACTCAATCCATCGTGGTAATGTTGTCACGTGGACAAATATCAGGCTCCTTAGGGGCGCGTTTGTTTGCGTTTAGTTTAAAAATTGTTAAAGGAAACGAAAATAGAAAAAAGTGTTTACTTCGCAGGAACAATTTCTGAACAAAAAAACGCGTTTGGAATCGTATAAAATTTCTGTTTTCTGGAATAGAAAAAGAACAGAAACACGTTTGGTAAATCGTAAAAAAATTCTGTTTCTGGAATAGAAAAAGAACAGAAACACGTTTGGTTATGTACAAAATTTCTGTTCCAATTTTTTTCCAATTGTTTTTTTTTTTAATAAAATGTGAACTTGGTATTAAATTATCATTCTCATGAAATGCTTATCAATTTAATTTTGTTCATATTAAGTGAAAACAAACATTCTAAACTTGATCATATTTGCTTTGAACGGAATAAATATTTTAAGTTCGTACCAAAATTTTCCAGTTTGTTTTTTTTAAAAATAAAGTGTAAACTTGACTTTGAATTCTCATTATCATAAAATGTTCATCAATTTAATTTTGTTCATGGTGAGTAAAGTCAAACATTCTGAACATAGTTATAAGTGCATACTCTGAAGAAAAGTTTATAAATAAACTTTGTTCCAAATTGTTCTCACGTGCCTTTTTTTTTTTCAATAAAGTGTAAACTTGGTATTGCATTATAACTCTAATGAAATGCTCATCAATTTAATTTTGTTCATAGTTGTTGAAGACAAACATTTTGAACATGATCATGTGCATACTTGGAACAAAATTTCATAAGTAAAAATCCCACCATAAGAGCTACCTAAAAGAAGAATACTTCATAGATCTCTACGTAGACCCTTTCATACATAACATCATAATAATGAAGTAATATAGTTCATTGTTCAACTTCATCACATTGGATTTGATAAGTGAATACTTAAAAACAAAATTACAAAAGTCAGAAACACAAAGTCATGAAATTTCAGGCATATTATGATCCTCGCCATTTTATTTGCAATCCTTGTCCTAAGCATGTTTATTCCAGGTGCATCATGCAATGTATCATCTGCAACCTCCAATTCTGTAGGTCCGCATGGATATTCCGGAACTTTGGATGGATCCACCGAAGTTCTCAAAGCATCAGCGTTCACTTGAGAATGAATCAACCAATTGAGGATGTACCTTAAGTAAAGAAAAATTCAAGACAATCAGCAATAAGGCAACAACGAAACAGCACCCTCCATTCTCTGCAAATCCATAACTTAAAGAGAAAAAATCGAAGCATTATAGTCATAAGATATCAAGGATCTCGCATAATGTATAATCCCCAACATTCCTACAAAAAAAAGTCGAACAACGTTGTTCTTATAGATTCACAAAGAATGTACTAAATGAACAAGTCGACAACGTTGTTCTTCTCACGTGCCTTTTTATTTTTTATTTTTTTCTGTTCTTTTCTTTTCTTTCACTTTTATTTTTCTCCTCCCCTTTAGTCTACCCCTCTACACGTTCTCTTCTTCGGGCGTCATCTTCTTCCTTTTGTCTTTCTCCCCTTGAGTCGCAAGGGTTCATAGAGACACACAGAAAATACTAATATTCGACCAAATCCAAGCAATACGGGACAAAACGCAAATTGAGAACAACAGGAGATATTTGCCATAGAACAACAGGATCGCGGGACAACAGGATCGTGGGACAAAGATCAACAGAACAGCAACTCGTCATGGTGTCGAGGAACGCCAGCAAAGGCCAGATATAACAACACCCATCAATACATCATATTCACGTATACGTTGGAATATTCCTCCTTGTTCTTAGTGAACCGCTAGTTTTGTCATTTCAAAAAACAAGTAAATGCATAGACTGCCAGAACCAATCAATTGATAAACATCCTTTGATAGACGAATGAAGAAACCAAGGAAAACCAATCAACACAAGCACAAAAGAAAGAGTATTTACCTCTGTATTGAGAGCCCAATGGTTAGTTCTTGGAAGACCCGGAAAGAGAATGAACCGGGATGAATATGCTACTGCTCATACATGGCAAAGCAGAGCAAGAGAAGGGTTTGGTCAGATTTGAAGAGAGCAACTAGTGACGGTTAATTGTATATTTATTCCATGAATGTATCTCTCGCGCTCTCTCTCGTACGTGATGAACTGGCGGTGGACTATTTTGGTATTGTAGTGATGGACGGAGAGAAGAGTTCCGAAATTGAGATTTGAGAGCGAGATTTAATAATTATTTCTTGCCGATTGAGAAAAATTATAAGTGCTTAAGTGCTCGGGGGAGAAACCGAAAGATCCAACCTTTGCCCGCCCAACCACCCTTCAACACGGCCGCTGCAAACCCCACACACTCACTCACGGTCAAACCGAACTCGCTCGCAGTGAGTTACCTCTGTTGAAACCAGGCCATCTATTCTTTTTTCAAGCGAAACACGGAAAATGATGAATTTTGGGACCGATTCCGGACGACCCGAAGCAAAACAACCACAAGAAATTCAAGAATTCATCAAAGAGGGAGGATCAAATTTGAAATACATTGCGAAGTTGATGAAAGATGGTGGTGGCGAGCCGAGCTCGAGCAACGGCGACGCGCTCGCTGCCGCCCGCTCGAGCCGAGCCCGAGCGGCGACGACGCTCGCCGCTCGCTCGCTCGAGCCGAGCCGAGCCGAGCCCGAGCCGCGCGACGCTCGCTGCTCCTCGCTCGAGCCGAGCTTGAGCGACGACGACGCTCGCCTCTCTCCTCGCTCGAGCCGAGCCCGAGCAAGCGACGCGACGCTCGGCGCTCGCTCGCTCGAGCCGAGCCCGAGCTCGAGCGAGCGACGCCGCTGCTCGCTCGAGCGAGCCGAGCCGAGCCCGAGCGACGACGACGCTCGGCTGCTCTGCTCGCTCGAGCCGAGCCCGAGCCTGAGCAGCAGCGACGCTCGGCTGCTCGCTCGCTCGAGCCGAGCCCGAGCGGCGGCGAGCGCGGCGGCTCGGCGCTCGCTCGCTCTCCCGGATCTCGAGCGAGCGAGACGAGGCTGGCGCGCGCGGATCCGGGAGCAACGCTCGCCCGGATCTGCGAGACTCGCTCGAGCAAGCGGCTCGCAGATCCGGGCAAGCGATTCCTCGAGCGAGCCCTAACACTCGAGCTCTCGCCGAAGTGAAGACAATCGGTGAAGGAGGAGCGTGACGACGTTTACCCGGTGAAGGAGCGGCGGGCCGTCGAGACAGGCGCCGGAGAAGACGATGGAATTCTCTCGCTCGCGGGGAGGCGCTCGTCGCGGAGACGCTCGTCGCGGGTCGGAGGAGGAGAAGCTCGTCGCTCGTCGCAGTCGCCGGAGGAGAAGCTCTTCGCCGTCGCTCGTCGCTTGTCGCAGTCGCGGGAGGAAGCTCGTCGCGGGGGAGAGGAGGCCCTGTTCGAGCACTATCCAAGAAATAAGAAAGGAACACAATTTTGTTCCTTTTTTGTTTTCGATTTGTGTTTCGAAACAAGAAACAAGTTTTTTTTTTTTCTTGTTTCATTTTTTTGTTCTCGGGAACAAAAGAACAAAAAAAGCGAATGAAACGCACACAAACGCGTTTACTTTTCTTTTGTTCCCTTAAGCGAACAAAAAAATGAAAAATTTCTGTTCCTGGGAACGGAAACAGGGTGCAGCCAAACGCGCCCTTAATTTTCGGTCCTCGTGCCTTACAGCTGCTCTGCATGTCGGACTGAACAGCCAAACGATATGGGAAAGTTTAGGCCCCACATCGGGACTCATCATGGTTTGAAACTTTTCTTGATACTTTGAATGAGAGAAGGGGTTTATTGGCCCATTGTGGAGATAAAACTTAGTCTCTCTGAAGAAAAGCTGGGGCTTTGATTTTCTGATTTTTATTTTTTTGGCCCTTTGCTATGGTTAATTTTTTAATTCTCATTTCCCTTTGAATGTTTTGTTTGGATAAAAAAAGTTCCATTCCACTCTTTCTGAGGGCCTTCTACGGGTCATTCGCCTATTGAACCAGCTTCGCAGCCCCTTGGGCCAACCTATGAGGTTTTAGGCGATGGGCCTTGATAACAAGTCTCTCAATTCTTCCAATTTCCATCTTCTAGCCAAGACACATTGATTCATTTGCATGACTTGGTCACTTGAGAATGTATTTTATATATCGATTACGCTGTCAAGATACACGGACCGATTAATCACATCTGATCACGCATCTCTCTCAATTTAATCTTTTACTTTTGATTGGCTCATTTTCCTTTGCACCATTATTGAGCGATATAATCACGGAATGTAATATATTAACTTGGATGGAGTAGTGACGTAAGATGAAATTTATTCCAAATGAATATACGTTCCAAATTTGGAAAAGCGGAGTACTTTTCGAAATTATTTCCTTGGTCAAAGAGGTCCAAAATTTTTGAATATATTCAATGGTGTCTTTGACTAGTGAAAAAATACATATAAATTTGGCGAAAATAGTCCCGTAAAAATTATAATCTCTATTAGATTAACAGTATCTCATTATGTGAGTTAATTTCAGAAAATTCCTTTCCTCATGTACTAATATATTGCCTAATGAAGTGATGGTGGTGATATCACGATAAATTAGGGAATGCCTTGAAATATTCGATGATACTCTCAAATGTGTTGTGACAAGACCTTTATAAGAGTTCCCCTTTCCTTCTTGTATATATATTATTTTTTAGTTAGGTTTACAAAATTTATAAATACACACCAAATTGGACTAAAAATAATTGATCGAAAACTTCGATAAGTTCCTTATCAAGACTTTAAAGAATCTATGGCTCAGTTTTTGATATGTGTTGGTCGAGTGTCGAAAAGTGTGGGAAAGTATTGAACACGTATTGAAATGTTCGATATGACACCAAAGCCCTTGAAAATTGTCAATGCTTCCTAGGTTACTAATTCCTTTCCTCACATATTGATACGATCAATATATTACAACAAATCATGGAATGCCCTGAAATATTCCATGACACTCTCAAATGTGATGTGGTAGTAGTAACTTTGTAAGACTTACTTTTTTCCTTCTCGTATATATTAATTCTTAGTTAGGAGAAAAACTTACAAAATATATTAGTACGCACCAAATTGGATTGAAAATAATAGATCGAAAAATCTCCATCACTTCCTTATCAAGACTTTAAAAAATCTAGGCCTTATAAAATTTCAATAATACCTTTTATATCTTTTATCTATAGGCCTTCCTTCTTAAAATTAACTCATTAATGAATATAATTCAAAACTTATGGTACGATGTTTGGGTAGTTTATATCTTAAAAGGGAAAACTTTCTCCAGAAAATGTGTCAATTTTCAATGTAGTGTTTTATTTCGAGTTCTTCCAATATATCCCGAAAGTCGTCAAAAAAAAAAAAAAGTTTTGGAAAAGATAAATATAAGCCCTCGTGCCAGTATCAATTTTTTTTTTTTTTTTTTTTAAATTTGGAGGCGTTTTGGGCTTAAAAAAAAAAAAAAAATCTTCGTCTCCATCGTCATCGTCATCTTCTTCATCTTCATTTTCTTCTTGCATGCACGATGATGCTAGCGAAAGCTCCTTCTCCCATCAGCCTCAAATCCACACCCTCCACCTCCACCTCCGTCGCGTACCCCTTCTCCTTCCGTCCCCGTCTCCTCCCCTCCCGGGCCCTCGGCGCTCGCCGCCGCCGCCTCCGCCTCCGCCTTCCCGGCGGCGGGACCCGTAATTTCGCCGTCCGGTCGGGGGGCTACACGAGGACGCCCTTGGACACTCCGGGGCCTACCAGCTGATCGACGACGAGACGGGCGAGCGTTTCATCGTCTGGGGCGGCAGCGATGACCCGGCCGACTCCCCGGCTCCGCCCGAGGACGTCCTCCGGTGGAAGCCCGCGAGGAAGAGCGGCGGCGGCGGCGGCGGTTCTAGTGGAGGTGATGCTTTGCTGCGAATTGAGTTTTTGGTCATGTGGATGATTGGGTAGTATTGGGTTTTAAGAGCGTGGCAGATAAAGGGGATTTGTGTCTTACTTTCGCTATCTATTTGGGACGATGATTTGATGTTACTAGCGTACTCTCATTTGGGTTGCCGAGCTGATTCGATTATCTCGGTAATTGAGCTATGACTTGCATAGTTTGCATTCAACTGTAGACGTGTTTGATGTGAAATGTAGAAGTTGAATAACTAATGCGGTTCGTTCTGATGACGAATTCCCTTTTATTTGTTGGTTCTTTTTTTTTTTTTTGGTGTGTATGCATTGTTGATAATTGGTACCTGAGCCGTTGGAACAACTAAAGCAATTTGTTATATGCATTTCGTGCTGTGCAAATGCCAAAGCTGAACCATTGTGTTCAGATGCATAACAAGTCCAACACTAGATCTTCTTTTGGAGCTTATTTGAATCATGCAGTCTTGGGCAAAAGATTTTGGTTTTCTTAGTTTGGCTCGAAAACGAATATATGCAAACAAGTTAGAAATTTCTCTCCCATTTCAATCTGTGTTAGACTTTCTCACAGCGTACTTAATCCCTCTGTAACGTGTGAAGTCGAAGCTTGGAGATGAATTTGTTTTTATATCAATAAAATGAAATCTGACAGTCATTTCTTCTTTTGCAGGCAATCATCATGGGTCAACGCTGCCTAAAGATGATTCTCCCGCAGCAAGTGTGAGGGGCAGAAGTTTTGGACGATTGAAATCACAGAGAGTCAAAGCTCTTGCTGAAAAATCTTCCAAGCTAAAGGAAGCGAGTCACAAGGATTATGAACAAGAAATAGAAAATGTGCCTGATCTCTCTTATTCCAAATTGGACCAACAGGGGAAAAGGAAGGAAGCAGCTATCATTGGACTTAAAGGAAAGGATTCGGGTGCTTACCGATCCAAAGCTGCCAAAGACGCTGCAGGGAGGACTGACACTGCAGATGTGGATCATTCAGTGCACCAAACGCAACCCAATAAACATGGCATATCTGCCACCAGAGTAGTTGGAACAGAGCATTCAGTTCATAGTTCTAATGCAGATTTCAAAGGATGGGGCAGGGGGGTGTCTGTGGATGACTTTAGTCTGAGTCAAAAGATCTAAATTTGCATAGGAAAGTTTCCTCCAATGGTGACTTCTATAGTCGAAAGTCCTTCAAAGATTTGGGTTGTAGTGACTATATGATTGAATCTTTGAGGAAGCAGCAATTTCTTCACCCTTCACATATTCAGGGACATCAATAGTATGACCTACTCAAAGTCAAAGGTTTCAACTTGTTGTTTTCTCTTTTTTGGCTGGTAAATGAAAGGAACTTGGTCGTTACTTCCTTACTGCTGTTTTAGCTGGCAGTATACTAAATTTGAGCACGTTCTAATTATTTCCATTATATCTACTGTCTGCATGATATCCATATTGGGCTTTAATCAATGATGACCTTGTTTCTTTATAGTTCTAGAGGTAAGCTTACATTTGTCATCATCAATATTTTATCTGTAAGTGTGAATTTGTAGCTGATGGATGTGGAAGTCATTGAAGGGCCAACCTATAGCATTGCTTTTTGTCTTTTCCTTCTCATGGGTATTGATAAGTAATTACATCAAGATGTTCTATCTACAACTTGACAAAAGGAAGATCTTCTCCTAGTGTACTGCAACTCAGATTGATGCTAACTATGAATGACTGCAGGCAATGGCATTCAAACCTGTAATTGAGGGAAAGACTTGTATTATAGCTGATCAGAGTGGCTCGGGAAAAATGCTGGCTTATCTTGCACCAGTAGTCCAACGTCTCAGACAAGAAGAACTGCAGGGACGTAGCAAATCCTTCTCACGAAGCCCTCGAGTTGTCATATTGGTGCCAACTGCTGAGTTAGCTTCACAGGTTGGTAGTTGGTATCCTTTCTTGTGCCTTTTCTTTTACCCTCACATGCTTTGGCAATCAAGTCACCAACTTTTACTTGTTTATGGCCATTTTAAGCTCTCATCCCATACTGTGATAGGCTCTTGCTTAAGCAGCAAATTTGTGGTAAAAAAGCACTCCAATTTATTTTCGGCGGCAGTTGAATTCTTTTGAACAACTTGTTGCCTATAATACTCAAATTGTCATCTCTTCTTTCAAAAATGAAGAAAATAAAATAAAAATATGGAGATTCCTAAGTGTTGCAATCTGAAAGATTGTATTGGGTTCCTGCAAAGACAAATATGCAATTTGAGTGGCACAGTTGCTTATATGATGTGCATAATCCGTTCGTGTGGCAAAAGTGGTAATCTCTGTGGAGCTGTTGAAAATGTCGGTGTTCTGAATTTGGAGACACTCTGTAGTTTGTTTTATTTATAGCCATGTGTGTTTTTGCTAGTAGTTGATTACAAACTAACGTAGCCCACATTAGTGATACTTAATATCTATAGTAAGTTTTATGCAGGTTTTGAGTAACTGCTGATCCATATCAAAGTGTGGGGCTCCATTCCGGTCTATGGTTGCCACGGGTGGTTTCAGGCAGAAAACTCAGCTGGAAAATATAGAAGGTGTTGATGTCCTAGTAGCCACTCCTGGTCACTTTATTTTTCTCATTAAAGAAGGCTTTTTGGAGTTGAAGGATATTAGATGGGAAGCCTGCATTGTATAATGTTGCATGAATGAGTTTGGGTGCACGAGCTATTCAAAATCATCTTCTTCTCATCTGTTTTTGAGTAATGAATGTGATTGTGCTACTGTTTCCTAGATTTAGTACTACCACCATGTATCATTACCATTCTTTGAGGAAAGGAAAATATTAGCGAAATTTCTATTCTTACTCTTACCTACACAGCTGAAACTCGATTTTCTGGCTTGAGTTATGGAGACCTTTGCTTTGATTTACAAAAAGGCTAGATATATTGCTATCCGTTAGCCCCAGTAGAAACTTTGAGAAATGACCGGTGACAAATTGTGAAAGCTCCACTCGTCATATTGTTTGATATAGGATATGAAGTTAAAAAATCTTTCGTTAATGGATTTTCCCGGTAAGAATTTGAATGACATCAAAGCCTGGATGGTTTTAGCATTCGGCAGATTTCAGTCCATGCTATACTACAAACAAAGAACTCTATGTAGCTATAGTGTACTGAAAAATAAAAGAATGGTTTCGTTGTACATGTTGCAGATTGTTTTGCAACTTCTGCTATAATTTATGGCTTTATGGCGAAGCGTGATTTTGGACGAGGTGGATATTCTCTGCAAAGATGAGGAGTTTGAAGCAGCTTTTCAAAGCATAATCAATTCTTCACCTGTTGCTACACAGTTTCTGTTTGTGACAGCCACATTGCCGGTAGATATATTAACAAAATAGTTGAAATTTTCCCCGACTGTGAAGTGATTATGGGACCTGACATTCATTGGACAAGCCCTCACCTCGAAGAGGTTGTTTTAAAGCTGTATTATTCCCCCTTCCATTATTTGCCAGTGGATACATTACTGTTATCTAATTTAGGCACACAAGGATTCACTTCTGTGTATATACATTTCTCTGGATGCTTTTGGACTATATATTACTCATAACTAAGCTGTCGTTTATGCTCCCTAAAAGTGATGGAGCATGGTTACCTTGATGCTTTGGATTTGGGGGTGGATTGTTACTGCATATGATGGGAAAAGATGGGAATTGGAATGAACTTTTTTCCTTGAGTGACTCTTAGCACATATGTATTGATGGTCTATACTATTCTTGTGGTCAAAAGCAGTCTATACTATCTAAAGATGCCACCAGCATTCTGTAAGACATTAAAACTGCTTGGAGGTGAAGAAAAGGAGAAGGCTCTAAAATTTCATTGATCTCACTGAGATGACTGTGGATTATATTAGGATGCTATCTCTTTCTCTTCTTTCCTCAATTTGCAGAAGAGTTTGTGCAGTTCTCCCGAAAATTCTTTCTATTTCACTTTGCCTGTTTATTGATTTTCAGATTTCTACTTTGTACAAAGGTATTATACAAACTAATTTAGGCTGCATATACTGGAGAAGGATTATTTTCGCGACAGTAATCCTAGATAGGCTTATAGCTTTCTCATTCAGGTTGAACAGTTATCTCCTGTTACATGACATTGCTTTGTCCTTCCTTCTTGATGAACATGTTGCATAAATTTGCTATGGTAGCTGACCAGTGGCATTCCTCCTATTTTCCTGGCAAGAAGAAAACTAACCGAATACCATTGCAATAGAGGAAAAATTTAACCGTCACATATTATGTCCAGTTTCTTGTAGATTGTAGTGGAGAGGAAGACAGTGAAAAGACTTCAGATACGGCATTCCTGAATAAGAAGTCTGCTCTTATTCAGCTTGCGGAAGAAAGCCCAGTAACCAAAACGATTGTATTCTGTAACAAGGTATGTTGATCTTTCAGTGTGAGCTGCTTGAAATTGATTCATCATTACATTTACTTCTGTCTCCCGCCCATCTTGCTAACTTCTGACCTGGAGTTTGAGAGACAGCTCTGAAGCCACCTGGATGGAGAACTCATCAATACTTTTTAACTTGTCCTTCCTCTTCTCGATTTACAGATTGAGACATGTCGAAAAGTTGAAAATGCATTGAAGCGCATTGACAGAAAAGGTGCTCGTACAAGAGTTCTACCTTTTCATGCTGCTGTTTCACAAGAGTTGCGGCAGGCAAATATGAAAGAGTTTGCTGCTTCTCCATCTAAAGATGTCTCCTTGTTTTTGGTTTGCACCGACAGGTATGTACAGTTGCCTTATCCAAAACTAATCAGACATTGTTTCTAGAGATATATCTGCTCAGTAGCCAAGCTTGATCCCTAAAAGTAAGCCTTTAGTTAAACTATGTGTGGCCTGCAAAGACCCAGGCCTTCAGTTATCAATTCAATCTTGCACAGTTATAATGTAGTCGGTGTCAACAAGAATTAGACGAAAATAGCAATGGCTGGGATAGGCCTTGCTCTGTCTAGTTGATTTTTCAAATTATTGGGCCTGTGTACTTGCAAGTTTTTGGGTATTGGGCTCAGCTCCATTTCATTGATGGGCAAGAGCTTAGCGTTAGCTAACACTCGAGGCACTCACCTAGGTGCTCAGGCAAAGTGAGGTGAAGCCTATGCTTCTCACCTCATCTCAGGCAAGGTTTCCTCATTTGAGGTAAGCACCTGAGGTGAGGTCCTTCTCATGTGAGGTGTTGCCTTAGAAAAGATCTGTCTAGCTTGACATTTTTCCTTTTGACTTTTTTATCCTGTCCTTAGTAAAAATGAGGGAAAATGACACAACTAGTTCATGAAGTTTAATCCAATATGCAATGTGGTTCCTAAATTTTCAATTTGTTTAATATGGTCCATAAACTTTTTATACATGTTCAGTTTAGTCCCTGAACTATATGAAAATGTTCAATGTAGTCCTACTCTTGAATTAATGAAAGGATAATATTGAACATTTCCATATAATTCAAGGATTAAGTTGAACATGTACTAAAAGTTCAAGGGTCACATTGAACAAAATGAAAGTTCAGGGATCACATTGCACATTGGGATAAAGTTCAGGGATCATATTGAAAAAATTAAAAGTTCATTGATCACATTGCATATCGGGTCAAAGTTCAATGACCATTTTTGTCATTATCCCTAAAAATAAAGAACAGAATAGATAAATATCTTTTTGAAAGAGCTGTTGGAAGTGGAGGACAGCTTCTAGGCTCTAGGAAGCCGAAAGATTTTTAGCTTCTTTCATCTCAAAACAGCCACAGTTGTTCTCTCTTGTTCCATTGTCCTCCAAAGCTTGTGAGGAAGGACAGAACCAAAAAAATAAACAATGAAGGTCGATCTACTAATCTTGTAATCTGTCCTTTCTAATTCTTTGTTAACTTTTATACACTCACATCTTGCAGCACTCCATATTTGCTACGATGCAGACCTTGATTAATTTGTGATTGAAAGACCTACTAATTTGTTTCTTGATGGCTTAATCCCCTCTTTTACTTGGCACCTCCCATCATTCAGCCTAGCGCCTGATACATTGTGGGCTCTAAGCCTCTTAAGAGGGTCTGGTGCTTTTAACAGCATTGGTTATGATGCGGTCAAATAAAAGGTGGCCGCTTTTAACAGTTGGTGGGATCGCTGGGCACATACAAATTTACCAAAGACATGTCACTCTCATCTTTTTGCGAGATCCTGATGATTTTTCATCCACATGGCAGGGCATCGTGAGGAATCGACTTCACTGGAGTGGATCATGTTATTCTCTTTGACTTCCCGCAGGATCCAAGTGAATATGTCCGCCGTGTTGGGAGAACAGCGAGAGGTGCTGGAGGGACAGGCAAAGCGTTTGTCTTTGCAGTTGGGAAGCAAGTTTCCCTGACAAGAAGGATAATGGAGAGAAACCGGAAAGGCCATCCCTTGCATGATGTGCCCTCTGCTTATGAGTTGATGAGTTGAGACTTTCATGCACTAAGCGGGATCTGAGTTCATGCCTGCAGTGACAGGAGTAGATTCCATCAGTCTCTTCTTTTTTTCCTGCATGTTACAGATGAGGGCGCGTGGCAAGAAGTGAAAACGTAAAGGGGGTTGTTTGGTTAGAATCTGGTTCTCCCATTTTGCATCTACATGGAGAGGAGGATCACAGAAGGGTTAATGCCATGAAGACCTTGATATCAAGGTTCGATACCTATATATTCAGTCTTTGTTCAGTTCACTGTTGAGGAAGATAGATGCTCTTGGGGATCGTGACTGACTTAAGAAGTGTCGGAGGCCTGTATCGTCTGAAGTGGCACTTTGTTGATACATGCAATGATAGGAAAGTACGTGACCGGATTCCCTTCTGCATTCAATGAATATATAAAATGACCTGCTGTAGCGAGTTACCAAATGCTATGATATAAAAAGTTCACAAGCTTTATTTTGCATAGTGAACTTTACTTTCAAGCTAAATTACTCATTTCAAACGTAAATGAAATTACTTCCTCTAAGGTAAATGACTTCATCTTAAGAGATGTTACTCCTTGTATTGTAAATTTCCTTTAAGGTCATACCTTGTAGTTCTTGTACCTAGTAATTTAACTCCAGCATTGTAATTTAACTGATCTTGGTGTAATAAGGATTGCACCTATAGTTATTATTTTTCTTTTTCGTGTATTAGTTAAACTATAGACTTAGTTCCATGAGAATGTCATTCACCTCAGCATAGTAATTTAATCTTAAATCGTAGCAGCAGACAGTAACTTGTAATTTGTACTGACCTCGATATAGTTTTCTTACGGTGTAGTTGTAAGAATGGAAAAGACCATTTGACTAGATTGAAAGTTTCATTTCATCCTTTGAGGGCCTTCTTGGTGTCATTCATCACCTGAACCAGCTTAAAAGCGCTTGGGCGAAACTCTCGATTTAGTAGTCTACACATCTTCTAGCCATGGATGGGCTGTGGAGTCATGGGCCCCGTCTTTTGTTCATTATTCAATTTTTTTTGTTGTTATTCCTGCAAAAATACATATTTCAATTTATCAGTAAAATGTTTGATAAGAAAAATCTTACTGGTAAAAAATAGAGGTGTCAACAACAATCAACGCTTTCACTCATTTAGGTATTGAATTCCATCGTAACATTGAATATTTTGAATCAATTACCAACGTAACGTGTCTGGCTTATTAATTATAATTTCAAAGTCCTCAGGGTCAAAGAATGTCATAAATTTTCTAGAATAAGCTAACAAGAACCGAATTATCTCGGTACAATTTAACCGCATGGAGTTCATGAAGAGACAAATGGGACTGAATAATAATGGCAAATCTAAAATTAAGACCATAAAAAATTGAAGGAATAATATTACAAAAATCCCCAAATTGATACACTTGTGATACATTTATCCGAAATTGATTTTTTTAACCACAAAAAATGCCAAATTGATATACCTGTACAAATTTATCGAAAACTAATTTTTTGGTCACAATAACCCTAAACTGATACATTTAACAAATCAGTACACTTGTTACAAATTGAGGGTAAAACCTCAAATTGGTATACTCATCAATTGTTCTGTGTCATTCAACTTAGCAATTTAATTGAAATTAATTAATGGTAAATTTATTATAAGTATACTGGTTTGGGATTTCTGATAATCAATAAATTAATTTGGGGTAAATTTGTCATAAGTGAGCTGGTTTGGACTTTTTCGTTGTATTAACCCAAAACGGAGTGATGTACACAAGTTATAGAATTAGAAAAACGTACTAGTCCCTTTCACCACTAATTATTTAACTGATATGATAAGCTAAGGGATCTTAGACTTTACAGGCCTATAGATACATATTTCGCTTATAACGCATGCTCAATAAAATCCCAGTAACACAAGGATTTAATTCTTCGACTTCCACGAGCAAGTCTGCATGAGAGAAGTAGCCTTCTCCAATCACCTTTATAATTTATATAGCTTTTTGTACTTTCTCTGAACTCGAAGAGATGGCCAAAACCATCATTTCAACCTCTCCCTGTCCTAAGTTGCCCGTCCTCCAGAAGAAAAAATCTTCTCTCCTATTCTGCAGTTTTTCGTCGTAATCCTCCTCCCTTATACAACTTCTTCATTCCATTCGCTGATGCACCATAGACGACGGCAAACCATTGAACAAGCTCGTCATTCTCGTGAGCCCATACGAGACCTCCCTTTGCAAACCTGATTCCCGTTTTGGGAGTTTTTTTTTTTTTTTTTTTTTGGGGGTGTCGAATCATCAATATCATATTCTAGTGCCTAAACCAAGAATGACCACCTTTGATCGGAAATCTTTGATGGGAATGTTGGCTATCTTATGTGGTATAATCGCCACATCGGCGATTTTCGGCCAAAATTAGTTAGAAGGACTACATTATTAAATTGCTAAAAAGTTTATGACTAAATTGACAAATCGTTAAAAAATTTAAAATTGAATTGGCCATTCTACAATAACTTAACATTTTTTAGACAATTACCCCGAATAAAAAAAATGCATATTACTCCCTACGTTATACCATTTTATGAGAATAAATATTGTTTTCAGTTAAGTTTCATTGAATTTTCTTATATTTAACCATAGAAACTAAAATTTACTACTCCTATACATTTGAAGTCATCACATAGCAAGCATTAATTTCCTAAAGCTTTTTAGTTCTTAAATTCAATTAAAATTTTCATTTTTCTTAAGATGTAAGTTGAAACCCATCCTCAAAAATCGCACGAAATAAAAAAGAACTTAAAGTAAGTTGAAACTCACCCTAAAAAATTCACAACCTAAAATCTTTTAGGAGAGTCTGACCCATGTTGATCGCTCCGATTCATTATATGTGTTCATTCATATTGAATACATTTACGTCACCATGAAATATTTGATGAAGCATAATAATGATAAGGAAGTACCCACAACTCATCCTACTCCAGCACATTAAAAAGTTACTTGAAACTTGAGTGATAAAGGATCCGGTTTGAATGTCGATCGGTTGGTACTATGTTTTGAGGAGGCAGGCCCGACCAGCATGCCTCACGGCCTTGAGGTTATAAAGCAGGCCAATCCCT
The DNA here is from genome assembly GCA_016097595.1 of Eucalyptus pumila. Classification (NCBI taxonomy): domain Eukaryota; kingdom Viridiplantae; phylum Streptophyta; class Magnoliopsida; order Myrtales; family Myrtaceae; genus Eucalyptus; species Eucalyptus pumila. Next base: position 27,128,536 of record CM027847.1, on the reverse strand, counting down.
ATTCCATGCTAATGGTGTGAGTGAGGAATGATAGGAGACGACCTGTTCTTTATAATTGCAAAAGCATCGTCCCAAACTGAACAACAAGGGAAATGTCATGCCAAAATGAAATTAGAATTACTTAATTGCATTATTGCCAAATGCCATGTCTTTCTTTGGGCTCCTTTAGAGTAGCCCATGTCATTATCTACGAGTAAGTAGTGAATACTGAACTTCATTTGTAACGACCATATCTTCCACTTCCAAGGAAGGCTTTTTTACCCCTAATTAGAGGGGAATATTGTTTGCGGAGTTCTTTTTCATACAAGTTCAGTGAATAGTTCAACTTCAACTTCAACATGTAAGGTTGCGCATAAGTTTGTTAATTATATTCAGAGATAACTAATCACTAAGTGTTTAATAGCTATGTAAATCCTAGTGAGACTTCTATGATTTCTTTATGAGATTTAAAGATTGTTTCGTAAGGAATTGTACAAGCTACATATTTGTGTGAATTATTGAGTATAAGTGGTGGTTAAGAAAACTTGAAAGTATTTGAGTGACTCAAGCAAGGTTATAACCTCCATAATATCTTTTGATCAATTGTGAAATCTTATACTGCTCTCCCCGTGGACGAGATCAAATTGACCGAACTACGTAAATCTGATTTCCAATTTTACTTTTCTATTTTCTGATTTAATGTTGTTATTCATTTTTACTTTCACAACAAAAATCAAGATAAACAAATTCCAAAAAACAAACTATAAGTGTTAAGGTGTAAATTTCAATCCATCTTGCGTGACTGCACAGATCAAATTCTAGTTATTTTGAAAGCGAGGACAATTAGTAGGTCCATGTACATGTCCACTTTACTTAATAATGAAATATCCATTTCCAAAAAATTGATCCTACATGTTTTGGAGAAAAATCAATACAATAAAACTTTAATTAATTGATTAATAAGCACTCTCGAGGTAATTTTGAAAGAGAAGCTTTGGTTATTTTGATTGAAAAAAAGCCGCCGTTGTAGTCAACTTTTTCCTATCCGATCAAACGTTTCACGGCCAACAATGACATTAAAGTCACTTTCGGAAAAAGCCCGGGGAAAAGAAGACAATTATTGTCCTCTAAAAACCTGTAGTGGAAGGTGGACCCTGTTATGGAGACTTTTGCTACTTCGTATTTGAATAAAATAAGAAGTGACAAGATGAAGATGGTGCCAAGTTCACAAAAGATTATCCAATTAAACGTGGCAAGTCCATTTGAAATACGCTACGTTTTCTGTAAGGGACTTATAGTGGAGGGTGGACCTTATTATAGAGACTTTTGCTACTTTATGTCCGAATAAAATAATGTATAGACCTACAAGAAGTGACAAGATGAAGATGGTGCCAAGTTCACAAAAGTTCATCCAATCAAATGTGGCATGTCCATTTGAAACGCGCCACGTTTTCGGCTATAAATGATTCGCCATGTTAGTGTTACTTTGGGGAAAAAAAAGGCAAAAGGAGAAGTAGACATTATTGTCCTCTATGGACCTATAGTGGACTACGGACCTTATTCGTGTTTGAATAAAACAAAGAATGGACACTTGAGCCGTGAAAAGATAAGATGATCCTAAATTTGCAAAACCTCATAAAAAAAAGGGCATAAGAACGATGTCGTAGTCATAATTATTGTATGATATCCATTTTGATGCCAAAACTTTTCAAACAAGAAATCATTGATCCATATTTAAAGAGGTTTTTTGTATGGATTCCAATGTAGTCCCATTTTTTTTTTGTAAATTTTTTACTAATGTAGTTGTAAATCTTTGTATGAGTTTTCAATATAATTGTTCTGCCTAATATTCACCTAAAATTGCTAAAATTGCAGTCTAGTCATTGTTGGCATCTTACATGACATGCCGGCAATTTGACCTAGACAAATTATGACTATGATTCATAGAAACTATCTAATCACAATTTCCAACAGCATTTTCTTGTTAAGAACTGGCTTTCTTAGATTTCCAATATCATTAAAGCCGAATTGAGGATAAAATGTTTCAGGAAAACAAGGAAAAAAATAGGATATTTATATCATTGCGAATCACATTTAATCCTACCCCATTAATAATAATAAAGACTTATACAAGCAGTGCTTCTTAGATAATCCTAATGATAAACACAACACGTCATTGTTGAAAGTGATTTATTTGGGTTTTTTTTTATTTATATATTGCAAGACCTTTGCATGATTAGGTATTATTGTGAGAAATTAAAGCACAATGAAAGAATGAGATAATTTAGCGTATAATTCAAGTGATAAACGGGAAAAAAGCAACAAATAAAAGGAAAAACTATCGTGGGAGAGTTGGGATCTAAAAAATTGACGGTAAGGGGTTACAGTCAACAAGTGCTGGTCGCTTAAAGTTAGAGATTCTATGTCTCGCGTGATTTCTCTATTGCCGTCTCAACAAGCCGTCAATACATTCAATTACAAGTTTCTTGAATGAGATACTAATTACCAAATCATGGGGACACAGCTAGAGACAAAGGATCTCATCCCCTCGAGAAGTACACGAAAACCTGAAAGACCGACCTATATGCAAACTTTGTAAACCCATTTCCAATCTATTACACTAAAATGAAATAGTTGACCCAGTCGTTGAACATAAACATAAACAGGGCAAAGTAGCCTTCTAAGGATGCTCTTGACCTTGCCTTCTCCCACCTCCCACCTTCAAGCTTTCTTTCCACATTTTTATGTAATTGTCTAAAAACTATAAACTTTTATGTAATTGACAACCCTGGCACGAAAAAGAAGGATAATAAAAAAAATCTCAACAAAAAACTACCATATTTAATCTCACGTTCGTTTGATATGCATATGCTATAATATTGATTTTACATAAAAACACTAGGTTGATCTTCCAATGAGATTAGTAAGTGAAATAAAAATATATCACATCACTTTACCAATTTGGTAAACGGTGGTGGGTCTCCTAGTATTATCTTATGTTATTTCTCTCTATTCTTTTGGGTTCCGTGTGCTAGTTAACTTACCAGAGATGACTGATTTATAGTTTGTGATATGGCAAATGTGAAAGTTATAACAAAAATTAAATCAAGAAGAATAAAAGAACACCAAATTTAGATGGAAAACCCTTGTAGAAAAAAAAAATCATGAAGAGAGAAAGAAGCAATTATAGGAAATCAATGATTACAAAAAGTGGCTAAAAAATAAAGGCTCTTTTTATCTCAACTTCTCAATCTAATAACTCGATAATAATGATATTTATATTGCTCTCAAGCCCTAATGTTGGTCCAAGTCCATAGAGAATTCAAGACATACTCAATTGATTCGTCTTGTTGACATTATACTATCCTTTTCAGAAGATTAAGAGATGTTGAAATTCTGACACTTACTTGCTTGATCGAAACTCCCTCATTGAGGATGATTCAACGTTAGAAATATGTAACGTGTGTGTATCCCGACCACGATGCTCTCGTGGCCTCATCAATGAATGTACCTTAGACTATTCACAAATTTGTCCTTCAACTTTTTTCATTTTTGTTTTTTGTTTTTTTGGGCGGTGGGGGTTTTTTTTTTTTTTTTTTTTTTTTTTTTGGGGGGGGGGTTGTTGGGCCAAAAAGACTTATCACGTTGGACAAACGTGCGCAATGCACGTAGCTAGTCAAGAAGTTCTTCAGAAGTTGCCATGTGATTGCAAAGGCCAGATTTTGGAGAAGCTTCTCCCGACAAGAATATTTAGGCATTAAACATCGACAGTTCACAATTTCCACAGGAAAAGCCACAAAAAGGTCATCCTTAATTACACTTATCTTTAATAAGTTTTGTTAGAAAAAATTATTTGCTAGAATGTTTTTTTATGGACAGCAAGAAAGTTACATTACTTAGGTAAATTCTAAATTCATAGAGTACCATACTATTTTTATGAGTTGGGCAAGAAGTGGATTAAAACTTGGTGGAAACATGATAATCAAGTATTTGCATCTAGCCTAATGAAAAATTCGAAGAATACAGACACGCAATTCTCCTTTTATGTGTCAATTATTTAACCATTAGAACTCTAGAAAGGTAGAAGGTAGTTTTTCCCTGGATCTTTTCTAAGCACCGAGTCGACGAAGACTAGTAGGAAACTTCAATATAAATTCGGACACGAATCAATTGCTCTCCTTTGCTAACTTTTCCGAGACCTGTGCACACAAACAATTACATGCCCTGGTTTCAAATACCTAGGAAGCATATGCTTGACCTTTAAAGAATGCGCGCTTGACCTGAATGAAAGCAAAACACATTCACTTTACCTTAAAACTATGCAACTTATCGTGAAGAGGGTGCACTTTGCCCTAAAGAGAATGCACCTTCTCTAGGATAGGAATGTATTTCAATAGGAACCTGTAATTTCTCTATAAATAATTATCTTTTGACACCCTGTTTTTATAGGGCAAAATTGATTAAACTTATTGATTTGTCCACGTTTGATGAAAATTTAGTGGGTGGACGGATCATAGTTAGGTACTCTCACTGTTCTTCTAATTAACATGAGCATATATTATTTGACATTGCAACCTTGAAATTTCAAATTTTATTTGACCTTGAGACACACAAATTATTTATGATTTCTTTTTCTTTTTGTATTTAGTGATCAAGTGGTGTCTAAACCAACTTTCACACGCTTCAATTAGTCCACCTTCCCACCTTCCCAAGCCATCATCGATCATTTGTTATGATGTGATGCCATAGCAAAATCTACAATGTAGGGATCTGGTTATTTTTGCACCGCTGATGTAATGTTTATGCACACTAATAATAATAGGGCATGAACTAAGTATATATCAAATTTCACCTATTTGAATGGCTGGTGGGCATATTGACCAGGACCAAATAAAACAAGGAACCTTTGTTATGAATATAATCATTGTTGCTTGGCAAAAAGGGGGAAAAAAACAAATTGAAGCTTGAAGGTTTGCAATTTAGTTCAATTTGTAGCCACCTAGGCAGCGCATGGTAACGTTTCTGTTTTTCCCAATTTCTGTTCTTTTGTTCCCCGGAACAAAAAAGGAACAGAAACCTGTTTGGTAAAACATTTGTTCCCAGGAACAATTTCTCTAATTTTTTTGTTCCTGGGAACAGTTTTGAGAAACAAAAAAAAGTTACTTCTTGTTCCCAAGAACAATTTTTAGAAATAAGTCAATTTTCTTTTTTTTTTCTTTTGTTTCTCTCTCTTGCCGCGGCCACCTCCAATCACCTGGAGCCACCGCTGATCGCCACCGCCTCCGGTTGCCGCTAACCCTCCGTGCGCCGCATACGCCGTCGCTTCGCCGCCACCCATTGCCGCCTTTACCCGCCGCCGCTAAGTCAGATCCCGCCATCGCCCCGCGGCTTCGCCGCTGCCGCGATCGCCCGCCGCCGACCATCACCGCACTTGCCACGGTGGCGGCCGGCCGAAGGCGGCGGCCGATGGGCTTTTGGCGGCGGCCGGTGATGGTCGTCGGCAGCGGCGCCGGTGGACGATCGCGGCGATCGCCGATGACGATTAAGCGGCGGGCGGTTGTCTGCACGATAATGGGCGGCGGCGACGGGCGGCGGTGGCCGATGGTTGGCGATCTGTGAACAAGAATAAAAAATGAATAAATACAAAAAAGAAATTATTGTGTTACTAAACGCATTTCTATTCTTTTTCTATTCCAAGAGTAGAAATTTTGTGTAGTTACCAAACATGTTTTTTTACTCAGAAATTGTTTCCCGGAACAGAAATAGAAAAGAACTATTTCTAAAAAAAAACTCCTCCCCGGAACAGAAGCGTTATCATGTGCAGCCCTAGTTTATTTTCCATCCAATCGAATCTGATTGTGTATTCTTGAGAGAGCATATCTAGGTGACAACTACATAATTTAAGAGGATATAACCTTTTTTCTTCTTTCTGGTCATCATTTAAAAATGGTTTTGCTATAGTGTTTTTGGACACTTGTTTAGTAATCAACTACGAAAATTTAAGAGATTTCAACCACCGGCCGAGGTGGCTCCGCTGGGTAGGCTCCAGACCTCCAAACGGGAGGTCGGGAGTTCGAAGTCCCTGCAACGCAAGTTGCAGGGAGGCTGGCGGATCATTAGGCGATTTAAGCGTGGCGTCGGGGTGGTGGTTCCCTGCTAGCATCACTAGGGGGTTTACGGCGCACTGTCGGTGCAAGCTGGTTCCTCCTGTCACAAAAAAAAAAAAAAAAATTTAAGAGATTTCAATGTATTGGGCTTTCGTGTTACGTGGAATAGTGTCTGGGATGCATATGATTGATGATTAATGATGATCCAATTTACATAATTAAGTTTAGGTAGTAACTGCTCATTTATTTGATAATGGGATGGGGTTCGGGAGGCTGCATCAATGAAACCATGTGATGCATGACGATGGTGGATGGGTGCATTTGGGACTTTATGTTATGCGAGTGGCGAGAGAGAACTGACGAACGATGATAAAGCAGAAGTTTTGGTCCCACTTCTTAACCTTCCCCTTCTTTGGTGGCTTTAATGGTGGCCAAGGCTTGGCCCCATGTCCGACCAACTTGCTTCTGAGAAATTGAGGCAACTGAAATGAAATTAAAAATCAAATGAGACGAGATGAAATGCAACGGCAGCGTCTTCGAGAAAGACCAAGAAAACGATAGGAGAAAGCCAACAAATGAAAAGACAGAGACAGAGAGACAGAGAGTGATGAAATAGAACAACAGATACGAAAGAGGAGGAGGGAGGATGGTTGGGCCGATGCAAAAGTCTTTTGACTCGCATGTTTAGTGGTGCTTAGAGCTTCTTCCTGACGGGGTAGGGTATTAGTGTTCTGCTGTATAGGTGTAAATAACGGAAGCAAGGCAATGCAGTCAGTTTATAGTTTAGCTAAGTTTGCTTCAAATGTGAATCCCTTTGAAAGGATTTGCTCTTGTTTTCAACTTGTGTTCGAGTGGGTTTACATTCGTTGAAGTCATATTAAAGAAAGCTAACATAAGACGATGCTGCCAGTCTTGGCCCTGCTACTTCCTTGTGTAGCCACCTGTCATAGACAATCAATTCCACCATCTCATGATCTACAACAATGGGAAAAACATAGCACTCAAGCACAATAAAGAACACCGTAAAATATTAGGATCCTTATTGGGAATCACAGTCAATCTTACCCTATTAAGGATAATAAGCTCAAGAAAAGATAAAAACTTCAAATTCCTAATATTTCATATTGGAACTTTCAAAAAATAGTGGCATTTTAATAATGTTCTCATTATCAATTGACCTTTCAAACTCCCTACGTAAACGACTTGACTACTACGGGTGTATTTGGTCGTCTTAACAAACTGATGTTTGATTAAAAATAAGAATTTGATTCATGTGAAGATCCTATATATTTTCTAATGTTCAATTTTGTGTTTGAAGGATGATTGACCTTGCTATGCACTATACCATATCGTTAATGCAATGGATATGTTCGAGCCTAAACTATTTAAGGTGTGGAAAAAATTAGGGGAATAGAGAATCAAAATAGTGAGAACAATGGGTCGATTTGTCGAACTTTTATCATTAATGATAGTTAGGGCTCTCCATTTGTAGAGATGACAAAGCTAGATGATTTTTGGAACAATCAATTAATTGATATGCCAAGTGATATAGCATACTACAAATGGACCTTCAAACAAATGGATCATATGCAGCATATTAAGAAAAGTTCAAACACGCATAGTATTCCAATTTAATCAATCAATCAAACTATACTTTTTAATATTTTGCTGGAGAGCATTATCATTCATTGATCATCTAAAGAGCCGTACAAGAAGAGACCATTTGTTGGAAACGAGAGGATGTGATAACTCTTAATCGTGGCCTTCCCTAGAGTTAGAGTAGAGTATAGATCAGGGGCTAAGTTGCAACCACTGGATAGATGACCCCTGCTCCAATTTTGAGTCAAGGCACAAAAGGGTCAATTGCTCTAAATTGGGATTTTTAAGGTGGGAACTTACATTGAAATTTGAACAGTGGTTAAAATAATAGAAAAGTCTCATCTCTATTTCACAAATAATTGTATTGGACAAGATCTAGTTTGGATTAACAAGTTCCTACAACAATCGAAAGCGACATTGACTTTCTAGATAATTCTGAAATTAAATTGATAAAACAATAGGAACATTATGAGTGCCTCATCAACATTGACCCGCTTAAGGGGCATGCTCCTCATCGAAAGAGGCACGTTTCTAATTCAAACGTCAGAAGGAGTTCACTCTTGATTATAACGAGTGTTCACTTGACTCTAAGAAGGAGATGCACTTTGGCCTTTAAGGATTATGCACTTAATGTGAACAAGATCGTGCAAATCACCATAAAAGAGTGAGCAATTTATTGTGAGGAGGATGCACTTCACCCTAAAGAGCATGCACATTATTTAGAATAGGACTACATCTCGATAGGAACCTTGTCATTTCTTCGTAAACAATTATCTCTTGATGTCCTGTACTTAGCTGGTTCAAGGTACGGGGGTCAGACGACAACAAGAAGTACTGTGCGAAGGAGAGGAAGAAGAAATCACACGTCATTCTCTCCCTACCTTCTCCACCATTCCTCGATGCAGGGCCTATGTGCAAAGCATGGAAAGAATAACAATAACATATGAACTACAAATAAAATAGCAAAGAAAAAAATTGAAAAGTATTATACACGGAGAGAGAGAGAGAGAGAGAGAGAGAGAGTAATATATAAATTGTCTGTGCAGAAGACCAATGACCCCATGGGCATTATGAAAGTTTGACCCCATGGGCATTATGAAAGTTCGATTCCTTGACTTACGCGTACGTCCTGCCATAATTACCCTTCTTTCGATGCTTTGCAGATGGGGCCTGCAACCGACAATAATGAAGAGGATAGAGAGAGGATGGGGTTCGATTCCTTCTTCCTCTCCTTCGCTCAATAATTCTTGTCGTCTGGTCTCCCACTTCTTGAACCATCCCTTGAACCGCATCCTCGTGCTGACTCACTTCTTCAACCACCCCTTAAACCTTATAATTAATTTAATTTATCAATTTGGCCATCTTTGGATAAAATATTTGTCCGTTGGACGAATTGTAGTTAGGCTGACAAAACAATGAGCATATTTTAATATGGGCCCACGGACCAAATAAAATGAGAAAGCTTCATTATGGGTATAATCATTATAAAAAGGGGAAAAATAGAAAATGGTGCTGGAAGGTTTGCAATTTAATTCGATCCCGGACCACTCAATTTTTTTGCCACTAATCTAACGCATAACGTATCTTTCAGAGAGCAAAGCTAGGTAGCAATGACACTAATGAAGAGAAAGTAACAATTTTTTTAAAAATATTTAGCCATTATTTTAAAAAAAAATTATTAACTAGTCTTTCTGGACACTTCGGGGGTGCATGATAACCCAAAATTTCTGTTCCAGAAATAATTTTTCTGTTCCTGCACTTTTAAAAGAAATCGCTTTGATAAACTGTCTCAGTTTTTCTATTTTTAGAATAGATTTCTATTCCAGAAATAGGTTTGGAAGAGAAATCAGAAGTAGAAAAAAATCTACTCCTCTATTTCTGAAACATAAATCAGAAATAAAAAATTTTCTCATCGTTCGTCAACCGATCCTTCATCTGTTGCTGCCGACCATCGTCCATCGGTCGCCTTGCCAACCATTTATGCTGCTTGTGCCATCCATCCGCCGGTCCGCCGTCGTCCAAAAGAAAGAAACTTTGTGTCGTTATCAAACGAATTTCTATTTTTAGAGTAGAAATTTTGTGTCGTTATCAAACGGTTATTTTTGCTTAGAAACTCTTTTAGAAATAGAAATAGAAAAATCTATTTCTGTTCCAGAAACTATTTTTGGAACATAATGATTTTCATGCACCCATTGGTGACCAGCTAAGTAAATTATACAGTTTTTGATGCATTGAGTTCTCATGTACTATGGAATAATGGTTGGGACTTATATGATCGATGTCCGAGATTGCGTCAATGAGACGATGATGCCAATGTCTATGTGACGCATGATGATGATGATGGGTGGATACAAAAAAGGAGTGGGAAAGAAATTGAGAGAGCAGCCTTTTGTCTGATTCCAGCTTTTCGGCCGCCTTAATAATGCCAAGACTAGGGTGTCATTTTTGACCAACTTGCTCCCATTAAATCAAATCAAATGAAATCAACGATGAGAGATTAAGAAGGTGTAGAGATTCGAGTGCAAACAAGAACGAAGGAAGGGGAGTGTGAAGGAGCAATCGGCGGAGAAAAAAAACACAGCAACTTTTTTGTGGAATATTTAATTATCATAGGCCGAGATTTAGTAAATAGAGACCCAAATGACGAGGATGGAAAGAGGAGATGGGGATGGACCATGGAGCACTGTAGCTTAACCTTAGTTAAGACCTTAACTGAAAATCAGTCAATTACTTGGGAAGCTGAAAAAGCTTGGTAGCAGATTGCTCCAACCGTCACCGGCCAAGGCTAAATAACAAAGAAGCCCGTCGCCTCAATCAAGACAAGAATAGTGGACTTATAAACAATTGAGAAATAGCAAGTAATAGCAAATGCGATCCATAAATGTGTCAACTTTATTAGTCAGAGTCACCACCATCAATGTCTAAGTCTCAGATCTTTCCACCGCCGCTGAAGGATAAACATGGATTGAGCACCCGTCCTAAACCTGTTTCTTGGCCAAGTTAAAATAATTAGGATTGAGATTACACAATTATAATAAGTTCACAATTTTTTGCTAATTTTCCCTATGAATGAGAGGGTATATTATCATGTGAAGCATGCACTTCCTTTTAAAAAAGTGACCGATTTATCGTGGGGAGAGTGTGCTTCACCTCAAAGAGCATACACATTATTCAGGGTAGGACGGCATCTCAACAGCAACCTTAAAATTTCGCTATGAGCAAGTATCTCTTGGCACCGAGAAATGGAGGCCAGACAACAAGAGGTACCGTGCGAAGGAGTGGAAGAAGGGATCAAACATCGAAAGAAAAACTAAATATAAACTAAAATTTTATTTAGCAAAGAAAATCGAAAAGTAATATACATGGAAGAGGAAGGGGGGGAGGGGGAGTAAGATATGAATTATAAAAGTTGGATTCCTTGGCTTCACGCATGTCCTGCCATATACTCACCCTTCTTTCTATGCTTTGCACATGGGGCCTGCATCTGGGAATGGTGAAGAGGGTGGGGAAAGAATGGCGTTTAATAAATAAATTATTTGCTCAAAAAGAGCAACGAAAATAGAAAAGTAATACATGAATTATCAAAGTTTGATTCCTTGGCTTTAGCGCATGTCCTGCCATAATCACGTCCGCTTCTTTCGATGCTTAGCACATGAGGCCTGCAACTGCACATGGTGAAGAGGGTAGATAGAGAATAACTTCTGCAACTCCACATGAGGTCCGCTCCCATTTCTTAAACTCCCCTTAAACAGCGTCCTCAGGCTAACCCACTTCTTGAACCACCGCTTGTAATTAATTAAACTTATCAATTTGTCCATCTTTGGATAAAATATTTACCTCGTGGACGAATTGTAGTTAGGTTGGCAAAACAGTAAACATATTTTGATATGACCCGAGGACTAAATAAAATGAGGAAGCTTCGTTATGAATATAATCTTTATAAAAGGGAAAACGAAAATGGTGCTTGAAAGTTCGCAATATAATTCGATCTATGGCCACTCAATATTTGGCTGCTAATCTAATGCGTAATGTGCTTTTCAAAGGGCAAAGCTAAGTAGCAACCATAGTAATGAAGAAAAGCAACAGTTTTTTTTCTTTCTAGCCATTAGCCAAAAATGATTTTTTTATCAAGTATTTTTGGAAATTTGTTGAGTAATCAACTGAATAATTTTTGGAGCTTTCAATGCATTGAGCTCTTATACTACGTTTAATAATGTTGAGACCCATATGATTAATGGCACGACCGTATTTGCTCTACGTAAACTAAAAGTTATGTAGTAATTTCTTTTTTTTTGACAAATCAATAAAATCATGATACCACATGATCTATGTGATGCATGATGACGGTGGATGGGTGCATTTGGGAATCATGTGATGTACGTGGTGAGAGAGAGCTGATGAACAATTATAAAGAAGAGGTCTTGGAATTCGCGGTGAGTGGCTTTAATGATGCCAAGACTTGGTTCCCATTTCTGACCTAATGGTTTTCGGGAAATTAAATCAAAATCAATGAAATTAAATCTGATGATATGATATGAGATGAAATGCAACGGCGGTTTCTTCCGCGAAAGGGCAACGAAAAAGCAAAGAGACGCGTGGGAGAATGATGATAAAGAACGACGGATACTGAAGAAGGAGAGAAGGAAGAATGGTTATGCCGAGGAGAAGAAAGAGCAAAACAGATTTGAGTGCAGAAAAGGATGAAGGAAAGGGAGCGTGGAGGAATGAAGAAAGAAACCCTTCAACTTCTTATTGGAATATTTTACTATCAACGGCCGAAATCCAGTACCAGCAATCCAATTATTTTAGAACCTTAAAGAAAGACCCAAGAAAGAAATAGGAGATCGCTTTGGGCTATGGGAGAAAATATAAGATGCATTTAGAGTGCGTTTGGTAATCATTCTGCTTCTTGATCAGAAATGATTTTTTCTGATTTTGCTCCCGAAATCAATTTCTGAGCAAAATAATGCGCTTAATAATTGTCCAAAATTTTTACTCCCGGGATAGAAGTGTGTTTGATAAAATTCTTAAATTTTTTTAATGCTTTTATTATATTTTCCTTCTTTTTTTCTCTTTTTCTTTTTTCTTTTTCTCTTCTTCCTCCTTCTTCTTTGTAGTCGGTCGCCGTCTACCACCGTGGTTGGCGAGCTGCTAGGCGAGGTCTGGCAAGCTCACCGGAGGCTCCTCAGATCTGGGCAAGGCCGAGCCTCACGATAGCTAGTGTGGCCGAGCCTCGCCGTGGCTCGATGTCGCCAAGGGCTGATGACGCTCCGGTGAGATCGCCGGCTCTCATCTAAGGCCGGCGAACGGCCAAAGGGAAGAAGAAGAAAGAGGAAGAGAAGAAAAGAAAAAAATAGAAGAAAAGAAAAAAAAATAGGAATTGATTTTAGGAATTGTTCCCGAGAATAATAAATTACTTTTTTCTACTTTTTGATTCTCTTCCAAATCTATTATTGGGGACAAAAAAATAGATTTTTGTTCCGGGAAACAAAATAACAAAATCAGACACTATTTAGAGTAAAAACAAAGAGACCCTTAATAGACCATGTAAGATGATATAATAACCCATACATGGATTGACGTGTGGTAAATTTGGACCCACTTATGATGCTCGGTAATCTAACCTTAGTCAAAAACTAAACTAAACACCAATCAATTCCTTCGTAAGCTGAAAATTTGGTAGCACGCTGCCATTAGTCGTCATCTGGCCTAAACAAAATATAAAAAAAAGACGGTTGCCGGTCACCTCAATTGAGATGAGAATAATGGACTTATAAACAATTGAGTAATACCAATGGATCACCCTTAAAAAGGTATGTGTATATATATCTATGATTTTCCGCATTTTATATTTACTTTACTAACTAGTCACCACCACTAGCGTCCTGGGACGAAAGTCATCTCACAGCTCAAAAGTCTTTGACTTCACACTATCATTTGATGCTGTTGTCTTGAGAATAAGAACTCTTGTCCACCCCCCCCCCCCCCCCCCCCCCCCCCCCAAAAAAAAAAAAAACCAAAAGGCTCTATCTTTCGACCCTTCCGGGCGCTCTCATTTAATAATAGAGCATGCATAAGTATATATCAAATTCCATCTATTTGAATGGTTGGTGGGCATATTGAAGTTAGGTAGCTCTTCTCTTCCTGGGATAAAACAATAAGCATATTATTTTTGACCCATGGACCAAATAAAACAATGAAGCTTTGCTATGAATATAATCATTGTTGCTTGGCAAATAGGGAAAAAGAAAGAAATTGAAGCTTGAAGGCTTCCAATTTAATTCGATCTATAGCCACTTGGTTTTTTTTCCATCTAATCTAATCAAATTATGTATTCTTTAAAGAGCATGTCTAGGTGACGATGACATAATTGAAGAGAAAGTAATCATTTTTCCCCTTTCTGGTCGTCATTTAAAAATGGTTTTGCCATCAAGCGCTTTTGGACACTCGCTGAGCAATCAACTACGAAAATTTGGTGGCTTTCAATTCGTCGGGCTTTCGTGTTACATTGGAATGGTGGCTGGCACGCATATGATCGATGTTTAATGATGATCCGGTCTACATACATTAACTTTAGGTAATAACTGCTCCTTTATTTGATAATGGGATGGAATTCGCGGGCTGCATCAGTGAAATCATGATGGCACATGATCTATGTGATGCATGATGATGATGGATGGGTGGGACTTTGTGTGATGTGAGTGGTGAGTCAGTGAGAGAGATCTGACGAGTGATGATAAAGCAGTGGTTTTGGATCCACTTCTGTACATTCCGAGCCTTCTTTGGTGGCTTTAATGTGGCCGAGACTTGGTCCCCACATCCGACCAACTTGCTTCCGAGAAATTGAGGCAACAGAAATTAAATTAAAAATCAAATGAGACAAGATGAAATGCAATGGCAGCGTCTTCCGAGAAAGAAAGAGCGAGAAAACTACAAGAGAAAGCCAACAAACGAAAAGAGAGAGAGAGAGAGAGAGAGAGAGAGAGATGAAAAAAACACATGCTGAAGAATAAGAGGAGGAGGAAGGATGATTAGGCTGATGCAAAAGCATGTTTAGTGGTGCTTAGAGCTTCTCCTCAGTAAGGTAGGGTATTGGTGTCCTGTTATATAAGTGTAAATAACGGATGGAAAGGTAATATAGCTGTTCATGGTTTATCTAAGTTTGCTTTTAACGTGGATCCCTCAAGAGATATTTACTCTTATTTTCAACTTTGTGTTCGAGTGAGTCTACGTATGTTCGAAATCACCAAATAAAAAAAGACTAACATAAGACTATGCTGCCAGTCTTGACCCTGTTGCTTCCTTCGATTCCACCATCTCATGATGCTGCAAAAATGAGAAAAACATAGCACTCAAGCGCGCACAAAAAAGAATAACATAAAATTATTAGGATCATCAACGCAAGTGAAAAGATAAACTTCTATAAGCCATGCCAATAAACAAGTGGTTTTTGTATTTAAAATCTCTTTAAATAATTAATGCCTTCCTGATTTCAACTGAACGAATTTCAACTTCTTAACACCGATCTACTTGTAAAGGTTATCTTTTTCATAATTATTTAGAAAGTGATATACACAATGAATTGCAATGTGCATAATTAAGAATCGAAAAGGGGCATACCACTTGTCACCAATGTCATAAATTATGCTTACACCAACACGGTAAATTCTAGTTAGGCCTATTTAATTGGCTAACTGGGGTTACAGTACACTTTAAAGCATTCCTTCGAGTGATTCAATTTGCCAAAAAAGGAGTTTGTTAAAAAGTGCGTTAGGTCTAATACAATGATTGCCATCATAACGTGTACAATCACTACTTTCACTTGTTTAGGTATCAAATTCCAATATTTTCCATGAATTAATGCCATAATGTTACTTGTCCGACCTACTAATTCCGATTCCAAAAAGTTTAGTGACATCATTCTAAAAAGGATTAATA
This sequence comes from Eucalyptus pumila, assembly GCA_016097595.1. NCBI lineage: Eukaryota > Viridiplantae > Streptophyta > Magnoliopsida > Myrtales > Myrtaceae > Eucalyptus > Eucalyptus pumila. Next base: position 27,112,913 of record CM027847.1, on the reverse strand, counting down.
CCTTGAAAAATCCTAAACTGGTACATTTGTGACAAATATACCACAAATTATTTTTTTGATCACAAAAAATCCCAAACTGGTATACTTATGACAAATTTACCTTATGATAGTTTTCGTTAAATTTTACTGTTAAATGACACATGACAATTGATTAGTATACCAATTTGATATTTTACGCTCCGTTTGTCACAATTTATACTTTTGTGATTTTTTTGTGGTATTAATTCAATTTAGCGGATGCTATATTTATCACAAATTTACTAATTTTTTGCAGTCGAATAAATTAGTTTGGGGTAAATTTTTCATAAATGTATAATTTTATAGTTTTTTATAGTCGATCGATAAATTTGTCACATGTGTATCGGTTTGGAGTTTTTCATGATAAAAAAAATAGTTCAAGGTAAATTTATTACAAATGTACCAGTTTAGGATTTTTCAGGGTATTAACCCTTCTAAAAATAAGAGGAGAATGGCCAAATTGTAAAAGTATAGGTTAAAAACTTATTAACGTTAAACCAATATAAATACTTGTGAAAAATGAGATCGCTAGACAAAATGGTAGTTATGCATTAAAAAATAGGGGCTTATTCAACAAATGGATGTCGTAACTGTAGAGGTAATTTTAGGAGGGTGCACTTCATCCTAAAGAGCGTGCACATTATTTAGAATAGGATTGCATCTCGACGGGAACCTTGTAATTTCTCCATAAACAATTATCTTTTGACGTCCTTGTATTTAGCTGGTTCAAGGAAGTGGGGCCAGATGACAGCAAGAAGGATTGTGCCAAGGAGAGGAAGAAGGAATCAAACGTCATTCTCTTCCTACTCTCTTCACTATTCCTAGATGCAGGCCCGTGTGCAAAAGCATCGAAAGAACAATAATAATATATAAACTATAGATAAAATAGCAAAGAAAATTGAAAAGTAACATACATGGCGAGAGAGAGAGACTCGTAAATAGATTATTTGTGCAAAAGAGCAATGAAAACGACAAGAATTACTGTGCGAAGGAGCTGATAAAGGAATCAAAAGTCACTCTCTCTCTGTTCCCCATTCCCAGAAAGAAGGGTGATCGTGACAGGACGCGCGGAAGCCAAGGAATCAAAAGTTGTAATCTAGGACCCGCCTATTTCTTAAGCGCTAGTGAATCCATTTTCATATACTATAATAATAGGTTATGAATAGGCCAACATCAAAGTCTACTTGTAGGCATATTAAAGTTAGGCAGTTCCTCTCTTCCTGGGACAAAATAATAAGCATATTTTATTTGATCCGGCGGATCGAATAAAACGAGAAAGTTTTATTATGAATTTAATCATTGTTGTTGGGCAGTTCCACAATTAAATTCGATGTAGGGCCGCTCGATTTTCCTCCCTAATCTTACGCATGATGTATCTTTCAGATAGCAAATCTAAACAACAATTATAGTAATGAATAAAAGTAACAGTTTTTTTTTTTTTCCTTTCTAACCCTTATTAAAGTATGATTTTTTTACAAGTATCTCTCGCTACTTGTTGAGCAATCAACTACATAATTTTGGAGTTTTTAAAGCATTGAACTCTCGTATGGCGTGAAGTAATATTGAGATCCGTATGTTGAATGGTTATGATAGTATCCGATATACATAAAGTAAAATTATGTGATAGCTTCTCCATTTCGATGAAGTGATGGGGTTCATAAGGCTGCATCAACGAAACTATTATGCCATGATCCATGTGATGGATGATGATGGTGGATGAGTGCAATTGGGAATCATGTGATGTGAGTGGAAAGATAGAACTGACGGTCAATAATAGAGCAGAAAAGTTTCGGGGTTGGGCAGGAGATGGGCTCCACTTCTTTTACCTTCTGAGCTTTTGGAGGCTTTGATGATGCCAAGACTTGGTCCCACGTCCGACCAATTTGCTTCCGAGAAATTGAGTCCACAGAAATGAAATGAAATCAACTGAGGACGAGATGAAATGCAACGGCAACTTCTTTCGAGAAAGAAAGAGCGCTTTAGTGCTTAAAAAGTCTTTGATTCACACCATCATTTCATCCTATTGTCCTGGACGGAAGAACTTTTGTTTCCTCTCCGCCCTCTGCACTTTGTTTCGATCCGTCCGGGCACTCTCGTTTAATCCTCTGCCGCTCGCGAACCAAGCCATGCCGATCGCAGAGCTCTTTCTTGGCGCCTTTCTTCAAGTGCTGTTTGATAGGCTGGCCTCTCGCGAGCTTCTCAACTTTGCACGGCGCGAGGGTATCGATATACTACTGAAAAAATGGGAGGATATGCTGGTTAGCATCAAGCAAGTGTTGGATGATGCAGAGGACAGGCAACTGAATGGTGATCTCGGGGTGAACTCATGGCTAAAAAATCTCAGGGACTTGACCTACGACATTGAAGACTTGCTAGACGAGTTCGCCATAGAGTCCGCGGAAAATAAGTCCGAGGCAGAACCCGGCACTAGCAAGGCGCGTTCCCTTCTTCCGAGTTGTTGCTTCAGATTGAGCTCGAGAGCATTTATGTTCGATCGTAAAATGAGATCCAAGATGGAAGAGATGGATGGTAGGTTAAAGGATATCATTACTCAGAAAGATATTTTGCACCTGGGAGAGAATATTGGGATGCGATCAGCATACCGACAATTGGATAAGCCGCTTCACACTACAAGTTTGCCCGAGCCTTATTTTGTTAGCAGGGAGGTCGAAAAAATGGAGATCCTCAAATTGCTAAACGTAGTAGAAGATGATGATAGGATATGTGCGGATCTAAAAGTGATTCCCATCATAGGGATGGGGGGTATTGGGAAGACGGCTTTGGCTCAGCAAGTCTACAATGATGCTAGAGTTACCGACTATTTCGATGTGAAAGCATGGGCTTGCGTTTCTGATGATTTCGACGCGCTTGCTATTACAAAGAAGATCCTCGAGACAGTAAATGACCAGCTGCCCTGTGAAGGAAAGGACCTAAATTGGCTTCATGGTAAGCTCAAGGAACACCTTGCGGGGAAGAAGTTTCTTGTCGTTCTAGATGATGTTTGGAATGATAATTATGGAAATTGGACCATCCTCTTGAAGCCTTTTCAATCGGGAGTGAAGGGAAGCAGGGTCATTATCACGACTCGTAATTTTCGCGTTGCTGAAATAGCCCGTGCTCGACCTTATATTCTCGAAAAGTTGTCGCAAGATTCTTGTATGACTTTGTTTGCATTTAATGCTCTTGGAGTTGGAAATTTCGATGATCATCCAGATCTTAAAGTATTAGGTATGAAAATAGTGGAAAAATGTCGAGGGTTGCCATTAGCCGTGAAGACTTTGGCTGGGTTGCTGAGCTTTAACTTCAATCCCCATGATTGGAAAGCTATATTGGATAGCAAAATTTGGGACCTACCAAAAGAAAGTAATGATATCCTTCCAGCCTTGAAACTTAGCTACCTCCATCTCCCTTCAAATTTGAGGAGATGTTTTGCTTACTGCGCTATATTTCCCAATGATTATGAAATTGAACGGGATGAGTTGATTCATTGGTGGATTGCAGAGGGTTTGTTGAAAGGAAAAGAAGGAAAGAACTGTTGGAATGAGGGTTTGAAATTATTCAACGAACTAGTATCTAGATCGTTACTTCAAAAGTCAAGTAGCAGTGAATCACGATTCTTGATGCATGATCTTGTGAATGACCTGGCAAAGCTAGTTGCCAGTGCAACTTGTTTTAGCTCGGGAGAGTTTGAGTATGAGGATGATCAAAATAATCCAGCTTTAGCTCGTCACGCCTCATTCATTTCCAATAGTCGTATTGTGGCAAAAAGATTCAAGATATATCATGAAATGAAGGGACTTAGGAGCTTCATATCATTAGCGAAGCAACCTAGCTATTATCATAAGTCTTATTTGTCCAAGAAAGTGTTAGGTGATTTGTTATCTGAATTGAAATACTTGAGGGTGTTTTCATTATGTCACTATCGCATTAGAGAGGTACCGGATTGCATTGGCAAACTGAGGCACTTGAGGTGCCTCAATTTGTCGTATACTGACATTGAAACCCTTCCAAAGTCAATTGTTGCATTATACTACCTAGAGGCCTTGATGTTGCGGGGATGTCGAAATCTTACCGAATTACCAGAAGGTATGGAGAAATTGATCAATCTAAAATTTCTCGACTTTACCAACACTCCGAGCCTAAAAGCGATGCCATTATATATAGGTAATTTGGTGTGTCTTGAGATGCTGTCCAAATTTGTAGTGGGAACGGAAGCAGGGTCAAGGTTGAAGGAGTTAAAAAACCTAGAGAACCTTGGAGGGGAGTTGTGCATCTCTAATTTGCATAAGGTTCGAGAAGCCAGAGATGCCATGGATGCCAATTTATGCATGAAGGAGGGAATATGCCAATTGACCATGCAATGGTGCAAAGATTTTGGAAATTTCCGAAATGAAGAGCTCGAAGCAAAAGTCCTGGACTTTCTTTGCCCTCACCCAAATCTTGAAAATCTCACAATATCCTACTATGGTGGCCTAGAATTCCCATCATGGTTAGGAAGTCCTTCATACGTTAACATAATGCATTTACATTTACATGGGTGTTGTCGGGCCAGCTCGTTAGCCTCACTGGGACAATTATCTTCTTTGAAAGAACTGTACATCGAAAGCCTAAATGCAATATGCATGGTAGGGTCTGAATTTTATGGAACTAAAAATTCTTTTCCATCCTTAATGACTTTGGAATTTAAGGACATGCCATCGTGGGAGGATTGGTCTCATCGCGTCGACAATGAAGAAGTAGGAGTTTTATTCCCTTGTCTTGAGCGGCTGGTCATTCGGGATTGCCCTATGTTGATTGGAAGATTGCCTAGTCAACTGAGCTCCCTCAAAAAGCTGGAAATCAACTCTTGTCCACTTATGGATGCCTTGTCCTCTATCGTTAGCCTTCCATCCCTCAACGAATTAAACTTGAGAGATTGTAATGAGGGGGTGCTGAAGAGTTTGGTAAACTTGACATCTCTAACTGCTCTTGTCCTACAAGATGTTGCTGAATTAACTTACTTAAATTATGGGTTTACAAGCTCCTTGGTGAAGCTGGAGAAGTTGGAGATGAGAAGTTGTAAAAATTTGATATACTTGTGGCAAGAGAGAGATGTAATTCGGAATTCCGTTTGTCTAAAGAGCTTAGTTGACGAAAATTGTCCATTTTCAGTTGGAGAAGGAAATGTAGAGTTGCCTAGCAAGTTGGAGACGATGGACTCACAGAATTGCATCAATTTGGAGAAGCAGCCAAGCAAGATTTATACCCTTTCCTCTCTTCAAGACTTGACCATCTATGAGTGTCCAAAACTTGTGTCCTTTCCCGAAATAGATATGTTGGCGTCATTGATATCATTAAATATCCAAAATTGCGAGATGTTGCAATCTTTATCTAGAGGATTAAGTGTTCATATGGATGAGCCAAGCAGCAGCGCCAATAATCATAGTGACATGACATCTTGTTTGCAAAAACTACAAATCTACAATTGCGATTCTCTACCAGCCTCTCTATTCAGCGAGAGTAGTTTTTTACCAGCAACCCTCAAGGCACTTGAAATTTCGTCGTGTAGGGGAGTGGAGTCGCTGGCGGAGATACCTGTAGACCGTCTTCAATCACTTCAAAAGATCAATATTACCTCTTGTAAGAACTTGAGAAGCTTACCGCAAGGGCTGGACACACTTTCCCATCTCACTTACTTGTGGTTGTGGGAGTGTCCTGCATTGGAGCTGGAGTGCTTCCCTCCTCTTCCTCCCGGCATCTCGTGGTTTGGGCTTATGAATTGTCCGAAGATAAAATCGTTACCTAATCAGTTGTATCGACTCACGAGTCTCGAAAATTTGGTAATTAGTGGGTGTGAGAGTATTACGCACTTCCCTGATGGAGGATTGCCGCTCCAGCTACAGAACCTTGCAGTGGATATTTGCGAGAATATGAAGCAGCCGGTGAGGGAGTGGCTCACCCCTCTCACCTCCCTTCAACATCTGCTCATCGACGGTCACGCGGGACGAGTGGGAGAGGAGAAGGGTCTTGTGCTTCCGCTCCCTTCCTCTCTGCTCAGTCTTTCTATCAGCGATATGGGGAAAGTGGAAAGACTGTCCAGCAGTCTCCCTCCCTCTCTCCAATCTTTAATTATCGTTAGATGCCCGAAGCTGAGGGAGTTGCCCCAGGATGGCCTCCCTCCCTCTCTAGAACAACTCTGGATCGAAAAATGTGGGATTCTGGAGGAGCGATGCAGGAAAGGGACCGGCAAATATTGGCCCCTCATCTGCGAAATCCCAAACGTCATATTGGGTGATAACTACTCCGAGTCAATTACTTGAAAAGGGGATTCGGACTCTGAATATTCTACATGGAACAGATTATGGTATTTTTAATATCTAATCCTGGGCTCTTTTTGATCATCGGGTAAAAGCTGAGGGCGTCAGAAAAGTATAATGATGGCTACCGAAAGCTCCTTCGCCTCTCAATCAGCCTTAACTTCACACACCTTCGCCTCCACCTCCACCTCCACCTCCAGCTCAGTCGCACCCCCACGCTCTCTCCTTCCGCCTGTCCGGTCGGGGGCGACACGGGATGCCCTTGGAGACTCCGTTGGGGGCCTACCAGCTGATCGATGACGAGACGGTAAGGTTGGATTTATCTCAGTAATCAAGCTGTTAGCTTGTGTGTAGTTTGCATTCGATTGTAGATGTGTTCGATGTGGTGCAAGTTGGAATGACTGATGTGGCTCGTTGTGATGACGAATTTCCCTTTTTATTTGTCAGGGGTTTCTTTTTCTATGCTTGCATTGTTGACAATTAGTATCCAAGCTCTTGGAACAACTCAAGCGATTTGTTGTATGCATTGTGTTCAGATGGAGGATAACAAATCCAACACTAGATCTTCTTTTGGAGCTTGTCTGAATCATACAGTCTTGGGCAAATGATTTTGGTTTTCTTAGTCTGGCTTGAAAACGAATGTATGCGACACAGCTTGAAATTTCTCTCCCATTTCAATCTGTGCTAAGACTTTCTGGTAGCGTACTGAATCCTTCTGTGCAATGTGAAATGGCAGAGAGTCAAAGCGCTTGATGAAAAATTGTCCAAGCTAAAGCAAGTGAGTCGCAGAGATTATGAACCAGTAGCAGAAAATCTCCTTTTCCCTTGTACTTGGAGGAAAGGTATCTGGTGCTTACCAATCCAAAGCTGCCAAAGACACTGCAGCAGGGACGTACATGGAAGATATGGATTGTTCAGTGGACTGAAAGGAACCCAATAAACATGGCATATCTACCACCAGAGTAGTTGGAACAGAGCATTCAGTTCATAGTTCTTATGCGGATTTTAGAGGATGGGACAGGGGGGTGTCCATGGAAGACTTTAGATCTGACTCAAAAGATCTAAGTTTGCATAGGAAAGTCCTTCGAAGATTTGGGTTGTAGAGACTATATGATTGAATCTTTGAGGAAGCAGCATTTTCTGCGCCCCTCCCATATTCAGGTACATCAATAGTATGACCTACTCAAGTCAAAGGTTTCAGCTTGTTGCTTTTTCTGCTGGAAAAATGGAAGGAACTTGGTCATTGCTTCCTTACTGCTGTTTTAGCTGGCAATATACTAAACGTGAGCACATTCTAATCATCGTTATATCTACTGTCTGCATAATATCCACATTGAGCTTCAAATCAATGATGACCTTTTTTTTTTTTGTATAGTTCTAGATGTAAGCTTGCATTGGTCATCATTAATATTTTATCTGTAAGTGTGAATTTGGAGCTGATGGATGTGGAAGTCATTAAGGGGCCAACCTATAGCATCAGTTTTTGTCTTTCCATTAGCATAAGTATTGATAAGTAATTGCATTGAGATGTTCTATACCTTGACAAAAGGAAGAACTTCTCCTTATGTACTGCAACTCAGATTGATGCTAACTATTGATGACTGCAAGCGATTGCATTAGCAAATCATTCTCACAAAGCCCTCGAGTTGTCATTTTGGTGCCAGCTGTTGAGTTGGCTTCACAGGTTGGCAGTTGGTATCCTTTCTTGTGCCTTTTCTTTTACCCTTGTGTGCTTTGGCAAGCAAGTCACTGACTTATACTAGTTTATGGCCATTTTAAGCTCTCATCTTATACTATGATAGCCTATTGCTTAAGCAGCCAATTTGTTCTAAAAAAGCACTCCAATTCATTTTCGGTGGCAGTCAGTGTGTTTTTGACAGTTGTCGTCTATAATCTCAAATTGTCATCTCTTCTTTCAAATAACAAAAAAGAAGAGATTCCTTGCAATCTGAAAGATTGTACTGGGTTTCTGGAAAGACAAATATACAATTTGAGTGGCACACAGTTGCTTAATGATGTGCATAATCCACTCGTGGTAAAAAACTGGTAATCTCCTTGGACCTGTTGAAAGTAGATGCGTTCTGAATTTGGAGATACTCTGTAATTGGTTTTATGTACAGCAATGCTTGTTTTTGCTAGTAGTGGATGACAAACCTAACATAAATTTTTGCACCCACATAAGCGATAATATCTATAGTAAATTTTATGCAGGTTTTGAGTAACTGCCGATCCATATTGAAGTTTGGGGATCCGTTTTGGTCTATGGTTGCCATGGGCGGTTTCAAGAAGAAAACTCAGCTGGAAAATATAGAAGGTCTTGATGCCTAATAGCCACACCCGGTCGCTTTATTTTTCTTGTTAAAGAGGGCTTTTTGGAGTTGAAAGATCTTGGATGGTAAGGTTGTGCATTGTATAATGTTGCATGAATAAGTTTGGGTGCAAGAGCTATTCAAAATTATCGTCTTCTCATCTGTTTTTCAGTAACGAATGTGATTGTGCTACTGTATTCTAGATTTAGTACTGCCACCGTGATTCATCACCATTCTTTGAGGAAAGGAAAAGATTAGCGAAATTTCTATTCTTACACATACATAGCTGAATCTTGATTTTCTGGCTTGAGTTATGGAGACCTTTGCTTTGATTTACAAAATTGCTATATATATTGCTATTTGTTAGCCCTGATAGATTTCCTCAAGAAATGACTGGTGACAATTGACAAATTGAGAAAGCTCCACTCGTCATATTGTTTAATATAGAATATGAAGTTAAAAAATCTTTTGCTAATGGATTTGCCTGCTAAGAATTTGAATGACCTCAAAGTCTGGATGATTTTGGCATTTAGCATATTTGAGTCCATGCTAAGCTACAAACAAAGAGCTCTATAAGGATGGTATCTTTATAGACGTTGCGGATTGTTTTGCAACTGCTGCTATAATTTATGGCTTTTCGATGCAGCGTGATTTTGGATGAGGTGGATATACTCTGCAATGATGAGGAGTTTGAAGCAGCGTTTCAAAGCATAATCAATTCTTCACCTGTCGCCACACAGGTAGATATATATATATATATATTCTTCCCGACTGTGAAGTGATCATGGGACTTGGCATTCATCGGACATGCCCTCACCTCAAAGAGGTTGGTCTAAGGCTGTATTATTCCCCTTTCCATTATTTGCCAATGGATACTCTAGGCACAAAAGGATTCACTTCCATGTTTGTACATTTTTCTGGATGCTTTGGGACAATATATTACTCATAACTAAGCTGTTGTTTGTGCTCCCTAAAAGTGATGGAGCAAGGTTTTATGTTGATGCTTTGGATTTGGGGGTGGATTGTTACTGCATATTGACAAGGGAAGATGGAAAGTGGATGAAGAGTGGAATGAAATTTTTTTCCTTGAATGACTCTTAGCACATGTGTATTGGTAGTCTATACTATTCTTTTGGCCAAAAGCGGTCTATACTATCTAAAGGTGCCTCCAGCATTCTGTAAGTCATTTAATCTGCTTGGAGTTGAAGAAAAATAAAATCAGGAGAAGTCTCTGAAATTTCATTGATTGTGCCGAGAGGATTGAGGATTATATTAGGGTCTGATCTGTTTCTCTTTCCTCAATTTGCAGAAGAGTTTGTGCAGTTGTCCGGAAAATTGTTTTAATTTCCTTTTGCCAGTTTGTTGAATCTTAATTTTTTGTTTTTTCTTTTGTACAGAGGTATTGTACGAACTAATTTAGGCTGCATATACTGGAGAAGGGTTATTTCCGCAACAGTATCCTAGATGGGCTGGGAGCTTTCTCATTTGGGTTGAAGAGTAATCTTCTGTTACATGAAATTGCTTTGTCCTTCCCCCTTGATGAACATGTTGCATAAATTTGCTGTGGTAGCCAACCAGTTCCATTTCTCCTATTTTCCTGTCAAGAAGAAAACTAATGGAATACCACTGTAATAGAGGCGAATTTGACAGTTACATGTCATGTCCAATTTCTCATAGATTGTAGTGGAGAGGAAGATGGTAAAAAGACTCTAGATACTACATACCTGAATAAGAAGTCTGCTCTTATTCAGCTTGCAGAAGAAAGCCCAGTAACCAAAACAATTGTTTTCTGTAACAAGGTATGTTGATCTTTCAGTATAGGCTGCTTGAAATTGACTCATCATTACATTTACTTCTCTTTCTTGACCACCTCAACTCCTGAGCTGGAGTTTGAGAGAAGGCTCTGAAACCACCTGGATGGAGGACTCATCATTACTTTGAACTCATCCTTCCACTTCTCTATACAGATTGAGACATGTTGGAAAGTTGAAAATGCATTTAGCGAATTTACAGAAAAGGCACTCTTATACAAGTTCTACCTTTTCATGCTGCTATTTCAGAAGAGTCACTACAGGCAAATATGAAAGAGTTTTCTGCTTCTCCATCTATAGATGTCTCCTTTGCACCGACAGGTATGTATGGTTGCTTTGTCCGATGCCATTCAAATTCAAACTATGCTTTTAGAGATAGATCAGTTCTGTGGCCGAGATTGATCCCTAAAAGTGAGCCTTTAGTTAAACCATGCATGGCCTGCCAAGACCCAGGCCTTCAGTTCTCAGTTTAAGCTTGCACATTTAATGATGTATTCAGTCTCAACAAGAACTAGATGAAAATAGTATTGGCTCAGTTCAATTTCTTTGATAGGCAAGAGCTGAGTGTTAGCTAACACTCAAGGCACTCACCTAGGCACTTAGGCAAAGTGATGCGAAGCCTCTGCTCCTCACCTCATCTCAGGCAAGGTTTCTTTGTTTAAGGTAAGCAACTGAGATGAGGTGCTCCTCCTCTGAGGTATTGCCTCAGGAAAGATTTGTCTAGGTTAACATCTTGATGTGCTTTGATGCAGACCGTGAATAACTTGTGATTTTTAAGTGTGAAAGACCTAATAATTTGTTTTGTGATGGATTAATCTCCACTTTCTACTTAGCACCTCTCATTGTTTGGCCTAGCACCTGAGGCACCGTGGGGTCTGAGCCTCTTAACAGCGCCTAGTGATTTTAACAGCACTGTTTGTGACACAGTCAAATAAAAGGCGGGCGCTTTTAACCATTGGCGGGGTCACTGGACACATACAAATTTACCTGAGACATGTCACTCTCCTCTTTCTTTAAGTATTTGCAAGATCCTGATGATTTTTGAACCATATGGCAGGGTGTCACGCGGAATCAACTTTACCAGAGTGGATCATGTTATTCTCTTCCACTTCCTGTGCGATCTGAGCGAATATGTCCGCCGTGTTGGAAGAACAGCGAGAGATTCTGGAGGGAAAGGCAAAGCATTTGTCTTGGCAGTTGGGAAGCATTCCCTGGCAAGAAGGATAATGGTGAGAAACCAGAAAGGCCATCCCTTGCATGATGTGCCCTCTGCTTATGAGCTGATGAGTTGAGACGTTCATGCACCAAGTGGGATCGAGTTCATGCTTGGAGTGACAGGAATAGATCCCATCAGTCCATTTTTTTTTTTCCTTCATGTTACAGAGGAATGGCGTGGCAAGAAGTGAAAAACGTGAAGGGGGATCACCGTTTGGTGAGATTCTGGTTCTTCCATTTTGCATCTACATGTTGAGGGGGATCCGAGAAGAGTTAATGCAATGAAGAGTTTTTAATATCAAGGTTCGAAACATATATACTTTGGTCTTTATTCCGTTCATCGTTGAGGAACATCGATGCTCTTGCTGATCGAGACGACTTAAGAAGTCTCCAAGCCTGTATTGTCTGTAAGTTGCACTTTGTTGATAATGAATATGCAATGATAGGAAAGTACAGTACGCCATGAATATATTAAATGACTTGCTGTCGCAACTTAGGGTGCGTTTGGTAACGTTTCTGTTCAAAAATTGTTCAAGGGAATAGAAATAAAAAAAGTGTTTACATTCCTAACGCTTTTTGAACAAAAGAACGCGTTTGGTAAGTGTAAAAAAAAACTGTTCTTGAAATAAAAAAAGAACAGAAACACGTTTGGTAACTGCACTCAATTTCTGTTCCTAGAATAGAAAAAGAACAGAAACACGTTTGGTAACTGTACAAAATTTTTGTTCCAAATTTTTCAAAAAATGCCCTTTTTTTTTTTTAATAAAGTTTAAACTTGATCTTGAATTTTCGTTCTCATGAAATGCTCATTAATTTAATTTGGTTAAAGTTACATACACCTATTGAGATTTAATTTGGTTAACTTAATGGTGCGAAAGCTTGGTGTCTTCAGATTTGATGTGATCTGTTGTTATTGATGCGTCAGTTATTATGGAGGCCTTCATGAGGTTGCGATTGTGATTGGCACATTCAAAGTGAAGATGTATCTGACAGATCTTGATTTAAAAAGCCTCCGCAAAAGAAAGTTAACAGGTTCACCTCGCGTTTAACTTATGCATAGCTAGCATCAGCGTAGCCCTCACCGACATACTTAGCTATAGATGCCTACCAAGCAACGTAACAAGAGCCAAGAGGACCGGCAGCAATAGATTTCCATTCTTCATCATGCTAGTTACCAAAAAATCATTTCAGCTGTACCAACTCCTTAATGAATTTCACAAGTCAACAAGATGTCAGCTTTAAAGAGAAGAGTTCTTCAACAATAGATGACAGTTTACTTATGTATCAGTATCGCAATCTTTCAACTGCAGTGTGCCAACTCAATTTGTTTTTCTTTCAATCAAGTTAAAAAAACTATCATAAAGTCATTCAACTAATTTAACTGGAAGCTCCCGATGCGGTTCCTACCTAATGTGATAGGGAGCACCTAAGAAAGCCGAAGATGTCAACCAGGAAAGTTACATCTAGTCAAGAAGCCACCCACTGAAAATAACAGCATCCGCAACCTCTCGCAGCAGCCCAATTGCCACACCAAAAGAAGAAGTTCCCTTGCTTTGTACTTGGGTTCCGAACAAAGCCTACGCTGCTCTTGATGGCACAGAAACAATAAGGATTATACTGTGATTGAGGACCCCGCAAATCCTTTTGTGTGTGCGGCTGTTGGGGAGGCGAGTGCTTTGATATCAGAGTATGGTCATTGTCATACAATGTCAGAGAGTTGGTGATGGAAAATTTGATTCCCCTGCACAAAAGAACCATAAGCAAGCGAGCTGTGTTTTTTGCATTATCTAAACCACAATGAGCACGCCCGAGCCAGGTCAAGCCAGCCATCTCAACCGCCTCCTTAAGATTACATCTTAGACCTCCGAAAACTTCATGGAATGGGACTTTTAGGTTAATCCATCTAGTGAAAGGAAGAGAGAGAAAATGTCAGAATTAAGCATCAAAGAATCTAAGTCTGCATGCTAGTTACATATCATCAACTCACCTGTTGAAGTAAGAAGGCTTTCGAATTTTCTTATATCGACACTCGGATTCCAACATCACCCGGCAATCCCAGTTGGACCAGGTAACAACAGCGAAATTTGTGTTCTTTATGCCCTTCTTTTCAAGCCATTTGTCATGACTAAGAAAGCCTCACTCAGAGTAACACCTCGATCTACCTAGACTCACCCCCGAAAAAAAAAAGGATTTAAAGGCCGTAATAATGAACAGAAAATTGATATGAGAAAGAAGATGCCATAATCCATAAGCATGACTGGAATGAGTGAACTCCCTATGCAGGCATGGGCCGTTTCAGTATTTGTGCATGGCAAGCACCAAAAGACAATTGACTCGCCACTTTGGCATGGTTTTGATGTATCATCAAAACTATACGTAAGGTTCTGCACTGCCTATTGAATTTTAGCCTTATCTAATTATCTACAAATCATTCTAGTAACTTGTAATTCTTCAGCATCATACATAGCCATCTTTACCCTTTTTCCAACTTCTTATAGCATAAGATATGACAGACAGACGTGCACCGTTAGCCCTTAACACTTTCAGCTCCACTGTCAAGTATTGATTTCATCTAATGTGCTCCTTTACAGATCAATCCACTTCACAAGACCAATAAATGAACTAAATCTATGCCGCATCAGACAACACTCATCAACTTGCACAAGAATCCAGAACTGGCGGCATCCCCCATAACCAGTTCATATTGAATAGATCAATCTTGCTTCCCTCGACATGCAAATGCACATGCTCTAACAGATTATGTGCCAATCATCAGATACCACCTGCCATTAGATGCTCTTTTCAGATGTGTAATTTGCAGAACATCCAAGCACTAAGCAGCCAAGGTTATAGCAGATAGAAAACTCTATGTCCTCTTTCCTATATGCACCAGCAGAAATTCTACATGCTTTCGATATATCAAGGGGGAGACAAACAGAAGACGAAGTGGTGAACCCGACTCTATGTCCTCATCCATGATTACAACAATTTGTCTATCACATCATAATCCAATGCATGTTCCCCCATATAAGGCACACATCGTAACCTTCCTCTTAATTGCCAGTAGATTTGAAAGTACATAAAAAGCCATCTATAGCCAACTAAAGATAAAAACTAAAAATGATTCTTCTAAAGGAAAAATTAGAGGCTCGTAAAAAAGAAGCAACTCACGGTGAGCCATTCATCTACTGGGTAGAGTGAAAACACTGTCACTCTTGACAGGTTCCAAGATCAATCAACAGAAGCCTCCCTACTGAATCAGGACGAAAAGGTCAGGCTATGTGGAAAAAGACGACGCCCCTCATGGTCCCGTCTAGCCACACTAGAAAATAGTTTCCCCAGACAAAATGTCACATAATCAGAACAAAGAAAATTTCTTCCATGACAAGGAAAAAATATTCAATGCAAAAAAGAAATGAGAAGCCTGCACTGCGAGTGGAGGAAAGAGCTGAGTCCGTAACTCACACTAAGACAGTATCCACAAGCTATGTCATTTAATACCAAACATCAATCCTCACAGCTCTCCAAAATTTTGCCTGCTTCAATTTCACAAGTATCGCATAAGAGAACGATGACCTTTCCTCGTCCATCTTTAAGACTAATAATAGGAAGCTACAGAAGAAATTAGAAGAACAGCCTTTTTTACTTTTGCTAGGTAATCAGGGGGTTAGAAATTCTTGACACTCGCAAACAGGCCAACGTGGTAGAAAATATGAGCAACGAACAGTAGAAAATCCATCTTTCCCACACAAAGAAAGAAAGAGAACAAAAATCGAACACGGAATTGAAAACGAACAATAGAAAATCCATCTTGAGCCCCGAGCAGCCGTCGCCCAGATCTGCGAGGGGTGGCTCTCGCCGAAGCCCTCGTCGAACGGTGAAGGAGGAGCAGCAGAAATTTACCTCGATTCAGAAGCTTCAGCCGGTGAAGGAGCAGCAGCTGTCGGCGCCGGAGAGTCAGCCGAGTGGGGAGGCGTCGGAGAGTCAGCCGAGTGGGAGGCGCCGGAGAGTCAGCCGGTGGTGAACTTGTGAGAGACGCCGGAAAAGGGAGAGCTTGTTTCGGGTAGAGCACGAACGAAAGCCTTCGGGCACGAACGAAACCCACCTCCAGAAGTGTTCCGGTTTTGTTCTTTTATTTTTGTTCTTTTTAGGCCTTCAAGAAGTGTTTCTGGATTCCAGAAGCAAGTTTTTTTTTTTTTTTTTTTTTTTTCAATTTTGTTCTGAGAACAAAAAAAACAAAAAAAGAACAGAAACGCAAACAAACGCGTTCCTGTTCTTTTTTTGTTCCCGAGAACAAAAAAACACAAAATCTGTTCTTAAATAGATTCGAGAAATAAAAACATGCACACCCTTACTGAGCGTTCCGATACAAGAAACTGATTTTCGAACACCATATATAATTTATGTGCTTCATTTTGCATCCACAATACAATAAGCTGATTTATGAACTTTACTTACAAGCTAAATTACTCATTTCAAAGGTAAATTAAAGTACTTTCTCTAAGGTAAGTGACTTCGTTTTAAGAGATTTTCAATGGTATTATAATTTCCCTAAAAACGTCATATTTTTTAGTTCTTGTACTTAGTAATTGAAATTTAACTGATCTTGGCGTAATTTGAATTGCACCTAGAGTTAATGATTTATTTTTCACATATTAGTTTAGCTGTAGACCGCGTTTCGTGATAATCTCAATCACCTCAGCATAGTAACTTAGCTTAAATTGTCGTGACAAATGGAACTTGTAATCTATATTGACCTCAATAATCGTAGATTGCTTTCTTTTCGTAACTTCATACTGTAGTCACTAGTAATAATTTAATAATACCGTTATTTTCCTCAAATGGTCGTAATCAGTATTATAGTCAGTAACTTCCCCTCATGAAGTTCCTTAATACTCTCAATAATGCTAGCGCCTAGTCATTATCTGACAACATTGTAATTTTTCCACGATACAGTTTTGATGATTATACCTCCAACCACAGAAATTTGTCTTGAGTCGTCCTATTCTCAATTTATCTATAGCTAGTGTTTTTCCTTTGGGAGTACTAACTTAGCTACAGAGCTCTTAAAGTAAGAATGTTGTCACTCGTCATTATCACCTCAAAGAATTTAACTTCGTAACGGCATTAGTAGCTTACCTTGCTTAAGAATGACAATTAATAATTACCGATAATAAATCACTGTAAGTTATTGTAAATCGTAATTTCACTTAAGAAATAGCATGCAACTTGAATTTATGGTAATTTTCCTTTTCCCTATTCATAATTATTTACCAAAACGATGATAACATTTATCTTAAGTTTGTAAATTAACGTAGCCTATTTTTCAATAAATACGCTTGGTTGCCACATTCTTCCTCCATCAAGAGGTCGCTTGTATAATCGGTAATCGGTGATGACTCTTATAATTGATTTGATGGATGAAATTCTTTAGCTTCAAATCCGACGGGGCGTTGAATAGCCTGCTGGACTTTAGAACTTTCCCAGGAGTGGAAAAAGTTTAGCATTGGCTCCATTTAGCAACTGAGTTCTTAATTGGAAATGTGAAAAAAAAAATGTTCTTATTAGATCGTTCTCCAGAGACGGCATGAAATGATATCCGTCGTGAATATTTGGCAAAAGGACCAAAATCGAACCCGCAAATATTTACGAGGACCATAACGCAATTTTCCCAAACAATTCGTCGAAAAGGGTAAGGCGTCGCGGAAACGAAGAGGGAATGAGTGCCTTCTTCTCCGTCACCATCGCTCTCTCTCTCTTGCACTTGCACAGCGATAAGCCATGGCTGCTTCTACTGCAATCTCGTTCCTCAGCCAGAGTCCCTTTCTGGGTTCCTCCCAGAACGTTCTCTCGGTCTGCCCGAAATTCGTCGGGACAGTCCCAATGCAGCGGCCGCCGCAGCGCCAGCCTCTCTTCGCCGTCGAAGCACGGGCCAAGACCCGGAGAGAGGACCGGCTCGCCCGCCACTCGCGCATCAGGAAGAAGGAGCCTTCTGGGTCGCCCTGCTTTGACGCGCTGATATTTCAGTGATGCCCCTGACCCTGTTCATGGTGGTCGAGTGCTCTGGTGAAGGCATTGGTTGGGTTTCATTTGCTTTTTAGGGCGAGTTGTTCGATTTGGTTCCGTGGGGAGTCTCTGTTCGGAACTGATTGGTGCGGTGCGGGGATTAGTTGGGTTTGTGCGGTTTCGTTTGGGGTGAGGAGTGATTTTGAGGATGAGAAGCGTGGAGAGGGTGCTGTTGTGGTCTAGAATGTGAATGATATAGTTCCGAGCTCGCGGGTTCTGCTTCGTGTTCTATTTGTCAATGCTGTGAATGGCATATAGGGTTGCTGAACTAGGGAAAAGAAACGGAGGAAGAGAGAAAAATGTACTACTAGTTCATCCTCTACTGATGATTTTTCACCAAGTTCTTATTTTTTGCATTTTGTTTTTTCTCTGAAGTTGACATGGTTATTTGGATTATCCGTCCCGCCTGAATTGGTCCGGTCAATGTTCATAGGCTAAGGTTCCCAGCCATCGGCGGTTGGTGTGACCGCTGGGTTGCTTTGAGCGACTGGGGCCAGAAGACAACAATAGTAATCTATAAACTATAAATAAAATGGCAAAGGAAATTGAAAAGTAATAGATATGGGGAGAGAGAGAGAGAGAGTAACAAATAAATCATATGTGAGCGAAAGAGAGAGTAATAAATAAATTATTTGTGCAAAAGACCAATGAAAACAACAAGAATTACTGTGCGAAGGAGAGGAAGAAAGGATCGAACGTTATTTTCTCTCTTCCCTCCACCATATTCCCAAATGCAAGTGTCACGGGTCGGTCGATTACGATCAATCAAAACACCGTGCGGCCTTAGGATTATCGATCTCAAGTCAGCCTTACGCACACACGCTCGAACACAAGAGTTGGATGGGCCAAGAGAGTGTATATTCACCTGGGAACGAACTGTTACAACAAGGGGGAGAGACCCCTATTTATACAAGTGCGGGTCGCATTTCATCCGTTGATCGTCCCTCCGATCCATGTACAGCCATATACAAGGGCCTGCCATGTACAGCCATTTGGTTGAAGCCATGTCACTTGTGTCGTCTGATCGCTTGACTTGGGGAAATTATATTAACTGACCTTCTAAAGCTATCCAAGTTTTCAAGGCATTAAAGTCCGAATATACGTAAGTTTAAATTGACCTATTGAAGGAAAAAAAAAACGATGAGAACAACACCACTAGCCGCTGATTAGAGAGCGTCTTTCAGCATACACGATATTATACTAGCGTTCTTTTGATCAATATGTCTGATGGCACTTTAAATAGCACATTTATCACATCAGAGCTGGTGAAACGCCTAATAAACATCAACATACATTATTTCAAGATTCGCATGATTGTAAAGTATAAGAAGATGCAGTAGCTCATCAAAGCTCTATAATGAAAAAGAAGATTTCATTTTGAAGCAAATCACTAGAGGATACATAAAGCAATAGCGATAGATTAATTTTATTCCCACAAGGCGAAAAAAGAGAATGAGGTATATATATATATCTTCAGTTTGGAATTCATACATTCTCGCAAGACAACTTATACAATCACCGTGACTTTCTTTTACACTCTCTCTCATACCCACTGAGAAAGAGAGAAAAAAGAGAATGAGGATCATATATATCTTCAGTTTGGAATTCATACATTCTCACAAGACAAAACTCATACAATCACCATGACTTTCATTCACACACTCTCTCGTACACACTGAGAAAGTTCATTCACTCTCTCTCTCTCTCTCACTCATACACACTGAGGAAGAGAGAGGCCAATTCAAATGACAGTACTTCCATAAGATAAGAATTGCTCCCACATCATCTTTACTGCATCTTTAAGCATTTCACAGACTGAATCAGCTCCCAGATTCTGTCCCTGAAAATTGTAGTAGTAGTAAACATAAAAAGGAAAAAATCCCAAAACCATTGGATATTGACATCTTGTGTCCTTGTCAAACATAGGGAGTAAGATGCAATTAAGCACAACACCTAACTCAAGATCTGATGATGAAGATGATGCTGAGGAAGCCATGAGGTATGACAAACCCACATGTATAGGTTATTACAGGCAGCTCATTTTGTAAGAAAATACTCAGCCCTTGCCTCAGAGACAAATCCCTTTACATTATATTTAATTTAAAAAAAAAAAAGTTAATTGTGTGTTGTATAACACATAGTTTTTGATTAAGAGCACATCATCCTCATGAAACAGCAGATTCAACACACTGAATCAAATTGATATCTCAAGGGGCAGAGTTGCGATCAACTTCTATAAAATTTGCAAAGAATAACGAATGCAATCCTATGTAACAGCTGAAATACTTAAAAGTGAAAGGAAAGTAAAAAAGGAATCACAACTTCACCAATAAAAAGATAAATTTGTTGAAAAGGCAATTCTAGTGAATATAGATTCAAACTTAAAACTTTGGCATGCACTTTATCAGATATCAGAAGCTACCGGAAATTCTATGCCTAAAATAAGTTAAATAAGCATTGGAAGGCTTTCACAGATCAGCTATGAATCCAGACATTACAGGATGCTTCAATTGTCGATTCTTGTATGTATTGAGCCAATGGTCAGACCAACGGCTGGAGCACATGGAATCAATTCACATTCACAAATCATGATGCACGCAAAAAGCTAAATTTATCATAACAGGGGAAAAAGAACTTACATGCAATTCAGAAGTTATTCCATTCAACTTCAGGGTAATTTCTTCAGTAACTTCCCCATGGGAGTCCCTAATATTAAACCGATCGGCATGCTTCACCTTCAGCCTCATGGATGAATTATTATAAGTTCTAGAGATTGTATGCCAAGCCCCAATGACCCTGTATCTATCCCCAGAAAGTGCCTTCCTCAGAGGCCATCTCAAACCCCCCTTCACACTAGAATCTAAAACTGCAGAAGAAATCATATCCCTAATGCTGTTCTTTTCATCTTCCTGCGAACATGAACAATTTTAAGTAAATTAAAGGGAACACAAGTATGACGGCAATGTGGCAGAAAAGTTGATTGACCAGGGAAATAAAGTTAAGGTCGATAATTGTCTTGATAATCTGTCAGGAAATTGGGCTGTGAATGAAAATTTCGAGAATGCAACCATTGGCCCTTTCCATTCTCTTTTACATACTGATTTCTCTCAGTATAGTCACTTTATTTGCTTTCTCATGCTGTAACATGAACTGGCCCAGGAAAAGTCTACAGGAAAAGCAATTTGCCATATTATATAACCCATAACATGGCCAACAGTCATTCCTTGCAAATAATCCACCAAGCTATATTGCACCCATAGTTCCATAGGTAGGACTCAAGACTAAGAAGCAATTACCGCAACAAGAGCCACGGTGTGTCTGGATTGGGTCTTACAGTTCACTTTTAATTTAATCTAAATTTAGCTACTCACATGCTTGAACATTTTTCAAATTCAAAACACTTGAAACTATCACAAAAGTCAAATGTAGACATGTAGATTCACATATAATATTGCAGGCAATTTGAAAGACAATTAACACTACCTCAACTTTATTGGTTTCACTACATTTGTAATAGGAACTGCTCTCTTTCTAAATCCTCTTTTTTCACTGACTTCGAAGGCGTTGATATGAATGCCCTTCATGAATACTATAGATTCTGCAAGCTACTCCCCTTTCATATTTATATTATCAAATAAAAAGATTCAAAAGACATTAGCAAGGGAGTGGCTAGATTGATTGACCGAATATGCACTTCACTGGATAGGATGAATAGGGAAGCCCTCACTAAATTCACTTTTCGATGCTAAGAATAAGTTTTAGATCGAGAAGCCTGCAGCACCCCCCATGGGAAGTCCACTTCCCAAGGATGAGGAGCTACCCTCTCAATGGATGGGGATGAGGATCTTTCCGATCGATCTTCATGCATGGCCATGGAAGTACCTCATAGAATCAGGTATGCACTTGATCCTATGAAGAAGTTCTTCACAGGGGTGGATTTGGACGAGTTCGAAAGAACTGTTGGTCCAATTCTACCTTCTGTTGAAGAGCTTGGAGTGCCACCTATGACTGGAAAACTAGGTTGCTCGGTTGAAGGAGGATGCAAAAGGCGGATTTTCCTCATTGGAAACTAGGTTGATAAGATGTCACATTATTTTGTAAAATTTGAATTTCGGCTGGAAAGGCTAAAAAAAAAATACTTTTTGTCTTTAAGTTATAACAAACAAGCCCTGGTAAGTGCCTCCAACAAAGTGAAGTTTCACATGGGTCTTAGTTTCAATTACTTACGCTAATAGCCGTAAAGAGTCTCTTGGCACGTAACATTAACCTCATATCCAGATCCTTATTGAGGCACGATACATCAACAACCATGTGTCGAATCTGGCCTAACTCAACCTACAACCAAAATTTGCAGTTGTCAGTGCCTCAATAAACAATGACAAAAACCCGATCATTTAGGAATAGGTATACATATATAACTCCCCACAATTAGCATGAAGCATGAATTTTTTAGCACGAAACAAGTAGGGTAATATTTAGCATAATCTCTCATTATGTGGTGAGAAGCAGGAATTTGCCTTATACAGTTCAAGTCGCTGCTCTGCCTTAATGACACTACATTTGCAGCAGATGGTCGCACCTGGCCTGGACAAATCACATAACTGCACCACAGAAAGATGGATGAAACTGATCAGTCAAAATCATGGAAATGCATAAGAAAGACAAAAAAGTAAAAAGGAAGAAACAAGAGACTTTAGAACCTGGACATGATATATATCCTTTTCGTCTTCAAAACTAAGGCCAATCTCTGGGATAACTTTATGGGTCACATTTTCCATATATAAGGAAGGAAGATTTGAGTAAAATGTTTTTTCGACCGTTTTAATGAGGCCTTTGTAACCATATCTCCATGAGTTTCCACTGGAAATGAAGGAGTCCTGCACCCAAAAATTATGTCAAGCCTATGTTCTATCTTGTTATCCAAGTATTCAAAAATACACTCAAAATGATTATTATAAGGAGTTCAATGTCCCAACTATGCAAAACAATTATGCTTTGTTAGCAGCAAAGCCTAGCTTGAGTGGTATTTGCAACGTAGAGCGCGATTCAAAAGAGATACAATAAGCAAGGTGCTCTGAAGTATGAGAATTTTGCATGATCATGCAGCAGAATATTGAGATTCTCAAAAATTTAAATTGCATTACTAAGGGCATGTTTGGATAAATTTTTACTTTTTTCTTTTTGTATAATCTAAATACCGCAACAAATGCACTTTGACTTCTTTGTTTTATTCCCAAACACTTGAAACTTGCACTATGCAAAAATCGACACGAAGATCCACATATACTTTTCATAATCTTTTCAAATTGTTTAGTGGAAAAGCAAAGAAGTACTTTTCATAAACAAGCAAACACTTGATAAATTTCCTTTATGTATGCAAACCATTGCCAAATGCTGAACTCTCTCTGAACCACATTTCGGTCCACGGGGACATCAACCAATGAAACAGACCCAAATGTCATATAAAATAGCAGTGGCTTAACCAAAATTAATTCAAGCAACTTACCCATGAAAAATAATTTTCCCGAATCTAGCAATCAGTGTTGGTTTTATTGCGTCCATGCTCTGATTAAGGATCTCACTCTTCAAAGCTTTGAATGAACAAACTAAATCTTTCATCACAGTTTCAGCTATATGCACCCAAGGTTTCTTCCTATGGTCCCGGCCTGTTTCATCATCTTCTGAGAAGCCAAGAATTCCATTAAAGTCAACATGAATCCACAACTCTAAGATATCTAGAGCACATAGGATCTCATAATCAAAGAAGCATCACTCACCACTAACTACACAACTTTTGGCTAAGGCTAGCAGTTTTTCTCCTGGTTGATGTTCAATGGCCTCAACAGAGACTGGCCTGAGAAAGACGCTAGAAGGAAGATGATCTCTATCATCATCCAAACCAACAGCCAACCATCTAGATATTGCCTTGCCTGCATACTCGATCCTCCCACTCTGATGAGAAATAGGTTTGGGCAATTTCAAGTTAAGATCTTTCCTGAATGATGCTGGAACACGGGACGAGCCATCCCTCTCCTTCCAATGTCGATTCCTCCCAATCCGATGAGCAATAGTTTCAGGCGACCTTGAGTTAAGACCTTTCCTGAACCTCCACGCAACCGATGCTGGAACACGGGACGGGTCATCCCTCTCCTTCCAATGTCGATTCCTCCCAATCTGATGAGCAATAGTTTCGGGCAACCTCGAGTTATGACCTTTCCTGAACCTCCATGCAGCTGATGCTGGAACACAGGATGGGCCATCCCTCTCCTCCCAATGTCGTTTCCTCCCAATCTGATGAGCACAATGTTGATGCCTCCCAATCTGATAAGCTATAGTTTCGGGTGACCTCGAGTTAAGATCTTCCCTGAACCGCCACGCAACCGATGCTGGAACACGGGACGGGTCATCACTCTCCTGCCAATGTTGATGCCTCTCAATCTGATGATCAATATTTTTGAGCGACCTCGAGTTAACATCTTGCCTGAACCGCCACGCAACCGATGCTGGAACATGGGACAGGTCATCCCTCTCCTGCCAACGTCGATGCCTCCCAATCTGATAAGCAGTTGTTTCGAACGACCTCGAGTCAAGACATTCCCTGTATCGCCACGCAACCGACGCTGGAACACAGGACAGGCCATCAACCCTCTCCTCCCAATGTCGCCGACGTGGAAAACCAGAGGCCATGATAGTTACAGCAACCTGAAACTTAAAAACTGCAGTCAAGGGAGGAAAAAACAAAAAAAACACGCCCACAATTCCTCTTAAGAAGCATAAGAGAACAACACTGGCGGGTGAGTGTTAATCACCTTAAACACAGACCCAGAACTGAACTAGAGGAATAGCCTCATTCCATTCATGTTACATAGCTACAGAAGCAGAGTTCCAGATGATATCACTCAAGAGGCATTCTCTCATTTGAAACAAGAGCATAACAAAACTAAACAAGAGGGATGTCGAGAATTCACATGTACGAGCGCATCGAGAGACGTACCAGAGTGCGTTCAGTCAGCTGAGCATCTTTTCTTGCTCCTGTCACGAGACAGATTGGACTGGCCACGATCGTAAGTCGAACGTAGAATCAGAGAAGCTGAACGTCAGCGCGCTTCTTCGTCTTCCCTTTCGTGGAAGAAGCCAACTAGCTTCGCGAGCAAGTAGAGAAAATTTGAGTGAGTGGACCCCATTGACGACAAGGCCCTTCCCGAGGAAGGAAACGCTTTTTTGGAAAAAAAAGAGTGAGTGAGAATTGACCTGTTTTTGACTGAAAAATGATAAAGAAAATTGAATTTTTGCAGAGGAAGGAAAAAGGAAAATCGACTCGAAAAATTAACAATTTTTAAAAAGTTCCTAATTGTCATCATTTATATCATTTAGGAAAATGAGTTACCGAAATATATTCTCATCATCAGTCAAGATTTTTTATCATAGATTATTGTTGCAATAAAATTATTTTTCATTGACTCATTAAACTAAGCAGCAAAGATGATTAAATGTAGAAAATATATTTTTCAAATTCGCTGGTTCTCTGCGAAAGAAACGATCTGAAAGGCTTGGCATTTTCTTTCTTCTATTTTCTTCCCCCCTTCCCTTTTATGAACCAAATATAGTTAAAAATGAGGAAAATAAAGATAAAAGAAATTTGAATTTCGTCAATTTGTTTGATTTTAAATTGAATAGAAATGACATGGAAAGAAATGAGACGTGATATTATTTGTATTTGACGACAAAGGAGTGATGATAAGACCGGGAAAGGAAAAGCGAAAAGGAATAGTTTATGTACTAGTGTCTTTATTCAATTATCTTCTCAAAATTACTAATTCAATTATAAATATTTTATGAGGATATATATAATCATAAATCTTTTGACGATTTACTAAAATAATTATTCCAACTAATTTTAATTGGAAATTACTGACGTGGATGATTACCTTCTTATGTGGCATAACAAACATTAACGAAAATAACTTTTGTAATTTTTTAATAATTTTAAAAAATTCCTTTTCTTTTTTTTCATTTTTTCCTTTTTCTCTTTTTCTTATTTCCTTCTCCGGCCTATGATTGATGGCCGACGGTGGTCGCTAACAACAAGCAAAGGCTTGCAAGCCCCCACCTAGTCGCCGACAAGGGTGTTGTAGCCCTCGACTAGAGCCAGCAAGGGTATTCGATCCACTATCCCAAAAAAAAAAAAAAAAGAATGAAAAGAAAACAAAAAAGAATAGCAAAAATGGAAAAGATTAGAAAGTATATTTAAATATTGAAAACAAATTATCTATGCATGCATCATCAGCAAGAGGAATTACATTGACAAATTGTGAAAATGCATAAAAAAAATTGATATAACTGAATTAGTCTCGTGTAATAAATTTAAGACTATTTTGGTAATTTTCCCTACTTTGTTTTGTTAGATTTAGCCCCTAAATTAGTCTTTAAATGCAATTTTTGGATCAAATTCATATTTGCAACGAAATGTAGACAAAAATCTTGACCGAGTGACAGAATTTTTTTTTTTTCGGTCAGAAAAAAATTGCTTTCATTTCTCAAAATAATACTTGAGAGGTATATAGAAGGCTTTCAAACTTGACAAAAGCAAATGCTAGAATGCAAATAACAAAGCATGATTGCAACTAAAAGCACAATCTCATTCCTCAAGAACAAATCTATCACCGTAAATGTTCAACAGCCAATTACTAGATTTAGTAATGAGTACGTGCCGAAATTCCCCACTCCATTTGCAACAGCTTGCAGTACGCATTTAGATTCAACTTCCTCATTAACACTGCCCTGCAAAGACACTAACATCAATATGTTAAAAGAAGATGGATCAAACAATTGTAAGCAACTCCTCGATCTAGACCTAAATCTAAATCATGAAAGTAAAACTCCAAGATCTAGAACAAAATCTAAATTGGGAGGAGAGTAGCCTAATTTTGAAGAGATTGTGGAGTCACGTCACAAACATCCTCCTCCGTGGCTATTGATTGGACTAATGGTTGAACTGGTCTCTACGTTCACCCAAAATCAGCTGTAGAAATTTATTCACAAAGACAAACTCCAAAAACAGATCCGGATAGAAGATAAGACAATCAAAACTGAAAGCTAATAGCCTACAAGAGAGTTTCAAAAGAGGGAAGAGTTTTTGGAAGATTAGGCGTTTTGAGTTATAGAATTTAATACACTAAATCAATACGTAATAAACAATCCAAAAAAAAAAAAAAAAAAAAAAAAGATAATGAGCTAAGATAGGAGCTCATGATTCAGTTTACTCCGCATGGATCAAGCTCCCAAAGAAAGTATTTAAATAGTGTTCATTTAGGACTGCAATGCTTTAAATTAATCACATCACAGCACCCCACAGGAGCTTACTCCAAAATCGTTACCAACCGCATTCTCCATTTGGAGATTTAGCTCACATAGATCTGATCAGATCATTACAACTTTAGGTTTAGGGTGGATTTGTTTTATTTAAAATGAAAATATTTAAAAAATATTTTCCAAAAATTGTATGATTATATTATTTGGAAAAATTATTTAACGAAATTATTTTCCTTATTGATAAGAATTTATTTCTAATGATTTTCTTGGGTGGTAAAAAAATTGTTCATTCATTCATCTTTTATAAGCAACGTGAGCTATCATTTTTTCGGCAAATATTTTTCAAGTTTTGAGTTTTTCATGAAATAAACGCACCTTTAGATCATCGCTTTTTTTTCCTCTCCTTGTAATATGTCGACACCAATGTCAATTTTTGGTATTAGTCAGCATTTTCTATCCACATATGAACAGAAATATGAAGATTCACTTTGAAATAGTGACCAAATATTAAGTTAGGGACCATGCCTCGGAAAATTTTAACTACGATGACCAAAATTGAATAATTACAGGAGTTTATTCCACTGCACATCAGGTATATTGTTCACCTTTTGGGATGATCTCCAATTCTCCTTATTTGAAGAACCTCTATATTTACTGAACTCTGCATTTTCTCCCTTTAACCTTTAACCTACACCTCATGAACTAGTGAAATTAAAACAACAGATTTGTGAAGTGAATGATGGACATAATTTTTTTGTGCTTGGTGTTCGTGGTTTTTTTTTTTTTTTTTTTTTTTTTGGGGGGGGGGGGTGGTTGCTTTTACTTGTAAGCAAGAGGGTGAGTAGCTAGCACGACCAAAACCTTGCAAAACAGATTACAGGCTCCAGGACATGCATGCTCGGCAAAGGAAACAATAGGTGAGAAAACTGCAGAAAAACATGCCATTGATCATGTTTGCATCAAAACTGCTTGAGGAACGTCATAGGATCCAAACCATACCTTTCCTCGGAGATTACTGACTGCATATGTCAATTTCCGACAACCCTCGACCATGCCTATACAAAACTGCCACTTGCTGTTGGTGTATCAAGTAAATGCTAGGCACGGAAAGAAGCAGAAACATCTGAAGTGCTGCACCAACAGGAATGTCCACAGTTCCGGCATGAGCTGTTAACATAGAACATCACGAACTACAGAGAGTGAATAACAGGTTCTCAACTTAACCCCCTAATATTCTCCAAAAACCCAAGCCGCCTCCAGCCATACCAGGGCATCCAACTAGATGAAAAATTGAGAAGACCATAATGGATCACACGTCGAGGAGATCCAACCAGAGAGATCATTTGCACGTCTTCTCCAAGAACAACAGAAGATACAGGTTGGTCTTTTAATCCACATTTGTCCTCTATTTGATTTGGCTGCCCCATCATGTTTTGTCCGATTGTTTGACACGGGTGAATGGTGCTGCGAGTATTACTATATTTGCCAGATTAGGAACTTACCTTCTAGAATTATCCAAGTTTTCAAGGCACTGAAACACCAAATTTGCATTATTAAGTTTACACTGACCATCGAGGAAAAATTAAAATGATGAAAACTTCACCACTAGTCGCTGATTCAATATAGAGAGCGTTTTCCACAATACACAATATTGTACTAGTTCTCTCTTGATCACATCACACTTTAAACATCACATTTATAGTATCAGAGCTGGTGAAATGTCCACTAAGCATCAACATACAATATACTGAGATTCATATAACTGTGCATTCATAAGATGCGGTAGCTCATCAAATCTCTAGAATTAAAAAGATCCCATATTTCAGCATATTGCTAGAGGATACATATATCCAGGGAGATAATATCAAATTCAATCCCACAAGGCCAAAAAAGGGCACCAGGCCCGTGTTTTTGAGCCCTTACATACATTCTCAGAAGGAGTTCGACAATTCTCACACCACAAAATCACACAATAACCATGAGTTTCGTTTACTCTCTCTCTCTCTCTCACACACAATAACCATGAGTTTCATTTACTCTCTCTCTCTCTCTCTCTCTCTCTCTCTCTCTCTGAGAAATAGACACCAATTTAAATGACTGTATTTCCACAAGATAAGAAGTGCTCCCACATCATCTTTACTGCATCTTTAAGCATATCAGAGGTTAAATCAGTTTCCAGACCCTGTCCCTGAAAATTGTAGTAGTAGATGTCAACAAAATGAAAATCCCAAAACCATTAGATATAGACACTTATGTCTTTGTCAAGCATAGGGAGAAAGATGCAATCAAACACAAAACCTAATGCGAGATCTGATGATGAAGATGATGACAAAGAGGCTATCAGCTATGAAAAATCCACATGTAT
Organism: Eucalyptus pumila; assembly: GCA_016097595.1. Taxonomy (NCBI): domain Eukaryota; kingdom Viridiplantae; phylum Streptophyta; class Magnoliopsida; order Myrtales; family Myrtaceae; genus Eucalyptus; species Eucalyptus pumila. The sequence goes on along the minus strand of CM027847.1, from coordinate 27,083,521 downwards.
AGTTTATTATAGGCAGCTCAATTTTGTAAGAAAATACTCAGTCTTGGACTCAGAAACAAATCCCTTGACATAAATTGTTTAATCTAAAGAGTTAATTGTCTGTTGTATAGTGTTTCATTAAGAGCACATCATCCTCATGAAACAATAAGTTCAACACACTGAATCAAATTGATATCTCGAGGGGCAGAGTAGAATTCACAAATTGCCTAAAACTTTTGCATCAACAAAGGTCAAACAATGCAATCCAATCTAACAGCTAAAATACTTAAACAGTGAAAATAACAAGAAAAAAGAATCACCTCTTTACCTATCAAAAAGATAAATTTGTCTTGAAAAGGAAATTCTTGTGACATTAAAAGGAACTTAAACTTCAACTTGGCATGCACTTTAACTGGTTTCAGAAGCTACTGGAAATTCTTTGCCTAAAATAAGTTATTATGTATTGGCAGGCTTTCGCATATTGGCTACTAATCCAGAAATTACAGGATGCTTCAATTGTCATTTCTAATATTAACCAATGGTCAGACATATGGCTTGCTCACATGGAAACAATTCGCATTCACAACAAAGTAAATGCAAGAAAACTATATTTATCTTAACAGGGGACAAAAGAACTTACGTGCAATTCAGAAGTTATGCCTTTCAACTTCAGGACAGTTTCTTCAGTCACTTCCCCATGGGAACTCTTAAAATCAAACCGATCCGCATGTCTCACCTTCAACCTCATGGATGAATTCTTATAAGTTTTAGAGATTGTATGCCAAACTCCAACGACGCTGTATCTGTCTCCAGAAGATTCCTTTCCCAGAGGCCATCTTAAACCCCCTTTAACGCTAGAATCTATAACAGCAGAAGTAATCAAATCCCTAATGCTGTCCTTTTCCTTTTCCTGCAAACATGAACAACTTGAAGTAAATTAAAAATAGTGATAACTATAATGGCAATGTGGCAAAAAATTTAATTGCCCAAGTAAATAAAGTTAAGGTCGAAAATTGTCACAAGCATAATTTGTCAGTAAAGTGGGCTATTGATGAAAATTTTGAGAATGCAACTGTTGGCCCTTACAAATTCTCTTTTACATACTGATTTCTCTGAGTATAGGCCACTTACTTGCTTTCTTATGCTGTAATAGAAACTAGCAAAAGAAAAGCCTCCAGGAAAAGCAATTATAACACATAACATGGCTAACAGTCATTCCTTGCAAATTATCCACCAAGATAGTATTAAAAGGTAGGACTCAAAATGAAGAAAATTTACTGCAATAAGAGCCTTTGTCTGTCTGAATTAAAATTTTGCTACTCACACACCCTAACTCTTTTCAAACCAACACACTTGAACCTTTCACAAAATTCAAATGTCGACTTGTAAATTCATATATAATTTTCATTATTTTTTGAAATTTGAATAATATATTAAATTTCAATGGGAAAGTAAAACTAAAAAAAAAAAACACTTTTTTAAGTAAAGCTAAAACAAACAGGCCCTAGAAAGTGCCTCCAACAAAGTGAAGTTTCACATAGATCTCAGCTTCAATTACTTACGCTAATATCTGTCAAGATTCTCTTGGTGCATAGCATCAACCTCATGTCCAGATCCTTATTGAGGCATGATACATCAACCACCATGTGTCGCACCTGGTTTAATTCGACCTACAACCAAAATTGAAGTTGTCAATGCCTTTATAAGCAATGACAAAAACCCAAACATTTTGGAAAAGGCATGGTACATATATAGTTCCATACTATTAGCATGTGGATGTTGTTATTTCTATCTAAAATGACACAATGCCTTCTAGCATGAAACAGGTAGGACAATATGTAGTATAAGCTCTCATTATTTTAAGAGAAACAGGAATTTGCCTTATAGAGTTCGAGCCTCTGCTCTGCCTTAGATACACTGCATTTGCAGGTGATGGTCGAATCTGGCCTGGACTTATCAGATAACTGCACTACAGAAAGAAGGACACAATTGACCAGCCAAAATTATGGAAATGCATGACAAAAAAAGTAATAAAGCAGAAACTAGAGACTCAAGCACCTTGACTTGATATATATCCTTTTCATCTTCAAAACTAAGGCCAATCTCTGGGACAATTCTAAGAGTCACATTTTCCACAAAAGAGGAGGGAATATTTGTGTAAAATGATCTTTTCAACTGTCTCAAGGAGGTCTCTGTATTCATTTCACCACAAGTTTCCACTGGAAAAGAAGGACTCCTGCACCCAAAAGTAATTTTAAGTTCATTTGTTATCTTGTCATCCAAATATCCTCCGCTGCAGTCAAAATGATTATTAAAGGGAGTTCAACCACCTAAGTATGCAAAATAACTATGCTTTATTGGCAGCAAAGCCTAGCTTGAATCGTACTTTCAATGTGGAGCATGATTTTAAAGAGATACAATGAGCTAGGTGCTCTGAAGTTTTGAGAAATTTGCATAATCACACAGCAGAACATTGAGATTCTCAAAATTTAAATTGCATTACTAAAGGCATGTCTGGAGAGCCTTTAAATTTTTGCTTAATCTAAATATTGAACACATGCAATATTCCATTTTGGCAGGAAAACAAAAAAGAACTTTTGATATATATTACTTCTAAACACACAAATACTAAATTAATTTCCTTTGTGCATGCAAAGCTTTGCCGAATGCTGAACTCCCTTTTGGTCCACAGGGACCTCAACCGATGAAACAGAGTCAAATTTTACATAAAGAAGCAGTAGCTAATTCACTGAAATAATCCAAGCAACTTACCCATAAAAAAGAATTTTTCCGAATCTAGCAACCAATGTCGGTTTTATTTCTTCCATGCTTTGACCCTCAATCTCACTTTTCACAACTTCAAATGAAGAAACTAAATCAGGCATCACAGTTTCAGCTATCTGTACCCAAGGTTTCTTGCTATGGTCCCAACCGGTTTCATCCTCTTCTGAGACGCCAAGATTACCATTAAAGTCAACATGAATCCACAACTCGAGATATCTAGAGCACAACAGGATCTCATTAATAAATGAACGATTACTTACCATTGGCCATACAATTTTTGGCTAAGGCTAGTTTCTCTCCTGATCTCCTTTCAATAGCCTCAACCGAGACCGGCTTGAGAAAGACCCCAGAAGGAAGATGATCTCCATCATCATCCAAACCAACAGCCAACCATCTAGAAATCGCCTTGTTTGCATAGACGATCTTCCCACTCTGATCAGCATTAGTTCTGGGCGACCTAAAGTTGAGACCTCTCTTGAACTGCCGCGGTAGCGATGCCGGAAGAGGGGACGGCTCACCGCTCCCCTTCGATTGTCGCTTGTGCGGAGGAACGTAGGACATGATGGTTACAGCAACCCGGAACTCAAAAACTGCAGTCAAGAAAGAACATGCCCACAATTTCTCTTAACAAGCATTAGAGAAATAACCCACAAACCAAGAACTGGACTAAAAGAACAGCCTCATCCCATTCACGCTACATAGCCACGCGAGCAGAGAAATTACAGAAAGAAAGTACAACAAAACCTTGTACGAGCACATCGACAGACGTACCCGAGAAAGTTCAGTCACTTGGTGATCGTTTTTGCTTCTCTCGCAGGACGAATTGGGCTGGCCATCGTCGTGGGTTTATATAGAACGGAGAAGCTGCGACGTAGGTGCGCTTGGTCTCCCCTCCCGTGCAAGCAAGCAGACGAAGTTCACTTGGCAGCGACCGCATGGGAGAAGGCGCCCCTCGAAGAAGGACCCTCACGATGAAGTAGAATACGTTCGGGAAATGTGAAGAGAATGAGAGAATCGAATGTTGTTGGGGTGAAAGAGGGAAAGAAGAGAAATGGGGATAAAAAATTCCAGCTACATATTCTAAACTTTTTTTTCGTCGGTCATAAAATATTCTGAACTTTCTATTGGGAAATATTAATTTTTTTTTTTTTGGTCTCGCCGTACTCAAATTTGCGTCAATGACTTCAAAGATAAGTTATTAGTTGCTACTATAATTAAAAAAAAAAAAAAAACCCAAATTAGTATATATATGATAAAGTTACTCAAAACTTATTTTTTTACCATCAAAAACCTCAAGCTAGGCAAGTCTCAATTGCGGACTTTATGGTGCTCTCAGGTGAGACATCTAGAGTTCTGGACGTTATACTCTTATGGACTAACCATCTTCTTCTGCTCAATAGTGATCCTAATCATTTCTATTGGTTGGGCCATTCATGAGGGACCTTCTCTGGTTACGCTTGGGATGCTATTCACTTGATAGGGCAACTTACGCATTGGGCTCCTTTTATTTGGAATAACATGGTAGTCCCTCGATATCAGTTCCTGTTGCTGATCACTAGAAACAGATTACCTACTTAGGTCATGCTCCTTACTTATGGCAGAATTTCTGACACTAAGTATGCATTCTCCTCTTGTTGTTCGAACTCTATTGATCACATTTTCTTTGGGTGTTCTACTACTAGACTTTAGCTGATATTTGGGCTTCAAGATGTAATTTTGCTTGGCGGAACAGATCGTGGACGGAAAACCTCCAATGGGCCATCAAGCATCTATCTAGAGATTCTTTTCACATTGTGCTCTCTCGTTTTGCCTTTGGTGCACTATGCAATATTGTTTGGAAGAAAATGAATAATATCCTTTTCCGTGCGGGGCCTCCTCTTTGTCGGTTTTGAAGGAACGCCTTGAGAAGGTTGTTAGGTATAAAGCCCTCACCTTCCACCAAGTGTCTATCACCTATTCTAATAGAAGATTATAGCAATGCTGGTGCCTCAATCCGTCTATTTTCTTGGACTAACCTCTGGCTAGCATTTTCTTCTGCTTTCCTCCACTGACGGTACTGGTTCCCCCTACAACAGAAGAGTGCAGCAGACCTCAATTTTGATTTACGTCTCTGTTCTTCCTCTGCCCTAGTTCTTGTTGCTGTGGCAGGTATGTCGATCCATTGAAGCTGCCGCCTGCATCTAGTTCTTCAATGTTCGTTGTCGTTTGTTGTGATGGGTGCTGTTGTTTTGCTGGCTGATGTCCTCATTCCTCTCTTCCCCCTTCCTTTGGGTGTCGCTTGTTGGCTACTTGTAGCAATTGTTCCTCTTTTGGTAGCTGTTGTTTGGCTTTGTGTTTTTTCTCCTTCCAGCACCCTTCCACTCGTTTTGACATGTTCGTTATCATGAGTGTAAGTTTTTGATGCCGTGAACTCCTATAGTATAGTTTTTGGTTCAAGTCCTTATAATACTTACCTTACCCAAAAAAAAAAAAAAAAAAAAAAAAAAAAAAAAAAAAAAAAAAAAAAAAACCTCAAGCTAGTATACTTTTTAATAAATTTACCCTTAATTAGTTCACGTTAAATTGAATTATATCACAAACCGGTACATCTTTATTAAAGAAGAGTAAAACTCTAAACTAATAGTCTTATCAACTACCATGTGTCATCCAATTTAACAATTTAACAATAAAATCTAACGAAAACTAATGGATGGTAAATTTATGACAAATATATCAGTTTGGTAAATTTATTATAGATATATTAATTTATGGTGAATTTATTACAGATATACAGTGTGAGGTTTTTGGTACTACTAACTCCCTAAAAATATTGCCAATGAAGAATCATACGTGACTTTTGGCTTTTTTATATCTATATTTTTGAAGAAATTGAAGTTCAAGGTGGACTAAGGTAACCAAAAGACAAGGCAGCCCGTATGACTAAAATTAGGCCGCCTTATTTGAAGGAAATCTGTCACTCTCTCTCGTTTCTTCGATGATACATGTTTGTCGCCGTCGCCGAGGACAACAACGGGGCGGGCGGTTTGCCTTTCAAACGCTCTCACAAGATCGAAGGGCCGAGGTTCGTGTCGCCTGTGCCAAGATCAGCTCGAGACATCAACTCCTAAAGTTTTGACATCTCCGGCGCCACCCCAATATAGCGTGTCTCGACATGGATAACCTCTTAAAAGACGATCTGAATTTGCTCACAAACTTCGCGAATTCGAACGGGATGGTCAGAAATGACTTTCAGCCGTGCGATCCTTGATCTTTTCTTCAGACCGATTTCGATTTTGAAGAACAAAACGATTTGGGCATCACGGTTTGAAGAACAAGACGACTTTTGAGTTTCGTGGTTCCCAATTCGTTTATCAGGGGCAAATAAAATGTGAAACCATGTCGTTTAGCTCTTATTTCGCTGACTTCATTTTGCCAGCAAGTCACGTTGGACCGTTTATTTCAAAATAATGTTACTTAAGAATTTTTGACCACTCAAATCACCGATGACATTAGAGTGACTGATTTTTTACCAACCTAGCACTAAGTGATCACTCGAATACCTTGAAACTTACTTGACATATCTTGAAATCAGTTCTCTAGTTTTTTTCCCAAATTAACGTATGGAGACCAAAGTTGAATACAGGGATCATTTTGTATCACCTATAAAAACACTCCAAAAGCTGCTTTGGAATCGGATGGTGAACATATTCACATTTTACGCAATTAATCCTGTGAAATAAGCAAAACTACAAATTTGGTGGTCCATCAATCTATGTTAAGTCACCACAACTTCGATTCTATTGGGATGATTAAGGTTGAGCATGGATATAGGGTGGAGCCGATAACCAAATCGAACTGGTCATAGGAACTAGTCGGATTCCGGGTTCCCTCGATTACTAGTCCACTTCTTAAAAAGAAAAAGTGAAACCGATACTGTATTTTTCGGTTCCAATTCCCAAGTAAGAACCAAACTAGAAAACAGAAACCGACAAATTGAACCAAGAACCAATGAACCGGAGATTATATATTATAAGTGATGTATATATCTTTTTATATTGTTCCCTCGTGTACCTAATGAATGAATATTTCATTTAATCTCTATTTTGTTTTTTTAGATATGAATTATCTTATTGAGGATATGATATGTTGAAGTAAAATGAATATATGCGGTAAATTTTTTTAATAATTTTTTTAATTTATTTAATGGTAAATTTAATTTAAAACTATTATTAAGTGATTAATTGTGTTTGTTGTTTCTTTTCATTTCAAGTGGTTAAAATTTGGAGTAATTTTTTTCGTAGACAATTGAGAATTGAAGTTCTATATTTAGATTTTATATTATGTATTTTGAACTTATTATTATGTATTTCATAATATGTATTCATCTTTTATGGATTGTTGCTATTAATAAATGAGAATTTTCGTTGATGTGTTTACTTTCATTTTGCTAAAATAAAAATGAAACAAAAATTAAAGAAACAGTTCATGGGTGGACTCTAGAACTGATTAATTTAAGAGGATAAGTCCTAGGGTATGCAAAGTAGATTTCAAGTTCAAAAAACTAGGAAAGTAATTTCGACATGATAAGTTTCAGGTTCTGAACCTAGACCGACCCTAGAACTGCTCATCCTAGGCATAATGGACTCACTTTTCATGGTTGATGCGACCACATAGAAGAAAAAAATCCTATCTTCACAACTTGCGCTCTTATAAAATTTCATGAAGAATTCTACATTGGCCAAAAGGACTGCAATTTTCACTTATAACATCCACGCATATCAGTTGTCAAAAAAGAAAAAACATCCACGCATATCAATATTCACATCAATAACTTCCAATCAAAATTAATCGAAGAAACTACATTAGTAAATTACCAAAAGGTTTAGGACTAAATTAATACAAATAAAACATTTATGATTAAATTGACCACTGTAAAATAGGTTTATGACATTTTTGGTAACTAATATTACTTCATTTTGTCATATTTAGTCCCGAAATTAGTCTTCGATTGCAATTTCTAGACCAATCTCGTATTTGCAATCAAATGTAGACAAAAATATTGACCGAGTGATAGTATTTAATACACTGAATCAATACAGAATACACAATTCAAAAAATAATGATGAGCCCAGATTAGAGCTAAGGATTCGGCCTCCTCCACATGGATCAAGCTCCCAAATAAAGTATTCAAATAGTTACCATTTAGGACTGCAGTACTTTAAATTAATCAAATTGCCGCACCCAATCGAAGCTTACTCCTAAATAGTTACCAACCACGTTCTCCATTTGGGGATATGGCATTCATTGATCTGATCGGATCATTACAACCCTAGGTTTATATACTAGTTTTTTTTTTCCCCCACTGCTCATAACACATCGACACCGACGTCGATTTTCAGTACTTAGCATTTTCTATCAGCATTTGAACCGAAATATGAAATTTACTTTGAAATAGCAATCAAATGCCTCTGAAAATTTTAACTACAAGGACCAAAATTGAATAATTACAGTAGTACAAATGTTTATTCCACGGCACATCAAGTATATACTGTTCACCTTTTGGGATGATCTCCTTCTATCAAGTCTAGTAGATATACCAGGGCATCCTGCTAGATAAAGAATTGAGAAGACATTGTATGTCACATGTCCAGGAGATGTAACCAGAGAGATCTTTTGCCCGTCCTCTCCATAAGCAATAGAAGATACGGGTTGGTCCATAATCCAAATTTGTCCTCTACTTGATTCGGCTAAAGTCATGTCACATGTGTTGTCTGATTGTTCAACATGGGACATGGCGCTACAAGTATTAGCATATTCCCTGGATCAGGAACTTACCTTCTAAAATCATCCGAGTTCTCAAGGCATTGAAACAACGAATGTGCATGATTAAGTCCACAGTGATGCATTGGGGAAAAATGAAAACCACAAAAACTTCTCAAGTAACTGATTCAACATAGAGAGCGTTTCCCCAATACGCAATGTTGTACTAGCTCTCTCTTGATCAGACTACTTCACATAGCACTTTAAAAATCACATTTATAGTATCAGAACTGGTTATATGTCTACTAAGCAAGAACATACATTATCCCAAGATCCTCATAAATGTCCATTCATAAGATGCAGTAGCTCATCAAATCTCTAAAATTAAAAAAAGATCTCATTTTCAAGCAAATTGCTAGAGGATACATAAAGCCAGAGCAATATATTAAATTCATTCCCACAAGGCGAAAAAGAGAATGGAGCTCATGTTTTTGAGCCCTCATATACATTCTCAGTTACTAATTCGTACATTCTCACAAGACAAACTCACACAATCACCACGAGTTTTATTCACATCCTCCCTCTCACACACACATACACACTGATAAAGAGAGGCCAATTCAAATGACCGTATTTCCAGACGATAAGAAGTGCTCCCACATCATCTTTACCGCATCTTTTAGCATATCAGAGATTACATCAGTTCCCAGAATCTGTCCCTGAAAATTGTAGTAGTAGGTGTCAACAAAATGAAAATCCCAAAACCAGTGGATATTGATTCTTGTGTCCTTGTCGAGCATGGGGAGTAAGATGCAATTAAACACAACCTAATACAAGATCTGATGATGAAGATGTTGACAAGGAGGCCATCAGGTATGACAAACCCACATGTACAGGTTTGTTACGGGCAGCTCAATTTGTAAGAAAATACTCAGCCTTTGCCTCAGAAACAAATCCCTTGACATAAATTGTTTGATGTAAAGAGAGTTAATTGTCTGTTGTATAGTGCTTCCGTAAGAGCACATCATCCTCATGAAACGGTAAATATAACACACTGAATGAAATTGATATCTCGAGCCGCAGAGTTGAGTTTACAACACCTCTATAATTTTGGATCAACAAAGGTCAAAGAATGCAACCCAATCTAACAGCTGAAATACTTAAACAGTAAAAATAACAAGAAAAAAGAAACACCTCTTTACCTATCAAAAGATAAATTTGTCTTGTAAAGGAAGTTCTAGTGAAACTAAAAGGAATTCAAACTTAAAACTTGGCATGCACTTTAACTGGTTTCAGAAGCAACCAAAGATTCTTTGCCTAAAATAAGTTAATATGCATTTGAAGGCTTCACAAATCGGCTACTAACCCAGAAATTACAGGATGCTTCAATTGTCAATTCTAGTATTGAACTGATGGTCAGACATGTGGCTGGAGCACATGGAACCAATTTGCATTCCCAAGCAAAGTCCACACAAAAAAGCTACATTTGTCTTAACAGGGGACAAAAGAACTTACATGCAATTCAGAAGTTATGCCCTTTAACTTCAGGACAGTTTCTTCAATAACATCCCCTTGGAACTCCTAAAATCAAACTGATCAGCATGTGTCACCTTCAGCCTCATGGATGAATTCTTATAAGTTTTAGAGATTATATGACAAACTCCAATGATGCTGTATCTATCTCCAGAAGATTCCTTTCCCAAAGGCCATTTTAAACCCCCATTAACACTAGAATCTATAACTGCAGAAGTAATCAAATCCCTAATGCTGTTCTTTTCCTTTTCCTGCAAACGTGAACAACTTGAAGTAAATTGAAAAGAGTAACAATTGTGATGGCAATGTGGCAGAAAATTTAATTGGCCGCTTCACTCAATTATGCGGTAATTGAAACTGGCAAAAGAAAAGTTTCCAGGAAAAGCAATTAGCCATGCCACAAAACATATAACATGCAAACAGCAATGCCTTGCAAATTATCCACCAAGCTAGTTTTAAAAGGTAGGACTCGAAACGAAGAAAAATTTACTGCAATAAGAGCAACGGTCTGTCTGAATTGACTTTTACATTTTACTTTTTACTCAATTAAAATTTTGCTACTCCCATGCTTTAACTCTTTTCAAAACCAACACACTTGAAACTTTCACAAAATTCAATTGTCAACATTTAGATTCACATGTAGTTTTTTGAAATTTGAGTATTATCTTATATTTTGACAAGAAAGTAAAACAAAAGAACACTTTTTTTTTAGTTAAGCTCAAACAAATAGGCCCTAGTAAGCGCCTCCAACAATGTGAAGTGGGACATGGATCTTATAGCTTCAATTACTTACACTAATAGCTGTCAATGTGCTCCTGGTGCGTAACATCAACCTCATGTCCAGATCCTTATTGAGGCAGGATACATCAACTACCATGTGTCGCACCTGGTTTAATTGGATCTACAACCAAAGTTCACAGTTGTCAATGCCTTTATAAACAATGACAAAACCCAACCATTTAGGAAAAGGTACAGTACATATATAACTACATACAATTAGTGTGATGTGTGATGTTATTTTTATTGGAAAAAGTGTCAAAAAAAGTCCTAAATCTATTGCATCGGCGCCATTTTAAAGGGCATCAATTTAGGCATAAACCTTTTGCATTTGTGCCAATTCAATCATTTGGACTAATTTTAGCAGGATATTTGCTTACGTGGATGCCTGTCAGCCAACGTGGCATCGCCGGTGCTATTGTAGATAATTTTTAATGATATTTTAATATTTTCTTTGATTTTATTTTTATTTTATTTTTTTGCCTTTCTTTTCTTTCTTTTGCCAATGACCAGCCATCAGCCATGGCAAAGCGAGCTGGCCTTGCCTGGGCAAGGGGAGCCCTTGCCCAACCAAGCCTCATTCACCAGATATGACGAGGCTAGCCCTCGCCCAGGCCAGGGCAGCCTCGCCAAGTGTCACCTTCACTTGGGCAACACTCAGCAAGGGCAAGGCCGCCCTAGCCTAGACCAATGGCAAGGCCAACCCTCGCCTGGTTGGGCCTTGCCTATGGCAAGTGACGGCAACCCTTGCCCAGGCAAGGCCAGCTCACCTACCATGGCTAGTGGCCAACAAAAGGAGGAAGAAAGACAAACAGAGAGAGAGAGAGACTGAAAAAATATTAATTGTCCACGTCAATGCCAGCGGCGCCACGTAAACTAGCTGGCGTCCACATTAACACTATGCAACCAAAATTAACCGGAACAACTAAATTGACATTAGGTCTAAAGGTTTAAAACTAAATTGACACAAATACAATAAGTTTAGGACCATTATGTCATCTTTCCCTATTTTTATCTAAAAAGACATAATGCCTTTTAGCATGAAACAAGTAGGGTAATATTTAGTATAAGCTCTCATTATTTAAATAGAAGCAGGAATTTACCTTATAAAGTTCGAGTCTCTGCTCTGACTTAGAAACAACACATTTGCAGGAGATAGTTGCACCTGGCCTGGACTTATCGGATAACTGCACCACAGAAAGAAGGATGCAATTGAACAGTCAAAATTACAGAATTGCACGACCAAAAAAGTTAAAAAGCAGAAAGTCGAGATTCAAGCACCTTGACATGATATAAATCCTTTTCATATGCAAAACTAAGGCCAATCTCTGGGATAATTGTAAGAGTCACGTTTTCCACAAAAGAGGCAGGATGATTTATGTAAAATGATATTTTCAGCTGTCTCAATGAGGCCTCTCTAAGCATATCTCCACAAGTTTCCACCGGAAATGAAGGATTCCTGCACCCAAAAGTTATGTTAAGCTCATGTGTCTATCTTGTCATCCAAATATCCTCAACTACAGTCAAAATGATTATTATAAGGAGTTCAACCACCTAACTGTGTAAAATAATTATGCTTTGTTAGCAGCAAAGCCTAGCTTGAGCGGTATTTACAATATGGAGCACGATTTTAAAGAGATACAATGAGCAAGGTGCTCTGAAGTTTGAGAAATTTGCATAATCATGCGGCAGAACTTTAAGATTCTCAAAATTTTAATTGCATTATTAGGGGCATGCCTGGTCAGCCTTTTACTTTTGGCTCTTTGTCTAATCTAGATGTTGCAACGCGTGCAATATTCTAAAATTTTGGCAGGAAAACAAAAAAGTACTTTCTACATAAATTTACTTCTAAACACACAGACCCTAAATTAATTTCCTTTGTGTATGCAAAGCATTGCCAAATGCTGAACTCTCTTTAGGTCCACAGAGACCTCAACCAATGAAACAGAGTCAAATGTTACAAAAAGAAGCCGTTGCTAATTCACTGAAATTAATTCAAGCAACTTACCCATGAAAAAGGATTTTTCCAAATTTAGCAACGAGTGTGGGTTTTATTTCTTCCATGCTCTGACCCTCAATCTCACTTCTCACTACTTCATATGAAGAAACTAAATCAGGCATCACTGTTTCGGCTATATGTATCCAAGGCTTCTTGCTATGGTCCCGACTCGTTGCGTCATCTTCTGAGAAGCCAGGAATGCCATTAAAGTCAAGCTGAACCCACAACTCAAGATATATAGAGCACAGCAGGATCTAAATTATAAAGGAACGATCACTTACCATTAGCCATACAATTTTTGGCTAAGGCTAGCAGTTTCTCTCCTGATCTCCCCTCGACAGAGACCGGCTTGAGAAAGAACCCAGAGGGAAGATGATCTCCATCATCATCCAAACCGACAGCCAACCATCTATATATCGCCGTGTCTGCATAGACGATCTTCCCACTCTGGTGAGCATTCGCTCTAGGCGACCTAAAGTTGAGACCTCTCTTGAACTGCCGCCGAATCGATGCCGGAACAGGGGACGGGTCACCACTCTCCATCGAATGTCGCTTGTGGGGAGGAACGTAGGCCATGATGGTTACACCAACCCGGAACTAAAAAACTGCAGTTGAGAAAGGAACATGCCCACAATTTCTCTTAAGAAGCATTAGAGAAATAACCCACAAACCAAGAACTGGACTAAAAGAACAGCCTCATCCCATTCAAGCAAAAACCTTGTACGAGCGCATCGACAGACGTACCAGAGAAGGTTCAGCCGCTTGGTGATCGTTCTGCTCCACTCGCGAGATGAGTCGGGTTGGCCATGATCGTGGGTTTATATAGAATGGAGAAGCTGAAACGTCCGTGCGCTTTGCGCTTCGCCTTCCCTCTCGTACGAGCAAGCACAGGAAGTTCTCTTTGGAGTGAACGCATTGAAGAACGAGCTTTTTCTTTTTTGGGTCAAAAGAAGGAACTTGCTGAAGAAGGACTCTTGAAGTAGAGTACGTTTGGGAAATGTGAACAGAATGAGACTCGAATATTGTTGGGAGTGAAAGAGGGAAAGAAAAGAATTGGGGATAAAACCCCAACTACATATTCTAAGCTTTTTTCGTTTGGGCATAAAATATTCCAAACTTTATATTTTATTTTTCTTTCTTGCTGTATCCAAATTTGTATTGGTAACTTAAAAAATAAGATTAATACAACCAAAAATCTCATATTAATATACATATGATAAATTTACTCAAAACTAATTGATTATTAAATATTTGAGGTTTGTTTGTAAAAACAAACTAAGTGCATTTTCCTTGTCTCACATAAAAAAAATGGGAGGAAGTTGGCCAATTAATAAGTCTGGGATTTCCTTTGTATAGCTAAAGGAATGATTGGGTAAGGCTACCACCGCCTTGGTGACCGCGATAGTTTGGGCTCTCTCCCTCACGGGCGAAGGGAGGAGTTCAATCCCCACACGCTTGGGTCTTAAGTGAAACGCCGAGGGTGATGGGTCATCTCGCTTACATGTCCCCCAGGTTTACTCGCTTGGCTACCGGCTATACAGGGTTCCTAGGTCACAAAAAAAGAAAAATTGATTGGGTATGACTATACCCCCACCATATCCACGCGCGGGTGCACGATTATTTGGCGCACTTAGCACTTAGCACGCATGCGCGTCTGCAGTTTAATTAGCACTAACCCCTTTTGTTATTTTATTTTTATTTTTGGTTATGTTATTAATTTTTAATCAATTTAAAGATTGCCTTTTGTTTTGAGAATTTTCGGAAATAAATATGAAAAATGAAAATTCGAAACTTTATTTATTTTAAAAAATATTATTCCGAATTTTGTTTGTGTCTTTTCAAGACAACCTTTAGAAAAGACTCTTATTCAATTTGCAACTTTTCCCGAAGGATTGCAATTGTTCGGTTTTCAATTTCTTATGAATAGACGCATTTGTTCAACCAGGCAATTTTCGAAAGGACACGTTTGTTCATTTTTGCAATTTTCATAAAGAGTTGCCTGTGTTTTAAGAGTGTTTATATATATACATATGTGTTTTCGGAAAAACGAGAGAAATCATTATTTATCTTTTCGAGCATTCTTTCGGAAAACTACATACATTTTTTCGATTGTTTCCTAGAGAGATCTGGAGAAATACTAGAAATGCTATTTAGTATTTTCTTTTGAAACTTTGTTGTATCTTGGAGGATTTTTGCTAGTGACTATTAGTAACGTTATGTGGTAAATAAATGTTATAATTATGATTATAATTATGGTTAATGGATCAACGAATGCCAATAAATTAAGATACGTCTTTTATATTCACGTATCTCTTTTGGATTCATGAATTTCTTAAACTTTTCCGTTCACGTATCTATTGAATTCATGAATTTCCTAGATTCATGTATCTTTTAGTTCATGTATTTATTGAGTTCACGAATCTCTTGAATTCACGTATCTCTGGATTTGTGAATCTCTTGAATTCATGTATCTCTGGATTCGTGAATCTCTTGAATTCACGTATCTCTGGATTCGTGAATCTCTTGAATTCACGTATCTCTGGATTCGTGAATCTCTTGAATTCATGTATCTCTTGATTCATGAATTTCGTGGATACATGCGTCTATTTAATTCATGTATCTCTTCTGTACATGAACTAAAAAGCTCTATAAATAGATGGGAGCATAGAGCTTCTTTATGGTTTTTGGTTTTTCCGACTCGATTCCAAAAAGGCTCTGATACACTTTTCTACTCTTCTGAATTTTCTGAGTGTGCTGGTTCAATTGAACGGTTCGACTGAGTCCTGTTTGCATAGTGCTAATCCAAACAGGTTCGAGGTGTTGTATCTTGGGAGGCATAGTTCGTGAATCTGCGGAGCACCATTGGCGGGAACTAATTGCCTTTAGGAGATTCGGATATCCGTACCTCACCTCCAATTTCATGTTCTGATTGCAACAAACAGTTTGTGTTTTCTTTTTGGATTATTTTCCAACAATAAATCCTTAAATAAAGTAATATCACGCCTCAAAGTCCGACTAGCGAGTGGTATCAAACCATTTATTTCAAAATAATGTTAGTTGGAAATTTCCCGCCACTCAAATTGTCGGTGACATTGAAGTGATCAATTTTTTTTTTTTTTTTTTATCAAAATCGCACTCAAGTGATCACTAAAATACCTTGGAACCCCACTTTACATATTCCAAAACCAAAAACCAGTTTACTAGTTTTTTCTCAAATTAAAGCATGGAGAACAAAATTTGATATGGAGACAATTTTTTTTTTTATCACTAGAAAAAGAATACCTTAAATGCCAAAACTTGACACTAGAGATATTTAAGTGCTACTTTTTTAAAAAATAGAACACTTAAATGCCAAGTCCGACAAAAATAGTTGGAATTCCTATGTAATAATTTTTTTAATAATATAACTCGTTTACGTGGCACACCGAAGAGTTGAGTTAGGTATGCAGAACCAAAACGACATTGTTTTATCTTCTTCTTTTTTTTGAATTTTTAATATAAATATTAATGAAATTAAAATATTTATATCTATCTTATATTTAAAAAAAAAAAAAAAGGAGGCAGAAGAGCCCTCACCACCGCCTCCCCACCATCGTCGGGAAGGGTTGGCGATGGTGGGGGTAGGGTTAGCTGAGGAGGAGGGCTTGCAAGTCCTTGCCCAAATTTGGGGCAAGGATTGCCTCAGCGGCGGTGGCCCTTAGCCAGGTTGGGCGAGGGCCGGTAGGGCTGGGCGAGGGCCAGCGACCCTCATCGGATCTAGGGGAGCTAGGGTGCCCTGCCCCAGATCTGGGCGAGGGCTCGTAGGCCCTCGCTACCGGTCAACCAAGGTCGTCGACCCTTAGCCAAGGCCTGGTGACCCCAATCGACCCCTTCACCATCGCTAGCCCTTCTTAGCAACAACAGGGAGTCCTCAACCACCTGTAATCTTCATCTTATTCCTCTCCTTTTTTTTTCTTTTCTAAATGTACAATTTTAATTTTAATTTAATTAATATTTATATTAATTATCTAGCCACGTCAACAAAACAACGTCCTTTTTGCATTTATCTAGCCACTTCAGCATGCAAAACAACGTCGTTTTAAACTTATCTCGCTGGAAAATTGCAATGTTAGTATTTTGGTCGGATTTTCTCATTGTTAACAGTTAACTGATCCATTTACTCTAATTTTGATATTTAAGTATCATTTTCATAACTCTTGACACTTAAGTATCTTCCTGTACCAAGTTTTAGCACTCTTGTGTCTGGCACTCTTTCATCACCTATAAAAACGTTTCAAAAGCCTGCTTAGGAATTGTGTGGTGAACCAATTCACATTCAACACAATCACTTATGTGAAAATAAGTAGAACTACAATTCTCATGGTCCCTCAATCTTAGTTAGGTCACCATCAACTTCGATTTTTCATTGGCATGATTATGGGTGAGCATGGATTCAAGATAGGATTGAGAATTGAATCAAACTGTCCATAGCGGGAACTAGATCGAATTGACCATAGGAATTGATCCAATTCCAAGTTCCCTTGATTACTAGTTTGACTAGTATTGTGTGGTTCGATTCTCAATTCCTAGGTAAGAACCAAACTGGAAAATGGGAACTGAAGAATTGAACCAACAATCAATGAACCAAAGATTAAATATTATAGATGATGCATATATCTCTTTATATTGCAATTCCTTTGTATATTTAATGAGTGAATATTTTATTTAATCTCTTTCTTTTCTTTTTAGATATGAATTGTCTTAATTAGGAGATTATCATTGGTAAATAGAGTTTACGAGTTTAAATAGAATGAAATAATGTGGTAAGGTTTTCTAATAATTATTTTAGTTTATTTAATGATAATTTTAATTTAAAACCATTACAAAGCAATTAATTATGTTTGTTATTTCTTTTGATTTCAAGTGATTAGAATTTGAAGCAATTTTTCATGGACGATTGAGAATTGAAGTTATATAATTTAGATTTGATGTTACGTATTTTGAACTTTTTATTAACTGTTGCTTTCAATAAATGAAAATTTTTGTTATTGCGTTCTCTTTTATTTTGGTACACTAGAAGTGAAACAAAAATAAAAGAAATTGGCTGATTCACGAGTGGACTCTAGAAGCGATTAACAAGGTAGGTTCCATACCATGCAGGGCGGGTTTCACATTCCAAAAACTATGAAACCAGCTCCAACAGAGTAGGTTTCAAATTGTAAACCTGGACTAATCCTAGAACTGCTAACCCCTAAACATGACGGACTCGCTTTTCATGATTGATGTGACCATAAATATGAAAAAATCCTCTGTTCACAACCCATGCTCTTTTCGCTTAAAAATTTCATGAAGAATTCTATATTGGCTGAAAAATTATGATTTTTCACTTAAAATGTCCATGCCTATAAGTGTCTATGTAGCAGTTTCTGATCAAAAATTGACCAAAAAAACTACATTGACAAATTATTAAAAGATTTAGGACTAAATTGACACAACTGAAACATGTATGGGTAAACTAACCACTGTAAAATAGGCTTATGACTTTATTCTATAAATTTCCTTATTTTGTTTTGTCAAATTTAGTCCCAAAATTAGTCTTCGGTTGCACTTTCTCAACCAATTTCGTTTTTGCAACCAAATGTAGACAAAAATTTTGATCGAGTGATATAATTTAATACACGGAATCAATACGGAGTCACAATCGCAAAAGATAATGAGCTAAGATTAGAGCTAAGGATTCAATTTACTCCACATGTATCAAGCTTCCAAAGAAAGTATTCAAATAGTTACCATTTAGGATTGCCGTACTTTAAATTAATCAAATCGCAACACCCAACAAAAGCTTACTCCAAAATAGTTACCTACCAGGTTCTCCATTTGGAGATTTGAAACACATAGATCTGATCGGATCATTACAGCCCTATGTTTAGATAATTGTTTTTTTTTTCCAGCGCTCGTAATACATAGACACCGACGTCCATTTTCTGTACTTAGTTGCATTTTCTATCATCATTTAACAGAAATATTGGACCTGAGCAGGTCCTTAAACTGCTTAAAGGGAACCCCCCACAGAAGGGAGAACCTTCCAGGGGTGAGAGTCCCCAACGTGGGGCCCCGTATCCCGCCTCTCAGGGGAGAAACAGTTCTGAGAGGGCGAGGGGGCTGCAGCTACCGGGGTAACGGTGGGTGAGGCAACTCACGGTGGTTTGGATGCTAACCAATTTAATTCGAGGCTACCCAAGGACCATGCAGCGGAAGGCTGGCAACCTTCCCTTTGCTTGAGCTGGCTTGAAAGCCAAGTTGCGCCAACTCAACGCTCAGGTAAAGCCCCAATTTGGCGCAACTTGGCTTACATAGACACCGACGTCCATTTTCTGTACTTAGTTGCATTTTCTATCGTCATTTAACAGAAATATGAAATTAACTTGGAAATAGTGACCAAATGCCTCCCAAAAATTTAATTGCGAGGACCAAAATTGAATAATTACGGTAGTACAAAGTTTATTCCACGGCACATCAGCTATATATTGTTCACCTTTTGGGATGATCTCCAATTCTCCTTATTGTATCTTTGAACAACCTCTACTTTTACTGAACTTGCACTCTGCATTCTTTCTCTTTAACCAACTTACACTCCGTGAACTAATGACATTAAGACAAAAGATTTGTGAAGTGCACGATGGAAGTAATGGAAATCAAGAGAGAGTGTTTTACTTATATGCAAGAGGGCAAGTGGCGAGCACGGCTTAAACCATGCAAAACAGGCTACAGGCCCAGGCGTCTGCGTGCTCAGCAAAGGAAACCATAGGTGAGTGATGGGCTTTCATTTGATGGCCAAGTTAGGCCCGTCCGCCCATGTTGGGCCAACCCCAACCTATAAGGGAAGAGCTTATAAGAAGAAGAGGGTAGTTTTTTTTTTTTTTTTTTTAAGTGAAAATAATTGCTCTATAAATATGAAAAAGCAGGAATGTTGGAAAATAGAATGAAATAGTACGTTCTTTTTCTTCTTTTGATAATAGTGTATTCCTTCTCGAAAAATGAAACTGGCGGGCATCAATTAATTCCTCAAAGATTGCAATAAGTACTTAATCCATAGCAAATAAGGTATATGTCTTTCAATTGGTGTTACATGTATCCTCGAGCCCATTTCTATGTTTATTTTCAGTATTCAATCGTTCGAGTATCGGTTTGTTTTTTCAGGAATCTATTTCCTACATTGTTACCAAAGTAATGTTATTCATGATTCTTGATCATCGTTGTCATAATTTATAATTTGTTTTTTGGCAGAAATTTTGAGAAACGTTGTTGTCGAACGCTTTGGGACGATAATCCCAACACCCACGTATTGTTCGCCCCTCTTTTTTGATTTTCCGTGAATCAAAATTTATTTTTAATAGTGCAAAGTCGTAGTTCTCATCGAGATGAAATCAAACGATGGGTGGCACCCCGTTAAGGGTCACCAGATGCGCCCTCACTCGCGATCAAAAGAATACTGTGTCATCGGCACTTGAGGTGCACCCGTCGAGGAAGTTCCTAGGCGCATGCGCTACATGTTCGCAATAACCGCATGCGCGTGCGTGGCACACACCTATGAGAATTTATGCTTTTGCTCCTGAATTTTTTTTAAAATTGCTATTTTGCCCATACAGTTTTCTTTTTACAATAATGCCCTTGTTTTTACTAATATTACTATTTTGCCCATCGCTAATCCACTAACCCGGATGACCTGACCTGGTCATCCATTGATCGTCGTTGACTATTGATCAGAGTTGACCGGCGTTGACCGGCATTAATCGATCGTTGATCATTGATAAAAAAAAAAGAATGTGCTTTTCAATTATGTTCACTATGGATTATGTGTAATCCACTTTTGTTCTACATTTGTTTTAAGAACAACGACGTTTCATATACACGCCTTTATTCTTGAAAATGGATGAACAAAATGCGAGACTTGAAGTGCTAATAAAGGACTTAGCCAATTATCGTTGAAATGACGGTAATATAGTGTCACATATAATCATGGTCAATCAGATGATACAAGGAATTATCTGAAATGGTTACCTAATGCTAGATTTTCAAAAAATGTCAGCCCTAATGAACATTCTTCCATCAAAATGGCAAGCAGTATAAGATTGCTTATGGGAGGTTAACATGGTCCTGGATTATAAGAAACTTGCAATGGTTTTTGTGTGAGAATATTATAGGATTAATGCAATGAAGACTTCAACCCTCGGGTTGAGTGTAACTTAGCGCAGAATGAATATGCCTTGGAAGAGCCATAAGAATTCTCAAAGTCTTTTTATGGTTATCCAATATGCCTTTAGAGTTCTAAAATGAATTTACTAACATATAAGAAGAGACTTTCCCTATTTATAAGATTGATGAGTATTTTTGAATTTATTTATTTATTAATTTTCCTTAAATTGGTTTGAGATATTTCAAGTGTAAATATTTCTTTCCGAATTGATGTTGACATCCTTATATGGAGCATATTACTTCATGTAAATTGCATGTTTAGTTAATGAAGTTCAATGTTATTTATCTTTGTAAATTATTATCTTAATTTACAATTATTTTGTGGGAAGTTAAAGAAAGTTTTAGTGACTTTGGTGAACTTATTTTTACATAAATAATTATATTGATGATAATTTCAAGTTAGGATTTTTGTATGATGATTAGAAATAAAGTGACATTGCTACTCTAAAGCCTTATTGATCTTATTCATAATATGATTAGTTTATGCAAAATAGATACATAAATGATTAGCATTAATAGTATTTGTGTGTCCAATATGTTCAAAACTAATGACTTCAACAACTAAGAACAAAGTTGTTAAACTGGACAACGAAGAGAAATTGTATGGTGAGAATTATGAAATATTGAAAATGAAAATTCAATATGTACTAGAAAAGCAAAAGACACTAGAAGCTCTTAATCAAGTTATGGAAGAATTTGAGGATGCCATGCGCCACCTTGAGCTGGTAGAGGACTACCTTCTAGTGGTTAAGCCAAAAATAGATATTTGTTGTGTTAATTCTAGCTCAAAAGGAGCTTCAAGTTTCACAAGCATCTTGATTTGTTCAAAAGGTAGAAAGGAAATGGATCAAGCCCTCCAAGTAAAAAATCAAGAGTTGACCAATATAAAAGAGGAAAACGTTCTTGTGTGAAAAGAATTTTAAAGGTTTAATGTTACAACTATAGTTAGAAGGGTCACCATACTCGCAACTGTGACAAACCAAATAAGGTAAACACCCATTGTATTCTTAAGAACTTTACTTATATATCAAGTTTTGTACTTTTAAATGAATTTAATCATTTGTGGACTATAGATTCGGGAGCAACAAACTATGTAGTAAATGATAGAAAATCCTTTGTGAAATTCTGACTAGTACCAATTGGAACGAAATTGATCTATGTGGGGAATAACTCTAGAGCTGAAATGAAAGAAATTGACACTTGCCAATTAAATATGTGTGGTGGATGCACTTTGTTTATGCATGATGTACTATATGCTTTAGAGATTTGTTGAAATTTAGTGCTTGTAGTAGTGTTAGTTAAACTCGGTTTCAATTTAAACTTCCATAACAATTGTGTGAATTTGTATTTGGATACAAATTACTATGATTATAGTTATTTTCTGAATGGTTTTATAGTATTAGATGTTGACTATGATAATGTTAATGTTTATTATTCTCTCTTTACATCTTCTAATTTATATGATAATAATGTGAATGTATGGCATGTTAGATTTGATCATATTGATCAACAACGTATGAATAGATTAGCTAACGATGGCTTATTATGCAATATTGAAAAATTTAATTTGTCCATATGTAAGCATTGTTTAATAAGGAAAATGACAAAGAAACCATTTGGAAAATGTACAAGTGTTGAATTTTTTTTACAATTAATCCATCATAGCATCTGTGGTCCAATAAATGTAATAGGAAGGCATGAAACCATTTATTTTATCACATTTATAAATGATTAAACTCGATTCAGACATGTCTATTTATTTTCTATAAATCTGAAGCATTAAGTTATTTCAATAAGTTTATGAGCTTGGAATAAAATCAATTAGATAAGAAACTAAAAGCATTGAGATGTGATCAAGGATAAGAATATTTCTCTAACGAGTTCAGAAATTTATGTGATGAAAAAGGAATAGAAAGATAGTTGTTTATTTCATATACTTCTTAATAAAATGATGTTGCAAAAAAGAGAAACAAACCCTACTAAAAATTGTTAAATCAATGATAACCATGCTAACTTACCTATTACTTTTTAGGATAATGCTTTGTTAATTGTTGTCTATATACTTAATCGCATATCTTCCAAATTAGTTACTTCCATTTTATCCGAAGTTATTAATAAATAGAAAACTCAACTTAAGTCTTCTTAAATCATGGGATTGTACTTTTTATACTCACGAACCTTTCTCACAAATATGAAAAATTAGGTCTTAGAGGCAATAAGAGTATTTTCATAAGGTATTTAGAATAATCGAAATATTATGTGTTTATAGATGAGCAATAAAGTGAAAGTATAATTAAATTTAAATCATAGGATGTTCCATTCTTAGAGAATGAATTTCCTAAGAATGGCAAAATAAGTGAGGACTATTGCTTATTTGAAACTTTGGATCAAGTTAGGAAGCTTAATGGAGTTTGTCCAAGTAGGAGTAATGTGAGAAATGATGAACTAAATTCGACTCAGTGTCAACTACAACCACCTAATGAGATGATATCGTTATTATTTAATCCAAGTGGGAACATGATGGAGAATAATGTGCAAAATGTACAATCTTCCATACGGCGAACAAGTCGGCAAAGTATTTGCTATCGATATTTTGACATTGAAGGGGAAATTTTCACAGTTGCTTCACAAGATTAAGATGAGCTAAGGAATATAAATGAGATTCTAAATTACCATAATAAGAAAAAAAAATGGATATGTATAATGGAAGAAGAAATGGAGTTAATGAAATCAAACCATATTTGGGAATTAGTTGATTTTTCAAAAGGATGTAAAGCCATTGAAAATAAGTAAGTTCTCAAAATAAAGTGTAAAGCCGATGACTTAATAAAGAGATACAAGGTTTGCCTTATGGTGAATGGGTATAATTAACAAAAAGAAATTGACTATGAGAAAACTTTTTCTCCTATAGTAAAATTTACCTTAATTTGTCTTATTCTAACTATAGTGGCTAATATGGATTTTAAACTACATCAAATAGATGTAAAAATTACTTTTTTCAATAGAGAATTGAAATAATAAATTTATATGAAACAACTTGTTGGTTTTATTTTGAAAAACCAAAAGCAAAATGTATGTCGACTTTTGAGATCAATATATGACCTTAAGTAGTCATCAAACAATAATATATATGTTTTCATAATATCATAATGACATATAATTTTATAATAATTAATGAGAATCATTGTATATATATTAAAAGATCTAAAGATCAGTTTGTGATCATATTATAATATACTAATGATATAGTGATTGCTGGAATTAATATGGAGTTTGTTAATACTATTAAAGTTGGTTATCTTCCAACTCTAATATGAAAGATATGGGTGAGACTGCATATATTTTTTAGGTTAAGATTTCAATAGATCATTGTCTTTTTCACAAGAAATCTATATAAAAAAAGGATTCTTGAACAATTTTGTATATAAGATTGCAAACCCATATATATTACTATTATAAAGGTGAAGGATTGAACAGTAAATTGTGTTCAAAAATTCCACAAGAGAATAAACAAATGTAACATGTTTCTTATGCTAGTGTTGTTGAAAGCTTAATGTACATTATGATATATACAAGAGCTAGCATATGTTTTAAGTAGGTATCAATCTAATCTAAGTTAAATATATTAAAAGCCATCAAAAGAATACTGAGGTCTAAAGAAACTATCAATTATGTACTGAGTTATCAAGGAAAGGATATGCAACTTGAAGGCTACTCAAATGCTAATTAGAAGAAGATTTAAATAAAATGAAATTTACCTCTGAATTTATTTTTTTACTGAATAATAGCATGATATTTTTTAGCAATAAAAAAAAAGCATGTCCATGATGGAAGCCGAGTTTGTAATATTATCAGCGGCAACATAAGAGAGTGTTTGATTCAAGAGATTTTTGGATCATATAAGTATTACTGAGTATGTTACAAACTCATTGTTGGTTAACTATGATAACCAAGTAGCGATAGCATACACCAATGATACAAAATATCATCGCAAAACTAAATATGTAAATACAAAGTATAACATTGTTAAAGACATTTTACACGAAAAGATATGAACTTATAGTATAAATTTGCGGATTTAATGATAGCAGATCCTATAACTTTGTAAAATCTTTAGATTGCATAGGGTCTAATATACTGAATATTATAATTTCCTTAAATATTCACATTTCATGAAATTATATTTATGCCTATTAGTTTTATTTGACATTCATGCACCATAATGTTTAGTGTATCATATAAATTGAAAAAGTATGTCAAACAGATAAGAGATTAGTTCTTTCATATAAGCAAGCACTTCTATTTACTATGTAATAAATACAGATAAGATAGTTTTTAAGGTTGTTATTTAGGTGATAATCAAAAGCTCAAGTTTAAAATATAGATGTCGCATTAATTGAGTGTTAAGATGATGACATGATAACTATGTCCAAAAGTGAAATAACATGCATATTTTATTTTATTTGTCTTTGATGTAAGATATGAGTTCTAATGGATCTTTTGAAAAATCAAATATGTGAACTCAAGTTATATATTAGGTATGTTTAAATTATCATCTTTATGATATTAAAATTAAAGACATTCTATCTATAGGAAATATGTTAATACGTATTTTTCATACTATATATGCATAAGAGGATCAATAAGAGTGGCAAAAGTTTTTATCTCAACTTTTATGCTGTATGAAAGTTTTGAAGAAAATAGTTCATCAATTAAGTACCCTCATGATTCTTACTTGTTCTTAAGATTTCTATTTAATGGTTGCTATCTTAGAAGGTTGTTAATTATCATGAGTTAAGACATCTTTAGAAAAACAAATTGAATTGAGAGTTTTCATGAAAGAGGAAGATTAAGTTTGGAGAATCACATTCTAATTTTGTATTTACTGATTAATCAATTATAATTACTTTAGGATAACTATGATTGTGAATGCAATATATTATTATTAAAAAGAGATCGAGAGATATCTAAATGTGATTAATCAATTCTCTCTCGATTTAGGATATTGCATACTATTTTTACTTTAAAATATTATGCCCATTTTGAGCAACGAGTTTTCAAAATATGCAGGTTGCATGAATTATTTATTAGTGTGAACGTTGCAGAGAGGTGAAGAAAGTTTTGTTCAGTCCACCATGTATAAGTGGGAGATGATGGATTTTTATTTGATGGGTCAAGTTAGGCCCGTCCGCTCATGTTGGGCCAAACCTAGCCCATAAAGGAAGGGCCTATAAGAGGAAGAGGGTAGTAATTTTTTATGTGAAAATGACTGCTATATAAATATGAAAAAGCATGAACGTTGGAAAATAGAATGAGATAGTATGTTCTTTTTCTCTTTTTGACAACAGTCTATTCCCTCTCAAAGAACAGAACTCCGAGGCATCGATTAATTCATTTGAAACTATAACAATTACTTAATATATGGTAAATAAAATATATCCGTCTTTATGCTATGCCTTTCGATTAGTATTACATATATTCTTGGGTCCCTTTTTATATTTGTTTTCGGTATTCGATCTTTCAAATATCGATTTGTTTTATCATGAATCCGTTTCCTACAATGAGAAAATGGCAGAAAAACATGCCATCAATCAAGTGTGCATTAGAATTACTCGAGGAACATCGTGGGATCTGGACCACATCTTTCCTCGGAGATTGCTGATTGCATATGTCAATTTCCCACAACTCGTGACCATCCCGACATGAAATTGACGCTTGCTGTTGGCGCATCAAGGTGACATACGAGGCACGGAAAGGGGAAGAAATATCTGAAGTGCTGCACCAACAGGAATGTCCACAGTTCCTGCATGAGCTGTTATTACAAAGGAACATAAAATCAATGTGCACGACATTGCGGACTATAGAGACTGAATAACAAGTTCTCAACCTAACTCCCTAACATTCTACGAAAATCCAAGTCGCCTCCAGCCACACCAGGGCATCCTGCTAAAGAATTGAGAAGAGATTACATACCATATTTCCAGGAGATGTAACCAGAGGGATCTTTCGCATGTCCTCTTCATAAGCAATAGAAGATCCGGGTTGGTCTTTAATCCACATTTGCCCTCTACTTGATTTGGCTAAAGTCATGTCACACTTGCTGCCTGATTGTTCGACATGGGACATGGCGCTACGAGTATTACCATATTCCCTTGATCGGGAACTTACCTTCCAAAATTATCCGAGCTTTCAGGGCATTGAAACACCGAATGTGCATGATTAACTTCACACTGATGTATCGGGTAAAAATGAAACCACAAAACTTCACCTCTAGTAACTGGTTCAATATAGTGTCTTCCACGATACACAATGTTGTACTAGCTCTCTCTTGATCAGGATACATCACATGGCACTTTAAAAATCACATTCATAGTACCAGAGCTGCTTAAATGTCTACTAAGCATCAACATACAGCTCATCAAATCTCTAAAATTAAATAAGTCTCATTTTTTAGCAAGTTGCTAGAGGACACATAAAGCCAGAGCCATATATCAAATTCATTCCCACAAGGCGTAAAAAGAGAATGAGGCCCATGTTTTGGAGACCTTATATACATTCTTAGTTAGGAATTCGTACATTCTCACAAGACAAACTCACACAATCACCATGAGTTTTATTCACATTCTCTCTCTCTCTCTCTCTCTCTCTCTCTCTCTCACACACACACTGATAAATAGAGGCCAATTCAAATGACCGTATTTCCACAATATAAGAAGTGCTCCCACATCATCTTTACTGCATCTTTTAGCATATCAGAGTTTAAATCAGTTCCCAGACTCTGTCCCTGAAAATTGTAGTAGTAGACGTTACCAAAATGAAAATCCCAAAACCATTGGATTAAGATGATGACTAGGAGTCCATCAGGTTTGTCGCAAGCAGCTCAATTTCTAAGAATATACTCAGAATTTGCCTAACAAATCCCTTGACATGAAGTGTTTAATGTAAAAAGAGTTAAATATTTGTTGTATAGTGCTTCCGCAAGAGCACATCATCCTCATGAAACGCTCAATTCAACACACTGAATCAAATTGATATCTCGAGATACAGAGTTGAATTTACAACTTCTCTAAAATTGTGCATCGCCTAACAATGCAACCCAATCTAACAGCTGAAATACTTAAACAGTAAAAATAACAAGAAAAAGGAATTACCTCTTAAACTATCAAAATATAAATTTGTCTTGTAAAGGAAATTCTAGTGAAACTAAACGGAATTCAAACTTAAAACTTGGCATGAACTTTAACTGGTTCCAGAAGCTACCGGCGATTCTTTGCCTAAAATAAGTTAATATGCATTTGAAGGCTTCACAAATCGGCTACTAATCCAGAAATTACAGGATGCTTCAATTGTGAATTCTAGTATTGAACCAATAGTCAGACATATGGCTGGAGCACATGGACCCAATTGCCATTCACAAGCAAAGTCCACGCAAAAAAGCTATATTTATCTTAACGGGGACAAAAGAACTAACATGCAATTCAGAAATTATGCCTTTCAACTTCAGGACAGTTTCTTCAGTAACTTCCCCATGGGATCGCTGTGTTTGCATAGACGATCTTCCCACTCTGATGAGCATTAGTTCTAGGCGACCTAAAGTTAAGGCCCTTCTTGAACTGCCCCGAAAGCGATGCCGGAACAGGGGGTGGGCCACTGCTGTCCTTCAAATGCCGCTTATGCGAAGGAACTTAGGCCATGATGGTTACAGCAACCCGAAACTTGAAAACTACAGTCAAGAAAGAACGTGCCCACAATTTCGTTCTCTTGAGAAGCAATGAGAGAATAACACTGGCAACTGAGTGCTCATCACCTAAAACCCACAGACCATAAACTGGACTAGAAGAATCGCCTCGCCTCGCCTTGCCTCATCCCATTCATGATATACAGCCATACAAAGCAGAGAAATTACAGAACAAAAGCGAGAGTAGGTTCGAAAAATTCGCATGTATTGGACAGACGTACCGGAGGGGGTTCCGTCACTTGAGCATTGTCTTGTCGCTGCTTTCACGAGACGAATCGGATCGAACATGATCGAAGGTTTATATATGAGAACGGAGAGGGCGAAACGTCAAAGTGCTTCGTCTTCTCTCTCGTGGAAGCAACTTCCCAGAAGTGAAGTGCGAGGACCCCATTGGACTATTGAAGAGAGGACCTTTTTCTCCGACCGAGGAAATTCTTTTTTTGGGAAAGCAGAGAGCGGGAGAATTGACTGCCCTTTTGGGTGTAAAATAAATGGAGAAAGATAAGATTTTTGTGATAAGGAGAAAAGAAATTCGACTCAAAAAATTAACAATTTAAAAGAATCCTAATTTTCATCGTTTATATCATTAGGAAAGCAGAGTTGCCGGAGTATATTCTCGTTATGAATCTAGATGTTTAGTCATTGATATTTGTTGGCAATAAAATTATTTTTCATTGGCTTGCTAAACTGAGTGACAAAAATGATTAAATATAGAAAACTAAACTAAAAGCCTCAAATTGATATATTTGCGATAAATTTACTTTACATTGAATACCGTTAATTTACTTAATCAGGTGACATATGATAGTATATCAATTTAGGATTATCATTCGTTGATCACAATTGTACCCATTTGTAATTTTTTGGGATATTACTCCAATTTAATAGAACTAACGGATGATAAATTTGTTGTAAATATATCAATTTAGGGCTTAAGATGGTTAAAAATTAATTTAGTTTAGGTTAAATTTGCCATAAGAGTATTGGTTTCAAATTTTTAGTGGTCAAAAAATTAGTTTAAAGTATATTTATCATAAGTGTATCGATTTGAGATTTTCGTGATATTAACTCTTTATTTTCTTTAATGATGATTATTTTAAACTCTGTTATAAACTAAATTATTGCCATCAACATGAAAAGTATCCAAACTTAAGCAAATTGATTTATGTCGATTTATAAAAAGAAACAACATTAGAATTTATACTAGTATATTGATGAAACAAATTATTCAATTAAAAAATTGTAAGCAAATGAAGGTCAAAATCTTCTGTACTAAAAAGAAGAAATGATTTCTCTCCCTTCGTCTCTTATCTATCCATCATCTTCTTCAATCTTCAGCCATGAGGAGGATCTGAGCTAGTCTTACTCTCTACTCTCTACTCTCTCTCTTACTAATTTTGCTTGTGTTTTCTTTTCTTTTTTTCTTTTCTCTTGAACTAGATCTTGGAGTTCTCTTCTTCCAGTCTAATTCTAAATCTGAGAGTTTAAATTCTCATGATTTAGTTCTAGATTTGGAAGCTATCATATTCCAATCTAGATTTGGGAATTCAATGAATATGCTTTTGGGGATTCCGTACCCCAATGTCCTATCCGTCTATAAGTCATTTACCTCAAACTTCAATAGTGA
This sequence comes from Eucalyptus pumila, assembly GCA_016097595.1. Classification (NCBI taxonomy): domain Eukaryota; kingdom Viridiplantae; phylum Streptophyta; class Magnoliopsida; order Myrtales; family Myrtaceae; genus Eucalyptus; species Eucalyptus pumila. The sequence goes on along the minus strand of CM027847.1, from coordinate 27,053,110 downwards.
TTGTAGGAGCTCTGGTGTCTCACTAAACTATGAAGATTTACTTTTTCAAATGTTAGATTTGTGTTGGTTCAACCTATTTTACAGTTGCTTTCATAAGGTGATGTTGTAGAGGAAGCCAAACGTAGGCATACTGCTACCTGGCAATGTCATAGTTATTGGAAAAGAAATTTCCGACATGTATTCATTCACCATTAATGATGATATGAGATCTAGTGATTGATCGCCAATTATTTTGCTTAAAAATCCGCTCTTATGGAAAGAGTGTATTCTTAATCTTGCCGATGTTTTATTCACCCTCATTATTTTTTGGATTTAGCTTTATTATGTAGTATTTTAGGCTCTGTTTTGCTTCAATTTACTTTACTATAAAGTCTTATCACCTATCCTGTTGAGAAATGAACACAAATTCTGTCAATAAAAAAAAATGCTTTCCAAATAAACATCATCACTATTTCCTCTCAAATACTGTGAAAGATCGAGTTACCAACAATCTCCATTTGCAAGCTAAATTAAAGTCTCTAATCCATCCTCTCAATAGATTAACCACATAAACATTTTCATTTTATTGATCCAATCTTCAAATGGGACAACCTCTCAAATGATTATTAACTGAGGCGGCGGTCCAATTATCATGTGTAGTCAATTTGACAAATTAAGTTACCCACGAATTACGAGTTGGTGGTCGGAAAATTACCTATGCGACCGCGAGATCTTCTGCTTTTCAAAGGAAATGTTGACAATCTTGCAGGGAGAGCTTAAGTCAAAAGTTATTTTTCTACCTTCTACCAAAAAAAGGAGTTCAGTTTTCTTTGATTTAAATTATTTTGCGTGAAGTTAGGGTGGAGTTGTCACGGTGACGTACGATTTCGGGTGGCAATGTTGACTTTCTGACTTGTTGGACCGTGAGTGAATAGGGACGAGGGAATTGGAGTCAAAGTTTACACCGTGTTTTTCCACTGGATGTTTGAATCGATTCAAGTCAAAGCTGACGGCTCTGTTTTGCCCACTCCTTTTGGTCCCACTCATTTAAAATCAAAACCAACTCTTGCACTTCACAAGTCAAAAATAAGGAAAAAAAGGGGGGTAGAAATGCTTTATTTACAAGATAAAGTCACAAAAGAAAATACAAATTATACTCAATATGACACATTTATTTTGATTTTTTTTTCTGTGACATTGAAACTTACAAATTGGTAACCGTTTGACATATATTTACCCCAAACCTAGACTTGTGTAACACAAAAACTCAATGTAGAAAATCATATTGATTCTTACTATTTTTATAAATATATATACTTCCTTTTTCATAGCACAAAAACTCAATGTAGAAAATCATATCGATTCTTACTATTTTTATAAATTTATTGATTATCTAAAACGTCATATAACATTCGATTTTGATGCGTGGAATCATTCGAAAAAATTTCATAGTTTTATGGTATTAAACTTATATTTCTTCTTGATAATATTAGTGGTGTGCGATTCTCAAGTTATTCCAATCTAAGCTCAGCAAATTTTAATTTGGAACCAGATCATTGTAAATTATTTAATATTATTACAACGGGTCGATGCAGGACTCTTTATTGTTTTTTGTTTTTTTTTTATTGACTCGCAAAATAATTGATTAATAAGTCTCCCTCACAAGATTAGAACCGACAGAGAAGTTTTGGCTGCAGAGTTCAAGACTCCAATTGTCCTTAGTGCCTCGTGACAAATCCCTTTCTTTATTTTCGTTCTTTATTTTTTTTAAAGATTTCATGGTACATATAAATTAACGTTGATGCAAGCATACAGTTAAATCATCTCAATTTGTTTTCTGTTTTAACTAAAAATATTACAACTTTCACAACATTAACTCTTAATACGTTGATTCTCATAAGCTTTTTTAAAGCTTGAATAATATCATAAATTAGCTTTTGTTCATTCTAGAATGTAAATAGAAAGGCCCGTATTGTAAAAGATTACTCATCTCTCGTCCAAAAAGTATTATTCAAAAACCTTATAAAGATTGAATCACCCCCGTGAAAAGTCGCTTTTTTAATTACGGGCAATCGAAAGTCATCCATGCGAAAGTAGCAATCAAGTCAACTATCAAGTCCGCAGTGTGTATGGGCAATTGTATAAATGCCCTAAAACTGTTGGATCGCGAAAAAAAAAAGAAAATCTCGATTTTTGTTCAGAATCTTTGAATTTGTGAGGTGCGTTATTTTATGCAAGAGGTACGATTGCACTCTCGGATACCCCGTTTTCAGGACGGTGGATCCGTCCTCGTTGTCATGATTAAAGTAGAGAGAATTACCGGTAGCTTTTTTCCTTGTTTTTGACAAGTTCAGCTTGAGAGATTATATAAATCCAAAAGAAATTATTAAAAGGACGAAGAAGGATTTGACTTCCCTCGTACGTTTGACTTCCCTCGTGCGAGTTCTTCGTTATCAACGATTCCAAACGTGGCATCTGTGAATGAGAACAGTTAGGTCTACTTTGACCAGAAAATATATTATAATAGACGTATGCTGCTCTATGTATAATCTATATTGACGAAGGGGATCTTATCAAATCTACAAATATCCTTAATACACCTAATCATTAAGGTGTCAAACCGAGATCTACTATAATAAGTGTTAATCATCTTTCAAGCGTTATTTTTAAAAGTACGATATTTAATTTTCGATTTGATCTGTAATTACTTAGCATTGATAGAGATCTCGAGATCCGAGATTAGTGACCCTATTGCTTTTATTTGCAATCTTAAATTCTCTTCACACATGGCAACAATGCCCAAGAGTAAAGTCAGAGGCCTCCTCATGGCATCCCCTAATGCTTTGACATCATGGGAGACGAGCTAGTACGAAACCATTGAGCCCATTATGTCTATTGGAATTTAGTAATTTTCTCAATTATATATCTTCGCACCTCACGCCAAAGTACATAAAATATTCGACTTTCAGGTTCTTGAGCTTCTGTCATTTATGATAATTACAAAACCTACGGAGTGCATGTTGACCAAGCCCCCCCCACCGCATTAGGGTCATCGGGGTTTACTCCAGCTCACATTCGGGGATGCTGTGGTGACGGATTTACTCAAAATGAGTGATGGTTATATGGTTAAACCGAATATTCATATTGCTTTACATCAAAGTTCGGGAGATCGTCGATGTTGTCAATCTTTTTCTCTCTATTATTGATTAGAAAGAAAAAAAAAAATCCTGCCAAGTGCACAGAATTTTATGAGCATTTTCCTTGGTTTTCATCGAGGTATCAATAGTGCAATTATTTTATGTAAATAGTACTATTGAAAATTGAAGTCAGGACATGTGTACACACAAACGATGCTTGACATGGGCGCGCACATGCGCCTTGATGTTACAAGTGCCTTGATTCAAAAGGAAAATTTACACCGTTGCGGTTTATTATATGATTCATTTTTATATCTTCTTGCTCATTAGCATGTGAACGCGATAATAGTAAATCTAACACCAATGGAGAAGCTTTTCCCCCTGCAATATCGCCCTCTTAGCAAGTACCTCCTTTTGTAAAGGGTCATTCTAGCAATACTAAATCTGATTTTTAAAACTAATATTATGCAGGATAATTGAAAATGAATATAAGAGGAAATGAACCATCTTCAAATTTCCTGCAATTAATTAATATATATGTCAACACCATCAATTCTTCTTAAGAACTTCCTTTTCATCATGAGTGGATCTTTAAGTGGGAAACACGCAAATGTCCAAATCACTAGTAGAAATCCAGCAAAGTCACCATCCACCACAATCAATTTCAGAACCTCCTTCCCCTTTCTTTTCACCTTTTTAGCACTGTGCACTCTCACCTAAACTCCACTTTGCTTTCCTTTTTTCTTAACCGAGGCCATCAAATTCAAACCCATCATCTCCTCCTCCTCTTCTGTTCATGCCAAGTGAACTCAGGGATAGAAAAGGTGAGAAGGATTAGAGCGGTACTTAGGTTTTTCTCTTTAAAATTTAATAACAAAAAAATCATGACAAATTTGAAGAATTCGAGAAAGTGATATAAGACTCCACACATCAATTGTTTGATATTTTGACATGTTTCAAGCGTTTCGAGTTAAATAAAAGTCAAAAGTACTAGTTTAATAATGAAAAACTAAAATTTAGAAAGGAAAATCGCTTGTGGCAGGCCTAAAATGATGAAGATTGTGACAATTTAAAAAATTTAAATTTTATGTGTTTTTACTGAAATTAATAACTAGTCCATTGGCACGTGCTAACTTTGCTTGTGAAGCTTGGTGGGTTATATAAACAAGTGTGATTGGAATGAGAAGTTATCGAAAATTTGAATTATATCTAATGGGAAGATAATTTGGAAAAGCCACTAAATGTAAGACAAAATGAATAGATATATCTTTTGTTATTTATTGCAGGATAATTTAGAAAAGTCATGAACAGTGAGACAAAATACACTTTACGCTTAGAGAAATAGATTTAGATACTTGAATGTCAAAAAGAAAAAAAGAAAAAAAAGAGAATAGAAAACAGTACTCAGGAAAACGTGTCCACGCAAAGCTATTTTCCAATGGCAGATGATACTATAAAGGAAATATTGCAGAGGGTGGTGAATACAATAAGTAATATTTCTTTATAAGCATGGACCATCTGACAAAAGGTTGAAAAACTATCCACCCTTTTCAACAGTTCTCTCTCTCTCTCTCTCTCTCTCCAGCGTCCCTTGTCTCCATCTCTGTGCGTTGCTGCTGTGCTGCCTTTAAATGGAGACCTGTGCTTCAGCTTCAAGATTCACTGATTTTGCTCTCTAAATTCTCTGTCCTCAAAACTCCCGTATAGGAGAAAAGCCAGATTTGAGTTTTTGGAGCCTTTGGAGTTTTTGGGCAATCCCGAGACAAACTCTATCTCCCCTTTTAAGCTTTTCGCTCTCAACCCTTTTCACCATCTAGCGGAAAATCCCCCAAAAGCCTAAAGAAAAAACAAACAAGAAAAAGAAAGATCAGCTCATCTTTTCCTCTCTGTTCTCAGTTCTCAATCTATCTGCCACTCCCTCTCTCTCTATCTCCTTGGCTTCTTGTGCTGGGGTGTGTGGTATGGAAGTAAGTCTCCATCATTTGACTTTCGTTATCCGTCTCTTTGTCTCCAAGTTCTGTTTTGGCTTTTGGGTCTGAAGTTTCTTTTCTGTTGTGTTCGGTTGCAACAACGAAGGAGAGTTATTACAAGAAGAGCGGACAGATTCCGGCGTTCGGGAACTGGGACTACACGAACGATCTTCCCATCACTCAGTACTTCGACAGCGCCAGACAAGCCGGCTTGGTCCGCTCTCATTGCTCCTCTTCTTCATCCGGCGAATGTGGTCGTCCGCAGCCGCGCGCCAGTGCTGGTTTGTCTGAAGAGAGGCATCAACATCGCCGTCGTCATCCTACCGCTGCTCCTCTTGGCGTCCCTCCTGGAAAGGTTGGTTCGCCTTCGGTTTCGTCGAGATATTTCAAGATTAGATCATGTTAGGGAGAGATCGGAAACCTTAACAATGGCGTGCCTGTGCTGTTCTTTTTGTTAATGTGGGATCTGTCTCTCCAGCAGACAAGGGTGAGGGAAAAGCGACTCGCGCATGTCAAGGAGCCCAAAAAGCAATCCAGAACGTGCGACCGTGACGTGTCAGAACCGCCAAAGGGACAGCGCTACGTGTCAGTGACAGGCAACGACAAAAACAAGGTTGTCAATAAACTGCAAGAAGACGACGCTGGTTCGGTCCCTTATCCTCCAATGTCACCACGAAGACGACCCCCGAAGCCTGTCGATGAAGATCTCTACAAAATATCCCCCGACCTCCTTCGCACCACCAAGAGGGTCAGTCTCTCTCTCTCTCTCCTTCCCTTGTAAATCGCCTCCAATTTGTACGGTTGATCTATGTACGAAGACTGTCGCTTTGATGAATGCTTTGACACCCTTTTAACTCGCGTTGATTCAGAAGAAGATGCTGGGATTCATCTCAAGGTGTCTGGCTCCAGCTTGCACAGCTTAAGCTCATTGTCCAGGTCCAGTGCTAGTGAGAACACAAAGATGTTCACGCTTAAAAGTTTTCTTTTGTTATGGTTTTGTTTTTTGCCGAAAATGTGTGGAAAGAATTGATATTATATATATTGAGTATAGATCGAGGAGGTAGAAGTACATTTCTGGATTCCAAGATGGCCACACTCAGGCTTTGCGATCAACCTTAATGTGCTCAGTTAGTAGCTTTACGATTGGATGATAGTGATGATGAATTTGAAATTTAGTCATTGAGGAAGCAAACAGATTGAAATAAACGAGTTGAATCGCCTAATGAGCAGACTTTATTTTGGTACCGTCTGATGCAGTTAAATGAGCATGGAACAGTTCGAACCGGTTTGGATTGAACTCAGGTCGAATTGAAATTGTCGTCTGGTTCTGCTTGACTAGGTCGAACTTTCCCCAAGTTCGATTTATGAACTGAATGGGATCGAAACTTCGAAGCAGGACGACTTGTTATTGGAACTGAAGCTAGTATCATTCGAACAGCAATTCCTTCTTATTCGGCAACTCTGGAGCTTCACTTTGGTTACACGCCCTTATTTGCGCCTCCATTGATACACCCGGTTGTGAAACTATTGCATCCAAACGATAAATTCTCGTAGCAGCTCTGGATGTTGACACAATGCATGCGACACTGAGTAAGATGTTGAACATCACGATATCAAAGATGACAATTCTCGTGCTTGATGCATCCCGAAAATACCTACTCATTCCAAGCCGCCGATGACCTTTCGCAAAGGCCATTGAGTGAAAAGTAAAGTAGCCATAACCGATCATAAGCAATCATGTCCCGGGAGTAGATTCACTACAACTAGAAGAATTTCAATGTTGGAAAAACAAGCCATTGAGTGAGAAGTAAAGTAGCCATCACCGATCATAAGCAATCATGTCCCGGGAGTAGATTCACTACAGCTAGAAGAATTTCAATGTTGGAAAAGAAAGCGATGTAATGCTTTTCCGGGACAAAACAATACTTTGGGACTCTCATTGAGACACTCGTGACCTTGCAGTTATCTGTTGATCAGTGTAAAGTATGCTTCTGTTAATCAACGGGACATTTGCAAAGAAATTTGTCTTCTTTATTCTTGAGGTCATCACTCATCTACTATCGTTCATGCTTCTGTGATCGTTCTATTGCAAAATCAATCCCCCAGATATGTCGAAGGTTTCGTTCGCTGGGCATTGTTCCACGTCGCACCAGTTTGCTGGGCGAACTGCTTGCCCCATCAAATTGTCCTGATGCGCATCCACCTTGAAAGAAGGCTTATTCATCGGTTAATTTGGAGGTATTTCATCTTGGATTATCCTTCATACACATCTGTTTAGTTCAAGTAGTCGGACAGGTAAACAATGGACAGAAGGACATTAAAGACATAAAGCCTTTAGACATGTTTGCTGACTACTTTGTATTTGCATGACTATTGCCTTTTGAATTTAGGGAAATTATTGAGCATCTTTGGTGACTCAAAAGAATTTGTTCAGGGGACTCGTGTTAAAATCCATTGGATTTGCTTATTGTCGAAAGATAATTAAAAAAAAAAATGATAAGTCACCAAGTCAAGCGCCTCTTCATTTCAATCCTTTTTAGCATGTCAAGTACCTGTTGACGATCAAGTGAACAGATACTGTTTACCATGCAAAAAGGGAAAAAAGGAAAAAGAAAAGAAAGACAGATAAGAAGCTCAATACAAGAAACTGGTATAAGTAAGAGAGAGAACTTTAAAATTGCGTGTTATTCTGTAAAGTATTCAAGATTCATCTCTCGAGTCAGTGTCATCACTAGGATAACAGTAAAACTTCCCTTCCTTCTCACCAGACTCAATGAGCTTTGCGACGACTTCCCGCATTGTTGGACGATCCGATGGAGACATGCTTGTGCAACGCAGAGCGATCTTCAAGACCGTGATCATGTGAGATACAGTGCTCTCGTCCTGTAAGTCCACTCGCACATCAAGCACTCCGGGAGATAACGAGTGGTCCTGGATGTAATTTCGCACCCAAGTCACGAGGTCACCCCTTGGTCCAGGGGTTGTACCGGAGTCTTTCCTGTCAGCAGCTCCAGCAAGACGACTCCATAGCTATAGATGTCGCACTTCTCGGAAACTTTCATGGTGTATGCATACTCTGTCATCACAAGGTCAAGAACATTGTGAGAGTCCTAGATCTCTCAAACGGTGTTTTAGAATATGATTTGAAGGCGGATTGCTGATTCATAACCAAATTATCATGTGTCATTCAGACGGCTCGTGCATTCTGAAATGAAATGAAATGAAATGAAATTTCTTTTGTTTAGGTGGGGGAGACAATTTGGGTTCCTATTGATACTCACCAGGGGCGATGTAGCCATAAGAGCCTGCCACTGCCGACATGGATTTGGATTGTGGCATGTCGATAACTTTGGCCAATCCAAAATCTCCTACGTGGGCTTCAAACTTGTCGTCTAATAGGATGTTGTTCGATTTAATGTCCCTGTGGAAAATCCGAGGCACACAGTCGTGGTGCAGGTATGCGAGCCCCTCTGCAGCTCCAAGAGCAATAAAGAAACGCCTTGGCCAGTCGAGATTGTAGGCAGACCCGTGCAGCGATTCCCCTAAGCTTCCCCTTGCCATGTACTCGTAAAGGAGGAAATTCGAGCCCTGATGATGATGGAAGCCGTATAGCCTCACAATATTTCGGTGCCTGATCTTCCCGAGAGTCAGTATTTCTGCGTGGAAGCTGTTGTCCATAGTGTTTCCCTCTCTGTTGGACGCTAGCTTCTTGACGGCAATGGTATTGCCCGTCGGCAACGCTGCTCTAAACACCGTCCCACAAGCTCCCCTCCCAATGACGAAGCTATCACTGAAGTTATCAGTTGCCGTGACCAAGTCTTGGAAAGTGAAATCTTCCTTCGGGAAGAAGGAAATGTCGGAGACTGGTGAAGAACCTGGGTTTTCTTGCAAAGGCGCAACGGTCTCAACTGGCCTTATCATGAAATACAGGACAACTAGGATTAAAATGAAAGAAACCCCACCAATCCCAGCTGCTACTATGGCGACAACTTTAGCTAATTTTGAACTTTGGCTGTTTGTTTCTGGGAGTAAAGAAGGCGAAGATGGAGAGGCGTTGCAATTGCCTAGGGGTCCGCCACACAGCCCTTCGTTCCCAAGAAAGCTACTCACAGCCATGCTATCGAGCCGCGGCAAAAGAGGCAAGGACCCAAATAAGACATTGTACGAGAAGTTACAGCCTAGTAAGCTCTTGAGATTCTGAAAGGAGCTGGGGATCGAACCGGTCAAGCGGTTATTGTTGAGTAGGAGATACTCCAGGAGAACAAGATTCCCAAGCTTAGGCGGCATTTCTCCAGACAGGTTGTTGTAGCTCAGATTCAGGGCAATCTGCAAGCTCGAGAGCGCTCCAAGCTCAGCTGGTATAGCCCCGGAGAACCAATTCCCCCCCATCTCTAGCTCAGTCAATCGGGTCAGGCTCCCAAGCGTGACGGGTATGGTGCCCGAGAGCCTGTTATCGGAAAGCTTGAGAAGCTCCAATTGGGAAAGGTTTCCAACTTCACTTGGCAAAGCACCCATGAAATCATTGCGGCTCAGATCCAGCCGTTGAAGCCTCCTACACATGAAGATCTCGGGCGGAATCTGCCCGGTAAGCAAGTTTGACGAGACGTTGAAAGTCACCAATTGAGAAAGATTACCAATCTCTCTCGGCAACTCTGACACAAAGTAATTATTGGAAAGGTGAAGCCTTTGCAGTGCTTTGCATTTTCCAATTTGTGGAGGTATGGGACCACTGAACTTATTCTGATTTAATTCCACGGTAGAAAGGTTCACCAGGCTGCACAAATCTGGTGGAAGAGTGCCTTGCAAGTTATTTCCGACGAGCCGAAGCTGCGCGAGGGACTTGCAGCTTGAGATCCCCCTAGGAATATTCCCTGTGAGCATGTTCGACCCCAAGTTCAGCAAAAAAAGATAGGAATTCATGCACAGATACCGGGGAATTTTCCCCGTTAGCAAGTTCTGCGATAAGTCAACCACCCAGAGATTGCTATAAACACCGAGCCCTGGAGGAATGATGCCACTCAGCGAGTTGTTAAAGAGTTGCAATGAGTAAAGCCTTGTCAGATACTGAAACCCCAAAGGGATGGGACCGGTAAGATTGTTGATGGAAAGATCGAGCTCTGTTAGGTTCTTCAAGCTAGCAAGCTCGCTGGGGATGTTACCTGTTAAATGGTTCTGGAAAAGGTGAAGCAATTTCAAGCCCGATATATGCCCAAACTCAATCGGTATCTCCCCTGTTAGGAAATTCTCCGAGAAATCTATTTCTGTAGCTAAAGAAAGGTTGCCAATTTCTCTTGGTATCGTTCCGTTTAACTGATTCCAGTAAACATACAGTTTCTTCAGAAATATCAGGTTGCCAAGCTCTTTTGGTATTCCGCCCACAAGATTGTTCTTGTAGAGGGCAAGAGTCTCTAAACTTGTACAGTTTCCGATCTCTTTAGGCACCACCCCAGAAAGCTGGTTATCCCAAAGAATCAAGTCGGTCATGTTCTGGAGCATTCCTAGTTCAATTGGAATGTTCCCCGTTAGCTTGTTCTGCGCGAGACCGAGAAGCTGTAAACTGTTGCACCCACCTAATTCTGAAGGCAAACTTCCCGAAATCAAATTCTGTCCAGCGCGGAAAGACTTCAGGTTCTTCAGATTCCCAAGAGTACGGGGCAGCGATCCAGTGATGTTGTTCGAGTATGCAAACAGTTCAAACAGCAAGGAAAGGTTTCCAAGCCCCTCAGGAAAAGGCCCGGAAATCTTGTTGTTGCATAAGTTCAAGGATGTCAGAGACCGTAGTGTGCAAAATTCCACCGGTATTTCCCCTTCAAACTGATTATTGTTCAATTTGATGACCTCGAGACCCGAACAGTCGCCTATTTCCCTTGGTATATTTCCAGACAACTTATTGAAAGAGAGATCAAGATAGGTCAGGCCAACCAGTTTGCCAATACTAGGAGATAAAGATCCAGAGAGATTCATCGAGCTCAAGTTGAGAGAGTACACGACTGGATCATAGTAACTATACGAGCAATTCACGCCATTCCATCCACAAGGAGTTGGGTCACTGGCATTCCAGCTATCAAGACGATGGAATTGATCAATGAAGCTCTGTTTTATTTCAAACAGGTATTGAACTTCCTCATTAAGCCCCAGACACTGATGAACCAGAAAAGCAGCCACAACATAGTTAATGGCCAAGAACACCCATTTCAATCTCTCCATATTCCAAACCATAACAATCACTCAACCATGAAAAAGTCCCCTCTATATGTTGCATTTAAAACAGGGTCAGATAGAATATTTCCTCTCAAGCTTCTGTTCTTGAATATGATTCAGTTTCACATAAGCCGAGTGTCTGAATGTTCAATAGACTCATACCCGGACTTGAAATACAGGTGCGGCAGGAATTAAAATAAACAAAACTCTCATCAAAGGACAGAGGATTTTGGGTGAAAAATATGAGGAGGAAGAAGAAGATGAGGAAGAAAGGCCTCACGTACCTCCTTTTTACTTCATGTAGAGACACCAAAAACTATTGAAAGGAGAATCTTTCTTTTCTGGTCATCGGCAAAACATTTGACCAAGGAAAATCGTTTTAATCAAGGAAGAGCCACGTTATGAATGTAAGCAAACAGGTTTACTATTCGCCAATGGTCTTCCCGTCAACTTCGAAGTGCAATGAAGATGGAAAACCCCTTTTCGCGATTATTATCATCAAGAAAGCAGGAACACAGAAACCGAAGAGCTCAAAAAGTGAAGGTTTTTCTATGAGCTTTGGGGTGAGCATGAAGGATGGTTAACCTTCAAGAGAGAGAGAGAGAGAGAGAGAGAGAGAGAGAGAGATTGTCATGGCCGACAAAGCATGCTTTCTCAACGCTCGCTCCATCTTTCAGAAGTATCCATAGTATAATGCTTTGATAATACTGCAAGAGACCCACCACGTCTCATTTCTATTTAGTGCCCCAAAACAGGTCAATAAGAAAGCGAGTACAGAGGTCTGTTTCTTAATCCTATTTTCCTGCTACAGCTCCCTATATAATATTCTTCCCAATTTGATGACGTAAAGTTTACTCTTGAATAATAATTTTCATAATTCGAAATACTCAATCATCTCACAAATTATATTTGCTCATAGTCAAAATCCTAATAAATATATTTGTACCGAAAATCCAAAAAAGACTTATCAAGTTCATTTATTAATAGAGAAAGTACGCGTATTACAAAAATAACCTACCTTAAAAAGTAAAAAGAAATTGTATTTTTCAAAACATATTTTACCAAGTTCTGAAAATGCACACCGGACACAATCTCCAATGTATTCCCTCTTGAAATGGTTAATTCCAGTCATGTATGATGACATTGAGATATAATATGAGATCCAAGATGGACTTAGAATTTGCCAACAGTTAAAGCCGATGTACTTGGCAGGGTAGACTTCGATAGGAGTGGGGTCAACGCTCAAGCAGGGGTGATGGGTACGTTGAAAGTTGGCCTTACCTGTCAGAGCTTATCTTGATCAATCTGCCAAATAGGATTCTAAAGATGAAGTTGGGTTTTGTCAGATGGATTAGCAATAATAGCTTTGTTGGCACACTACTTTTTAGTTGTGACATTGGCATGATCAAGAGCCTGTTAGGTATAACTTTCTCTAAGCTTTTTTCGATTATTAAAGGTATGTTGCGGCTTTGGTAAAATGTGCGACGAGTTCTCTATACCTATCGCAATATTTTAGTTTTGATAGCTTATTGCAGCTTTTACAAAACCAAAAATGGTAGCAAATATTTGAGTTACAACACTTACAACATGTTTAGTTGTAATAGTGGCTTATGTAGCACCGACACTCTCCAAAAGCCTTCGTGTTGTGTCCGACACGTTCCGACACGTTCTAACACGCTCCGACACGAGATCAACAAGCGTCGAAAAATCTGACATGTGATCAACTCTCTCCGACACGCAATTCGACACGCACGGGGTTAATTTTAAAAATTTCTAATACTTGAGAGGTCAAAATATACATATACAAAAAAAGGGGGAGGCCTAGTGGCTAGCATCGCTACCACTACCGCTGCCATCGTCAGAGGAGGTCGGCGAGCGAGGTTCGCCCAGATCTAAGCGATGCCTTGACCAAGGCTCGGGTGAGGCTCGCCTAGATTTGGGCAACGCCACACCCTCGCTCAGGCCTAGGGAGGGTCGCCAGTCCTTGCCTAGGGCTGGCGAGGCCTCACCTAGGATTAGGGAGGCTTGTCGGCCATAGGCGAGGGTTGGCGTCGCCCAGATTTAGGCGATCCTCTCCGGCCGTAGCCGAAGCATTGCCCAAAATTGGGTGAGCCTCGCCTGGGCTAGCGTGGGTCGCCCTCCCTTTGCCACCTAAGGTCGGCGAGGTTGCTAGCCCCCTCCGACAGTGGCTGGGCATGCCGCTAATAGGGGCAGCGGTAGAGGCATGCCCAGCCACAACGTGCCTCTTTTCACTTTTTTTTTTTTTTTGGTTTTGTCTTTTAGAATTGTTTTAGTTTTTTTAAGTCTTTTATTATGAAAGAAGTGATAAAAGAATGCTATATATGATAAATAAATAGGTTTTAAAATATCATTTCAGCATTTTTTTCTTTACAGTATTTTTTTCCTCAAAGTTTTATATATTATTGTAACAAATTAAAATAATTAATGATATTAACAAATGTTAAGTTAATATTTTTAGTGTAAATTAATTCTAGGTTATTTTTATTATTATTTATTGATGTATTTATATATAAAAATATATTTAATATATAACGTGTTGGAACATGTTAGAATTCTTTATTTTTATGAAATGACGTGTCGGCATGTCGTGTTGTGTCGTGTCGCATCGTGTCACGTGTCTGTGTCGATGTTACATAGGTAATAGCTATCACATTACGGGCCTAATAGAGTTGACTACATATTGCAGTGTTTGCTTATTGTAATAGGTACAGTGTATTTTCCATTACAACAATTGTTGAAACCTTTGTGGCAAAAACTATATAGTTAGACTATAACGGTTATTCCAAAAATTCCTCTTTTTTTTCTCGCACACTAGATCACTGCTGGATTACTTATTATAATTAAAGCAAATTAATTTATAACTAAAATAATTTATAGGATATATGTAATGATACATCAACTGTAATTATCTTGACTTTAATAATATATTCTATGATTACAAAATAGAATATCAAGTAAAAAAATCGATTTGATAGTATTTAGATAATCTTGGTAATACATAATTATTTAGTATGATCAAAGTCACATAATATAGCAAACTATCAGTTGCTCCCCATTAGGTATGCTTATGTAAATCTTCATAAGTTAATATTATGTAATTTAATTCTCAAATTGTGACATTATTATTGTCTCGATCATATTGTTAATTATGGAATATATAACGTTCACTTTTATATAATCACATAAAATTCTAAATCATAATTAATTATTAGGTGATAGATAGAAATTTATTTATTGAGTTGTGATATCTTGATGATAACTCATGATTGGCTATTAAATTGATAGTTACTTGCTTAACTTTCATATTTACTTGCTTAACTTTCAATTGTAACAATAATTTTTGAATCCGGATTGACTATTAAGGTGATGATTATATATATTCTCTTTCTCAGATTTTAGGGATACTTTATTAATTATGTCAGCCCATATTACATAATATAGTAGGTATCACAATGCTTAAACCAAAAAATGCAATAGATATTAAAGTTTTATTACGCCACAAAAAAAAAAAAAAAGACTATTACATTACGGTTTTATACATAAGTAGAAACCTACATTTATTTATGAAATGACTGGAAGTCGATAAAAACAAGAATATGTTTTTGTCCTAGTCCTGTTTGTGGAAATTATTGCCACTGTTTATTTATACACGAAATAAGATTTTAATAGCCATTGCATGTGGTTGGATTGCACAACTTCCCAACTCTAAACAAATTATGCCTACCGATTATCTGCTTCTAAACCCTTTGGCTGCATTTGGTCGTCGGGATAATAATCAGGATAAAATATGATAATGTAGGATATTAAATCCTCCGGATAATAAAGGCGGACATATCTAATCCTATTAAGTGTTTGACACACTTCAGGATAAGATAAAAATAAATATGATATTCAATTAAATTATAAAATTATAAAATAGAAAATTCAATTAATTAAAGGCCATGGAAAAGCCCTAGATCTAGGAATTGTGGCCACCTCTGCAATGGCCACCATTGAAAACGGCGAGCACCAACATCGTTGTGCAATGGCAACGCAAATCGATAAATCTTAAACTACGACAAAGAGGGGGGTGGGGGAATTTAGGTGACCACCGAAGTAGTCTTTGCATTGCCTCAAATCCATCGAGATCCCAAATTGTCAACAATACCAAACATTTATAGCCGCTTCATCACCATCTTCCCCTCTTCCTTTGAGACGTCCATCGTACTTGGTCAAGTCCATGATCCAAAGGAAGGGGCACCCAATGGCTGGCATACGAGAAGCGAAGATGGGAGAAGAAGTGGAAGAAGAGGGTTGACAAATGAATTAGAGAGGCGGAGGCATCTATTTGCAAAGATGCTTATGATATCTTCTCTTTTTGTTAAGTTCTTTCTTTCCTTAAAATTTTTTTTTATCCAATCCGGGCTTATCCCACCCCCTCCCCCGGATTTTTTATCCGGCGTTTTATCCGGATGTATCCGGGTTTGTCTGATCCGGTGGACATTCCCAAACATCGGATAGGATAACAAATTATCTTATCCAAACTCAAATCCGGACTACCAAACACAACCTTTTAGTTGGAGAAGAAGCCTTTAGAAATTATTCAAGCTCGGTCATAATCTTCCTCAAGTCCATCCTGTCCCATGAATAACATCTATCATAAAATTGAAAAGCTAGTCAAATGAGATGTTGCCACACAATAGTTCTACAATTTTATTTGGATATGTATTTAATAAATATGTCGGCAATCTTTCTAATCATGCTTTGAAATACGTCAACGGTTTATCTAAGAAAGAAACAAGGTTAAGAATTAAGATATTCGACATCTTGGATCTATGGAAATGATTGTACAAACGGTAGCACCAGGCCCGGTATCCTTAAAAAACCTTTAACTTTTCAATTTTTATGAAGGAAGTCCTGAACTTCCAACTTTATGAAGGAGGACCGTAAACTTTCGATTTTGTATGAAAAAAAGTCTTTGGACAGTCAAATTCCCTAAAAAATTTCAGTTTCACCCCCTCTTTTCAGTTCTTGTTTTCTCAATTTTTTCTTGCTGTAAGGATCAAAACTCTATGTTTAGTTGAAGTCTTTTCTCAAGTCTATGTCTACCTACGATCTTGCCTTAGGTATCGCACTAGTAGAACGGTTGAAGAAAGTTCTACAAATAAAAAAGATTTGAAAAAACAAACGAAAAATAGGAGTGGTAAAACTGGAGTTTCCATAGAAATCTGAAACTTCTTTTTTAAAAAGCGAAAAGTTTAAGGTTTTTCTAGGATATTGGGCCAATAAAAATATTCCGCCATAAGAAATAAGTGAAAGGAAGAATCGTAAACATCTAGTGTAGAGAATTATAATTCTTGTGGCAATATGACGCAACTAAGGGATGGATAAATATAGATTTGACAATAATTTAGAATGAAATGGTTCGCTTTGACGGTTAAGAGTAGCTAACCCATCCGTTGCCACAATAAAGATTTGCAAACATGTATTCAGACACACAAGATCATATCCACAATTATAGAAAGAAATCTCATTTTTTTTTTTTTTTGTGACTGAGGATCCGCCGAAGCTTGCTCTTGTCAGTTTACGCCAGTTTGGGGTCTCACGAGCCTCGCCGTGAAGGCTCAACAGCGACTATACCTCGGGGGAAACTGGCCCAGCAACCTACTGCTAGAGCCTTCCGCTTTAATCGCTAACAATGTAGGGTTTCGAACCCTTGACCTCCATCACTGGAGGAGAAATCTTAACTAACTACACTGTCCACGAATAGGTTCCATTTTTCATATTCTATAAAATATACAAAAAGATATTTGATATATTGAAAAGATTAAATAAAAACTTTGCTAACCTTAGGTGACACCGAAACCTGAAAATAACCTTAAACAGTAAAAAGTAAAAATAAAAATAAAAATAAACAGAAGTATAAGATAACATGAAAAAATGACATAATAATAAACAAGTGTCCCCTACTCAAACGATGGATTTGAGGTCCAAAAAACCATTTCAAATGAGGTGTCCAGTTTAGTCAAAGTGTAGTGCTTGGAGTGAGCTTTCTAGTTTGGTATCATTCGCTCAATAACTCTTTCTGGACCAAAAGTCATGATCATTTCAAGTGCGTCGCACAGATTGCTGTTCTGGACATTCCAAAAACCATTTCAAATGAGGTGCCCAGTTTGGTCAAAGTGTAGGGCTCGACGCGAGCTTTCCAGTTTGGTATCATTTGCCCTGGAACTCTTTCCGGACCAAAAGTCATGATCAATTCCTCGCGCGTCGTACGGATTGCTGTCCTAGGCACGCCGCTTGGATATGTGTTTGCCCAAATGCTAGAAAGCCGCAGGCAACCGGGAGTCCGCGTCACAATATCACCACTCAGGAAAGTGGCTAAAAGAGACTGGTAGATTACCAAATTCACCTTGGCTTTTGTCACGGATGACGACCTCACTCACACATCAAGGAAGTTCATCCCCCTTGAAATCCCCCACTTACATTATTATTTACCAACGCAACATCACATGTTGCTTGTCTTACATCCATTTGTAATGTTATGATAATTTATGTGCATGTAGACCTAATTAAAAGCTATTTGGATTAAAGAAGAAGAAAGATAACTTCGGAGCTGTCTTTTGGTGTATTAGGATAGTGACTGTCACTACAAAAAGGGGCCTCAATGTTGTTTAGTCTTGTAAGGAACTCTCTAAAACTAATCAAACATTTCTCGGTTTGGATTCCTCAGTGGCATTTCAGTCTCAAATTGTTCTGCAATCCTCTTTTAATTAAGATAACTCAGACTGCTATCATCCTTTGTCAGATGAAAGATACCGCATGTACCACTATATATACATACCCAAAAAGAATACACTTTTAATGTGTAAACTATTCTAAAGAGTGAATTTGGAGTAACTTTAAACGCCAGTGTATAGTTCTTGTCAAATTTGTGGTGTTCATGTAAAAGTCTCGTTTCAAATTGTGAAAGCGAAAGAACAAATTTAAGAAATAGAAGAGAGTCGCATCCATCTTCGTTTTGATCATAAGGTCAATCTCCTGGATCATTTGGACAAAGAAACAGGGAAGAGAATTTACTAGAAAGTCCAAGCCAACATAGTGAGAGAACAAGTCAAAGATGACTATGAATGCACTCAAACCGACCCAAAGGATCTAAAAATGATTCATGCCTTGAAAATAAAGAGCTTGGTTGAGTGGAGACCTTCGAGTCGGAAGAGCCATCCACATTGCTTCCATGGACCCACCCATCTCATGGGATACGACTCCCTAAGGTGGAATTTTGCTCCAAGAGTTGAAAATCATTGGTATTGTAGGTAGGAGTGTCTTTGCCTTTCCCCCTCTTCACGTTCCTCCTTTTTTTTTTTCTACTATGATCTAATTATTTTTTCGTTCTTGGGTCGGAATTTTGTTATGCAACGGCTTGATTGTGTGGCTTTGACATTTTGGTTTCGTGACTATTGATGATGATATGGAAGAATAAGTTGATGACTCGTGCTCGTGCAATCATGTGATCCACAAGGCTGAGGATGTGTCCGATTCCAAGACATTTATGGTGCGCCTATGGCTCCATATGTCGTGAATTTGAGCAAAATGATGAGAACATGAGTCCTTGATAGGTACTTCAAATGTGTCCTGTTTGTATGAATGATCATCTGGAAATTGTCCCGTCACTTTATAATTCGGTTTAATTACTTCAAAATAAGCAATGTTCTTTCGATTCCTAAGGTTACTTCAAGAAATTCTATTGCAAAGCCTCGCTATGTTTGATTGAAAAGATCACTTGCGTTTTCAAAGTTGTTAATCAGACTACACAATCAAAGAAAGCTAATATAGTTTTGAGATGTCAGGTAAAGGAAGCTAATGTTGTATTCGATTTAGAAGCAATATGTCACGCCTGAACGGTCGGTCAAGGTAGTAAACTCATTGTCCGATCCGCCAGTTCATCGTAATTTATTTATGTGGTTAGTTTGTGGCCTGCACTGATTCTTCTCGAAATGGGAAGTCAAAGGATAAGGGCGCCATCTTAGCCATAACACGATCGCGGTCTTTTATAGCTTAATGTTTTCGAAAATGAGTCAGGAGCAACCCTAGAATCTCAATAAAATCAAACTAATCAAGAATATGTTTGGGATATCGTTGAGCTTGGAAGAGAGAGAAGAGTCATGTAATCTACTCAATAAGGCAATGTCATCATAAAACACGATAATGCATTCGTTTGAAGTACTGAAGTATATGATATAGCAAAGTCGTGATGGGTATATGTTCCTCTAGGACCCAACTCTTAAGATTATCATTTGGGATATAAGCTTTTTTCTCGGAAGTACAGCAATTCATTCCCAATACCAAGCGAGAGATGGGAGTATCAAAAACAGCAGTCTCTCTCTCTCTCTCTCTCTCTCTCTATACAAGAAAAGAGCTATATACAGTCATAAACATAATGTTGAAAAACTCTTCATTACGTACACTAAAAACAGGGCGATCTTACAAGAAGAAAAGTTCAAGAAATAGCATCGTTCAGGCACCTTTCTGTGGCAGTGTTTCAAATGCAGAGACAGTGTTTTCGAACTTGATTCGATGAAGAGGTGCACCGCTTTGCTTAATGGCACAAGCTGTTTTGTCTTCGAGTGGACACCGTGCTTTCAACATGGAGAACACATGATTGTTTAACCTCCTAGCTTTCTTCAGAGCTTCCAAAAGCGCCTCCCAACCCTGTTCAAAGAGGAGTTCGAGTACATTAAAATATGAAACATATTGGAACAAAAAGTACAAGCCAAGTTCATTAGGTTGATCAATGGAGAACATCAAGCACATTCCACTGCAGCGGTCCATACACTGTTGAGCCGCTATATGACAAGAAAAATAAGACAAACCAATTCCTATCACCTAATATGAGAAGAAATTTAAAATATAGACTGCTTCCTTTACATGAGTCGTTATATGCCATTTTTTGCCTCATACTACATGAAACCCTTGAATATTTAGGTCAGAGGAGTCTCTTGAACTGTATCCTGGTCAGGGAAGATTTTATGATGAAATTTTCCCTATATTTTACCTGCAAGGAAGGAGGATTCTTGTGTGTGTGCGACACTCCCTCTACCTCAGCAACATTGAGGACCTGATATGAAAAATCGAATAGCTCGAAGTGCAGCTGCTGCCCAAGCAAGTACATAATGGTACAACCACCCCAGGCAACTGAATCGCCCAATACTTCATGGCTCGGTGAGGACATTTGAACAGACTCCTCCACATACCCCTATATTTGAAGAATTAAGAGAACGTTCAGCATGAAGGTGGTCAAGGTTTTTCAATAAGTACATCAATAGATCTCCACCCGAGCAACCGTTTTGACTATGCTTTCAGAGTACTAATTCCATAATGACCTGGCCACCAACATAGCAGGAACAGCATTTGCCCTGATGTAGGCACATATTACAGCAAATCCAAAGAGGTAAAAGAAATTTTCAGATGTTGACCCATCCATTCAAGGTGGCCAACATCCACAAGAAAAATTACTGGATGCTTCACTATTGAAACAACCAAGAAGTAGAGTCCATCCCAAAAGAAGAAAAAATTGGATTGACGATGTATTTATAGCCAAACAAATCTCCGCAGAACCCTGAGGAATGAATTTGGATTAGCCTTCTACAACCCACTAACATTAAGATATTTTTGAGTTGTGGCTGCGACAGAACTAACAGGAAAAGAATATGCCGACATCAACTCACAATTTGGAGGCCACTGTAGATGCGGTAGAAATCCTTTGAGGTTGTAATGTCAACAAAACCTGTTTTGGGTGTAGCACTCCATTTACTGCAATATTTATCTAGCGCAGCACTCGTAAAAGCAAGGGCATACTCCAAGATACTTCCTGTATTTATGTTAGCCTTGTACAGTAAATCTGCAATTAAAATGAGAAGTTGGTCATGCATCTGTAATGCCAATTAATCAGAAATTACAGAAGAATGATGGCATCATCAAGGGAAGTTATTTTCCTGTTCTCCTCCACGTTGACTGTTGATGCAAAAGTGTAGTTGATTTTATTAAAAGGTAGAAGTATAAAGAAGTATAGCAAAGAAAGTCTTTTTGATGTAAACTAACTCCAAGTGACCTGTGCATTGAGATTTTTAACTTTAGTTTGTACTTTAACATAGGAATTTCTTGTCTGTACGAGGAAATGAAAGTTACAAGGGTGCTCCCTCAAAGATTTGAGCAACTGAACCATTATGGCAAGGAAAAGTTTGATTCAAAGGAAGGTACCTGTACCCGAAACCAACATTGGTGGGTAGGTAGAATCAGCAGTCAGAATCAAAAGGTCTTCAAATCGATCATTCAGTAAAGCTATTAATATAAAAAGGGGCAACACATTGATACATTTAGTAAATTTTCCTGGAAATTATCTCTAAATCAAGCTTAAGGGAGTGTATGCACTGTCATGTTAAACTAAGGGCAGGTTATATTTTCATATTTGCCATTGCCAATCTCCTATTGCACCATCCAGCTCTCTTGTTCCCAGTTTCCCATCTTCCCATCTAGTTCATGAAATTTTCTTGAAATCTATACCGCATCTGGGGGTAAGCCAGAAACGTGCTAGTCAACATCTGAAGCAGGAAGGCAACTCTGCTACATGCAAAATGTGTCTTTTCTTTATACAAGCTCTCCACATCCAACAACTTACACAAAACTTGTCACAGACATAAGTGGGACTGCAACAGTAGGACTAGGAAGAGAGAACGATCAACCATAGGAATGGTTGAAGGACTATTAATTACCAGCAGCTTCAGCCTGTTTTGCCATGGTGTGAAAGGACATGGGACTTGCACAAATAGGGTTAGAAACAATGGCAGTGGTTGCTGATTTGAAAAGGTTAACTATAGGGCTGACTCCACCATCTTGAGCTTGCATTATCTGCCCATCTGCACCTGGAATCATACCCAACCAAGGTGCAGTCTGCATGAAGTGTGTGGTGTCTAGTTCCCTCTGTTAAGATGTGATGTAGTAAGAATAAGGATATAAAATGAATGAGGCAATTTACATAGAACTGCTGTCACAGAACATTATAAGACTCAGAAAATTAGAGGAACAACTAAACAAGTCTCACAATCATTAAGCATATGCTTGCATAAGTACATCAAACTTTCAGCGGGGTGACATTCAAATTTCAGACGAGAAAAGGTTAGAGCACTGACCAATGCTATATCAAGAAGCCCAATCCAATATAAAGTGCTTCCTATCTCTTTGATCCCACGAAGTACCTCTGCTTTAAGCTCTGATTTCTTGCCCCAGTTAAGTTGCTCTTTGATAAGCCTCATACAACCTATTTAAGGAGTCAATGATTTAATATAATGTTCCAGAAAGAACCAATCTGTTTATATTGAGAAAGAACATTTGTGATAAAAATCACTGCAAAAGCATTGCTAACGTTATCATTTACCCGTCACACCACCATCAAAAGGAAGCAATCCAATTGATTTAGGCAATGCTTCTTGTAATCCCATTATCATAGGTTCTATGGTAGTAATCTGAACATGAAAGAAATTGGACATTAGACAAACCCATGAAAAGGTTATTACATTCTTGGAGAAGATTTCCAAGTTTAGCAACAAAGGGGGAAAATAAAAGGCACCGGTGTAAAGAAGAAAAATAGGACTTCTTTATAGAAATGATTTTGCTCAGAATTATTTCCTCAATCCTGAGTCAAGGCCAGTCAAGACAGAACATCATCTGGTTATCAAGGAATATTCTCTGTAAAGAAAATGATAAGGACTTCTTGATAGCTAAGAAGAGATTATTTTGCTCGGAATTATTTCATAAAAGCTGTGTGAAGTCAGTCAAAAATTGTCAGAACAAGTTACTTCTTGAAGTCTGGTGGATCTCATACGTGTTTCACCTTTCCTCCTTCAAAAAGCAGAAGAAAAGAGTTTATACTTGAGGTACTAAGAGGGTGCCACTCCACACAACCATCAACAGTGGTCTGCCTAACTAAACCTACAAGGAGAACAAATTATCAAGTGGTTCTTCTGATGCCAAAGATCTGAGCATCTGTACATACTCTTTTCAATAAAGCTAATTAGTATCTTGATTCTCAGATTCCCAAAGATTTGTCGAACTATGAGCTGAACAATTTCAGGCATATAGCTGATAGCAGAACTATGCGGTCTTTGCCAAAGGAAAACAAATCTATAGATGATGTATTAACAGAGATCCACATATTAATGAGCTCTCTTTTTCTACAGCACAGGGCACATCTCTTCCTTGCCCATGTGAGTTTGGGTCTGTAGTTTTCATCATGTGCACGGAAGTCTCTTTTCGATAGGGGGCAAAAAAAAAAAACAATCATGTCAACAGAAGATCCGGTTGCCTTTACTAGGCTGACAGGTGATCAGGTGACTTGCTTTGGGAGAAGGAGATTTTTCTGGGTTGTAAATTGCATGTCTACACTATGCCTATGCCATGCTTAATTCCCATGCGAAGTCACAGAATGGCAATTGGCATAGCACCTTCATAAGCTCCACCAGAAAAAAGGAAAAAAAGGTACTTCTTTACCAGCATCTATATCACTTTAAAGTGGCAGAAAAAGATTCAAAAGCATGCAGAAATGACGAATATTGAGAAGGTGACCAAGGTTCACTGGAACCAACCAACATTACACGTATACATGATAGAATCAACAGATTTCATGAGTAGCCACACTAAGGTGTTGTCACTGTTTGCCCAGCTGTTTCAACTTGGATTTTCAGCTTCTGCTGTTGGAGCATATTAGGCTGGAGAAGTTGGGAGCTTCAGCTTGAATGCCATGGGCCAAGAAACCTGGGACACTAGCTTCTTGGCTTCCACTTGTGGCATTTGGCTGAAGAAACTTTAAAAATTAATATATATATTACTGGGAAACCTTCTTTTTTTGGCTTTTGTAGAATTGAAGTATCTATTTCACAAATTATTAATCACTATTGGATTAAAAAATAATTTCTTCTACAAAGTTCCACCAAATTCTATTTATTCCCAATCAGATAAATTAATTAAAGGTAATATTGCCATGTGCCACCATTAATTATCTCACTATGGACTTTCAGAAAGCTTAATGCATCCACATAAGACACAAGATTTTGACTCTCTTCTCATGAAAGATTTCATTAATTATTATGATGGGACTTCACAACACCATGAAAGGTTTACAGTTCTTTTGAGACATACAATCTGATTTACTGAATTTTTTAACATTTTGGCACTGTCGGTTGAAACGGATGATTTGTTTACAAAATTCAAGAATATACTCAAAGAACCTATCCCTATATTTTCCTAGAAGTCAAGCCATTTTCCCTCAAAGCATAGGATGATTGATCTTCAGGTGGCATTCCCTATTTTGTACGTTTTTTGCTTCCTTTACTTTTCTAATTTTCATTTCCTTCAGAGGGCTAGAAGATAACAGAGCCTTTTCTAGATGAGCATTTGAAGTTAATATCAAAGTATTTATACAATACTTCAAAAATATTGTCAGTTTTTGGGATTCCCATAAATTCGGTCTTATTTCATTTCTTAGTGGTTTTACTTTTTTTCTGTCAGACTTAATAGTCCACTTAAAAGCATTAAAAAACCAAAACGAAAAGTGATGGTGGACCAAAAATACCATAATGAAAAAAGCTACAGCCACCCCAAACACTACCCAACCCCAACAAACCCCTCCAGTAAACACTCCCTTAGTTGACCATACTTAATTGATAACACCCATCATGTTTTAAGTATTACAATACACAAATAAGAATGTGAAACATTCAAAATTAATATGAAGAGCAGAAGTATAATGTATTGACAATGCACACCATGCGGACTCCAGTTAGAAAAGAACAGATTTTTGGGGATGTCAAAACAAAAGAGATATAAGTGTGAGATTCTAGAAGTACCTTATTTGATATGTGGTCCAGTAGTGCTCTGATGAGCCAAGGCAATGACCTTGAACCGAGAAGTTTAACCATTGAAAACATATGTGGCATACCAAAGAACCCACTGTGAAGTCGTGCGAAACTCTGATGTGCAGAATTCAAATCCTATGATGATAACGACCAGAAATGATCACGAAGAGCAATGAACAAAGTTAACCAACTGCTTGGATGGGTTAAAAGTCCTTCCAGTAAGCCACACTAAAATATCCCACCAAAAAGTAATACTTTAATTTACACAACGGTATGGCAAAAATTTGATGTTAAATTTAAAATATATATAGCAGGTTCAAAGTTTAAAGTAAAATTTCTGACCCCCCCCCCAAAAAAAAAAAAAAAAAAGTTCAAAGTAAAATCATCCCACTGACTTACTTGAGTACCACAGTAGAAATTGGGCTTTGCATAGGGAACAGAAGGCTTTTGAACTGGAACTGATGGCACCTTTGAAGAACGGATGAATCGTTGAGTAGTATTACAAAGAATGAAGTTGGGCAAGAAATCATTTTGCATCTCTGACCAAATCTGGAAATGGAAAAAGAATTGAAGTGAACATTTGCTAAGGACATCAGTGACAAATTTCCAGCACCATAGGATCATACATTCCGTCTTTTAGTGGATGTTGCCAAACTATATGGTATGTGTGTGTGTGTGTGTGTACATACACAGACATAAAACCATGCGTATGTCAAACTGCAACATGGAACCAACTTTAAAAATCAGAGTTATTTACGCAACTTACTGGCATTTGTAACTGGCAGATAATATAATAGAGAAATCATGACAGATCGCTAAGTTTCAGATATCAGCATACGCAGTGAAAAACTCAGCCAATAGAAATTTTCCTAGTTAAGATTTCATGTTAAACTTCAGAATCCTCTTTAAAGTTGCTGTCATCCCGGTTATCGTCTGGTGTTCATTAATGTGTTTTAAGAGGCTATTTCAAGTTCTTCGTAAATAATGTTATCTGATGTGAACTGAGACATGACCCACCTTACTCTAGGAGATTCCATTATTCTACCCTATCCTCAACAAATGTCCGCAAAATACATCCAATTAGTAACTGAAAATTCAAGATCTTCCTAATATCTGAAGTTATGGGCAAAGAACTGTAACTAGCAATTGATAACCTCCTCATACAAAGATCTTGGCTTTGGGCCTTATATATCTAGGGTACCCCTTCCAGAGATTTAAATGGAACTTGACTGGATAATTATTTGAGTTTAATCTTTTCACAGGATGATGAAAAACATTTATATGCCTTGAACCAATGGACAGATGAGATCTTATGTACTCCCACTGTTTCAGAGATTACAATTTACTTATCAAAGTCGAACGTATATTCTAGAGATCAAGCGACATTGCTTCTTTGGCCCAAACCAATAAATCCCTTAGGTATGATGCAAAATGGATCTTGTTCTATTGTTGACTAGAGATTTCTCTATGAAAAGTACAAATCGGAATTTGAAGAAGGGGAAGGAGGAGTTGTTGACCTGCAACAGATAGAGGAGGCAGCACACATTTGGTTGCACCTATGGTTAAGGTTGTAATGTAACAATTATTATTTTGTGATTTTATATAGCTCTAATGGTTATTGCACTCTTTGGGTTGGGTAGCAGAATAGTAACTTCGTTTGGTGACAGTATAATGGCAGAGGAATAGGGATAAAATGCGCCATATGCCTCTCTCACCTCTAGTACATCAACTACTAAACAATTATCTTCAAATTTTTTTATAAGGAAAAGGGTGGGGAGGGGCAACTGGTGGTTGCGGCCCCCTTTGGGCATGACCATAAGAGTCTCACACTTGCAGTGTAATGTTCAGATTGAGACATAGCTGCTCTTTGTGTGGAGGAGACCATCACCACAACCACATCAACAAGCTGGGTGAACACCATGAGCACCCGTCAAAGCTGGCCCGTGGAGGATTTCTATCCTTTCTTACACTTGAACCCCTCAACCTCTCGGATGCATGTGGGCGCAATTCCCACCAGGACCCCTGGTGGTGGTTACTTACTATATCATGTATAATATATAATTAAGTATAACATAACTAATTATGTTACCATAATAATATTGTTAGATTACTATATAGTTTCACTATTAAAATAAAATTATCAAAACTAAATGGGGTTTTTCATATTTATATTCTTGCATTTGATTTCGTCAAGACTAACAAGGCTCGAACCTGCAGCTTCCATCATTCAGGGTGGTGCTCTGTTATAGAAATGACTAAACCTATTTATATGAACATATGCAATCAATTAAGTATCTAACAACTACAATAACTATAATATTATGATCAATATAAAGATTAGTATATATACAATAATATTGGTATCATTTATAAATAAATAATTAAGTTATGATTAAGTATATTTATTGACTGCAGTAGTAGAACATTATGTCACACAAAAATTATATTGCTTGTGGAGTCAGAGGGAGAAAGGAACATCTCAGCAATAACTATTACAGATTTGGCTGTAATAGCTAGCTACACTGGGGTGATAGGAATTAAAATTTTGGCCATAATAAGGATTACAATGCACTCACTATTATTCAGAGCAACCATCTTAATGTGATGGACCAAAAATAAACTTGCAATGTCACATTTAAAACAACAACCAAACATGCTTAAGTTTAATCAGCAAATGCTACATTGGATATGGCAAAGCAGAAAAAGCATTTAAGAACTACAATAACTACAATATTATTATCAATAGGATGATTAGTATATATAATACGATTAGTTTTATTTACAAATAAATAATTTAGTTATGATTAAGTATGACTATTTACCGCAATAGTAGAATATTACGTCACACAACAATTATATTGCTGGTCGATTGAGAGGGAGAAAAGAGGAGCATCTCAGCAATAACTATTACAGATTTGGCTGTTGTACAGATATTTATATATCTCTTAGAGATATTTAGGAGATTTCTTTTATTTCTCTGCATTTATTTTGATTATGCATATCTGATCTGATATGCTTTCCTTAGATTGTCATCCATTCAAGCCTATAAATAGGCTCCATGTACTCTTTTTTATTTACATTGAAATATACAGAATTACTCTCTTCCACTTCATTCACATGATATTAGAGCCGTTACCCCACGCTGCTAAAGTTTCTCTTAAAAAAAAAAAAAAAGCCAGCAGCCCAGATCCAACGGTGCCTAGCCCCATCCAACCCAGATCAAATTCGGCGTCCTCTAGTTCACCCAGCCCCTCCAGCCTAGATATGGTGTTGTCCAATGTCGCATAATCTCATTCATCCCAGTGCCAGCGATGACCAGCCAAGATTTGACACCAGTTGAGCTCCTCGGTCCTCTAGGAAAATTTTGGGACAGCAAAGAATATTATCCAGCACTCTATTTCTATGTCCGGACCGTAGGTTCGAATAATTGCTAGTGCTGTAACAACCTTAGGCTTTTAGTATGAGGTGGTTTATTGATGTGATTTTTTAATTGTGTTGGATTATTGAACTGTTGAGGTTGAGTTACTTGAAGGAAAATATTGTGGTAGTTTTCTTATTATTATTGGAGAATGGGTGATCCTAAGAAAAGTAATATTGTGACAACTGAGGTGATTTCCTCTTCTTCTAATCAAATCACTGAGAAGAAGCTTGAGGGCAATGCAACTTTCAACGATGGAAGAAAATTGTAAAGCGAACATTGATCGGCAAAAATCAGCATATACACTTGACTGGGCTTAAACCTAAGGATAACGCAACTTGGAATGCTGTTAATGCACATTTCCATGATTAGATGCTGAATTCTATGGACAGTGAAATAGTTGATCTGGTAATTCACCTTGACATGGTCAAGGAACTGTGGGAGTATTTGCATGTATTGTGTTCTGGCCAAAATAACCCTTCATGGATTTATGATGTATTGCAGGAGTTTTACCAAGTTGAGAGGAATAGGTGTTCCATTACACAGTACTTTGTTGATTTTACAAGGATGTATAAGAAGTTGAATGCTCAACTAATGTTCAGCAAATGCAACTTCAAAGAGTACAATTGGCTGTAATGGGATTCCTTGGAGGTCTCGTTCTAGACTATGAAACTATTAGATCTTAGATTCTTAGAGGAGAGATTTTTGCATCACTCACACATTTGCTCAAGTTCTCCGGGTATCTCATGATCTTCTCAAGACACCACGTTTGTGGTAGATAGTTTAGCTCGTGTCCTAGTCCAGAATCGGTGGTGGTAGGGATGATGGAGGAAACCATGGAGGACATAATGGCCTTGGTGGCCATGGTGGTGGCTGAGGTACAAGAAGAAGGAGAGGCCGAGGCCAAGGCCAACAGCAACATTATGGATAGTCCCACTTTTTTATTGATAGCTTAGGGGCCATTCGGACTTGTCATTATTGTGGCAAACCTTAAAAAATATTGCTACAAGTTACATGGGATACCAGGGTAGCAACAAAAGTTTGCAAATACTGCATGTGGTACTGACTCTTCTTTGCAAAGTCTTTTGAAAGGCAACATAGTGGTTATGCCTAATAAGGATTTTGCTCCGTACAACCAGTTTCGGATTTCACAGCCCACTTTTTCCACCGCTACCCTGGTACAAATAGATAATGCTATTGCATGTCTTTCAATTGTGTCTCACCCTTGGATCCTTGATTCAAGGGCCTTTGATCACATGTCAAGTCTTTCAAGCATATTTTCCTTTCTTACTTCATCATTATTCACTGTTATTGAAGCTAATGGTTCAACTACACAAGTTAAGGGGGATTGGTACGGTTCATCCAACTCTTTCATTGCCATTATCCTCGGTGCTTTATCTCCCACAATTTCCGTCTAACCTCATGTGAGTTAGTAAATTAACCAAAAATTATCAGTGCCAATGACATTCTACCCTGATTCTTGTATTTTTCAAGACACGGCTACAAAAAGGAGGATTAGTAGAGGGCGTGAGGTGGCATGCTCTAGTCTTACTTCCCTACATTAGATCCATCATTGTCTTGGTCATCTACTGCAAACTCTTCAAAAGTTAGATTCAGGTTTTCAATCTCTTCCAGTTTAGAGTGTGAGTCATGTCAACTTGGCAAATTGCATCGTGTTAGTTACCCACCTTGAGTCATTAAGCAGGCAGTCTCCTTTTTCATTAGTTCATTCAGATATTTGATGAGGTTTCTAGTTTGGGTTTTAGATACTTTGTTACTTTTGTTGGTGCCGATTCTAGAGTCACTTGGACATATCTAATGAAAAGTCGTTTAGAATTGTATTCTTTAATTTTGTGCCTTTATTTTTGAAATTCATGCTTAGTTTGGTGTGCATGTTGAAGTTTTGGATTCTGATAATACTAGGGGTACTTTTCTACACATTTTTCGGACTTTATGACTCAACATGGTATGATCGATGAATCTTCTTTTTCTAAACACCACAACTAAATTGTGTAGCTCAAATGAAGAATAGGAATTTATTAGAAGCTATCAAGTCCATGTTTTGAGATGAAGGTCCCCAAAACCCTGATGTTGTCTTGACTGCATGCTATCTTATTAATAGCATGCCTTCTTCTGTTTTGCGAGGTGGTATTCCATTTTCTACTTTGTTTCCCAATCAGTCATTATTTGTCTTACCATGCTGTATTTTTGGCTCTGTTTTGTTTGTGATCATCGACCTGGAGTATCAAAACTTCATCCAGGGCCATCAAAGGGCCATCAAGTGTATGTTTCTGAATTATTCTCATACTCAAAAGGGATACCGTTGTTATTATGCATCATCAAGGAAATACTTTATAATTGCTAATGTTTCATTCTTTGAATCTACTCATCATGATCTTCCAATCACTAATTTTGAGGCGGATGAAAATTTACATGTGACCACCATTCGGTCAACTACTCCATCTTCACTGGTATTTGCACAAGAACCACTTCCTCTCAATGTCTATACCTAGTGTCCTCAAGTAGCTATTGCTCCCCCCTTCCTCTTGTCACTACTACATCATCTTCAGCTCTAGATCCACCATTAGCAGACCCTTTTTGTCTGATCTTGATCTTTTTATTGCTCATCGCAAAGGTACATGTGCTTCCACTCAACATTCTATTGCCAACTTTATCTCATATTCTTCCGTGTCTCCTTCCTTTCAGTCCTTTTTATCTACTGTTAAACAATATCATCTCCCCAAGTCTATAGCTAAGGCATTACAAAGCTCTGGCTGGATGACGGCTATGGGGTTAACTATCTAGACACTTTTTTTCCTATTGCCAAGCTTACATTTGTTCGTATTTTGATCTCTCTTACTGTCACATATAACTGGCCTTTGTTTCAGCTTGACGTCAAGAATGCTTCTTTACATGGTACTCTTTACAAGGAGGTGTATATGAAGCAACCTCTGTGGTTTGTTGCTTAGAGGTAGTCTGGGAGACTAATTTGCAAGCTAAAAAAGTCTTTGTATGATTTGAGTAGTCCCTATAAGCGTGTTTTGGATGATTTTTCAAGGTTGTACTCTGTTTTGAACTGTCTAGATATGGAAATGATCACTCTTCTTTTATAAACAATCAGGGCAAGCTGTTCTGATTGTGTGTGTTGATAATTTTATCATCACCAGAGACGACTCCGTTGGTATAGCTGAACTAAAGCTCTATCTTCAGCAACAATTTTGGACTAATGACTTGGGAAAGTCAAAGTATTTCCAAGGAATTGAGGCAACGTAGTCATAGAAAGGTATTGTTTTTCACAGCAAAAGTATGTCCTGGATCTGTTCACCAAGACCGGCATGTCGGGATCAAAGCCTATTGATTCACTTACGGAACAAGGAGTCAATCTAGTTGTTGAGGAAGGAGAGACTCTTGGTAATCCTAAGAGATATAGAAGACTGGTATGTAAGTTGAATTATTTCACAATTACTCCATTACACATTGCCTTTCTTGTCAGTGTTGTAAGCCAATACTTGGCTTCCCCCTGTACATCTCACTGGAATGCAGTTATTCAGAATTTGAGGTACTTGAAGAAGGCTCCGGGAAATGAATTGTTTACTAAAACCATAGTCATGTCAGAATTTAAGGATTCTCTTATGCTGAATGGGCAAGGTCTCCATATGATAGAATATCAACCATTGGTTATTGTACCTTGGTTGGAGGAAATCTAGTGTCATGGAAGAGTTAAAAATAGAGTGCTGTTGCCTGCTCTAGTGTTCTGTCAGAATATAGAGCCATGGCACAAGTGACATATGAATTAGTGTGAATTCAGCAGCTATCGACCAAGTTAGGCTTTAAAACTTCATCTCCTATATATGTCTCTATGGTGTGATAGATAATAATGCAGCATTACATGTAGCTTCCAACCCTATGTTTCATGAGAGAACAAAACATATTAAGGTTGACAATCATTTTATTCGATGGAAGCTGCAAAGTGGAGTGATTCTTCCAAATCACAATAGAACCAGTGAACAACTTGTAGACATCTTCACTAAACCTTTGGATAAAGGGAGGATAAAATAAATATATAACAATCTGAGCATCATTAATATCTATGCTCCAACTTGAGGGAGAGCGTTAGAGATATTTAGGTGTCATCACAGATATTAAAGAGATTTCCTTCAATTTCTCTGTATTTATTTTAATTAAGCTTATCTGATCTGATTTGCTATCCTTAGATTGTCATCTATTCAAGCCTATAAATAGGCTCCCTGTACTCTTTTCTATTTACATTGACACGTACAAAATTTCTCTCTTCCACTTTATTCACAGCCGTAATAGCTAGCTATTACATGGGGTAATAGGAATTATAATTTTGGCCATAATAAGGATTGCCACGCCTTCAAAATTATTCAAAGTAAAATCTTAAACTGATAGATTGGAAATAGATTTGCACTATCATTTTTACAACAACCAAACATGCTTAAGCTTAATTAGCTACGTTGGATATGGCAAAACAGAAAAAAGCATATCACACAATCCAGATTGGCAAGAATAATAGGAGTTACTATACGTTAGAGTTAATTGCATCCTGAAGCACATTCGTTGGAGGATCACAAAATATAACAGTGAAGGAAGAGATTCAACCTGAGAGGCAAGTCGACTAGAATATGAAATAAGTGATATGTTCTCTAGCATCTCGTTCATCATTAGATCAAATGAGTCTATCGAGATATCCTTTGATAGCAATTCATGCGCATGCTTCAAGACGTCCAGCAACTTCTCCAACTCCTGATTTGAGAGAAAATAATGTACGTAATGATGAAAACTCAAGATCTCCCTAATTTCAAAAACTTGATTGACAAGAGCCATGAAAAGAACCTTACCACTATTGCACATAAATCCTGGGACTCAAAACGATCAAACAAAAACTCAAGATTCTCTCTGAAAACTTTGTTCAGCCTTTCTGTAATCAGACTTCTCAAGTCAACAGTCCTTCCAAGCAACTACACATGGGGCCAGAGAGAGAGAGAGAGAGAGAAGCAAAAAATATTTCAAAAAGTAAATAATTGTTATTTTGAGAGATAGAAAGAGGAAAGAAACACATGGATGTGATAAAATAAGTACACCAATGTTTAAGTGGGTGAATGGGTGTATTTTTCAATATATCCAAATGCAAGAGGAATCATTCACCTCACATGGAATATATTAATTTTTGAACTTGTAGAACAGACCACATACACATCATGCAGATCATATTGAAGATATCTAAGACTTTGTTCCCTTGGGTGACACAAATGAAATGATAAGAAGACCATTCTCGTGGTGGTCAACCAGTGTTCAAGGTAGTGATTTTCTTACTTGCAGCATTATCCATCTATTTTCTTTTCATACAATATGAGCATGTCTAATTCCTCCAACATTGTCAAACCCAGACCAAGAAAAGAGTATGCTGTGTCCTGCCCTTTTTTCAATGAACTTCACATAGAAAGTGCATAGGATAGTGCAATGATGGAGCTTGCTCGTTTACTGAACTGGAAGCACCAACTAAGGTCTAGATTTAGTGAGAGAATTCGTACTTGACGTTAGAACCTCATATGAATCCAGGAAAAATCTAGTAATTGGCTCTTTTGAATGACTGGCAGCACACACCATTTCCACAACAAAAAGGAAAAAAGATGCAGAGCGCTTGATAATGACATTTGAATTAGACTGACCTTCACTCTAGTCATCTTCAGTAATGTGGTAAACCTCATAGGCTGGATGGAAAAATTTTCTCCATTATCCAAGGCAAAGAGAAATGATGGATCAAGCAGCTCGCTACAAGATTTTGACATCAGTGAAAATTGGTATAGAATTTGTATTTCAGTAATTAAGATAGAGACCGCTTTGCTTACCTTGCTGCCCAACTCTTGTAATATGTGAAAATACTCTCACACAGCTTTGACACGAAAATATCAAAACAATGGTCCACCTGTTAAAGGAGAAATTGAACAAAAGCAACATGAAGCTGGATGAAGCAAATATCAATTTTACGTATGACAATATAGTTGCAACCTTGGTGACCCGAGGCTTATGTTGCCTGATGGGCCTGAATTAGTTATGGACAATGGCTTCAGAAATGAGGGCATTATCAATAACAAAATAGTTTCATCAAACATATCCTTGTTCCTATATTCCTGACAAATGTATGAATGAGCAACTAGGAAATAGCACAATGGAGGATAGATAGACTGAGCAACCAGGAGATGAGAAAACTCTTAATCATATAAGAAGGTAAAAAAAACGTTTACCTGCAGATATTAAAGACAGAACTGCTACAGCAGTCATAATTCCTACCCTGACATCCAACTTTTGCAGACATTCCTGTCAGTAGTTTCTAGACTTTTAAGGTTTAGCAGTTCCATATATCATGCACATTTTCCAGTTCCTCTCAATCCATGCATAATTTAGGTTAGTCATGCGTAAAGGTAGGTTATAATAGAAAACTTTGGCTACATATTCCATTATGTAGTACTTGAGCTGTCTTTTATTCTCTGCTAGTTATGATCATGACTCGCTTGTTCTATTGGTGCAATGCATCTTGCACCTAACCATTGTCTGTACATAATGTTGAAAGTATGGCCGTCTATTTTACAAGGTTTTTTGTTTCGATACTAATAAAAGCACTACAACGTGAGGAAGTGAAAACATGTGCCAGCAATAGTGGCAAACTTTTAAAGTAATCACTTCCATCAAGGAAGTGCAAATTGCGTAACAAGACGATGGACTGTTCTTTAAGCAATTATTGGTTGTACTAAAGCTCCTACAGAACAATACAACCTTCCAAATTCAAATATGGGAAGTTCTCTGAGCCATAGTAGCTCAATTTTACAGCAGGGAAAGCACTTCATAAGACATGAAAGAGATTGCATGTTCCAAGAACACAAGAATTTTCATCGGCACATGTATCGGCTTACGAAAAGATTACAAACTATATCTACCCTCCTGAAGCAATGTTATTCTAAGCTGCAGTTTTGATAGGTCATGTGGCTGCAAGAAAGATTTATAATTTCTGCGCTGAATTGTTCTATTATGACACTCTAAGCTGCACAAGGGTCAAGAAAAACAGGCAATACAGAAAATTGTATCAGCTAAGGACATAGTTGAACCAATTTGAGTCCTACCAAATCAAGACAAATTCCCTCCTCCTTTCTAAACTTTTTTACAACCCTAAAATACCGGTAATCTTAAATTGTCTCTATGGCATGACACACCGATTGGTAACCATTTGATTTTCACGATATGATAACAAGAATGGTGAAAAACCTTGGTATTTGAAGCTGTTTGACAGGTTCAAACATATATTCTATAATGCTGCTATGGAAGACGGCGCAAACACTCAAGCATAAATTAGTGAACGTTGCCACAGCTTCACAATTCAAGGTTAAGAAGTTGACACACCTCAGCTTCAATTTCATCATAGAGGAACCGTTGTTTCAAAACAACCAATGCCTGCTGAGCCGAATCATTATAGATGTCAAGAGGCATCAGGACTCTTTCAAGAAGTCCAGCATTGTGAGACTCTAATACATGATCCACCAGCATCCACGGAAGAGAGCATTCAATAGGAAACTGCAAAAGTAGAAAGACATATGGAATTGGTGCAGAGGATAACAGAATGAAAACAAGGGATAGTAAAAGTTGGAAAATAAAAACGTCTTCATGGAGAAGACCTATTTGTATATACATTGAGATCTTAGCATTGTACTGCATGCCTTGTTTGCCATGAAGCATTTCATTATAGCATCTTGTAGTAATGTGCATTAATTCGATGCCTATTTTTTTACCCTATAGAAATGATGAACAATGGAATTAGTCTTTCCAATTATTTAGTCATTTTTTCCTACTATAACAACTATTGGTTGATGATTCTTGAAGTATTATCATTAGAAAGTTTGCTCTGACCACAGTACCTGAATTATCATTTTTTCCTAGTATTATCATTATAATTTTTTCCTACTATAACAAATTAGCAATGCAAAGCAATCTGAAATATCTGGTCCAAGTTATGTTGAACAACCATTATAATTTAAAGCAGGGACACGCCCACTTTCCAATGGAATTATTTGGATTGCTTCAGCCGAGCAATTGCGGCTCATCTGTAACTTCTCTTGATTAAAGCTACTGAAAATCCATGCAAATAAATGTCTCTCTATGCAAGTACATTTTTGCACCTATGCATGTATTTATGTGTGACTCCAAGTATTTTATTGAATCATTGACTTTTTTAAAGATCTTGT
Source organism: Eucalyptus pumila (assembly GCA_016097595.1). NCBI lineage: Eukaryota > Viridiplantae > Streptophyta > Magnoliopsida > Myrtales > Myrtaceae > Eucalyptus > Eucalyptus pumila. Next base: position 27,016,237 of record CM027847.1, on the reverse strand, counting down.
CCATTGTATTTCCAACAGTGGTCCCTGAGGCAAACTGTGTCGATGCTTTAGGCAGCTACTTTAAGACAGTCCCATCTTTAATGCAGTGACATTAGAAACAAATGTAACTAAACTGATATCAATTCATTCTTAAATAGCACATATTGTGTCCGCAAAAGTTGCAGGTTAGACAGAAACCTCACAGTTGATTCACCAATCATCCACCAAAAGAATACTAGCATGTGAATATTATATTCTGTTTCAATTTTCTCTGTTTGGTTTTTCATTAAAGAGGCTGCTCAATTGCAAGGGACCTTTCCTTTCTTTTATATGTTGATCAAATTCAAGATAAAATAAAACCCTAGTTCTTTACCAAGCAAGCAGGCACCTATGTGAGTAACATTAAGTATCACTGGAAATCTAAAGCTCAGGTGTAACTAACAAATTTCCTTGGATTCTTTTACAACTTAGGTAGTCCTTTGATTAATGACTCCAATGCAAGATATCAGATTCTCTCGACAGTTTCAGCCATTCAATTTCAGTCTGGTTACAAGTACTCTCTAGCTTGACATATAAAAAAAGGTGCCTAGATTGCGTTTTATTGAAAAACCAACAAGTAACAATAATTAAGCCTTTGCTCAGGGAGCAGTGTGGGCTTGATGGATCCTTCTACAATATTACAGATTATCCATTACTAGTCTATTCATCCCAATTTCCAGTTAACAAAAAGTTTCACTGATACAAAATAATGAAGTTAATTAAGCTGCAAAATTACCATCATATAATAAAATTGATAAAGAGTTCATTCCATTCCAAATCCCAACAATGTCTGGAAAACTTCCTGTGGCTTTCAAACTCTCAAGCCAGAACTAGAAAGATCTTTCTATTATACGTAAAGGCACATGCAAACTTCCACTTTTTCTGCATTTGTCAAAGGATATATAAATAAAAACTAATGGGGATCCAATGTAAGACTCTTGTGAGAATTTGAACTATGCTAACCATCTATCTAACAAAGAGGCAGAATAAAAGTCTGAGAGAGAGAGAGAGAGAGAGAGAGAGAGAGAGAGAGGAGAGTTAAAGTAGGACACACCCAGAAAAAAAAAAAAAAAAAAAAAAAAAAAAAAAAAAAAATCTCTTTAACAAACTCAATTTTCATTTTCCTTCTGAAGAGTTTCATAATTACATTCACCTCACAATATCAAAGAAAGTCAATAAAAGACTCATTCCTATATTAGACTACACTTAATTCCCATGTTCAAGAATCCGGTTAATTCCTAGTAGAATCCAGGAATAGAGGGAAAATTCCAAATGAAGGTTTGAAGTGCCCTTATTTTTTCAAATAAGGACTTGAAGTAAATATTGTTTCAAATAAGGACCTGACCTCGCTGGTTAGCTAAATATTCAAATAAAAGATTGAAGTGGCCATGACAGTTTCAAGTAAAGACTTGACCTCATCAACTAGCTAAATACTCTGGCCAATCAAGGGCATTTTCATCTAATACAATTTAATTTTAAATATTATTTAAATTATATTAAAAAAAAATTTAAAAAAAGGAAGGAAATCAGGTGAGGACTAAGCCCTCGCCGCCGCCGCCTTGCCATCGCCGAGAAGGCCCAGCGATGGTGCGGCGGCGACGGTGGTACAGAGCCCTCACTGTTTTCCCTTCCCCTTCCTTTTTTATTTTTCAATTTATTTTTTCACCTAATTCAATAAAAGGAAAAAAGTTCAAAAAAGTAGAGGATGAAAATGTTCTTATCAGCCGGTAGGTTAGATTCTTCTTCAAGACTTGAGACTTTGAAACAATGTCCACTCACTTCACACCCCTTTTTGAGAAAATGAGAGCACTTCAAGACTTTATTTGACACAATGTCCACTTCAGGGCTTTTTTTTGAGAAAATTAGGACACTTCATGCCCTATTTAAAATTTTCCTGTAAATAGATGTGTAGAAATGACGGACCAACTTCTTTTCCAAAGCAAACTGACAAAAATGATGTGAAAAGTCTGCCTGTGGTTCCTAACAGATAAATTACGGCTAAAACACTAGGTCAATTGCTCATGTGTCTAGGGTACTAAAAACATCTCATCTAAAGATATCTAGGGAGCCATTTCTCTGAATCTTCTAAAGATAACTACAGGACTCTGCAGGCATCAAATCTTGTATTTGAAGCCAAAACATTACAATATTAGTTTTAAAATTGTAAAGTTGATCTTCTGACACAGAGTTCATATAAACATTGATTGCAAAAAGGTTTTTCTTGATTAACAGCTAGTTGCTATTTGTAGGGACTGACTTCGTTATAATGCATGTGGTGCAACCTTATTGACCAAATCTGAGAGAATAAAAGTCCAACCAAGAAAAGAAGAAGCAAGTTCTTGCAACTCATGACCCAAAAACAAGCCCCCTATCTCAGATTTCACCGTTAGTCCCCCATCAGAGATGCCCTAGGATGAATTCTAGTGTGAGAACGCACAAGTTCCAGTATCCACAAGTTGTCAGTTTACCTGAATAACACGAGAGGACTCCAAGTAGAACTCTCTAAACCAGAGAAAACCAAGATCACTCAAAGTCACCAATGTCGCTGCAGCACAACAATACGAAGCTAAATTAGTCCAAATGCTTTCTGTGTATTGTCTACAGCAATACAAGTGAACAATAATTGCTGCTAACTGTTAAAGAAAGTTTATTTGTCCCAAGAAATGCTGACATGTCTATAAGTGAATGAAATCACACCAAATGACGTCAATGGGGCCAGGGAATCCAAAAAATGAAACAGTAGCAGAGGGGAAAAGGAACAACCAACAAAAGGACATTCATTTCCTTCTGTCTATTTCTAACCAACTAACTTTGATGGAAGCAATAATCAAGTCTTATGGCTTGCCCTCATTGGAAGCTCAATTAGGAATCTTATTGTGAAATTTGGATTACACATCGAGCACGTGATTGATGTGGTTATCCAAACAACAACAACAACAACAACAACACTATAATAATAATGGTATTAGCAAGATAGAGGAAAGCAATGCAGTTATTACATATGCATAAGATATATATTCCGGACCAAAAGGCATTCTCTATCCTATTGAAGCATGTAGTTTCTCACCTAGCAAGTGTAAAGTTCGACCACTAAGGCAAATGTAAAATAGCTTCTCCATTCACAATACTGATCCATTTCATCTGCTAGTGAAACTGTGGGATGCTGGTTGTTGAGATCAGCGGTATAATTTTAGGGAAGGTAAAGTTGAAGTTATTGAAACAGTCTTCTAGTCCGCATTAAACTCCTCTTATACACTATTTTCACAAAGTGACATTTGCCGTATAGTTTGACATAACAGAATGTGCTGGATTATAGAAAAGTAAGACGCACTGAAAGGAAGAAAGATAAAAGAACTTGAGCACATTAAACTGTAGATGAAATGCATGAGCTCTAATATAGTGCAATTGAAGCAGCAATTGACTCTTTGTCATAAAAACGGTACTAAAACAAGTAAAACAAAACCTATGTTTGCAACCCACTTTGGAACTAATTGCGTGTATGACCCGCTTTGGAACCAATTGCGTGTACAATTTTAGGCAAATATAATTCATCTTCTCACCTCCAATTTTTTCTGACTTCTGGTCAAGAATGGAAAAAATTAAACAACAACATGGGTAAATGGATATATTATCAAGGCTATTAGTCAGAACAACTTAATCACTCATTTTAATAAGTTAAAATGAATCTTTTCCATCTTATATTTCACATTTGTTTCCATTTAGCGTATACATTTTCAGAAAAGTTAAAGCTACGTGATCAAACTAGCGTAAACATTTATATGCACATATCTGAAGAGTAAACTCTTACATTGTACTAAACAAAAGGGACTTTTTCCTCAAGGCTAAAGTTTCAGAAAACATTAAATACAATTTTTAATTGTTTATATAAACAATGTATAGACAAATGTAGATTCTTTACATGATTATTCTCAAATTGTTTATATTTTTTCAACAATTGTGTAACATTTTTAGTTGAAAAAACTATATAAAGATAATATATATCTACATATATATATATATATATATATCAACAGTGAATTGCATTATTTCAAAATTGAAAAACAGAATTGATCTGCCCATTATGACAGCATGTGCTTCTTAGCAACTTTATATAGGTAAAGTAGAAGTATGTGAGACAGTCTTCCAGTCTGCATTGGACAACTGCTTAAGGCATTATTTTTCCCAAAGTGATGGACCATAGCTTGAAACAATAGAATGTGAGGGATTAGAGGAAAGTAAAATACATTAAAAAGATGCACTGAAAAGAGGAGACAACAGATCTTGAGCACATCTATCTAGAGATGAAATGCATAAGCTCTGATACAATGCGATTGAAGCCGCAGTTAAACTGGTAGAATTGCCACCCATCTCATTGATTAGTTCTGTTACCATCAGATTATAAAAATGCTGACAACCATGCACTTAAATCAAGCACAGAGCCTACAAGATGAAATGGTACCTGTATAGTCCAACATATGCAGGAAAAAGCTAAGCTTGTAAAAAAATGTCTCCAACTGTTTCATGTCATTGACAGGGATCTCAGAACCACTGTTACCAAAGAGTCCCCCAGGCTTCCTAAGATTACCACCAGAAACAACCTCATAGATTAAGAACTGCAGGCAATGGACCTGAAAAATGTGACATTGGAAAATTAGACTCGTCCTCTACCAATTGCATATACATGCAGCAAACTTATTAATGACACATTTAATACCATTAAATAGTGCTTTAATGCACACTACCCCAGAGCACATTTCTCAAGTGGATTAACATCTGTAACCCTATGCTACTACTGAGCTTAACAGAACATTGTAAGATTCAGTGCAAAGTTTCTTCACGCATGGCAGCATAAGATAGAGACATAAACACTTGCACGCATGCATGCATGCAGATGCGCACATGTGCAAGTATAAAGAATACATAGCAGAAATAGAACGGATACTCTCCGGAAGCCTTCGTGTCGTATCCAACACTCCGACACGTGTCTGACACGCTCCGACATGTCCCGATACGCTCCGACACGCGGTCAACGAGTGTCGAAAAATCCGACACGTGGTCAACTCTCTCCGACACGTGGTCAACTCTCTCCGACACGCGAGTCCAGAATTCCAACACGCAATTTCGACATGCACCGGGTCAATTTTAAAAATTTCTAATACTTGAGGGGTCAAAATATAAATATACACAAAAAAAGTAATAAAAGAAGTACTAAAATTGCTATAAATATACACACACGGGGTCAATATTTTTTTTTCAGTTTTGTTTAGAATTGTTTTATTTTTTTAAAGTCTTTTACTATGAAAGAAGTAATAAAAAATGCTATATATGATAAATAAATAAATAAATTTAAAAATACCATTTCAGCATTTTTCTTTAAACGATGTTTTTATCCTCTAAGTTTTGTGTATTATTGTCACAAATTAAAATAATGAATGATATTATTTAATTTCAGCATTTTTCTTTAAACAATGTTTTTTTCCTCTAAGTTTTGTGTATTATTGTCACAAATTAAAATAATGAATGATATTATTTAATATTTTTCGTGTAAATTAATTCTAGGCTATTTTATTATTATTTATTTATGTATTTTTATATAAAAATATATGTAATATATAACGTGTCGGAACGTGTCAAAATTCTCTATTTTTAAGAAATGACGTATCGGCGTGGCGTGTCGTGTCGTGTCGGTGCTACATAGGCAGAAAGTATGCATGACATGCCGAAACATACAGAAAGAAAATATAGTAACTCAAACAAACCAATCTGTATAACTGCAAAAACTGAAAAAATGGGACAAGGGAATTAACACCAAAGTACTATTACAAACTAATGAAGAAAGATCAAAGCTTTAGAAAAACCTGCGCAGCTGTCGGTGCCACTGGCCTTGGATAGAAAAAGTTCCCTTTGCTTTCTTCACCTCCAGGCTGTAGCAATTGCAACTCTGGCTCCGACTTGCTTGTGTTTGCCATCCAATCTGCTGAAAGAGTTCGCATGTCTGAGAGAATCCTATCAAACAGAAATTAGACAAAATAAAAGACGAGAATAAAAGGATATTAGCAAAGAACAAATAAGAATCTTACATAATCGAACAAAATAATAATTTCACAAGAATCATCTAGGACCACATATGACAACATAGTGATGTCATAAAGAATGACATCAAAAATTTTTGGAAATACTGATAGTAGAGCTTTCGACAACTTTTCTAATTTCCATGACCACAGTAACCTCTATGTTTGTTTCAAAGCTCTATACATATTATGTAAACTATAAATATTTTGTTCATAGTTGATATGCATTCTAGTTAGGGTATGAAATTAAAATGTTGACATGGATACTAAATTGTGCACACAGACAACCAATCCTTTGAAGCTTCCGTATTTCCTATTTATCAATTGACCGTACAGATATTTTTCAGAGAAACTGTAAAATTGTCTAATACAAATTAACCTCCCTTCCTATATAGACATGGAAAAGCTAGCCTTGAATAGCTTGACAAATTACAGGGAGAAAAGGCAATCACAAGCAAATAGAAGCATCCCTTAGTCAAAATTAGAGAACTTGAAACTTCCTTATATTCATGCACTTGACAAGCCTGAGGAGCAAAATCTTCCCAAAAGTACCAACAAAAAAATCATCAACTATGCACCTTGATAGGTCCTTCTTCTTTCGAAACGTTGTTCGCAACATGGTGGCTAGAGTGTTCTGCACAAAATCTTGTACCTCAGCATGTATGGTTTCCCATAAAGCATCAGCTACCAATGTATCACATCTTTGCATCATCGCAGCAGTGCTCTTTATGTAGCTAACAAGTTCAACCAGTGCTTTTCTTTCCTCTGCACTATAATTATACCGAACTACCTGCAATGTAATTCCAGATATGCACTATCATGAAGCAATATTTTTACAGTTTATCATCACTCTGAGCTGCATAAATCAACAATGACCAAAAGTTAAAGCTAAACAGGTCAAGGTCCAAGACTGGGCTATTCTCAGCTTAGAAGAACCTTGAAGAAAAATTAACAAGATCAAGTTCGAACACACCCAGCAGCTGGAACAACTTAGTCTGGCTCCTTACGAGACTAGCATCAACACAAGCATACAACAAAAGGTCATTTTCCTAATCTGTGACCGAAAAGGAAAGTGCTACTAGAACTGACAAGTGGAAGGGTAACCTCACGTTGAGGATTGAGAATCTCATTGATAGTGTCGTCCAGCTGGAAAAGGAGGTTAACAATTTGTTGACTTAATAAAATAGTCGCCTGGGGGCACAAACTGTACATTTTTTATATATCACTAGGTAGTTATGGCATACAAGGTTTAGTTAACATTAATGAATCTCTCATCTTCATGATTTTGTTTTCTGAATGCTTCAGTTTGTTCATGGGTTGATAGTCCTGTGGCCCTCGTTAATGAAATTTTTAATTTTAGTGATCCAACAGAAGAAAAGTTAGCTGGACAAGGCTTTATACATTCAGCCGCAAGTGAAGCCAGTAGTCTCCTACCCACTGACCAGTATTAACAGCTATCACTGCAGAGAAGGGAGCAAATAAAGCAAAATGCAGAATAACAGGAACTCCATAATAATGATAATTCTCAAACAGCTAGTTATAGTACCTTTTCATAGTCAGAACATGATCCTAAAGGTTCATTTGCTTCTAGTGAAACTGCATCCTTGCAAGGCCGAGAAAATTTCCATGCACATTGTTCCCATATACGTGCAGTCCATCTGCTTAAGAGCTGAAATCCTTCCACTACCATATCATACACATTCCCCTTTACCTCTTTGCACCATTCAGCATCTGCACTTTCTGTTGACTTCAACAACAACAGCTAGCAAAACATAGACAAGCAGAACTTAAATCAAAATTTGCACATTAAGCAAGTAGAGAAACTATCCAGCTGCACATGTATCGAGAAGAGTACCTGATTCACAGAAGAAGCAAAACGAATTGAGAAATCATCATGCTCAGCACGAATGGCTCCAATGTGGTTAACAATCAGATACTGGCGCTGATAAGTGGCCTATGTCAAGGAGTTATCACAGCAAGTTGGCATGATCAACATGATTTTCTAACAATTTTTTCCTTGAAAGAAAAAAGCGAAATTTCTGAACAGCGCATGACATTGTTTTACTGTTGCCCAAGCTCTGACAACACTAGTGCTGCCACCATGCAGAGATCAGTGAATTTGCGTGGTCAACTCTGCTATTTTAAAATTGACATGCCGTAATTTATTGATGAGACAGACTCTGTGGAGTCAGAACACAAGTAACTATGCTAACAACATAAGACTTGAGAGTCGAGATTATAGAACAATTCTCTAGTTGGTAGTCTTATCTAGGACCTTACGGTGAAAATGATGCTTACTAGTACATACAACATTTATCTGTCCAAAGGTTAAATCTATGATGTCTCGTTTTAGTACGATCTATCGCCTCAGTCTATACCTAGGTCCCATTTTGAACAAAAAGAAAAGGCCTAACTTCAGGTAGGATACTCATATAACCAATATATTGCATGCAATTTCTGACAGAAAAAGCCACAAGCTAACTTGATCCTTTACCTATGGCTACATATATGAATCTCATTAGAGCATGCAATGGAAGGTGGTAATATGGGGAAAAGTGAAAAAATTTACAGGACTTACTATTCAATTGAATGCTTTTCACATTACAATGTTGAGCTTTAATCTAATCCATTCATTGCATTAAATTTCTTAATAACTTTTCAAAGAGGTTACTTTGTCAAGAACACTCAAAATCACAAGGAGAGACATGACAAGGCACTTTATTCTAGGGGAGGAGACTACTCTCTGGTGCCATGTCAGCTTTTAGTCAGGTTTCTCCAATGGGTATGGAGTATTGGAAGATGACTAAAAAGAGTAACTGCTACCACTGAAATAAACTGAAGTTCAGTGATTATGTGAAAGCACTCAAAGCAGAATAGTCTTTCACGAACCTGAAAACTTAAAATTCTGAATCAGAAAGTGCAAAAGAGTTGACTATCAATTGTGCAATAATTGATGCATCATTATGTATGTCTATGTAAAATGGTATCTCTTATTGTGCTCAACGATGCATTTCCTTTTTTATATAGTTCTTAACGAGTAGGTTAGAAATTGATCCACCTCGTGATGCACAAGCTGACTTTGTACATCTAAAAGAAACAAAAGGCAAAGTCATTGAAACGCCTCAGCTGAAAGTATGTAAAGACCTTAGCATTTAATTAAAAAAGTGTATGGGAAAGATATATTCAAAGTTTCATGAAGCTACATTTACAAATCACCATCTCATTCCACAGTCATATATGTATAGATATTGCCGTGGAACTGGAAGTATGACTTCTATGAACGAATGGGATAAAGAAAATCTTCCTGATAACTTGTAGAAAAATTGAAAGCCTAGAACCAGTACTTAAACCTATAAGAGTTAACTGAACTGAAAGAGATCAAGCCAACAAAGCATCTCCTCAGTACCTAAAGTTGACAGAACAGCAGAGTGACTAATTTAGCAATAACTATTAGATAGTGTTCAGGCAGCATTCATTGACAGGACATTTAGTAATAACTATTAGATAGTTCACCTCGATTATTATGCAACCAAGTTATCTTATCAGTTCACTAGTGCTAGGAGTTAAAGATTGTAACAGTCAAAACAAGTATATTGCAACTTTTACAAAGGTAGACAGGATATTCTTGTGCTTCCTTCAGAGGGAGCTCATGTGGCGCTGGAAGAGTGAGAAGACGAGTTTGAGAAGAAAACTTTTGGAAGTAACTGGACAATTCTTTCAGTATTGCAGCCGGAGAAAGATGAAGGTCCGGAAATGCAGGAATTACCGGATCATTCTGCCAAGACAGAAATGATAAAATTAGTCATTTCAACCACAGTGAAGAACTAATTCAGAATAATTATCAACAATCTTAGATGAAAAAATTTATAGCTAATGCACATTTTCCACTCCTATTCTAGCTGATAAACATTTTATTGATGATTGCATGGATCTGCTCTGTCCTGAAATTCTACTATTCATTGCAAACATAAAAACACATTATGAGAATTTACCTTAAATATATTGATAAGTCTGTTAATCTTAACCCTTTTGTACAATGATTCACTGTCCTTCTCGGATGATGTTGCCAGCACGACTAGGACGGGCAGAACTCGTAGAAGGATGTGCCGCTCAGGAAACAGAAGAGCAAAATCCAATTCCAATGACTCAACAGCAAAAACAATAAGAACTTGTAGAATATCTTCCACACTTGTCTTCGTTAAGGACCTCAAAAATAATCAGATATGCATAGTACTACTATTTAAAAGTAAGCTGATGAGCCAAATCACATTTTGTTGTCGCAGGCAATCAATTAGCAGCATACTGATGTATGTACAGAACACATATATGAGAATGCATATGTTCTTATGCATCACATTAATTGTCTTTTGTACAGAATAAGTGCAATCAGTTGTCATACGGACAGGATACTTATTCACCCGAAACATCTCGACGTGCAAGTTCAATAAGATGGCCCATCTTGTGCTTAAGAAAATCTGTAACAAATGGATTGCATCAAGTCCCAGTTAGGAGAAGTGAACTTGCATAATGAGCAACAAATTTGACATCCACGATTTTTATTAGTGTAATGCCAGCACTTTCTGCTTTGGAGCAAACTACTTTGTACCTGCAAATCATCCAACTCCTCCCTCATTGTGTCAACATCTTGCCATTGAACGCTGACTTGTGTGAAAGTCCTGAAAATTTGAGAAAAGCCAAGGGAAAGATATTCATCTGAACTCTAAAGCAAATGAGAAGTGATGTCTATGGGATGTAATTTGCATCTAAAAGATGTCAAAAGATGCATATAGTCACACGTATTCTCTAGTCCAGTATTTTCATGAAATGACACTTGGTAGAAAAATACGAGGTCAAAATTCAAACTACAAAGACTTCAGTCAAACTTCCGATTTTTAACTTTATTAGCGATCATGCTCGTAGCTTTGCCATCAGATGAAAATGCACAAAAGCATCATTCTAAAATTGATAGCAAATGAACGTCATCGCCAAATTAACCATCAATTGGTTTTGCATTGAACCTACTTAGTTTGCTAGAAGCACCAAAGGACAAAACTACTTTAAGTCACTACAACCATTATTGTTACCTCTAAAACTAAGTTATACTGGATGGCAAAGGGATTTATATTATAAGAATGTGATGAAAGGTATGAAAATTTACATTTTACTATTGAACTGTTAAACAGTTAAACCATTCACCCACTTCAACTTTCAACCAATTCTATACTTCATGGCCTGACCATCTCTAGTATGCTTACTGTAGGGATGGTAGTTACTAAAGTTAATTAATGCCAATTTAAACTTTCAGAAGCTGGAGTTCTTTGTATAATAGCAAGGCATGTAATCTACTTGAGTAATTAACGGAGGTTAGATATTAAATATTTTTGGCTGGGAAAAATGCACCACAATATCAAACCATGCATAAGTAATGCAATTAAGCACTAAGCATTTCAATTTGTTCAATTGAATCCTAACTTTTACACCAAAAAGTGCAATTGAATCTCAAACCTTTTGATTGATTCAATTAAATCCGAAACAATCATTGCAAAATGCAATTAAGTCATAAAATGTATGTTCGAATGCAATTTAAGAATGCCACGAAGGCAATTTTTGAGTGACAAGTAGGCAATTTTAGGTATTGTTCATTGTCAAGAATTGATTGCACTTTTTGAAAATATTTATAGAACTTAATTGAGCTAACTCAAAGAGTTAGGGCATAATTACATTACATACACGAGGTTTAGAACTTCATGTGCACTTAAACACATGCCAAAATACTTTATACAATCCGTCAGTGCCCCCAACCCAGCCCCCCAGCCCTCCCCCCCCCCCCCCGGGGCCGCTCTCTCTTCACTCTACCTCTAACACCATTCCCTTCTGCAATGCCCCCCACCTACTCAGTGCGCCAACAAACTCTCCCACCATCATTTCTTTTCTCCTCCGTCAACTCTCTCTCTCTGTGTACACATTGTCAATTTGGGCAACGCCACCAACCATCGATCTCCTAGAAGCTAATCAAGAAGCTCGATATCCAGATCTGCCTAGATGTGGATAGTGTGGGTTCTATCAATGGTGAGGAGGTTGACACTGCCATGTTCAGAGCTCGAACATGGTGGTGGCCAAGTAGTTGATATGGTGGGTGAAGATATTGTTTGTTTAGATAATAATAATTAACTATGCATAGAGTGATTTGCATGAACCCACCGATCACAAGTAGGGAAGATGAAGTTTTCTCCAACCAGGAAAACATGGTCCATAAAAAATTCAATCATCAATAGAATCCTCAAGAAAAGCACGACTTGGGTAATAAGAATGGACATAGATAAGTCTACTAAGTATCCGAGAATTGAGCAGACAAGCATGAGAGAGCAAGCGAGCTAAACCAAATATCAAGCATAATTAATTAAACTTAGCACCAACATCAGGTGACAATCAGTTGCCTTACCTCTTATACCAAGAAAAATCATTCGGTATGCTTGCTTTTGCATTTTTTAGATGATCAAGTTGTACCAAGATATCAAGTAACTTCAACATAGACCTATTGCAAACAACAGAAAAAGTGTTACAGTCCATTGCATATAACTACCGTAATTTTAACAGTAGGTCTCCATATATAAGTGAACTACAATTTACAGTATTTTCAACATTTACAGAAGAGGGAGTCTGCTGAACATTGGAAAAAAAACTTCAAAAAGATGACAGGAAAGGTAGAATAGATGTAAAAAAGAGGGAATTCAATAAAACCAGAGATGAGTTATGCTTGGGCCATTAATTCGTCGCTCTGGCCTGGAAAAACGCTGCATATCTGCTGCTAGCTGCATTAGAACTTGAGAGTTATATGCTGTGGAATATGCAAGTGAAGCCAACCACAAGTGAGAGGCAGAAATTGTTGTACTTTAGATGCAGCTGATGATTGCCACCGTTGAATTTCACGGAGTCGACTCATCTCCAAGTCAAGAACTTGGTATGTCTCCATATACAAGTCAGCTTGACTATGCTTCATAGACTCCGGAAGCTGCATGTTATTACAACAATAATTGTCTTAAACAGGTTCTGTCTAGAGCATAAGCTAACTATTATCTTCAATGGCAAGTCCACAATGTTCATTACTCAGTTCTTTGCAAGAAATCTACGTATTCCTCCAATCTACAAAAATACCTCATTCTATTACCCAAAAATAATTAATTAGAAATCTAGAAAAAAACAAGTTTGATAAAACAAGAATTTCCCTGCTTCCCATTCAAAACGTGGATTTTCTGGTGGCACCATATGAGAACCGTGAATATGTGTCTCCACATTATTTTATGTCAACATAATTACCCATATGATGCTACTAAGAACACGACTGAATACCACTATTATCTAAAACAGCAAAAGTATCCCACAGACTCAAAATGGAAAGGAAAACCAACCTGAGGAAGCGCCTTCACGCAGCTGCGATACGTGTAGAGTACCGAACCCATCTCTTTCCCCTCCTGAATAAGAGTGTTCTGTAAACAGTTCCAATTTCCACAATTAGAAAGTACACAGCTAATGACATTACTAGTTTTTCCGAGCATTGAGAAACAAAAATGCAAACTTACAGTGCGCTTGAAAGAGCTAACAGCAAACAGAAGGCTAAACCGGGAAAAGCAAAAGGGAAAAAAAAAAAAAGAAAAAATACGAAAGGTCCACGCACCAGCTGGTTGAGAGCTTTCGTGTCCTCGGAGAGAGATAGCCGGTACGCCGAAACATCGCTATACTCTGCGAGAGAGGAAGAATCCACCAGACAGGAGGAGGCGAATGCCCCGCATCACTTGCCAGTCCACAAAACCAAAAAACGCGCGACGAATTCAACACACAACAAACACGCACGCACGCATCCGAATCTCACGTACCGATGGGGCTGTTGGTGGCGCCGGGCTCCGCGGACACCCAGATTGCCGGCCCTTGAATCTCCGGCTGCTCGTCCTGGAAAACACACAAATCCGACGCCGATCGCACTCAGCGAAACGACAACAGCAGCGACATCCGGAGATGAAGTTCGCGGAGAGAAGAAGGTTTACCTCGAGGGAGAAGGTGGAGAGAGCTGCGATGGCTTCTTCCACGGGGACCGCCATCGGAGCGCCGAATCGGAGCTCGGGAGGCCGTCCGTCGGGATTTCTGCCTGCGGCAATGCCGATGCGAGTGCGATGGAAAGCGGGAGGTTGGAGGTGACTGTTGATGGAAAGCTTGTGGACTGGCGAGAGGGACTCGGATCGCGACTCGCCGGTGGGTCGGGGCGAGAAACTGAGCTGACTCGCTGTCTGAAATGGACAGAGCGCGAGGGGAGCGGTTGGTGCCTGGGTTTAGAGAGAAATCCAACGGTTTGTAGACTTTAATTATTGCTATTATTGTTATTATCATTAATCAAATTTTCTACTTTTTATTTTCCTTTAAAAAAATTCGCAATTCGTAAAGTGATTTTTTTAAAATTTTTCAAAAATTGTATTAATCTACATGTCGGTATGTGTATATTTTTGTAGAAAAGGTAACGACTATGGAAATGCACACCATTTTCGTAGAAAATGTAACAACTATAATCACTTTAGGAAATTAATTAGTTTTTTTTATTTATTAACTATACCTTTTCAGTATAAATTTAGGGATATACTCATTTAAAACCTGTGCTATTATATGTAATTTAAAGACATTCTTTCAAATCATTAATACATCACATTCATTTACACTCAAACTAAGTTAAGTATGTTTTCGGACCAAAAGATTTGTTAGTCATGTTTTGTCTATTATATATCCAAAGGAAAAGTAAACCATCATCGTCCTTTTATTTTCCCAAATTTGATTTGGATATATAAGTTTAACACTTAAGTAAGGATTCATGTGATCTTCATAGGCTAACGAGCAGTAAGTTTCACGATGGACTCATGTTTTCAATCATATGAACAAATATACTTATTGATAATTCATGATGCATGGACAAAAAAAATCATATCCAATTGTTTTTTTTTGGTAAGGATATCCCATTATTGATTATATATAATAAAAAAAAAAACAACAAGACATTTCAACAGTGCAAATCTATTTCTAAAACTAAAAAGAATTAACTTCTTTAACATTGGCATCATGCGCAACATGCATCTTATTGATATTGCTTATCCCCATTTTTTTACATCTATTTTATAACTATTGACATAGATAATATTTACACTGCTTTGCCCTTTGTGTAATTAGTCAGATTTTCTATGGCAAGGAACACTGTATAGCATAAAACATTTTACAAAAAGGAAAAAGAGGTTTTTTTTTTTTTTTCTAGACTTTTAAAAGAACCTAGTAAGTCGGCTTGCATGCGAAATTAGTGGAAAATTGAGATGGAAGGCAAGACAAATCATGCTTGCTCTTTGCTTCAAAGACAAGTCAATCCAATCATTTGAACTTTATAGCACACTAATAAAAATGCCAAATGCGATTGCTTCGGCATGAAGCTGAGACAATGATGTCCTTTTCAAAGGAAGTATCCCCACGGACTCCGGAAGGTTTGGTCACACGAGATCAGTTCGTCACTTCGGGATTTTAGCAAGTTTCGAACAAAACAAGGCACGGTCGCGCCGAGGGATGTGTCAAGCGGTATAACAGAAAAAATTTGCGAGTCCTGTTTTCTGAAAAACCATCTCTACAATGACAAACAAGCATGAGAGGCCTCTTGCATTTTCGTCTACTATTGGAAAAGCTCCCCTCGATGACATGATTAAGATGTACGCAGAAAATTTTCTGCGACAATTTCGCTCGTTTTCCAGGGCGTACAAGAGGCGACTTTGGATCCAATAAATAATAAACGTATAAATCTACTACCAAAACGGCCCCATTCAACTATAAGACTAAGGTATGTACAATTCAGATTTCATCTCTCTGATGCGTCTCATCAGTATGTTGAGTTCCCTTTCTTTCCGGTGAAGATCTCAAATGTAAACATACCTTGGGATCTCACTTGTAATCATCTTCATCATGACAAAAATCGGCTTCGCCCTTGCAAGCAGCTTCGTTGATAATCTCAACCCCACATTCAGGTATCTGGAGTACTCGTTGATACCCTGATACAAACTCTGATAACCCTTGAATGCAAGGATCCGAGGAGATGAACAGAAAGGACGGTTATTCGGGCACATCATCAGTGACACTATCAAGGCCTTGCCGTGCAGAAATGACCCTGTCCAGGGTGTGATCAGGCACAGTGATTCCAGCGGTCTCCATGTCTGCAACAATGGCTACCGCAGCATCCAATTCTCCAAGATCAAGACACAGTGAGATGATTTCATCATATAGGGGACTGCAAAAGAAGAGGGAAACCATTTTTTGTAAGGTGGATGTTACAGCCTCTTTTACTCCTTCAAGTATCTAAGCATCCATTATAGTTCCCCATACTTGGCAGGATTTCATCATAATAGTCCGACATAAGAAAAGCACATTTCGAATTATTTCCTACTAAAAGAAGCACAGAACGTGTTAGTATTTAACATGTTCACGTATTTTCCTCTGTCCATTCCTTTTCATCTAACAAAAATACAAACATGCATGTATCAAGGCACTTTGTGCTCCCCTCAATACCATGGAGATGGTAAATGTGTAAAGAAAAATCACCTACTCTTTTCATGCTAGTTAATCTTGACCCTAAAATCAGACGAATTTTGAGAGAGTATCCCACATGTCAAGTAGCCAAAATTTAAAATAAGGCCATGAAACCCACACATGATTGATTTAAGAAATCCATTTCAATAAATTTTCATGAGATTTATGATGTTGAATGCGTTGGTACTCCATGAATATAATATACCCTGCTCTACATCAAGAGAAGCAATGGGACCACATCCAAATGATACACGAATGAGCTTTCAAGTTAGACTTACAAAAAGCTGATCATATTGAAATGGAGACCCTTTCTCAAAAAGTGAAGAGAAGGGGCAGAGTATGCAGCAGCATAACAAATAAAGCTTTCAGATCATGGCAGGCCAAGAACCAATACAGATGAAAATGAAACTTCTTGATCATGATACGACAAGGTAATGAAAATCCAATACCTCCCAAGCACATAACCAAGACTATGTGTAGTTTGCAAGATCTTCAAGAAAGCTGATGGCAGAGGAGCCCTTATAGCTGCACGAAGTATCATGGCACAGTCCCCAATAGTGGGTTGCCCACCCAATTCTATTACCTGAAAAAATTTCAGTTGGCCAATAAAATTCTTTTGAAAGAAGAGTTATCAAAGTTTCCCTTACTATTGGTTTTTGAGATAATTTTCTAACTATTTGACAAGAAAATCTGTAGTCATTAAACTCTTCAACACATCCAAATAACCTATACTGCTCAATGGACAAACCCAACTCATGTTTATAGCACATAATAGCTAACTGACAAGTCTATGATGTTGGTATTGCACTGTCCCTTTCTATATATATATATATATATAGAGAGAGAGAGAGAGAGAGAGACAATTCAGATGCCAACATAATTTTTTTATTTTCAAATTAGCAAGTCCCAACATCTCGAGAAGGTTCAGCAAACAGCAGCACGTGCTAAGGTCCTTAACCCATCCTGTAATGAGTTTTAATGCACATAGTTTTTGTGGAGGGCCTACAATATTCATGATATTATTGACCTACTAGCAAAGTTCATTCAAATTCTTTCAAGAACAGAAAACCATTGATAATACTACTACTCACGGCATATTTTAAACTTACAATAAAATGATCTAATTGCACATTTGTCAAATTTTCCAAGCTATTACATCATTGAGGGAACTTAGCTGCATTGATTACTAATAAAATTATAGTTTCTAAAGTGCTATCTGAACTGCTTGACTTTAACATTCAAAGGCCAAGTAATTAAAGGTGATTGTACTTAAAGCACTTTCAATCTAAGTAATTTTCTATAAGCTACTCTTAATATTTCAGTAACTGCTCTACAATAAATCACATCGCTCAAGGGAATTTGATTAAAGTAGTTCCCAAATTAAGAGGAAAGGGGCAAGCAGTTTAGCAAGCAAAATAAAACCTTTCAAATGATGCTGGGATTAACAAGAAAAATAAGGACAAGAGAAGCACAATCTGGCATAAAGGAAACATTGTGGCATTGAAAGAACAGAAGAGCCAGGTATGAGAGACAGTGAACATACCTTTTGCATTGTTTTTATTGCCAACTCCACTTCCCATTCCTGAGACCACCTCTGAGGTGGCCTGCTCTTCAACTCCCTCTCCCATGTCCAACCCCAAGCATCAGCTATTGTATACATATCTGACACGTCAAAAACTTTCCTTTCCCGCAGTTCCTTAAATGCCTCAAATATATCCAAAGGAAACCAATCCTCATCCTTGTCATCCTGCATGAATAGCGTACAACCAATAGATTGAGTTTAATGGCTCTAGCCATGCAGAACAGGATCATGGAAAAAGAAACCAATACAACCTGGAAATTACACATCAGCATGATTTTTATTTCAAACAAGTATTATAGCTAGAGTATAATCATTTCAACAACTCACCTGAGGTATTGAACAAAGAACATAGACAAGGTCCATAAGACCATAAGATCCAACCGCAATAATCAGGAAAATATAGCAGGCAAAAGCCAATAACAGAGTTTGACAAATTCAATGCAGAGTTTGACTAACCAATGTCCCTAACTTGAATATAGAGTTTAAGTTATTTACTGCACAAATCAAGCAAAAGTTGCCTCATTTTTTTTTTTTTTTTTTTTTTTTTTTTTACCATTGCAAGAACTACATAAACCTATTACTGTCATTGCTGACACAAATCTAATGTCTCAATTATGTGGAACAGAAAATGAAGTAAAGAGACAACTATGAGCACAGATCAGACAATATCTACCTCCACAGATGCTCGAGACACCTTTCTCCGTGATTTTTTTGTTGAGGTAGTTGTTTGATCAGAATCTTTTAGTAACTGGACACCAATCATTTGAAGTGGTTTTTTTGCTTCAGCTTCCTTGTACTTTACCCTCTCTCCATCCGGAATCTCCGTTTCAGTTTGTTCAACTTCCTCCTCCTCATCTCCTTCTTCATCTTCAACATCCTTTACAGCATCTTCTGCAGCATCAACATCATCCATTAAATCTGAAACTTCTACTTGCTCCACCTCTATGGTTTTTCCCTGACTCCTATCCATTCCTTCTCCAAGAAATCGGCGTTTCCAGAACTCTGTATTTCCTTCCTCTAGCTTGATCCTAGAAATAAGTTCGTCCAGCTCTTCATCAACCTAAGACAGAAATAGAAGTCAACGACACCAAGGTAATTACACTATCCAGCAAAATGGGAACTGTATGGAAGTCAAGACAGTCATGCCCACACATGTAAGCAATCTATAAAACCAATACAGACAACGTGAAAACTAGTAAACTGTCAACCTCCTCCTCTTCCTCCTCTACAGGAGGAACCCAAAGGGGCCGTCCACGTGAACGGTTTATCCTCCTTGCTTTCTGCACGCGCTGATAAAGAACATTTCTGGTTCCATCTGTTGGCAGATCTTGAGCCTCTAATTCTTCCTTTAATTCAGATACTGTCATCTTACTGGCAGCCTTAGGTTTCAAAACATTTTGATCAGGACCCTTTATAGTCTTTCTCAGTCTCTCCTCCACTCTAATATAATCATATTCAGAAGCATCACCTAGAACTGCAAGTCCTTCATACAGCAAGGTTTTCAAAAGCTTCCTATGGTGCATTCTCCAATCCTCAAGACATCTTTGCTTGAAGGAGGTTTCCATAGGGTTTGAATATATGAATCCAGCCACATCAGGATCCAAAGGGGTCTTTCCTCTTCGCGGAACCCAGCGCTTGCGTTCGCCAGTAAGCCCACCCTCAGCCTCATACCTGATTTAACAGGGAAAATTACTCGAAAAATTACTTATTAAGACATTTTTCAGCACACACTAAATAACAAGGTAATTTGACAAATTTAACTGTCACACCACTATTCTTACATCTTCCTTTTGTTTTATGAAGCATACTAATGAAGAAGCCCATGGTTTTGATAACACAGTAAAAATTAATTCAAAGCATACAGTATGAATGTCTTATTGTTTGCTACTGTTTGCAGTGTAGTCAAAGGCATTTGAGGTGCATGCCTAGGCACTGAAGCAAGGCGGGCAATGGAGTTCTGCCTCTTGGATGTCAAAGTGATGCGTCTTCAATCAGGAACAAGCCCTTTTGCCTAACGCATCAAGCACGCGTGCAATAGTTCTAGTTGGTAAAACTTTAGGCTTTGAAAATGCCAGAGTGGTTTCTTTTTTGACAAAAACTCTTTCATCCTTTTTTATAGGCTTAGACAAACTGGATCCCAAAAAAAGTATTACTTAGTCTTAAGCACTGTTCAGACCTTTGCTGATAATTCAATTTCCTCTCTCTTTAAAAATGCCATCATCAGAGAAAGGACTAGACAGAGTTGCAGGATGCCGAGTCACTGTTTGTTTCAAAAAGAAAAGTTGTTGGACTCTTTCTCTCTCAATTCTGTTGGTTCCAACTTTTTAAGTCATTTATTAACCAGTGAGACTCAATTTTCCTTTTTCGTGTTCTTCTCTCTCCCTGCTTCAATTTGTATGTTCTGTTCTAAGGACAATCATAATTATTCTATTTGTATTGTAATTTTCTCACACAATTTATACCGTGCAACCTGTATATGTCACTTACCAACTTTGAGTTATTGCACCCAGCTTCACTCAGATGTGCACTATTTCTGCACTTTACACCTCAGGCGCATTAAGGCCTTAAACCCTTAAGTGCACTTTTTTGCCTTTGACTACACTGGTTGTTTGCCAAATAACAAATTTATGGTGACCAAACTGAAATTTTAATAAATTCCTCCAACGGAAAAAATAGCAGAAGGGAGATAATGCGGCTTTTCTTATATATGAGTTGAGAAACACACCTAGCAATGTAATCAATCTCATATCCAAGTTCAGCTTCTTCTTGTAGAGGTTCAATCCAAGAGCTGACAAGGGTTCGGTATTTTCTGCTTAAGATCATAGCTCGTGGAGGAATCGGTTGGTTATCTTTGGCCATTGCCTCCAATGCTTCCAGCAATTCAACAATTCTTCCTGAATTTAGCATGTAGCAAATAGAAGGAAGAGTGAGTAGATCAAAATAGAATGCAATCTAACTATACTAAAGATTCCAACGCCGATTTTTTTGGGCAATCATGAGATGGTTCCATATCAGGGTCTGCAAACTATGGTAAAGCCAAAAAGAAAAGCAGCAAATACAGGTAAAAACAGCTAAAAGTTACAGCCTCAAAGCCCTTGCAATTTACATGCATTCACATTTCATTAAATTCGGAACAGCCTACAATTTTACAGTGGACAAGGTCACAAATGAAATGTGGTCCTCACAGTCATCTTTTCAATCTGAAATCATACGACAATGGTCAATACTCAAGCCTCAATTCAAGAAACAAATACCAAAAAAGCATAATATCATTTCTTCCTGCTTATCTGGAAGCAAAACAGGTATCATGGTCACACAAGTTTCGATGGCTTAACTAATCCATTCTTTTTATCAGAACCAACACCCACAGTATCTGGTACAGTTGACTTCAAGAATCTCCTAATTTCAAGAACTAGCTGAATTTAAAGTTTCTTTCCTAATATAGACACTCATCCAAGGCCAGCACACAACAAAAGAATGGCTTTACGTATGACCTCTTGAATGCAGAATTCTCCTAAATAACTAATTTTGCGTTTAGACAGAATTAATGCAATTGGTTGACAGATTCACAAACCCCACATGATTCGAAAACTAATCAAACACAAATACTTCCATACTAATGTCAGTATATAACAACCATTTATAGTAAGAACCAACAGATGACTTCTGCTCCAAAAGCAGAAGAAGAAGCTCTATGCTGTCCCTCATTGTGAAGGATCACGAGTGATACTCATCACAGGTAAAAGCTATAGAGCATGAGAAAAAGATCAATAAATGATCTAAAGAAAGAAACATAGCTTATGATGCAGGCTGAAGTGGAAGAAATTCAGAAACTTATTGTTCATAAAGATTCTAAAAGAATTTTCATCTAGAAGATTGGAAACAGAACACAATATATTGAGCCTGCTAAATAATTAACCTTCTCGGCATAAAGCTCGGAGATACAAGGACAAAGGATCTCCAAAATTCCCTTCATTATGTAAAACTTTTGTGCCTCCTTCAAAGTTTTGCAGAGCACGGAAATGACGAATTGCCTCCCGCATTACACAGTATTTGGTAAAGCATTCTACCAACAACCTGTGCATTGAAGAATATCAAAAGGTGAGATTGACATGAATAAAAGTCACCACTTTGAGCCTCCTCACTTTGACATAATCATACTAGACTGCTCGATGAATTCGCAGCAAACATCATATTTTAAGTGTTAAAATTTTCAATTCATAATTTTAAACTTCTAGGCGGATGGAGAATATATACATATAAGTGCCCTACACATACAAATCAGACTGAAATAGCATGAAAGTTGCAAGAGGAACTTTCCAATTTAAAAGCTTAAGTTGACGAGTGGAGAGAGACTAAAAGCAAGTGATGCCAACAAGCAATGTTAAGTAACAGATTTTAACATAGAGGTCCAGATATCAGAGAAAAAATCATAAAAAAGGTTATCAAACAGTTCCACCGTAAGATAAGGTATGCCTTCCATAAAATCAAAGTTAAAAAAAAGAACAGATGTAAGGATTATATAGTCACACAGTCAACCAGCCCATACATTCATCTAAAATGTCAATATAGTCTCAATTGATTCAGCATGTAAAGAACAACGAAGTCAGCAGTTAGCATCATATGCCGAACCCTGTACTTATATGACTGCACTGCTCCAGTACAGCATGTTTTTGTAGCATAACGAAAAGATATGCTATTCAGATTACTTGTATCAAAGAAGATGACTATAGGTGTCCCTTACGCATAAGTTTTCACATTAGGCTGCAACCTCTTGTGGTCTTCAACCATCATGCCAAGTAATTCAGCAACATCCTGTACTCTACAGAAAACAAGGATGAAAGAAGCACGTCCGCACAATATAAGTATCTAAGGACCGAAATATAGCAGATGATCAGAAACATCTGGATGTTGAGATAGAATATAGTTGAAGCATGCGCCACATTACACAATAGAAGAAGTGCCGTCAGTAGAACTCAGCCCATTCACAGTGCAAAATATCAGGAACGTTGCATTTTCACCAGAACAACATGCTCAATAGTGGTAAAAAATAATGCAACTTTTGACAGAACAGAAAAAAATAGGAGGGCAGAACAATGACTAAACTTGTGAACATCTTGGCAAGAATTTGTGCTGATTAATAGCCAAATAATTGGACTAAACATGGCATACAAATGGAACTTCTTTTTTACCGAAAAAGCCTCTTCCAGGCTTTGCAGTTTGCAGCAAACTGATCAAAGAACAAAAGCCTTGATAGTATATCACTAAAGAAAAAGGACAAATGAAAAGAAAACAGAAATATAGTTAACAAGTCATCACTTGATTTTCTTGTCAAGGCGTACACCAGATAAATTCTTCCTATTGTATCTCTTAATAGTTATAGAACCACAAGTAAATTTCAGTAAGATCCGTAAACGCATTTGTTGAATTCTTGTCAGGGGTATTACCACAGTTGCAATCTTACCTCACCAAATAAACCTACTATAACTTTAGGATGAATCATGGGATAATTACTCATGGTTAAAATTCAGTGGCCGAGAAAAAACACGGTAGAGATTCATGAAAGTGAAGCCTTAGGAGAGGAGAAACCATTATGGGAATTCACGAGTTAAACTAGCAACTATGACAATATGGAAACTCTTCATGAAGGTGATATTTTGTTAAGCTATGACTCATATGAAGAAAAGAGTAGAGTGAACCTATAACAACTTCAAACTGCTTTTTTTCAGATCAAACACACATCAAGCATGAATATCAGCTTTCGAAAAGCTATTGTCATCATAACGAAAAGCTACATCTTCACAGCTGACAGAACTTTACCTGTCGTAGGATTCAGCTCTAGTATATGCTTGGATGACCCAATTATAGCTCTCAGTATCAGGTTTCATATAATCTGTTAACCAAGAAAGTTGACAGAAACATAATAATAAGCTGCAGGCCAAAGACTTCAATCCAACCATCTAGAGAAAAATTTCCATTCCACTTGTATTCTATATAATTTCCTTTCCATCCAAGTAATTTTAGATAAATAAGAAGCAAAACGAATTATTGCTATCCAAATGTCCATGAACAGAAACACGTGATCAACATGATATCTGACGGTCGCACATGGTCATCCCAAAACCAATATTTAATTAATTAAATACACATGACTTAAACTAGGAAGGTCGACCAAATGTTGACCAATGAAGACAGATTGGCCAAAAAATATCTACTTCTGCATGTTTTCATAGTCCACAAATTTGACGACTAGGTGAATAGACATGAGAGTACACATGACAAAATACATGACAAGAGTGTATTCTTAACATGTATCTTAAGTTTGGAACTTGGGACATGATGAAAAATAGAAATCTGATTTAACTCCATAAAATTCAAATGCGCCTCCACGTTCATTAATAAGGTGAAGGGAAGGGGAAAGCTAATGAATGACAACGCCGAATTTAGAACTGAATCTAATAAGCATCAAAAAGTTAAAAGCAATAATTTATTCTGACACATATTAAAACACCAAAATTATTGCATACGCCATTTGACTTGGAACTGCAATTTCTTTTTGGCTTAGTTGAAATCCACATTGCTAAACCATCTATAAATCAACAACTTAAATAAATATGATTTGGGTATATTTGTAGCATGCATGTGTATGTAGTATTTTACGCCTACCTGCCACCATCCAGAATAAAAAAATAACAAGAATTGATTAAACCAAAGTATGATTATGGTTTTCTAGATTTTATGCCTCGCGTTTAACATACAGAAATCAATCGTTCTCTTGGAATACTTATGGAGTAAAACAATAAAACCATCTATAGCGTGGGGTTCTACAGTAGAACATGTTAAAGCATTATAATTCACCAGCATTAGAAAAGGAAATGCGAGGTACAACTAGGTCTCTCTGACACTGACTAATCAGGAGACTATTCAAAAGTTACAACACTACTTTTAAAAGAAAACATGCCCGAGGGAGAGAAATGTCAAAGAAACACAGACACAATCAGGGGAGAAGAGAATGAGACCTTCTCCAAATTCCATGTTCTCAAACGTGGCAAAAGCTATTTCTGGTATCCCACAAGTAGCCTATTTAACAGATAGAGATGCTATCAGTATGTGAAGTCTTCAAAAAAAAGAATAAAATCAAAACATATCAACAAGCTTCTAATAATTAAGCTCAACATACAAGCTTGTCATAACTTACAATTCCACAATAAGAAAGAGATTTCATGCTCCGGTGCCTCTCATAAATAGGTTTAAATATTGCTTGACACATTGCAGCAGTTGAGCTTTTAAAGGTGTTTGACAAACTGCTCAACAGCTGCAGCACCTCTAAAAGGCAACGGCAGCTTAAAATAGTTTGTAGCGAGCAATCTCACCCAACTTTGAGGTGTTACAGCTTTGCAACATCTATTACCAATTGTATAACTAACAGCACTTCACATCATAGCTATAGATGAACCACAGCTATACCAAACAGGCTCCTTGAAGCACATAAGGATACATTCACGGAAAGTGTGCTTTCCAAAGTTATTAAGCCCTAGAAACATTGATCCACCAAGCTTATTAAGCCTTAGAAACTATTCCAAAAACCATGACATGATTAGAAACACATAACGGACAAAACCTATTCACATAAAAGCTTTATTTAGATCACTGATGTGTCAGATTGCAGAATTAGGCTCATAAAGAGTCGCGACAAACCTGAACGCTAAGAAGACAATTGAAATGGAAAGTTGTGGCCATCCTTCCTGCTGCCTCCATTTCATAACAAATTTCCAAAGCGTTGGAATGGTCCCCAACCTTACAGTCTTCTTGAATTAGAAGATCATAGAGCTCATCCGTAGCTCGCAAACCGTTTTTTCCTCCCTTGAGGAAGACATCATTAGCATCCTCCAGATGCTTGCTCCTGACAAGCTCCTCTGTCCGAAAGTTTAAAAGAACAGAAATCATCGCACTCGCGCGAAAGAATATAGCACTCATACACATAAGCACACGCATCCTGACGCACAAAACAAAAAACTGGATATACGTACCGACAAGAATTACCCACGCTTGGCGTATATCGTAGTTCAATTTCTCCATCGCTGCAAGAATCTCCATTCCTCTTCTCGAGTATCCTTTGGAACCAAACAATCTAATCAACGAAATGAACGTCTCGTGCACCGGTCTAAGCCCCGCGCTGAGCTCCCTCCGCAGCGAGTGCATCTGCAGTCAAACCAACAACGCGCCATTGTCACACAACAGACCAACTCTAGCACCAAAAGCAAGACCAACTCCTGCAATTCAACAGCTTCGAAATTCAGTTCTTGCGACTCATTAGGGGACCGCAAGGAGACGATCTTTCCATCTGCCGAACCGAAATTGGTCTGGTCTAGCATTAACATCCTAGCATTTCCAGCTTGAATCGTGCATTACCGCGCCCTCCGCATCTCCGTTGAGCACGTGCGAGACGACGAGCCCGTGGAACGAGCGGGGCCCGGGGCTGAGCCCCGCGGCGATCATGTCGTAGATCACCTCAGACACGCCGGCGACGTCCCCGCCCCGGGCGCGGGTCATCAGCTCCTCCATGAAGGCGAGGCGGAGTGACTTCTCGGCGGCGGAGGCCGAGGCGAGGAAGGAGGCCGGGGTGGCGGGAGAGCCGGGGCCATCGCCGCCGGGGCCGAGCCGCTCCGGCTGCTTCCTCCTCCTGCCCCTGCGGGCCTTCTTCTGCGGCGCGGGGGAGGCGACGGCGGCGCGCGCGGCGGAGGAGGAGGAGGGAGGGGGCCGGCGCGGCGGGCCGGGGAGGAAGAGGCGAGAGCGGGGAGGAGCGGAGAGCGCGTTGAGCATCTGCGGGGGAAGGAGGAGGGAGGGAGAGGGGGGGGGGGGGTGAGTTTTTGGGTTTTGGATAAAGTTTGGAGTGTTCGAAGCGCGAGAAATGAGGAGGGAGAAGGGGGGGGGGTTTAACGGAGCTAAAGAATGTCGTCGCGATAAGAGAGAGAGAGAGCAACCGTCGCGTTGGTCGCTCTCTCCTCAACCTCAATTACTTAATGCTTGTCTCAGAATCTTTTACTTGCATCTCTAAATTATAATTTTTTTTACTTAATTGATCATCTGTGGAACAAACAAATATGTATGGAAATACTAATGTGATAAAAATATTTAATGTCGAGAAAATATTGATTATAAGATATGTCAACGCAACAAATAAGAAGAGTCTTGAGATTACGATGAATATCCAAAATAAAACTCAAATGTTAGATTATTTTGAATTGAACAGGCACTCTTCTCTCTCTTCCCTCTCCCCTCTCTCTTTGCCGCCCTCCTCTTTCCCACCAAGCCCTCGTTTGACCAACAAACCACCATGTTGCCTTTTCGGCTTCGACTTGTCCAGCATGCTCTCTCTCTCTTCGCCTGACGCTCTCGACTTTGTCCCCTCTCTCTCCCTCCGACGAACCGCTGATCCCTCGTCCGACCAGCGAGCCACCATGCTGCCCCTCCAGCTCTATCATTGCCGAATCGCTACCCCCTTCCAGCTATGCCTTCCTCCCTCCCTCTTTGAGTCACAACTAAGTCCTCGTTTGATGAACCACCATGTGGCTTCCACCTTCTCCTCAAAAAGGTTGTCTCTGCCGTCATGAAGTTCATTGGTTGGATGTGGTGGTTTGTTAGTCCAACAAGGGCTCGGTGGGAGAAAGAGCGAATGGCGAAGAGAGAGAGAGTTTTGACAACTTCAAAGCCTTTCTTATTTGTTACATTGACACATCTTTACACAATATTTTCTAAAAAATATTTCATATGATAATTTATATGAGTTAAAGATAATTTGAAAAGGTTTCTCCAGATTTCAGAAAATAAAAATATGAATAAAAAGAAAGAAAGAGCAAAATAGAGGGAAATGATTTTGTCAAGAAGAAACATGAGAAGAAGAGGAGGAAATCCACCTCCTGCTTCTCATCACACCGATAATAGGGTCGCTGCTCTCATACAGATCTAGAGAGAGGCCCTCTCAACCAGGGGTGTCAGAAACCGAACCGAAAACCGAACCGAACCGAAAAGTTCGGTTTTTTCGGTTCGGTTCTTATTAAAAACCGAAATTTTTCGGTTCGGTTCGGTCTTTATCGGTTAACCGAACCGAACCGAACCAACAAACCGAAAATAGAACCGTTAAGGCATTAACCAAACCGGCAAATGGCAAACCGTATTTCTAATTCTCTCCCGTCTCCTCTCGTCTTGAAGGTGCGACGGAGACGACGACGGCGACTGTGACTGCGACGGCGACAGGGACACCCCCCCCCCAATTTGAGCCCGGAGATACAGGCCAGAGCTTCAAAATGTCAAATTTCGATCCCCGGATCCTCGCCCATTTCCCTTCTTCCCCCAGATCTCCAAGCTCGGGCTTGCAGATCTTTGCCCCTGTCCGCCGAGAGGTCGTCGATGGAGCTTTGTTTGACTGCTTCTCTCCACTTCTGGGTAAGAGCGCAAGCGAGCCTGTATTGCTCTGTCTCTTGACTGCTGAGATGGGTCTGAGGAGCTGTGTGTGATATCGTGTCTAAAACTCTTGGATGGGTGGTTTCTGTTCTGGGTTTTTGGAGTCGAAGCGTTTTCTTGGCTTGAATGGGAGTTTTATTTACTGGATTTCGTTGTTCTTGTTGCGGTTGCCATGACCAGATCAATGCCGCATTAGTGGAAGGACGTTTCTTTCTGAATGATTGATTCTCGGGTGTGTAGAGGGCGTGGATTCTTGCTTAATGTGCGTCGTTGCGATTGACATGGTTTTCTTGCGAAAACCGAAAATCAAAAGGTGAAAACCGAAAAACCGAACCGAACCGAACCAAACCGAACCGAAATTTCGGTTCGGTTCGTATTCGGTTCGGTTCTCATTCGGTTCGGTTCGGGAATTTTTTCTAACGGTTCGGTTCGGTTCGGTTTTTAAAAAAAAACGGAACCGAACCGAACCGAACCGTTGACACCCCTACAGTCTCAACAACTAAAGCATAGGTGTGACCCTCGTCCAGACAAGGTGAGGGTTACCAACCATTATCCCGCCTTTAGAGTTTAACTTGCATACAATCGATCTAGACGATGATGAGGGTCATTGGATTGTACCTCGTGGTTGAGTGGAGCGGTGACCCTTGCCGGCATAAGGATGGTGCTATACACCAACTAGCCTTCACCACCCATCTCCGCTCCTAGTCTTTCTTTTTTTTTTTCTTTTTTTTTTTACTACTACTTTATTCCACGAAGAATTAGACAATCTTGTTCAGGTCACATGTCTTGTCATCTTAGCATTTTCATCCACTTGTTGGACAAAATGATCAATTTAGAAAAAAATGATAAATATACTGAAAATTCTAAAACTTGTCACGAAAGTATAATTAACTCCTAAAATTTTCAAATAATGTAATTAAGTATTAAAACTGGTCAAATTAATATAATCAAGATTTATGTAATTAAGTAGTAAAACTTGTCATGAAATTTGCTTGTTTTAAACATAATTTAAATAAAATTAATATTAAAAATTAGATTTGTCGCGAAAGTGTAATTAAATCCTAAAAAAATGCATGCACTTTAAAAACCCAAGTACACAAAATAAATAAATAAATAAAAAATAAAAAAGAAGAAGAGAAAAGACCTAAGAGCAAATCGATTATTTTGCAGCACGTTGATTGAATTGAATATGACATTTCAATAGATCATGAACTCATCAAAATTTATCATAGAGCTAGTGCTTCTTGGTGCATGATTAGAGGTAGATTTGATTCTTAAGTTTTTTTTTTTTTTTTTAAAGTCTAATGATGAAGGCTTTGTGGACCAGGAACAAGTAAATGCATCGCCACACCTTCCTCATAAGATATGATTTAAAAGGGGAAGCATTGAGTTTATTATTTAGATGGACCGACCGGTCTCATACACTCAGACGACACGAAAAGAAAACTAGATTCTTCCCACATTCAAGAACTCAGTTGTCGATCTTCATCTTCTGCAGAATATTCTTGAGGATCTTGATCAACAATGGCTTCCCGTAGCAATCATCCAGACCGACCACCATGAAAGTGTCCTCCTCGGTATCCTTGGAGTGCGAGGTCACTCCCCCGATCATGCTGCTGACTCCTATGTTCCGCAGCTCCTTTGTTGCTTGTGGGGAAGATGAAACGCCATCATTACGGCACAGAATGGATACCGAGCGATCGGTGAAAACTGTAGACATATGTGGAAAACTATGTTTGCGCATCTTTGATGGCTCGTAGTTTCCTCGATTCCATTCATCACGGGCATCTCCCAGTCCATGAGGATGACATCAAAGGATTCTCCGGGACGGAACGGATCCACAGCCACCTTCCCGTTCTCAGTCACCTGGGATTCCACTACCACGCCCACCCTATTCACAAGGATGGTATGGATCGTGCGGATCATGGAGTCATCGTCCACGATCAGCACGGACAACTTCTTTGCAGGTGCAACGGTCGAGCGACTCCGGTCTCGTCACCGATTTCAGCTTTCTCGCTTCCGGTGCTCCTCAATCTGGGGCTAGTTGCACCGGCGACTTGCTTTGACATCAATTTCCCTGGCACCATATCGTGCAATCAAAGTTACAATGAACATGAGAATCAAGCATTCATGTAATCCTCTTGTTTATAATGGGTTCGGCGATAGATTGTTTTATATGTTATGGTCTAATTTGACAAGACTTTTTTAAGGATTATGTTTATCAATGAGTTCTTTTGTTTTTTCTTTGTAGGATTTCATCCTGAGGGGCTTTTTGTAGCCACTCTTTTAGGATGTGTTGAGGATGACGAAAATGAAATGAATTGCATGCACGCATACATAGAGTTTCTAAAGTTGGCTTAAAACAAATAATTTCAAGCAATTTCGTTACAAAACTAACTCAAAACAACTTGTCGCTCCCACACAACAATGATGTCTTGTAGGTAGGAGCTTGGCTTATTTTTCTTCCCTCCTTTTACATCTTTAGCAGGGACAACATAGCACAATAAAAGGAAAAAAAAAAAATGACTTAAGTCGCATTTAAAATTAGCTAAAACAAAATCTGATTAGCAATATCAATTCATTACTTGACCTAAAAAAAGTTCAATCTAATATGTTGGAAAAAGACATTTGAGAAAGTAGAAAACTAAGAAACAACCGAAAGTGATATCCTAAATATTAATATCATTATCGAGTCTCCAAATCCACAATTAGTATCATAACATCGGTACTATTATCCAGTCTCTTTTTCACAATTATTATTTCAGATGTCATTTCTTTGGTGAACTAGTTACTTTAATAACGAAAGTGACATACTCAATGCATACTTGAGATAACCTACTTGTGTACATGAGACCTTACAATGGAAATCTTGAGAAAGTTAAACTTAGAATATTAAAAACAAATTTTTAAATATTAGGTTATGCTGTTTTTTGTTTTTTCTTAACACCAAGTGTGGAAATGATTACTTTAGCAAGTTCTTTGAAGATATATTTAGTTTATATTGCTTTGAAATAATCGAATCAACATGACTTCCGTAAAATTAAAAATTTTGAAGCATGGGATTTCCCTCAAAATTTTTATAAATTGAGATAGCCCCAATGCTCCTCGAGTCGGCGCTAGCTAAACCAGCAACTTGCTTGGACATCATTTCCTCTAGAACCACATCGTGCAATCGACGTTTGATTAACACAAGAATCAAGCATTTATGTAATCATCTTGTCTAAAGTAGCTCGGACGATAACTTCTTTTATATGTTAGGTTCTAATTTGATGAGACTTTTGTAAGGATTAGATTTATTAATGATTTTTTTTTTTAAAGGATTTCATCCTGAAGAACTTTGTGTAGTCACTCTTTAGGATGTGTTAAGGATGACGAAAATGAAATGAGTTACACGCATTCATACATAGAGCTTCTAAAGTAGGCTTAAAAAAAGTAAGTTCGAACAATAAATCAATTATAAAACTAACCTGAAACACCTCATTGCTCAAACACAAGAAGGAGCTTGGATTATTTTTCTTCCCTATTTTTACATCTTTGACAGGAATTATATAGCACAAGGGAAGGGAAAAAGGAACTTAATTCACATTTAAAATTCGCTAAAGCAAAATTTGATGGCCAATATGGACTCATTATTCAACCTAAAAGTTGAATTTAATACATTGAAAAAAGTCATATTTGAGAAAGTAGAAAAATATGAAGCAACCGAAAGTGACATTCTAAATATTAATATCGTTATCAATTCTTCGCATCCACAATTTGTATCATACTATCAATATTGTTATCCAGTCTTGGATTTACCATTATTATTTTAGATGTTTTTTCTTTCGTGAACTAGTGATTTTAATAACGAAAGTGATATACTTAAGGCATACTTGAGATCAACCTACTTGTGTACATGAGACCTTACTATGGAAATCTTGAGAAAGTTCAACTTAGAATATTAAAAACAAATTTTTGAAGATTAGGTCGTGTTGTTTTTTTGTTCTTTCTTTAACCCAAAGTGTGGAAATGATTACTTTATCGAGTTCTTCAAAGAGATATATTTAGTTTTTATCATTGGGAAATAGTCAAATCAACTAGACTTTCGTAAAATTAAAAAATTGAAGCATCAGATTTTGCCCCAAAAGTTTTATAAATTGAGATAGACATTGCAAACCCTAAAGGTAAATATGTAGTTGAAAAATAGTTTCTATGATTAAAATCATAGTATTTGCCACAGTAGCTATTAGAAATTATCCGATATTTGATTGCGTGGAAATTAAGAAATATTGTAAATGAAAATGCAGACTTTTAGTAAAATGATTTTTCATTTCTGCAAAATAAAAGTACCCCAACGTAGATTTAATGCTTAAGTTTTCTGAAGTTTAACGATCGAGGCTTTGTGGTCAGAGTTCCCGTTAGATTTTTGGACTGGAACAGGTAAATGCATCACGACACCTTCCTCATAAGATACGGATTAAAAAGGGAACCATTGAGTTTATTATTTAGATAGACCGACTGGCGTCATACATAAAGCCCCAACGCTCGCACGACGCGAAAAGAAAACCAGATGCTACCCAAAGTCAAGAGCTCAGTCATCGATTTTCATCTTCTGCAGAATATTTTTAAGGATCTCGATCGACAACGGCTTCCCATAGCAATCATCCAGACCAGCCGCCATGAAAGTGTCCTTCTCCGTATCCATGGAGTGCGAAGTCACTCCCACGATCATGCTACTGACTCCCATGTTCCGCAGCTCCTTCGTCGCCTGTGGAGGAAGATGAAATGCCGTCGTCATGGCACAGAATGGATACTTAATGATCAGCGAAAACTGTAGACATATGGAAAAGGTATGTTCGCGCATCTTTGATGGCTCCTAGGTTACCTCGATTCCGTTCATCACGGGCATCTCCCAGTCCATGAGGACGACATCGAAGGATTCTCCAGAGCGGAACAGATCCACGGCCACCTTCCCATTCTCGGCCACTTTGGATTCCACTTCCACGCCCACCCTATTCACGAGGATGGTATGGATCGTGCGGATCATGGAGTTGTCGTCCACAATCAGCACGGACAGCTTCTTCTTCACAGGTGCAGGTGTTGAGCCGACCCCAGCCCCGTCACCCATTTCAGCTTTCCTGCTTCCGGCGCTCCTCGAACTAGGGCTAGCTGCACCAGTGACTTGCTTCGACATCGTTTCCCCTAGCACCGCATCATGCAATCAACGTCACATTAGCATGAGAATCAAGCATTCATGTAATCAACTTGTCTATAATAGGTCGGACGATAAATTGTTTTATATGTAAAGCTCTAATTTGATGAGACTTCTGTAAGGATTAGTTTAATTAATGGTTTTTTTTTTTTTGGGGGGGGTAGGATTTCATCCTGAAAATCTTTGTGTAGTCACTCTTTAGGACGTATTGGATGACGAAAATGAAATGAGCTGCATGCATGCACATAGAGCTTCTAAAGTTGGCTTGAAAATAGTAATTTCAACGAATGAATAAATTACAAAGCTAACCAGAAACACTTGATCACTCACACACAAGAATGGAGGCTTGCAGGATGGAACTTGGACTCTTGATTTCCTTGCCTCTTTTGACATCTTCAGCAGGGATTATATAGCACAATAGAAGGGAAAAAGCAACTTAAATCGCATTTAAAATTAGCAAAAACAAAATCTGATAGTCAATATCGAATCATTACTCCACATAAAAAAGTTGAATTTAATACGCTGGAAAAAAAAGACATATTTGAAAAAATAGAAGATTGCAAAACAACGGAAAGTAAAATCCTAAATATTAATATCGTAATCTAATCTCCAAATCTACAATCAATACGTACTATCAATATCGTTATTTAGTCATGAATTCACAATTATTGTTTTAGATGCTATTTCTTTTGCAAACTAGTTAATTTAATAACAAAAGTGATATGCTCGAGGCATACCTGAGATCCACTTACTTGTGTACATGAGACCTTACTATAGAAATTTCGAGAATACAAATTTTTGAACATTAGGTTATGTTGTTTGTTGGTTCATTCTTTAACTCAAAGTGCGGAAATCATTTCTTTAGCAAGATCTTGGAAGAGATTCATTAAGTATTTATTTCTAGAAAAATGTCGAATCCAACTTTCCTGTCAAATTGAAAAATTGAAGCATCGGATTTTCCATTATTGACAACAAATTATATATGAACAGTGAAAATATTTTTGTTTATTATTTTGCAAACAATTAATTATAGGAAAATATATTTATAAATTTTTATTTTCTACAAAACAAACAAAGCTTTAGACTCCTCAAGTTGTCGTTGGTCATACATCTTCCATTTAGGAATAGCTTTAATCTACATATAAAATTTTATTAAATATTCCAACACTTATCAGTTTTTATTAAAATTCCCTTACACAAAAAAATGTATTAAAGCTTTATTTATTTCACTAAAAATGAATGATTTGGAAAATATTTTTCTAAATATCATTACATGTATTGTTTGAAGTAATTAATCAATAAAAAATAATTTTGCAATAAATATTTTCATCGTCCAAAAAAATGTTTAGACATTAATTGATGTTGATAATGAAAACTATTTCATTGACTAATTATTTTAAACGATATAAGAGACTATTTTTAGGAAAATATTTTTTGAATCATTCGTTTTTTGCAAAACAAATAGAGCTTGAATGAAATTTTTATTTACTAGAGTGATGATGCAGTCACCCAAATTAAAAAAAAAAAAATGGTCATTTTAACTTGCTTGTGGAAGAAATTCTTTACAATACTAGTGGTTTAAATAGAAGTCATTAGAACTTTGGACTTGATAGAGACCTGATGGATATAAATCAATATAAACTTCATAAAATGTATTGTGTGAAATACACTTTGACATGTTTAAATTCATTATGTAATCTAAACTCAATACCTCCTTTTAATTCATATCCACATTTTGCGTATGTTTCAATTTTATAAATTCTTTTAAACATTTTCTTTAATTTTTTCTTCCACAATTTTGAAGCGAATTCTAGTCAGCCATGACGTAAGATGTGTATGCTATCCGTGAAGTCAAGCAACTGGGGACTAATGACAATTAAATTGTGTTTAATAGCTGCTTCATCAAAGCTTAAAAACATCTTATTTGAAGATGATGCATTGTGAAGTGGCAAAAGAATTGATTTTGATCGCGGAAATAATCTGATTGGCATTAAGAAAATCACATGAATTACTAGTAATATACATGTTCGAATGGTTCCTAAATAGTGTCGGATTGGACGAGGGTCAGAGAAAAGTAGATAATATTGCAAGATTAAAACTTGGGACAAAGCGCATCTGAAAATGTCGTACTAGCCAGTCCATTTTCAGCCATCATCACCACCACCACCAAATAATAACTCGAAAACCTGAAATCATCTCTGTGGCTTTGTTTGAGTTACCAATTCTCAATTCTATCAAGGGCCACCAATATTAAGGAACAACCCGCGCAGCAATATGTTCATAAAAATGCACTAACTACCATTTTTTTTTTTTTTAGGACCCAGGGAACCTGCCGCACGACCGGCAGCCGGGGAGTAAACCCTAGGGAGGCACGCAAGAAACCACCACCCACGCCGACATCACGCAACGCTTCAGCCTCCTTGCTTCGCAGGGGCTTCGAAACTGGGACCTCCTGCGTGGAGTCCAGCAGCCCTACCATCCACGCTGCAACGATGGGTGGTAATGCACTAACTACCATTATTAGCTAAATTATTCACAAAAATTTAAGTAGATAATACATGATCATTAAGAGAAAACGATAGGCATTATTATTATAATAATTAGAGCATAGAGTTCGAGGCCATGATGCAGAAGAGGTTCATGGGGTGCTTGTACTTCGTGGAGCCGGTCACGTTGACATGATGAATCTTGCAACAATCAAGGACCAAATCGATCAAAAAATGTAAGGTCACGATGACTTAATTGAATGTCAAAAAAGAGTATAGGGACTAGGAGAAGGAGATGACCGCAGTGGTCTACTACTTTTGGATGTGGAGGCATTATCTCCTAAGGTCGAAGTTCGTCGTGAAGATAGACAATGTGGTCACGAGTTACTTCTAGACCCAGAAGAAGCTAAGTCCGAAGCAAATTCGATGGCAGGATTTCCTAGTAAAGTTTGACTACGTGCTGGAGTACAAGCCGGGAAATGCTAACTCCTGGCTGACACACTAAGTCGAAAGATGGAGCTCGCAAACACGATGAGTTGATCGAGTTGCCCTTGGGTAAACTGCATCAAAGAGGGGTTGAAGCACGATCCAAGAGCTCAAGCCCTCATTGGATATGCGCGAGAAGGCAAGACAACAGTTTTGGTGTGAGGATGACCTCCTCTACACCAAAGGGAGACGATTGTACATGCCTTTCCATGAGAAGCTGAGGAAGGAAATATTGTGTGAGTACCACGATTCCAAGTGGGCGGGTCACCCAGGGATCCACTGCACATTGGCCCTCATCGAAGATCGGTATTATTGGCCTCAGATGCGGGACGATGTTGAAGCTTATGTGAGGACGTGTCTTGTATGCCAACAAGACAAGCTGGAACAACGTTCGTCGCCGGGGCTCTTGGAGCCGCTTCCCGTTCCAACTCATTCATGGGAAAGTGTTTCCATGGATTTTATCGTCAACTTGTCAAAGTCCGAAGGGTTTCGGACTCTCATGATCGTGGTGGACCGGTTCTCCAAATATGCGACCTTCATGTCTACAACAAAGGATTGTCTGACCGAGGAGGCGGCTAAGCTGTTCATGAAGCACGTGGTCAAGTATTGGGGAGTTCCACGAACGATCGTGAGCGATCTTGATCCTCGATTCACGAGGCATTTCTGGTTCGAGCTCTTCAAGCTGCTAGGGTCGGAGTTGAACCTCTCCACAAGCCTGCATCCCCAAATTGACAGTCAGACAAAGTGGGTCAATTTATCTCGGACATTATGTGAGCACAATGCAAGTGAATTGGGTGAAGTTGATCAATGTAGCCCAGTTCTCCTATAATTTGTAGCGGAGTGAGTCCACCGATCAGAGCCCATTCGAGATCACGACCGGGCAACAACCACAAACCCCAAGCATAATCACGTCGAGTTATCGGGGGAGTAACCCGCCCGTATACAAGTTCACCAAGGATTGACAAGAGCAGGCCAACTTAGCACGCGCGTGTCTACACAAGGCTCCCAAGCGCATAAGAAGTGGGCCGACAAGAAGTGACGGCATGTGGAATTCCAGGTTGGCGACTTAGTGTTGGCCAAGCTGCATGCGGTTCTCTAATACAAAAACGTGCACAATAGGTTGATCCATTGCTACAAGGGGTCATTTCGTGTGCTTCAACGGATCGGAAAGGTCACGTACAAGCTAGAGTTGCCACCAAAACTCAAGGTACATTCAATTTTTCATGTGAGTATGCTTAAGCCTTTCTAAGTTGACGAAGAAAATTCAAATCAAGGGGAGTCACAACGGGCGCCGCTCGGGGCAAAAACCTCGTATGACTGAGAAGTCGAGTACATAATGGTGGATCGAGTTATACGGAAGTAGTACTGTACGCCGAAACGAGAATACTTAGTCCGATGGAAAGGTCTTTCGGAGAGCAAAGCTAGTTGGGAACCCACGGAAGCTCTTTGGCAGTTCAAGAAGGAGATTGACGTTTTTCATGCCGAAGACGCGACAAAGGCATCGCCTGATTAGGTGGGGGAGAATGTCATGGCTCAAAGGAAAAGCCCGATCCAAGAGGGTTCTAAACGACGGCCATGACCCATCCATGGAACAAGCGACCCTCGGCTTGTATCTTTGAGTCCTAAGGTTTTCTCAAGTGTTTTAGAATATTCTTGGGGGCGGGCGATACAGTAATTGTACAGTTATGTAATAAATGCGGGTAGATGATAGTTGGGGAGATACAATCTCTACCATTAAATCGATGTGAGATCTACGGATACAATTTGTTTTATACTTGTATATATAGGGGTCTCATTCTCCTCATTATATCATCTCATTCACAAGTGAAATACAAGTTCAAAACTTCTCTCTCCAGAGTCTCTCTTTAAAAGATCATTGTGAGTTGAGTGTGAGAAAGGCTACTTAAGAGAAATCCTAAGGCCGCACGAACTAGGGAACGCTAGATCGATCGACCCGTGACACATGCATACATAGAGCTTCTAAAGTTGGCTTAAAAAAAAAAATTTGAACAATGAGTAAATTACAAAACTAACCTGAAACACCTTGTTACTCACACACAAGAATGATGTGTTGAAGGAAATTGGATTATTTTTCTTCCATTTTTTAACGTCTTTAGCAAGGATTATATAGCCCAAGGGAATGAAAAGAGTAATGTAAGTCGCATTTAAAATTAGCTAAAATAAAATTTGATAGCGAATATAAACTCATTACTCAAACTAAAAAAGTTGAATTTAATATGCTGCAAAAGTCATGTTTGAGAAAGTAGAAAACTATCACGATTGCGATGGCTTGGGAGACCATAAAGCGAAAGAAGTCCCAAGTCTTTTGGCATCCTTTCATTTGGAACAATACATCTTGCCTCCGTTCCAATTTAACCTTTGGCTCATCAACAAGCGTAGGCTTCCCACCCAAGCTCTCCTTTTGTCTTATGGTAGGATTGATTATGCTTCCTATCCATTTTGCAATGTTGTGCCTGACTATATTGATTATATCTTTTTTGGGTGTCGCATTACATCTAGTATTGCTTTCTTTTGGGCGGCCAGATGTAATCTTCCCTAGTGTAACAGGTCTTGGGGAGAGAATCTCCATTAGGCCATTAACTTGCTTTCGGGCAAGGAGTTCTATAAATGTATTGCTCGCTTTTCTTTTGTGCGCTTTGCCATATCATTTGGAAGAACATGAACAATATTCTCTTTAGAGGGGAGCCGCTTTTCGTCTTGGCCATGAAGAAGCCTCTTCTCAAAGTCATCAAAGACAAGGTTGTCACATTCAAAAATGTGAAGGACTCTATTAGGAATAGGAGGTTGCAATGTAATTGGGATGTTGACTCGATAATTTTCTCTACTAGAGATCTTCATCCGTCTGTCTAAACTACCTTATCGCCGATCTTTCTGCTGGTCTCGTTCCTGGTATTAGGCTGTTGATGCCTTGGTGGAAGGCGTTTGTTTCTCTCCTTCCTTGCCCTTGCTGTTGTGGTCGTTTGTTTTTGGTTGACAGTTACGTCCGCTGTGCATGTTGTTTCTGCTTCTATTTCTTGTCTTAGCCGCTTGGCTTTTCCTCCCGGCTTCCTTCCACTCATAATGATTTTCTTATCTCGAGTGCAAGTTTTTTTAAGCCTACAGTTTGACATTTCCCCAATATATTGCTTACTTTTACAAAAAAAAAAAAAAAAAAAAAAGTTATGAAGCAACCAAAAGTGATATCCTATATATTAATAGGATTATATGGTCTCCAAATCCACATATAGTATCATACTATCATTACTATTAGCTAGTCTTGGTATCATAATTATTGTTTCAAATGCTATTTCTTTCGTGAACTAGTTACTTTAATAAAGAAAATTACATGCTTAAAGCATCTTGAGATCGGCCTACTTCTATACATAAGACCTTACTATAAAAAATTTGAGAATGTTAAATTTAGAATACGAACAACAAATCTTTTTAACATTAGGTTATGTTATTATTATTTTTTTCTTTCTTTAAACTAATGTGTGGAAATTATTACTTTAGGAAGTTCTTGAAAGAGATATATTTAGTTTTTATTGCTTGGAAATAGTCAAATCAACTTGACTTTTGTAAAATTAAAAAATTGAGGCATCAGATTTTCTTTCAAAAGCTTTATAAATTGAGATAGCCTCAATGCTCCTCAAGTTAGGACTAGCTGCACCAGCGACTTGTTTCGATATTATTTTCCCTTCATTGTGCATTCAAAGTTACATTAACATGAGAATCAATCATTCGTGTAATCATCTTATCTATATTAGGTTGGACGATAAATTCTTTTATATGCTATGCTCTAGTTTGATGAGACTTTGTAAGGATTAGATTAATTAATGAGTTTTTTGTTTTTTGTTTTTTTTTTTAGGATTTTATTTCAAAGATCTTTGTATAGTCAATCTTTAGGATGTGTTAAGGATGACCAAAATGAAATGAGTTGCATGCATGTGTCACTAGCCGATTGGTCTAGCGTTCCATTGCCCGTGCGGCCTTAGGATTTCTTTCAAGTCAGGCTTTCTCACACTTGACTCACAAGGATCTTAGAGAGAGAAACTCTAAAGAGAAAAACTCTGGTTTTGTATTTCACTTGTGAATGAGATGATACAATGAGGGGAGGATACCCCTATTTATACAAAGACAAGGCAAACCGTATCCGTAGATCTCTCCTTGATCTAACGGTGGAAATTATATCTCTCTAATTGTGATAGCCTCCTCTCTTGTCCCACATCGCTTAAGGAGGGAGGTCTTGGTTAGCTTATAATGTTTGGGTCCCTCTAACTTGTATAACGCGTTTTAAAGCCGTGAGGGAAAAGATCGTGGCTGGGATGGCAGTTCGTCCGCGCCAGAGCGGGTGACCCAAAGCGGATAATATTACACAATGGGGCCCAAGATGTTACAAGTGATATCAGAGCCGACTCCCAACCGCGTGTAGGGCCCAACCGCGTGTGGGGCCACAGCAAGAATGCTGTTCTGACGCCCGTGGGGCCACAGCGAGGACACTCTTCTATTAAGAGGTGAAGAGTGTGACAGCCTCCTCTTTTGTCCCACATCGCCTATTAAGAGGTGAAGAGTGTGACAGCCTCCTCTTTTGTCCCACATCGCCTAGGGAGAGAGGTCTTAGTTAGCTTATAAGGTTTTGGTCCCTTTAACCGCTTTAACGCATTTTAAAGTCGTGAGGGAAAAGACCGTGGCTGGGATGGCGGTTCGTCCACGCCAGAGCGGGTAACCCAAAGCGGATAATATTACACAGTGAGGCCCAGGATGTTACACTAACTACCAACTATCTGCATTTATTACAGATGAATACATTTACAGTATCGCTCCTGGCGGTTCGTCCACGCCAGGGCGGGTATCCCAAAGCTGATAATATTACATAATGGGGCCTAGGATGTTACTCTAACTACCAACTACCCGCATTTATTACATACGAATACATTTACAGTATCACTCATCTCCAGGAGTATTCTAGAAGACTCGAGAAAACCTTAGCAGTCGGGGATACAAGCCGAGGGTCGCTTGATCCATAGTCGTGTCACGGCCGTCCCATAGCAACCTCTTGGATGGTCACATGCATACATAGAGCTTCTAAAGTTGGCTTGAAAGAAGTAATTTCTAACAATGAGTAAATTACAAAACTAACCCAAAACACCTAGCTACGCACACACAAGAGTGATGGCTCGCAAGGAGGAGGCTAGATTATTTTTCTTCCCTCTTTTTACGTCTTCAACGTGGGTTATATAGAACAAAGGAAGGTAAAAAGCAACTTAAGTTGCATTTAAAATTAACCAAAACAAAATCTGATAGCCAATATTGACTCATTACTCAACCTAAAAATATTGAATTTATGCTAGAAAATGACATATTTGAGAAAGTAGAAAACTATAAAGAATCAAAAATGATATCATAAATATTAATATCGTTATCTAGTCTCCGAATCCTAATTTGGTCATACTATCAAAGCCGTTATCTAGTCTTGAATTCATAATTATTATTTCAAATAATATTTATTTTGCAAACTAGTTACTTTAATAACGAAAGTGACATACGCAAGGCATACTTGAGATCAACCTACTTGTGTACATGAGACCTTACTATGGAAATTTTGAGAATGTCAAACTTAGAATATCAAAACAAATTTTTGAGCATTAGATTATGTTGTTTTTTTTTTTTTTTTCGTTCTTTAACCCAAAGTGTGGAAATTATTACTTTAGCAAGTTCTTGAAAAAGATTTTTTTATTTTTTATTTTTTTGGTAGAAGATATATTTATTTTTTATTGCTGGAAAATAGTCGAATTGACCTGATTTTCCTAAAATTAAAAAAAAAAAAATTGAAGCATTGGATTTTCCCTCAAAAGGGTTATAAATTGAGTTAGACATTGCAAATCCTAAAGATAAATATGTAGTTTAAAACTAGTTTCTATGGGTAAAATCATAGTATTTAACACAGTTGCCATTAGAAGTTATCCGATATTTAATTGCGTGGAAATTAACCAATATTAAGTACACTTTTAGTAAAATAGCTTTCCATTTCTGCAAAATAAACGCATCCTAAGGTAGATTTAATGCGTAAGTATTTTTTTTTAAATCTTAATGATCAAGGCTTTGTTCTCATAAGATATGGATTAAAACGAAAACATCCATTCTATTATAATATTGATGGATTGACCAGCCTCACACATGAAGCCCCAAGACTTGCACGACACGGACGGAAAACTAGATTCTTCCCACATTATAGAACTCAACGGTCGATCTTCATCTTCTGCAGGATATTCTTGAGGATCTTGATCGACAGGGGCTTCCCATAGCAATCATCCAGACCGGCTGCCATGAAAGTATCTTTCTCGACATCCATGGAGTGCGAGGTCACTCCCACGATCATGCTGCTGACTCCCATTTTCCGTAGCTCCTTCGTTGCCTGCGAGGAAGATGAAATGCCGTCATCATGGCATGGAATGGATATCGAATGATCAGTGAATACTGTAGATATATGTGGAAAACTACACTTGCGCATCTTTGATAGTTCGCAGTTACCTCGATTCCATTCATCACGGGCATCTCCCAGTCCATGAGGATGACATCAAAGGATTCCCCAGAGCGGAACAGATCCACAGCCACCTTCCCGTTCTCAGCCACTTGGGATTCCACTTCCACGCCCACCCTATTCACAAGGATGGTATGGATCGTGCGAATCATGGAGTCGTCGTCCACGATCAGCACGGACAGCTTCTTCTTCGCAGGTGCAGAGGTTGAGCCGACCCTAGTCCCGTCGCCCATTTCGGCTTTCCCACTTCCGACGCTCCTCGAGCCAGGGCTAGCTGCACCAACAACTTGCATCGACATCGTTTCCCCTAACACCGCATTGCGCAGTCAATGTTATTCTAACATGAGATTCAAGCATTCATGAGATCGTCTTGTCCATAATAGGTCGGACGATAATTTATTTTATATCTAAAGCTCTAAATTGATGAGACTTCTATAAGGATTCGATTAATTAATGATTATTTTTTTTTTTTGGTAGGATTTCATCTTGAAGTTCTTTGTGTAGTCATTCTTTAGGATGCGTTGGATGACGAAAATGAAATGAGTTGCATGCATGCATACATGGAGCTTCTAAAGTCAGCTTAAAAGAAGTAATTTCGAAGAATGAATAAATTACAAAGCTAATTAGAAACACTTGATCGCTCACACACAAGAATGGAGGCTTGCAGGAAGGAGCTTGGACTCTTGATTTCCTTGCCTCTTTTGACATCTTAAGCAGAGATTATATAGCACGAGAGAAGGGAAAAAAAATCTAAATCGTATTTAAAATTAGCAAAAACAAAATCTGATTGCCAATATCTGCTCATTATTCGACCTAAAAAAGTGAATTTAATACGCTGGAAAAAAAAGACATATTTGAAACTATAGAAGACTGCAAAGCAATCGAAAGTGATATCCTAAATATTGATATTGCAACCTGATCTCCGAATCTACAATCAATATCATACCATCAATATCGTGATTTAGTCACGGATTCACAATTATTGTTTCAGATACTATTTCTTTCGCGAACTAGTTATTTTAATAACGAAAGTGACATGCTCAAGGCATACCTAAGATCCACCTACTTATATACATGAGACCTTACTATAGAAACTTTGAGAATTCAAATTTCTTAACATTAAGTTATGTTGTTTTTTCGTTCTTTCTTTAACCCAAAGTGTGGAAATCATTACTTTAGCAAGTTCTTGGAAGAGATTCATTAAGTTTTTATCGCTAGAAAAATGGCGAATACACCTTTCTCATCAAATTTTAAAATTGAAGCATCATATTTTCCCTTAAAGTTTTAAATTCTAGGCTCTTCGTAGTCCATCATTGTCAATTTGGGATAGACATGGCAAATCCTTAAGGTAAAAATGTAGTTGGGAAAATAGTTTATATGATAATCATAGCATTTAACAAAGCAGCTGTTAAAAATTATATGATATTTAATTGCGTGGAAAAAAGAAATATTGTAAACGA
Source organism: Eucalyptus pumila (assembly GCA_016097595.1). NCBI lineage: Eukaryota > Viridiplantae > Streptophyta > Magnoliopsida > Myrtales > Myrtaceae > Eucalyptus > Eucalyptus pumila. The sequence goes on along the minus strand of CM027847.1, from coordinate 26,971,339 downwards.
TAAATTACATTTTTAGTACAATAACTATTTGTTTCATGCACTTCCTCAAATAATTATGTGTATGCATGCGCAGGGCATGCCTAAACACTTATCTATAATTAACCGAAAAATTTACCACATGCAACATTAGGAAATTATCAAATACTTTATAGTATCATCTTTATACATTTTGTTAATTTATTAAGCAATAGCAGTAGAGAGAGATTGAAAAAGTTACAAAACTTGGGTTTTAAATCATTTATTTATGATTCTCGAGAATATTGTATACGCTAATAAAAAGCAAGGGTTAGGAAGATAAAGAACCCGGTGAAAAGCTTGATTAGCTAACCTTGTACAATTTTGCTTTTAATTGATGGAATTGAGCAAAAGGTCGATACTTAGTGTTGACACCTAAATTTTGGCTACCCGTTTAGTCATTTATTGCATTAAGAAATTAGGGATTAATTTTAACCCCTAAAAAAATATTAATTAATTAATTAATTGCATAGCATTTAGTTGTAGGTGCATTTATTTTTTATTTGCATTTACTGGACCGGTGGTGGATGGGTTGAATTAGTGATTTTGGGTTTTAAATTAACAGGCTGGACTAAGCCCATGAAGAAAATTAACCCAACCCCGTCTTTATGTTTAATTAATCATCTTATGAAAAATTAAGATTTGATGCGATATTATGATGATTTTTGGAAATTAAAAAAAATCGCATTGTAATCTTATTTTTATTAATAGATGATGAAATCGGACGAGAATATTTTTTGAAATGAGGATTTTTGGAATTTAAGAAAATCAGGCTATGATCTTATCTTTAAAAAAAAAATCAGTATAAAATATTTAGGGGATAAGGAGAATGAAAGATTTGGGTGAAAAAAAATCAGTATAACATATTTAGGAGATAAGGAGAATGAAAGATTTGGGTGATCGGGAGGTTATAGATTATCTTCGTGCATATTGAAAAAAAGAGATAAAATATTCTATGAAGATTACCTATTTTTACCTATAAAAGCAAAAGAATTCTCTTCCGGTTAGAGGGGGCGCTTCTCGGGAAAAAAAAAATTCAGAAAAGAAAAGAGAGAGGGAAGAAAATTTTCCTGCATAAAGTACACAGGGGGTTCTCGTTGCTTTCAAAGAAAAGGAAGAAGAAAGGTCAAAGGAAAAAAGAAAGAGAGAGAGGGAAAAAGTGACCGGTCTGCAGTGAGGAAAAGAGAAGACCGGTGAGAGGACGTGTGAACAGAGAGAGAGAGGACAGTAGAAAAAAAAAAAGAAGAAAAAAAATCTACTGTTTCTCCTCTTCGGTGTGCCCCTCGCTAACCTTCAAGCAGCAGCGTTGCTAGCGTTCGCCACCGCCAGCCCTGCCTTGCCGGCGACCCACGCCAGCTTTCCGCCGCTCCACCTCCGAATCTCTGCCCCGCCAACGCCGGAGCTCCGCCGGTCCGACGAAGCCACCGCCTTGCGCACCCCGACGCCACTTCTATTCGCCCCCAGCTGAAGCGCACCACGATCGCCCAGCGCAAATCCAGTGATCCGACGTCCCTTGCTCGCTGGTCACTGCTCGTCGCCCAACTCGACGACCCGTGAAGCTCCGCCGCGCCTCCGCCTTCCCCGCGACGACGTAGCCGCCGGTCTCCGTCCACGAGCCCCGAACGCCGGCGATCCAAACCCCCTGCTTGGTGTTGACGAATTGGCTGCCCCTCCATTTTCCTTAGGTTGTTTATTTTTCTTTTATTTTTATTATTTTACTTTACTTTTAGTTAGCTTTATTATTATTGTTTAAGTTTGAATATTGTGAGTTAACTTTTAGGGTATGAATAATGTAATCATTACTTGCAAGGTCTTCCACATAATTATTATAATTATTAATTTCACCCATAAGATGTCGGGTCATTTTTTTAATTATTTTAATTCTTGGAATTTGTTGATAGTACTTTAATTGTTGAATCAATATAACTATTAATTTGATCCGTAAGAATTTGGATCAGATTTTTAATTATCTTGATCTTTTTGTTGTGATAATTAGGGTTAGGATAATCGCTAATTTGACCTGTGAGACAACAGGTTATTTTTCCGATTATTTTAATCCTTTATTTGATTGAATATCTTGATTGTTTAGATTTAGTTGATAATTGTTTTTTTAAACCACTAAAAAAATCTTAAATTATTTGAATTAGGATTCAGTTTGTTTTAGAATATTTCTTGTTATCTTGCATAGCTAGGATAGGGATTTTATTTTGAAAAATATAAAAAATGCATTAATTTAGGATTTTAGTCGCATGTTTAATCGTGGCAATTTTAAATTTTAAATTTTAAATAAAAAATAAAAAATATCATGCATATGTCATGTAGAATTAGGGCATGCTCTGCACGTCATTGCATATTAGATAGATTGCATGTTAGATTAAGATAATATCTTACATTAAATTATGATTTGATGTGATTTAATCCTTAGTTTAAATTAGATAGAATTTTAATCTAGCTAGATTATTTTTGCATTTTTAAATAGAAATATCAAATGCACATCATTTAGTTTTTTTAGGTTCATTTAATTAGAACTTCATCGTCATTAGACTAAGTCATTTAATAAATGTCGCATGACATATAACTCGCGTACTAAATTGTATGCTGAATGTCATCTTAGTTTAAATAATTTTGTATGTCATTGCATCGCATTGCATGTCATTAGAATTATGTCATTTAGATTGCATCTAATTATTGCATTTCTTCATGTCATATAGTTTAGGTCATGCTGCCATGTCATATTAGATTACATGCATTGCATAAGTCATGATTTTCATTAAATAAAGTGAAAACAAAAATTGAAATTGCGTGTTAATTAGAAATCATATCTAGGGCTGCTGATGTGAATTCTGATTTAAAAATGCAGATGCTTTCGTTGCTTCTAGGTATGTTTTGCAATATTTAATTGCTTTCTTGAGTGTTAAATTGGTGGTTTGCGCACCCGCATAATAACCTCACATGTTAGGGAGATAGTTTAAAATAAATCAGCTGCCTGCAAAAAAAAAAACATTTTTGAAAATAAAAAGAATGGTACCGAAAGGGCATTAGATAAATCTAATGTAATCAAGTCCCCATACCCTTAGTCTCTGGTTCGTAGGAGTAAAGTAATTCTCCCATTATTTTACTTAGGTGTCTAATCGACCTACCATAAACTGATTAGTGGCGACTCCTAAATAAAATCAATTTGCATGTTAATAAATTCAAACCTAAGTCGCGAATTAATATGGGCTTGGGAGAGCCTTAGCTAAGCTTAAAGACTTAGTAATCCATTAACCTAGTTTCAGGCGGTGAACCTGCGAAAATTTCGTCGCGACAGCTTGGCGACTTCGCTGGGGAACTTGTGTTAAAATACTTAGTGGACTTAGGCCAATTTTTCTTTTTAAAAAATATTTTTGTTTGGCAGCGAGGATCTCAGGTATGTCCCTAACATTTTTAAGATGTTAAATGTTCTTACAGATGGGAGGTATAAGAGGAGTAGTTTTTGCTAACCCCTGTCTTGCAGGTTGGAGTTAGGGATGAATGTTTGAATTAAAACTATAGAAGTGTTGTTTGCATTTAAACTGTTGTGCATGCTTTATTGCTTTAGCACCACACTATTTGCACACACAACCTGCGGTCGGACCTGAGCTGCGATAGGATTTCTAGGATGGTGTTGAGAATGATACTTCCTCCAAAGCGAGACTGCTATGTAGAGGTTGACCTTCTCTTCCCCGAAATTTCTTTCATGGTGTCAAATGTGTTTGTCCATATCTGCGAGACTGCGTGATTATTGGGTATTCCATTCGACTGAGCAGGGTTAGGAGGATCTGACACGTTAATGCGAGACTGCAACGGTCAGACCATCCTCTTAGCTCCACCTTGTTAAGCCGCCTAAGTAGAAATCGAGCCTCACATCTCATGTGCATGTCTATGTGATTGCCATTAATTTCCTTTGGTGAAGTAAGTCTTCTATCTCTATACTATGCGATTTACTTACTTTGTCATGCTTTTGGTCCGCCCATGACAATTCAGGATAGTCATTTGATCTAATTCTTTTCAAACATGAAATGAACTGCCATACAATGAATCATTTGGAAAATAAAAAATTGGAAATTTGTTTTCAATTTATGTCTTGGCTTTCCTAGTTCATGTTTAGGAAATTTCGTCCCTACTAAGGCGTCCCATGTCTTTGTTTTCCTAGTCCGTTTTTAGGAAATCCTCTTCATATGTGGACTTTTCTTGACTAAAATTAAATGGTTGTCATGGACTAGCTTTCTATTTACACTTCATGCTTACATGTTCCCATTTATTTCCTTAGGTGATAACGGATCCTCCGCGTTCGCCCATCATTACACGATCGAGGGCTAAAATGGCTGACCAAAATGAAATGCGTGATCGTATGTCCGCTGTGGAGACTCAACTCCAACAAGTACTCGCCTCTATACAGCTTGTGACGGATCAACTCCAATTCCTCCAAGTGAATCCAACAGCTGCACCTGCTCTTCCTGAAGTAGTTATCCCGAAGCAAGCAAACAAGGTTCAAACGATTGACGACGACATGCCCGGGCTGGAAGATGACCCAATCATTGTTGGAAAGGCCAAACTTGACGGCGTTCCCAAGACAGATCGGGATGAGCGTGTTGCGAAGCTGGAAGAGAAAATGAGACAGCTGCAGGAGTCACAAAGGTCCCTCCCGTTCGACCTCTCGGTCTATGAGAAGGTCAAAATGCCAAGCAAGTTCAAAATGCCAGAGTTTGAGAAGTATGATGGCACATCTTGCCCAAAATCTCATCTGCAGATGTACCACGTGTGCATGGCCCAGCACGTCAAAAACGAGCCCCTCATGATCCAATCATTCCATGCGAGTTTGACTGGACCCGCACTAAACTGGTACGTAATGAAGAATGTGAACCTGCTCGACACCTGGAACGAAATGGCTGACGCATACCTCAAACAATACAAGTTCAACATGGACATCGCACCTTCCCGAGAAGACCTAGAGCGGATGGAAAAGAAAATGAGCGAATCATTTAAGGAATATGCTGTAAGATGGAGAAACCTGGCAGCTCAAATCACTCCTGAGCCTACCAACAAGGAGCTGATGAAGTTGTTTGTGAAGACCCTCCCATCTGAGTTTCGTAACAGAATGGCTAGTACATATGTCGAAAGCTTCAATCAGCTTATTCCTGTAGGAGAACAAATTGAGATGGGGATAAGAGAAGGGTGGTTTACTGAGCCATCTAACAAGAGGTTTTCTACCAAGAAGGAGAGAGACCCTGAAGCTGAGATTAATATGGCCTACTCTCAACTAAATCGTGATACATCCAATCGAGCTCCAGTAATTAAGATTTCCACTGAGCAACAGCGTGGAGGATATCAGTTCTCGGGTCAACGATGTAATGTTAGGAGGCAGCTTACACCTCTTCCCGGACCCCTATCCAAAGTTTTGCCTGTTCTCCAAAAGAAGGGATTACTCTCTACTGAGCCGAAGTGACCAAATCCGGAGCGTTATCCTGCATATAATCCCTCCGAGAAGTGTGACTATCACATGGGAGAGATTGGCCATTCTACTAATGATTCCTATGTTTTGAAGCATAAGGTCCAAGACCTCTTGGATACAAGGGCGTTCTCTTTCAGCAGTAATCAGAAAAATCCTCAGCCCAACCATGATGAAGGCGCAAATGCTGTCACTGAATGAAGAAGTTCTTATTTTGTTTAGGATTCTCTGCTTTTTGAAATTTCAATTATCGCTTTCGCTTTTAGGGTTTCTTGCTTGCATTTTCCATTTCAATAATGTAATTCATTTGATTCTATTCAATGAAATTACAATTTTATTTCCAATTTTTTGAGGACATGATGGAGTATACCAAACCAGTCCAATGACGATATCCAACCATGAAAAGAAAAATATCATCCACGGAGAAATCCTGAGGGCTGGACTTTCTCATGCTTCCTCCCAAAAACTTTTTTGAAAAACAAAAGCGTTTCACTGCTAAAAAAAAAAGAAGAACAAAACATTTTCCCAAAGCTTGTAGCAGATTAAACCTGTTTGTTTGTCTGACTCATTTACTTCTTGTCTCAGAACATGATTCTATAACTTGTTATGACAATGGACATCTGAGAATGACGTATCAAGTTTCAATGATCATAAACTTGACTTGTGATCAACAGGTTTAGAGCGCACTTGTAATGAAAAGATTTGGGGCAAGTAAAAGAGGACCATCATTCCTTGGTGGAAGAGATGACTAATTTGGGACATAACAGATTTTGGTAGTGACCCAACTGGGATAAAGTCTCGACCCGAGCCAAAATGGATGTGCAATTTGAATTTAATTTGATGTTGCATAGTATCATACTGATGCACATTCTCTTGTGTAGGGGCAAAAGTGGATTTTCAATCTTGAATGATGGGGACAATCCAAATACATCAACTGCTGAGGCAATTCCCATTGTAGAGGAATCCTTGAATGAATACTTAAAACCATTTTGCAGTATAGAAAACTATTTGAGGTTGACATTGTTAAAGCTGTTGAGTTCTTTTTTTAAAAAGGGTTTTGCATGATGACTCTTACATGTTTTATCCACCAATTCCACTAAAGAACATTAAGATGGACTAATTTAATTAATGATGTGGAATTGATTGAACATACTAAATGAGGCGAGTCGGGATGATGAAAGGCAAACCCTATCCTATACACAGCCCTATATTCATACACTTGTGAGATGAGTGTAGGAAGGTTCATATCCATAAGGTAAAGAGTTCTCTCGCAAAAGGTACGGCAACCGAAATGATGAGAGGCAATTCATATCTCTATCCCAAATACTACAGGCGATCCGTTGCTTAACCCTTTTGAGCTCATACACTTATGGATATTCTTTTCAAATCACCCCTGTCAAGAATCACCCCACATCGGGGCAACTAAGAGATCAAATGGCATCATGAGGTGAGGAAAATGAATTGAAATTTTCTTACTCTCACTTGCATCAATCTTCAAGTCATGCTATTACATTGAATTCATGTGTTAATTTAAGTGCCTTAGGATGATGAAGAGCATTTCTTTCTCTATCCCAGACACTTATATCCTTTGCATAGCCCATTTGAGCCTGCAATTTTATTTCTTTAAACCTAGTTGGTGATCATCCCCCACACTGGGGCAAGGCAAAAGGCAAATGAAGACTCTTGAAAAGTTCGGGTGTCATTCAAACTGGGCCAAGGCAAAAGGCAGATGAAGACTCTTGAAAAGTTTGAGTGTCATTCAAAGTGTAATTGCTTGACGCATGTATAGAAATCAAAATAGAACTAAGGGGCATTAAAAAGCCGTGCCTGGTAAAAGCAAGGCCAATGCCCATGAAAAAAAGTAAAGAAAAAAATGAACAAGAACTAGAGGCATGAAAAAGCAGTGTGCTTGATAAAAGCAAGGTCGATGCCCATAGATGAAAAAGAGAGTCAAGATAGGTGTTTGTCATTTACAAGAATCGAATCCCAATAGAGCAATAGTCAAAGAACTCAAATGCTGAGTTTTTACAATCAATGGGGCATTTCATGAAGACGATCCTCGATGGTGAAAAAGAAAACTGGTGGCAATGCCAAGATGATCATCAATTCACACCTTTTACACACATTTTGAGCCTAATGATCCTTTCATTTCTCAACCCATGAACCCAACCTACGTTACGTCCCTTACAAAATCTCTTTAGATTAGGGCATTTGAATTAACGTAGGAGTTCATATGTTTATAAGCATCGCTCGAAGAAGTGCGAGCAAGATTATTTCTTTTTCATTTTGCAGGGTTCTTGACTTGTAAACCCGGAGATGATTACAAGACAGTTCATTCAATAGCTTTGACTCAAAGAGTCATTTTGTTAAGCCGTTGACCAAGTCCTCATTATGGTCCCTGTTAAAGACCTCTCAGATTGGTAAGATCGTACCGCTTGCGAGAATACTCGGACCCATGTCGATATGATAAAATTGAGTTATTCTCATAAAATAGCCATTCTAAATGAGAGTGAGTGAAAGTCCTTTCTAACCGAAAGTCTCTCATTTAGTATTTTTAAGAAATCCATGTCATGAGTAAAGATTGTCTTGAATGATAATTCTCTCCAGTGGAAATTTGGGTGATGCAAAGGTCATTATGCATAAACCCCGATTGAGTTGATGAAAACCTCACCGAATTTTGAAATGTGCATTCTAGAGTAGCTTAGATTGTCTATCTCTTTGATGAATGCATATCAGTTTTTGCTCTAATTCATGTCTGATAAGTAATTCAAGTTCCTTTCAGAATGTTTCATGATATTAGAAGATGAGAAACCTCCACCAGGAGGTGAAAGATCTCCACAGGATATCCAAATTCCAAAAAGACATATCCCCAAGAATTAGAGATATCATCAGATAAGTATATCTCTACCATACTCTAAAATACTTGTCATTGTGCAGGTATTCTCTCTCAAGTACATCGACACTTGACTTGGTCAAGTTGTCCAATTATATCGACCTGGCGTGCTTTCGTAGCTCAGAGTCATTTTCATCGACTCGGCGTGCTTCCATAGCCCGATGTCGCCTTTAATAGACCCGGCGTGCTTCTGTAGCCCGGAGTTCTTGACCTGGTGTGCTTTTGTAGCCCGGTGTCCTTCATATTGACCTGGCGTGCTTTCGTAGCCCAGAGTCATTTTCATTGACTCGGCGTGCTTCCGTAGCCCAATGTCTAGTTCTTGACCTGGTGTGCTTTTGTAACCCAGAGTCCCTTTAATAGAACCGGCGTGTTTTTGTAGCCCGGTGTCCTTCATATTGACCTGGCGTGCTTTCGTAGCCCAGAGTCATTTTCATCAACTCGGCGTGCTTCCGTAGCCCGATGTCTCTTTCTTGACTTGGCGTGCTTTCGTAGCCCAGAGTCCATTTTATCGAACCGGTGTGCTTCCGTAGCCCAGATTTCTTTTATCGACCTGGCATGCTTTCATAACCGAGAGTCTTTTACACCGAAAAATTGTAAACAAGAAATACTGTAAACGATAAATTACATTTTTAGTACAATAACTATTTGTTTCATGCACTTCCTCAAATAATTATGTGTATGCATGCGCAGGGCATGCCTAAACACTTATCTATAATTAACCGAAAAATTTACCACATGCAACATTAGGAAATTATCAAATACTTTATAGTATCATCTTTATACATTTTGTTAATTTATTAAGCAATAGCAGAGAGAGAGATTGAAAAAGTTACAAAACTTGGGTTTTAAATCATTTATTTATGATTCTCGAGAATATTGTATACGCTAATAAAAAGCAAGGGTTAGGAAGATAAAGAACCCGGTGAAAAGCTTGATTAGCTAACCTTGTACGAATTTTGCTTTTAATTGATGGAATTGAGCAAAAGGTCGATACTTAGTGTTGACACCTAAATTTTGGCTACCCGTTTAGTCATTTATTGCATTAAGAAATTAGGGATTAATTTTAACCCCTAAAAAAATATTAATTAATTAATTAATTAATTGCATAGCATTTAGTTGTAGGTGCATTTATTTTTTATTTGCATTTACTGGACCGGTGGTGGATGGGTTGAATTAGTGATTTTGGGTTTTAAATTAACAGGCTGGACTAAGCCCATGAAGAAAATTAACACAACCCCGTCTTTATGTTTAATTAATCATCTTATGAAAAATTAAGATTTGATGCGATGTTATGATGATTTTTGGAAATTAAAAAAAAAATCGCATTGTAATCTTATTTTTATTAATAGATGATGAAATCGACGAGAATATTTTTTGAAATGAGGATTTTTGGAATTTAAGAAAATCAGGCTATGATCTTATCTTTAAAAAAAACAAATCAGTATAAAATATTTAGGGGATAAGGAGAATGAAAGATTTGGGTGAAAAAAAATCAGTATAAAATATTTAGGAGATAAGGAGAATGAAAGATTTGGGTGATCGGGAGGTTATAGATTATCTTCGTGCATATTGAAAAAACGAGATAAAATATTCTACGAAGATTACCTATTTTTACCTATAAAAGCAAAAGAATTCTCTTCCGATTAGAGGGGGCGCTTCTCGGGAAAAAAAAATTTCAGAAAAGAAAAGAGAGAGGGAAGAAAATTTTCCTGCAGAAAGTACACAGGGGGTTCTCGTTGCTTTCAAAGAAAAGGAAGAAGAAACGTCAAAGGAAAAAAGAAAGAGAGAAAAAGAGAGAGAGAGGGAAAAAGTAACCGCTCTGCAGTGAGGAAAAGAGAAGACCGGTGAGAGGACGTGTGAACACAGAGAGAGAGAGGACAGCAGAAAAAAAAAAAAAAGAAGAAAAAAAATCTACTGTTTCTCCTCTTCGGTGTGCCCCTCGCTGACCTTCAAGCAGCAACGTTGCTAGCGTTCGCCACCGCCAGCCCTGCCTTGCCGGCGACCCACGCCAGCTTTCCGCCGCTCCACCTCCGAATCTCTGCCCCGCCAACGCTGGAGCTCCGCCAGTCCGACGAAGCCACTGCCTTGCTGCACCCCGACGCCACTTCTATTCTGCCCCCAGCTGAAGCGCACCACGATCGTCCAGCGCAAATCCAGTGATCCGACGTCCCTTGCTCGCTGGTCACTGCTCGTCGCCCAACTCGACGACCCGTGAAGCTCCGCCGCGCCTCCGCCTTCCCCGCGACGACGTAGCCGCCGGTCTCCGTCCACGAGCCCCGAACGCCGACGATCCAAACCCCCCTTGGTGTTGACGAATTGGCTGCCCCTCCATTTTCCTTAGGTTGTTTATTTTTCTTTTATTTTTATTATTTTACTTTACTTTTAGTTAGCTTTATTATTATTGTTTAAGTTTGAATATTGTGAGTTAACTTTTAGGGTATGAATATTGTAATCATTACTTGCAAGGTCTTCCACATAATTATTATAATTATTAATTTGACCCATAAGATGTCGGGTCATTTTTTTAATTATTTTAATTCTTAGAATTTGTTGATAGTACTTTAATTGTTGAATCAATAATTATTAATTTGATCCGTAAGAATTCGGATTAGATTTTTAATTATCTTGATCTTTTTGTTGTGATAATTAGAGTTAGGATAATCGCTAATTTGACCTGTGAGACAACAGGTTATTTTTCCGATTATTTTAATCCTTTATTTGATTGAATATCTTGATTGTTTAGATTTAGTTGATAATTGTTTTTTTAAACCACTAAAAAAAATCTTAAATTATTTGAATTAGGATTCAGTTTGTTTTAGAATATTTCTTGTTATCTTGCATAGCTAGGATAGGGATTTTATTTTGAAAAATATAAAAAATGCATTAATTTAGGATTTTAATCGCCTGTTTAATTACGTGGCAATTTTAAATTTTAAATTTTAAATAAAAAATAAAAAATATCATGCATATGTCATGTAGAATTAGGGCATGCTCTGCACGTCATTGCATATTAGATAGATTGCATGTTAGATTAAGATAATATCTTACATTAAATTAGGATTTGATGTGATTTAATCCTTAGTTTAAATTAGATAGAATTTTAATCTAGCTAGATTATTTTTGCATTTTTAAATAGAAATATCAAATGCACATCATTTAGTTTTTTTTTTAGGTTCATTTAATTAGAACTTCATCGTCATTAGACTAAGTCATTTAATAAATGTCGCATGACATATAACTCGCGTACTAAATTGTATGCTGCATGTCATCTTAGTTTAAATAATTTTGTTTGTCATTGCATCGCATTGCATGTCATTAGAATTATGTCATTTAGATTGCATCTAATTATTGCATTTCTTCATGTCATATAGTTTAGGTCATGCTGCCATGTCATATTAGATTACATGCATTGCATAAGTCATGATTTTCATTAAATAAAGTGAAAACAAAAATTGAAATTGCGTGTTAATTAGAAATCATATCTAGGGCTGCTGATGTGAATTCGATTTAACAATGCAGATGCTTTCGTTGCTTCTAGGTATGTTTTGCAATATTTAATTGCTTTCTTGAGTGTTAAATTGGTGGTTTGCGCACCCGCATAATAACCTCACATGTTAGGGAGATAGTTTAAAATAAATCAGCTGCCTGCAAAAAAAACATTTTTGAAAATAAAAAAGAATGGTACCAAAAGGGCATTAGATAAATCTAATGTAATCAAGTCCCCGTACCCTTAGTCTCCGGTTCGTAGGAGTAAAGTAATTCTCCCATTATTTTACTTAGGTGTCTAATCGACCTACCATAAGCTGATTAGTGGCGACTCCTAAATAAAATCAATTTGCATGTTAATAAATTCAAACCTAAGTCGCGAATTGGTATGGGCTTGGGAGAGCCCTAGCTAAGCTTAAAGACTTAGAAATCCATTAACCTAGTTTTAGGCGGTGAACCTGTGAAAATTTGGTCGCGACACTTAGGCTCCAATTGTTTAAAAAAAATGAATGATTTCAAATGTATTTTCCTAAAAATAATCGCTTGTATCGTTTCAAATAATTAATTATTGATAAATATTTTCATTAGTATAATAATTTTTGTTTAAACATTTTTCATAAATGATGAAAATATTTATGTTTATCATTTTGTAAGTGATTAATTTTAGGAAAATGTTTTCTAAAATTTTTATTTTCCACCAACCAAAAGAAACCTTAGACCCCTCAATATGTCATTGGCCAATTCTATAATCCATCATCTTCCACGTGAGAATTGGTTTAATCTACATACAAAATTATATTAAATATTCCAACACTTATAAGTTTTTATGAAAAATCCCTGACATACAAAAAGGTATTAAAACTCCATTTGTTTAAGTAGAAAATGATTGATTCGAATATATTTTCCTAGAGATCATTGCCTATATTTTTTGAAATAATTAATCAATGAAAAATAATTTTACAATAAATATTGGCAACGTTTACAATAATGTTTAGACATTAATTATTGTTGATTCATTGACTAATTATTTTAAAGGATATAAGGGATCATTTTCAAGAATTTTTTTTTTGGATCATTCATTTTTCGTGAAACAAAAGGAGTTTGAATGAAATTTATATCTACTAACAGGATGCTGCTATTACCAAAATTAAAAATGGACATTTTTACCTTGCTTATGGAAAAATTTCTATACAACACCCGTGGTTTAAATAGAAGTCATTCAAACTATGGATTTGACAGAGACCTAATGGATATAAATCCATATAAACTTCATAAAGCATATTGTGTGAGATACACTTTGACATACTTAAATTCGTTATGTAATCTAAACTCAATACCTCCCTTTTGATTCATATCCACATTTTGGGCATGTTTCAATTTTAAAAAACTCTTTTCAATATTTTCTTTATATTTTTCTTCCACAATTTTGAATTTAATTGACCTATTAGTACTATTTTTTTTCTCATAAAATTAGATGAACTCCAATAGCTAAACAGTCCGACCACTGAAGCAAATCCTAGTTAGCCATGATGTAAGATGTGTATGCTATCTGTGAAGTCGCCCAATTGGGAACTAATGACAGTTAAGTTGTGTTTAATAGCTGCTTCCTTAAAGCTTAAAAACATCTTATTTGAAGGTGAAGCATTGTGAAGGGGCAAAAGAACTAATTCTGGTCATGGAAAAAATCTGATGTGCATTAAGAAAATCACATGAATCACTAGCAATATACATGTTCGAATGGTTCCGAAGTAGCATCGGATTGGATGAGGATCAGAGAAAAGCAGGTAACGTAAGATCAAAACTTGGGACAAAGCGCATTAGTAAACGTCATACTTGACAACCCGATATCGTCAGCTTGGCCATGTTTGGGTTAACGATTCTCAATTTTGTTAAGCGCCGCCGATATTAAGGAACAATGCAAGCGATTATATGTCCTTAAAAATGCACAAATTGCCATTATTAACTAAATCCTTCACAAATATTTAAGTAGAAGATACATAGTCACAGAGAGAGAAAACGATAGACATTATTATTATTATTATTATTATTAGTAGTAGTAGTAGTAGTAGTAGTAGTATTAGAGCCTAGAGTCCAAGGCCATGATGGTGGAGACGTTCATGGGATCCATGTACTTCGTGGAGCCGCTCATGATCTGCTGGACGATCAGACGGTTGGCCTTCTGCGACGGATGGAACGGGTCCCAGAACGCGTACTGGTCCCTGTTGGGGCACAGGGTCGACGCCACCGTGCACAGCCCGATCCCGTTGTACGGCCCTTGCCCGCAACACGCCACCTTTGCCGTGATGAATCCTGCATCGTTCGAGGACCAAATCGATCAAAAGATTTAGACGTCGTGACAACCGAATCGAACGTCGAGGAAGAGTATAGGGACCGGTTTCGACTTGAGTCCATTTTGGAACCATGTGTACGTACCATAAGCTCGAGGGTTGGCGATGAAGTTGTTGTGCATTAGCTGGGTGTTGGCAGCGATGAACACTTGGGATTTGTACTTACTGTTGAGATCCTTGAGCATCTGGAGGAGCCGAGGATTGTACAGCGATGCAGCCTGCTGCAGCTCGGCCACGCACTGCCCGTTCCGGCCCCGCATCGCCAGCTCCGCCGGCACGCACCCCAGCGGCCCGGTGCCAGTCACCAAGACCCTCCTCGCCCCGAGATCATGCAACCTCTGAAAGAACGAACAGGATTCACAAAGGGACCAATGAACACAGACCCATCCGTAGAAGTATTCTCTTTTTCTTGGAACAACGTGAAAAAACCCTAGAAAGTGATCGCAAATCCGTTACCATGAGCTGCTTCTTGAACTCGGAAATGACGAAGCGGACATAATTAGGGAGAGAGTACTGGCGAGATCTTGCAGAATAGGGCACCAAGAAGTAGTTGTTTACGAAATCATTGCCTCCAACGGTGATGAGCACGAGGGCTTGGTTCACGAGCTTCCTGGTGCGCCCCGCCCCGATCAATGCAGACACCCTTTGCTGGTACTGACGAAAGTACTCCAACTGCTGGTACATTCTTATCACATTGATCTGCATAAAATTCATATTGCGTCTGTTAGCGAATGGAATTCTAGCGCCTGTTCTTATGTAATTGAACTGCAAAAGAAGGGGGCAAAAAGCTCACGAATTGAACTCCAGTGTCGTTGAGAATTCCGATTCCAGCTGAAGCGAAGTTTGCACCCACCAGCAGCCTTTGCCCTCTGAGCTCAGGGCTCAGGTATGGCAACGTGGGCTGCGACCCAATCTCCTGACCTGTCCAAATGAGAAAAGAGAATAGCGCTAAGGCTCAAACATTGGACAAGGCAAGTTCTCATGAAGAGATGGTAAGTTTCGTAGGCCCCAACTGATGAAATCGGGGATGTTGAACCCGTTTGAGAACCGGCCCGTTGGCCGGTGGGTCGGGTAGTCGATCCCATAGGGCGGGGAGTCAGCCCGGGCCGTCGTCGCCAGGTAGTTGTTATTGCCGTTGTCGACGAGCGAATCCCCAAACACAAAGAAGGCCCGCGCCGCCTCGGCTCCCAGCGGAGCGAGGGTTGTCCCCAATGCCGCAACGAGAGCGAGAGCGAGCCATGAAGCCTGAAATGAGGAGCTGGCCATTGGAGTGGGTGTGAGAAGCTCCAAATGGCTGGCTCTCTTTTTATGGTGTGATTTCACTCGCTTTGACACGTGAGCACAATAATAAGGGGAAGAACTTTAAGTACATACAGAGGTAGTGGCACAAAGTTTTGAATTAGGTCTTTGCCAGATCAAAAGCAACCAATGACCATGACCACCATTCAATTCTCAACTTCAATTTTTCACAAGATGTAAGTGTATGATTACTACGTTGAAAGTTGAGTGCATTATGTTAATTGTCGAAAATAATATTATCAACGCAATTGATTGAGAGTCCCTTCCTCATCGCTAAGGTCGAGACTTCGAAACCTTACGTTGCTAGCGATTTAAGTGGAGGGCTATGGCAGTGGGTTGCTGTACTAGTCTTCTTTGAGGTATAGGGGTCCGACCCTTAGGAGCCGTTCGGGCACGGGGGCATGTGGCGGAGTCCTCGGTCACCAAAAAAAAAAAAAATTATCAACAGTGCCACGAAATCCTTTGCGCATCTGAGCTTGGTGAGTGGATCGGACAACGATCCGAATCTAAGGTATACAGAGAAGCAGAACCCGTAAATGAGTGGGAGGAGAATACGAGCTCGAGGTCTTTGATTATAATAGCCTATTGAGTGATGGTACCTAACCGATTCTAAAATTTGTTAGTGTGCATGAAATCTCAAATTCGAAGGTTGAGATTCGGCTAGTTTCATGTTTCAATTACTTTCCTCGTGCCAAAGCTAACATGTGTCGCATAAAAAATTGGACCATAAAATTGGTAATGACCGTGGAGGGAGCAAGCCGAAAACATGTGCACCGAAGTTCCGAATCTCGTGCATTGCATACAATTGAGTTGTAAATCTTTCGATTGATACAATCAAATCTGAACCTTTTCTCCAAAAGTTTAATCGAGTCCCCCTAATAATGATTGGTTGATTTTACAAAGCGGAAAAGTGCCTTGATGTAGACTCGACTCTGTCGATCTTTTCCCCTTTGTGCTTTGCTAGATTTAGGTACATAAAATCATATGAACAGCAAAAGTCAAATGAACTTGGCTTGACATTGATGATTCTACTTGTTTTCTCAACAAGGTCCCCTAGCTATTAATAGTTTCAGAGCAAGAAGGGAAGACATGTAGGAGAGAGAGAGAGAGAGAGAGAGAGTAGGTGGCATGTGATGTGTGTAAATAGAGCATCACCGACGCGAGCTGTGTCCAGTGTTTTTCCTTGGGGGACCTCACGATTTCATTTCCTTATTAGGTTCTTATATGTTGGTTTGTAAAAAGTACTGCTTCACTTTTCTTGTGTTTTCTTTTCGTAAACAGGGCATGAGTGCAAAGATTCAGTTCTTGGATACTTATGAAATATCCTGCAAGTTTTGTAACTTGGTTAAGTCCAAGGCCTACGACGCAAGTAGACCTTACTCTGAATAGTTTGCACTCTTTCGATGGGATCATAATAAGTGACCTTCAATTATTAAGCCAAAAAATCTCCAACGCCCCAACCAATTTTACGCAATCCCTAGAAGGTAATTGCAGGATCAAACCTTGATACGACATATCCATTTTTTTTTCTAGATAAGTAACAAAATAAACACTCTAATGTTTGGCCATTTAGTCAACTATTTTCGATGCAATAAGTGTTGAGGAAAATGATTCTATCTAATATGGAATCAGCGAAAATGCCGAGAGTTCAAACCTCCGGGCTTCCTTTTCATTGTTGTCTTGCTTGCCGTCCAATCAAGTTGCAGAAGTGATGAGCTAGAACATGTTGATAAAAGAAATCTCATGTGAAATTACATAATATATATCGTAAAACTGAAAAATTCACATGAGATCCTAAGAAACACGACGTCACTTGCTAATCTATATCTTCACACGTATAAATCTATACACATCAATACACCCTTTTCCATCCAAGAAACTATATAAATCTATACGTCATGTATTATATAGTACATACCTTACGCAAGCCGCGCATGCGTAGCCTAAGCACCTTCTGGCCTTTCCGGAAAAGGGGGAGCGCTGCCCATGATGCATCATCAATCAACTACTTCCCAATGACCAGGTGCCATTTTCATGCAGGAATCGACAAAGAGGGACGGTTGACCCCTCTCTGCATGCATCGGCATTGAATAA
Organism: Eucalyptus pumila; assembly: GCA_016097595.1. Lineage (NCBI taxonomy): Eukaryota > Viridiplantae > Streptophyta > Magnoliopsida > Myrtales > Myrtaceae > Eucalyptus > Eucalyptus pumila. The sequence continues at coordinate 26,953,734 of CM027847.1, read as the reverse complement.
ACCCAACCCCACTTAGCTTGTGTTCTGCTGTATCGCAGTACTGGACAGACCCACTTTTCAGGCGCTTTAACTAGGGCGAAGGAAGGACCGGAGGGCCTCGAGGATCGTCGTCAGAGTCCCCGCCCCCAACCAACGAAAACCCGCGACGCAGACGTTGATCTCGACTGGGAGCGCCGATCGTGCGGCCCACGTCAGGAACTCCTCCCCCCCACTCTTTTTTCGTTTGCCGTGGCGTCCACGACGCAGCGCGAACATTCATGCGTAGGAGTCAGAGGATCGCTGTACTTGCCGCTGCAGAGCAGGAACAACGACAAAGTCGTCTCGACAACTCTCTCGTCCCGCGGTTGGAGGATAAGGCTGGTTCCTAACGCCTTGTATCATCGTTTTTGCACGGAGAACGGGGGGACAACCGGGTAGAAATCGTCAACTCAACGTTGAGGAAGAACTCCGAAGACGGTGAAAAGCATCGGCTGGAGGAACACTTCAGGCCATTCTGCGCCTACGATGCTGGAGCTGCTTCCCGTACTGTCTAATTAAATCTACCCTGAACCACACGTTTGATCTAGTCTCAATTCTCTCACAAGCCTTTTGTTTTGAAAAAAAAAAATTACAAAATCCAAAATTTGCCCCGCATCAAAAAATGGCCACTGGTTTCTTCAATATTATACAATTTTCAGACAAAGGGTAGAATCGGGATTTGCTTTAGACAAAGATGAATTTCAAAACAGAATTGAGATTTGACTTAAAGTTAAGACTTTGTAAAGGAATTAAGCCAATATGACATTTGCATCAGCCCGATATAATTTAATATAGCACCTTAGGTATTTCCAAAAAAAAAAAAAGAATAAGAGAATTTGGGATATAGAGAAGAAAAGAAAAGAATTGCTTTGCCACCCGCTGTCCTTATCGTTGCCAAGGGTGGCAACCCGCCGGGGCGAGGATCCGCTCGACTCCCCGCTACGAAGGCGGAGTGAACGCACAACCCTCCACCAGAGGAAGCGGAGGGTTACACAACCCTCCGCCACAATGTCGAAGTGACCCGTCTTTATCTCTAGCCCAAGGGTCTGGCGACTAGCAGCCCTCAGCGAACGGCCGCCCTCTCCTACCCTTTTTGGCTGCCGGAGAGGGCGGCAATACCCACTGCAACGGGAGGGCGGCTTATTTCTAAAATGTAAGGGACAATTTGACTAATTTACCTTATTTCTATTCCTAATTCCTCTCCCGATCGGTTAAGAAAGGTTGAATCTTTACTATTTTGATGCCGACTCGGTGGTGCTTTTGCTTCCTCTTGCTTCCTCTTTAAAGTCTAGTGACTAAAGTTTTTTTTCCATTTTATTTGGAAAAAAAAATTTACATCACATTATCCCGTACTCAAACTTGCTTGGTACATGACTGATACGCAATAACCTTATGCAACTAAAGAAAATAGGTGTAATTAAAATTGAAGTAATTTTGTCATAAATTTTTACATCATAGGTATTTTAACATGCGCATAAGTTTATTTTATTCAAAAGGAAAATTACCTTATCCTGAGTTGAGAAAACATACGTGAACAAAATTTTTACTGAACATCAGATATTTCTTGGTTTATGTGTAAAAGCACGAGTTACCACAAGAGGTTCTAAACATTCATAATTTTTATACTTTTAGTTTCAATCTTCTATATACAAACATCAGATTTCATAGTTTAATTATAAAAAGATCCCAATATTTGGGACCAATTGGGACCTTTTGGAGATGCCCCACTCCTTTAAATTCCTATAAATACACAACTAACTTTTTAAATAGTTGTAAATATCCTCTTCACCTAATATACACTACCGTCTTTTGTTCATACATCTCCAAACCCAGCAATGTCCGTTTGTTTTGCAATATATATATATATTTGAAAAATATTTTTGTGAAAACAAGTCTCTTGTATCACTTGAAATAATTAATCAATGAAAAATACTTTTATTATCAACAACAATTCATATTTAAATATTTTTATGAAAGATGAAAATAATTTTCATTTCATTCATATCTATAAACGGTAGAAATGATTTTCCAAATTATTGATTTTCAACAAAATAAATGGAGCCTAATTCGAATATCCCAATCAAGGCATTAGAAATTGCCAATAAGCACTCATCAGACAAAAAAAGATGGTCATCTAAGTCCCCATTCTGAAGAAAGCACATTGAAATTATTACCATATTGAATAAATCTCTGTTTTCACCGTCGACCACAACATGTAAAATACTCCAACGACATTACACCACCACACCAGAGAGAGAGAGAGAGCTCACTTCCTAAACCCCTCCCGAACAAAGAGAGCCAAGAATCGGCAAAGCAAAGTCTATGACGACCGTACGCGATCTTCATCGGAAATTCAAGGGAAAAAAAATGATATAAAAAGACAGATTTAGGCAGGATAAAGACTTCAAGTCCTGGTGTCCAAGGCCATGATGGTGCTGAGGTTCATTGGGTACATGTATCTGGTGTCGCCGTTCAGGATCTCCCGGACGATGAATCTGTTGGCCCTCTCGGACGGGTGGAACGGGTCCCAGAACGCGTAGACGTCCCTGTTGGGGCACAGGTTGGAGGCCACTGTGCACAGCCCCAGCCCGTTGTAGGGCCCTTGCCCGCAGCACGCCACCTTCGACGTCACGAAGCCTGCGCCGATCGGTCATGTATATCGAAAGCAATGATCAAAACGAGCACAACCCGGAAGAAAGTTCAATCCGTTAATAGGTAAGGGACATGTCGGAGTGTTGCTAGTTCGGAAAAAAAATTTTAAGCTTCGGGGTGCTAATCAAGGCCAAAGAAATGCAAGATCAATTGAGTTCAAACCCAAAATAATTGGCCTAAAGCTGTGCTTTGTATCGTTAGATTGAATTTAGTCGGATCTCATCTCACTTGACTCCCGAGTTGACCAGTGATTTAAGTTTGGTCGACATGATGGCTTGTCTCTAAAGGGTGAGAAAAAGATGTGATGCCCCGTTACTTACTAGACTGAATATGACTGACGTAGGTCATTTATATCTCACATTTACTAATAGGAATGGGCATGCCCTGTATATCAGAAAGGCCACATTTACTCTAGTGCCAAAAAAGTTTCTCATTATATAAAAAAATAAAATAAAAAACTCTGCTTTGAAACATGCTAGACGTGGGTTCCCATAACATTAACACACTATAAAGCCCAAGTGGTCCCAAATCTATTTAATTGCTTAGGATAATATAAAATATGTATTTTAGGTCTAATTGATTTTGTATATTTTCCACCGGTTAATATCACCTTCACTTCCAAGCGCTATACGAGGGTTTATGCATCTGCCATTTCAAGGGCAAACCATGTTTTGTTTCATGATTTTTTATTTTTTGGACACATTACCATATGCTCGAGGGTTGCTGATGAAGTTGGAGCTCATCTGCTGCGCGTTGGCGGCAATGAACACGTTGGAGCCGATCTCGTTGTTGAGACTGCTGACCATCTGGACGAGCTGGGGGTTGAACAAGGCAGCCGCCCGCTGCAGCTCCACGGCGCACTCGCCGTTCCTGCTTCTCTGAGCCAGCTCGGCCGGGACGCAGCCCAGCGGCCCGGTACCAGTCACAAGGACCCTCCGCGCTCCTAGTTCGTACAGCCTCTGAAATGAAAAATTGGAGTCTTGGTGTAAAGATCGTAACGCTTAAGATCCAATACTTCTCATGCCTTATGCCTATAGAACGAGAGAGAGAGAGAGAGAGAGAGAGAGAGAGAGAGAGAGAGGGGCGAATTTTTTTTTTGTTTTTTGGTCGGTTAGAGGGACGAAATTAACGAGGTGACATCCTCCAGCACGACAGCATTAAAGGCGAATGTCTAATACAGCAAAAAATGCTTTTCGATCTCATCAACCAATTTCGCTGAAAACATCCTCGTTCACGACGCAAATACGCTTGCATAGCTTTACTTCATGTCATGAAAATAGGCATCACAAGTGTACGTGCGTGGACGTTGATGTTTCCTGTCGGTACTAGCCTAAAAAATTTCAACAGCCAATGAGAAAAATTCGAATGGCTTACGGCCAAGATATTGCGGTACTCGGAGATGAGGTAGACGACGTAGTCGGGGAGGGAGAACTGGCGGGACCGGGCGGAGAAAGGCACCAAGTAATAGTTGTTGACAAAGTCGTTGCCGCCGAGGGTGATCAGCACGAGAGCGTTGCTCACTAGCTGCTGAGCTTGTTCTTCTCCAATGAGCGCAGCGACCCTTTGCTGGTACTGTTGGAAGAATTGCAGTTGCTGGAAGATTCGGATGATGTTAATCTGCAAAAAGAAAACCCAGAGACGACTAACATTGTAGATCAATGAAGAAAATTTCAACACTAGCTACAGAAATTTATCCACGGATTTGAACGTACATCTCCTAGGTTAAAAGCATATATCTTAGCACCTAAGTTTCGTACCTTACAATGGTCTTGTCTACACAAGTTACGATCCAAGCCCGAATTTTTTATGTGATTTCTAATGCTAGAAATGTATGAGCATTTAATATAATCAACAACTTTTCCGTTTCGTGACTCAATTTGGAATACCCTTTCATCTACATTGATTGTTTTGGCTTTCTATGGTTGAAATGTGGTTGTAATTGCAACCCTAATCCGACATTGATCTTTTCTCTAGTTTCTTTCAAGAGCTAGAGATGTGAAGCTAGCAGAACAAAATGCAGTTCAGTTCGAGACTCCACTTACGAACTGAACTCCAGTGTCGTTCAAAATTCCGATTCCCGCAGAAGCAAAGTTGGCGCCGACAAGCAAGTTCTCTCCGTTGAGCTCGGGATCCAAGTATGGCAACGTGGGTTCGGAGCCAATCGCCTCACCTGACAATTGACCAAAGAGACCATGTAAGCTTGGAAACACAAAAATGCCGAAACCAATCAAACAAAGATATAAAATTCTCCTCTCTCTAAAGTCCTCACTGATAAGGTCGGGAATGTTCAGCCCGTTGGAGAAGCGGCCAGTGGGCCGATGAGTCGGATAGTCGATGCCATAAGGTGGCGAGTCGGCCCTGGCGGTGGTGGCGAGGTAGTTGTTGTTACCATTGTCGACCAACGAGTCCCCAAAGACAAAGAAAGCGCGCGCCGCATCGACTCCGGGAGTCACGACGCCGATCATCACCGCTAGACCTAGAATCACGCAAGAGAAAATTGTGCCCTCCATTGGGAATAAACGACAGAGCACTGCAGCATACACTGTCTTAACCCTAGAGAGTGTAAATCTTCCTCTGGAGCGAGGCTATCTCCATGCAACGCGTATATATTGAAAAGCAGAGCGAAGGAAGGGGTAAATGTAAAGATCAATCATTTGGAACCATGCATTGAATGGCACTATCTGCTAACGCCGCAGAACAGATGGACAAGGTCCACATGCAGCGAGGCTATTATTGGGCACGAGGTAGGGCTTCGAATTGAAGAGCGCATTTACTAATTAGCACGATTTGATTGCCTTGTACAATGCGTCGGGTGCTAGCTGTGTTTATTTTATCCTCTTCTTGTTATTTTCCTATCTAGCACCCCTTTTATTTATTTATTTGCTATTTAGCATCTTGCCATTCTTCTCGAAGGACAATGTTCGAGGGAAAATATTTCTTTGCCTTCCGAAGTTTGTAAATTCTTGTATCATTTTGATCCCTTGTAATTTCGTTCACTCTGCTCTTCTCACTTTTCACTATCTTTACATGTCGATTTGCCCTGGATTCTTACTCTCTGTATTTTTTTAAGTCTAAGATTTGATCAATCTTAAAGTAGGGATAATTGTCTAAAAAGTCTTAAGCATATTATATGACGATCAATTTAATCATAAACTTTTCAATTTTATTAATTTAGTCATAAATTTTTTGACGATTTGCCAATTTAGTTCTAAACATGTTATTTAGTACTTGGCTAGAAAGATTATATATGGCAAATTGTTAAAAGTTTCATAAATAAATTGACAACTCAATAAAAGATTTTGAACTAAGTTGACACAATTTAAAGGTTTAGCACTAAATTGGCAAATTTTCTAAGGATTTATGACTAAATTAGTACAATTGAAAACTTTAAAGTTGAATTAGTCCTATTCAATAAATTTAATTGTTTTTGGACAGTTTTCCCTCTTGAAACACTAAATGGAACACAAAGGGAGGACAATCACTGGCACAAAATAAATTTCCTTGGCAGTTAAGAGTACATTCGTCTGAACAATTCATTAGTTACGTCGCTGAAGACCCTCACCATGTTCACGCTTAACATGCGCTGACAAAGAAATAGACAGAGCAAACTTGAGTACACACTCTGATCAGCATAGGAGCAAAATTGACATTGACATGACACTTTTGGGGAGCAAAATGACCACGAGACAAATTCTGAGGGGCCAAACTGAATTTTCCGAAGGCTCATTTATGGTTATATTGATCTTGTCGTTGTCGCTACACCTACTCTCTGCAAGTTACAAGATGGTGATCGTAAACATATTTTGAACCGGGACAGAGAGCCCATAATGCAACCGATATGCTATGACCTAGAGGCTATAGTTGAGTGAGATGTATAATCACAAATCATTTTATTTTATGAAAAATAAATGATTTAGAAAATATTTTCTTAAATATGGTAATTTATATCGTCTAAAATAATCGCTTTAAATAATATTTTTATTTTTAACAGTAATTTATGTCTAACCATTTTTATAGATGATGAAAATATTTTTCGTTCATTCGTTTTTGTAAGCTATACAAGCGATTGAAAAATATTTTCTACATCGTTTATTTTTATCAAAGCTCATGAAATTTAAAGGGCTTTTTCTCTGGCAGATTTTTAAATTTGCCAGAGACTTATTATTTTTGTAGTCAATGTCGAGGATGATTGCAGGAATAAGAAGGCAAAGTCCTAGTGACAATTAATGTTACTCAGACGAAAGAAGTCTTGACTTCAATTTCTGTCTTTCCCGAACATCCTCTAAAAACAATATTTCTTTCTCTCTCTTTTTTTCCCCCTTTTTAGTGGCTAAACCACGTAATAATAACTTAGAATACAATTAGGGCAAGTGCATAGTTTTAGCCAGACGTTCAAATAGACTTAAATTATTACTGGGATGCCACTGTGCCACTGTGCTACATCAGTGCAGTGGCATTCATTATCATGAACAAGTTGTTAATGGTCTTCCCCAAGTTAAAAGAGGAGATAATTCCTCTTAGAAGCAAGTGTACACAGTGATTTTGATCAAAAGTGGGGTTGTTATATAAGATTTCGAGTTGGCCGGTGTTGGATGACTAATTTATATATAAAGTGTCCAACATTTTAACAAAATAAACAATCTAATCACATAAAATGTTCTCACGATCTTGTTAGTGGGCGTTCCTGGAATCCGTTAAATATAATAATTCAATTTTCAAGACCTAATTGCGTATAACATGAGAACAATCGATACTTCAAAAATTTTAAGATTTGCTTTAGTGGTAATCCTATCAAATAATAAACAAAATGGTAATTTCAAAAGAACAATAGAATGATCATGTTATCTCGTGAATCCTTTATAAGTTCTAAATTTGAACTGTTCCATTTTACAACAATCTAACTTTGTTTGCTAAATTAATCTCAATCATAATCTCTCTTCCTACCTATTTCCTTATGTATCTCATTGTATCTTTTCATCTCTCTGTATAATAAAGAAAATCCGAAGCCACTTTAAACTTCCAATTTTAGCCCAAAAGGGATGTCCGTGCTTGACATGAGCCAAATACAAATGATAAAGACATAAGACTGAATACTAGACAAAATGGTAATTTCACAGGATTGATAAAATAATCAAGTTATCTCGTAAATCTTTTTTTAATTATGGTTGATGTCACGAAAAATCTCAAATTAGAGCACATTGGACAAATTTATCAAAAACTAACTTTTTGACCACCAAAAATTCCAAATCAGTTCACATGCAATAAATTTATCGTAAACAATTTTATTTACCACTAAAAACTACAAATTGGTATATTTACGATAAATTTATCCAAAAATAACTTTCTGACCATAAAAAACCCCAAATTAATATATTTGTAATAAATTTACTCTCCATCAATTTTGGTTTAGTTAGATTAATATCATGAAAAATCACAACCTTGTAAATTTATGATAAACGGAGGGCAAAACCCCAAAATCACATATCCATTAACTGTCATGTGTCATCTAACTAGCAATTCAACAGTTTAACGAAAACCAATAAAGGGTAAATTTGTCATAAATGTATCGATTTAAATTTTTTGTAGCAAAATTTAGTTTAGTGTAAATTTGTCACCGGTATACCATTTTAAGCTTTTCCATGATATTAATCATTTAAATTAAACGTTTGCATCAAATCTTTCTCATGATAATTTAAATTTGTTTCCGAAAGTAATCTAAAACATACTCTCTTCTTTTGTTTTAAATTTTCCATATTTGGATACATTCTGTGTGTGCCCTGTTTTTGCTTGTTACATATTAGAGAGAGAGAGAGAGAGAGAGAGAGAGAGAGAGAGAGAGGAGGGGGGGAGGGAGAGGGCGGGAGAGAGAGAAAGAGAGATAATACGTATACATAGAGGGCATAAATACAAAGAAATATTATTCTATATGCGCATATCTTGGCAGTGGGATACGCTTGGCACGGCTGATGCGGTCCCAAATTCGTCCCATTAACTTTCGATCACTCCCATGCCCATCTCAAACCCATTGCGGTTTTCATATTATATTCCAAATCTGCCTCAATAAAGTAGTTGGATTTCCATTTGTACCTGTAACCCGAAGTACTATTTTGTAATAAATAATAATCTACAACCTCGAATTTACAAAAATAACATTTTATCCGAAACTCGTACGTTGTAAATCTCTACTTAGGAATTTAGGGAGTCTCATATACAAGATTGAAAAATTTAAGATTAATGACCGTAAAAGTCTAAGATCCAAAGGTAATAAAAAAGAAAAAAAGAAAAAACAGGTGGAAATGGTGACCGTTGTTGAAAATGTCGTATTATACTGTATCTTATTTTTAACGGTAATAATAAATAAATAAATAAATAACAGGTAGAAATGTTGACTATCGTCGAAAAATGTCATATTATGCCGTATCTCATTTTTAGCATTCACAAATCTATATAAGTAACCTTGACAGATTTAGTAGAGTACGGGCAGCTTAAAAATTCCAAAAACCATTTTAAATCTGAATAGAGTTAATAATGATGTAAATTTCATAAAAGATGAAATAGTGGAGAAATTGTGTAAATAAATAGTAAGAAAAGAGAAACCGACACCAGGAATTAAAAGGTTCGTTCCGGGTGATCTACATTCTGGAGAGAGGCGACATGAATTCACCATGAAAAACTAAGATTACGAGCTAACTCTATCCTCTTGATCTCAGCTTTTACTTACACCTAAAACTTACTCAGTGTTTCACACAATCTATAACGATGTTTTTAAGGGCTAAAGTGTGTAATACAACGATAAAACCTTGAAACTTGCTTAAAAACGCTGTTTGGTGCCACCGAGTCTTGCCAAAATACACCAAACAGCGCATGAGATGGGGCATGCTATTACGGATGTACATCAATTCCGTTTCCAGAGATGTGACTAAACATCGTAACCAAAATACACCAAACATGTCGTCCTTCTTTATCCTATCTTGATCCCAATTCCCAAAGATAACCTCCTCGTGTCCCGTAGAAATTCGGCATGGTCTAGCCCCACATGATTCACTGAATTTAGCAAATGACGAATCGTTCACCGAGATCAATGCTGGAGTTTTCGCGGAAGACATGCAGATCTCTTTTGGAGGAACTCGATTTTTTGACTGCCCAGCAATTAATCAAGTAGATTTGATGCAGTTGATCGGTTCAAGCCAATCTTTGAATGCTCAGACCAAAAATGCGCTCATCGACTCCCTCAGGGTTGGCACGGTTGTTTGGAGCTTTCAGAAATTTCGGCTCGGGAACTAGAAGTGACCCAAACTGCGTGAAGTCTGCTCTACATGTCTGTTAGAGTGCCTCAATCCGAAAAGAAGTTGAGCTTGATTCAAATTAATGATAAACTTGTCCACACTTTTCCATGTGAAACTTTTAACATTCGAAGCTCTTGTGTTAATTCAAATGTCCTAATCTCAATCTTGACACAAATAAATTGCTTTGACCGACTGCTATTATGTATATTATGAGGAAAAAAGCAATTGAAACCACAACTAAGAATGGAGTAGCAATAAGTATGAGAATGTTTTCTTCTACAATCTCATTGTTCACACAAAAGAAAATGTTTTATTACCGATGAACAAGAAATCGAGGCATGATCCATACATTAAATCATAATTGTTTATGGCATATTTCGTAGTTCGAAAAGTCAAACTACTTTTAATTAAATATGCTTGACAAGTACTTCGACTATACAGGTCGACAGGATCCATAGTAACTTAGTAAAGGGTCGAAAATGTGGCTTTAAATGCTCATAACTTTGAAGCTTGGCAAGAGCACATGTAGTCATTTTCTTCTCTGGCTTCAGCGGGATGCTCATTGATTGAACAAAGGAAGCAGACTAAAAGGCCACAAAGATTAAAGTTGGCCATGTGACTTCCTTAAATTGGTAGGCCTGAATTTTAACTACCGCCACTACTCAACCTTCACTTCTCTTCATCCTCTTCATCTACCAATTTGCACTCTCATTTATGAATTTGAATCTCTCTCTCTCTCTCTCTCTCTCTCTCTCTCTCTCTCTCTCTCTCTCTCTCTCTCTCTCTCTCTCTCTCTCTCTCTCTCTCTCTCTCTCTCTCTCTCAAATTTGAAGAGAAAGGTCAATATGATGCATCTACCAACCTAATTTGTTTCAATGAGATGAACAATTCGCATAAACAGAAGTGTTCTGACAAGGAAAAGAAGAGTCTATTCTGACAAGGAAACGAAGAGACATGTTGAGTCTTCAAAGAAGTTTCATAAGGAGCATACTATTTATGAAATGATGTTGAAAACCCTAGTTTGACATATTCAATCAGCACAACTTTCTTTGTGGAGTTTGTATTAACTTCGAAGACAAAAGTTTCGATTAGTACAGACCATGTAGACCAATGTGTTTGAGACGACAAACCACAATGTGCGTGGATTAAGGCATGGAGAGGACACCTTAGATTATATATATAAAATGTTCTAACATGTGCATACATTGTACCTAACTATTAGAATATCGATTTGCACTAACCATTCAATCATATTATTACTCAATTGAGATCTGCTTAGTTTAATATAGTTTGATCACAAACTGCACTTGGGCTATCAAAGGGAAAATTATCCAAAAAATCATAAACCTATTACACTTTTATCAATTCAATCATAAACCTTATAATTTTACGAACCCAATCTTAATCATTTTCTCTTTTTGCCAATTGAGTCCATCCAATCAATTTTGATTGAAATTTGTCGATGTGGACACCGACCGTCCTCATGGCATGGTCGGTGCTAATGTAGACAAAATTTATTTTTTAAATATTTTCTCTATATTTAAGTATTTTTTTTGTTTTTGTTTTTATTATTTTTTTGGCCCTCTTCTTCCTTTGTCTGATTGTCCAGTCTTCAGTGACTAACCAGAGGTTATGATTAGCGAGGGTCGGCCTTGCCAACCTCGGGTAAGGCTTGTCCTTGCCAAATCCGACAAGATCGAGCCTTACCAAAAGCTGGCAAGGGTCACCCACGTCAAAGGCCATGAGGTCGACTTTGCCGGTCACGAACGAGGCTCACCCTCACCAAATCCAACGAGGCCAACCCTCGTTGGGCTCGCTAAGGTGAGCCTCACCCAAAGCTGGTGAGGTCACCTCTCACCAAATCCCGACAAGGTCGATCCTTGTTGATTGTTGAAGGCTAGATGACTGGCCAAAGGAAGAAGAGGGCAAAAAATATATATAATAATTAAAAATTAGAGAAAACATATAAAAATTAATAATTTGTCCACATCAGTATCAACTGTGCCACATAAGACAACTAGCGTCCACATTAGTAAATTCTAGTGAAAATTGGCCGGATGGACTCAATCAGTAATAAGCGAAAATGTTTAGTATTGAATTAATAAAATTGAAAAGTTTATGATTGAATTGGCAAAAGTTTAATGAGTTTATGATTTTTGCAAAGAGTTTCCCAACTATTAAATATTGTCTCATATATTTTATTTGCTTTATAACAGCATTTTTCTTCTTTTGCAAAATAAAATATCATAACAATTAATGATTACCCACATTTATGAGAATCTCTAAAAAATTTGATAGAGGCTTCGAGGCAATTTCTTATTCTACAAAAATATGGCCCATACGATATATAATTAATAATAATAAAAAAAAAGACTATAGACTATTCACTATTTCTAGGGTTAGTGAGATTTAAATGATGTCAACTACTTTTACAACGAATTTGGACATGAAGTAGCTGGACAATGTCCTGCAAAATATCGGTATCGACCCTCATCTTTGGACAAAGAAGAAGAGAAGACGGTGCATCATGCCCTATTGCAATATGACTTCAACCGAAGTTTTCAGGCTATTAAATGACCAGCCAGCCCACCAGTACCCTCATAAATTATAAACTGAAATCCATGAGTTCATTTGTTGTTCTCAAGACGGCCAAAATAAGTATAATGATGCTCTTCCCCATTGGTTTTTTTCTTTCTTTTGTTTTTATTTTCCTGATAAGAACACAATAAAGAAGAATCACTCCACCTAAAAATGCAGCAAATTATGCTGGGGGAGCTCTGAATTCATGGAAAAATTGACCTCACAAGTTTAGAATTTGTCTTGGAGTGTGCACTATCGATTTGGAAAATGTTGGTGGTTTTTTTTTTTTTTTTCTGAGAGGGGAGGGGGGGGAGAGTGTCCAAGTCCAATACATACCAACAGTGCCGTGTATTACACGATACTTAAGGCGGTGCTTATCAATTAGATCATTGAGTTTTGGTTTCAATCAACCAATGCACTTACTGTTTTTTTTTTTCTTCTTTTTTTATTTTTATGGACAGGGTGCCATTCACATGGCGTCCACCCTAGCGCTACATCAGTCCTAGCTAGAATTAAAAAAGAAATGGTGTGCGTGTGTCGGCCCTCCACGTACAATGGCAAAGGGTTGTCCTGCCTCAACGAACGGTGGCAAAGGGACAACGCGAGCCTCTAAGGACACCACGAGACTGTGTCATTCTTTTGTTTGCTACCATTGTGGAGGATGGTGATGGAGTACAAGATAACTGACGGTTTAGACAAAGACCTTAGCTAGATAATTATAATACAATAACTTTCCTAAGCTACGGCCTTTATACATGGAAGGATAAATTACTCCATACAAAGAAAAATAACATGAATTTATCAACTTTGGAAACTCTCATTACACTTGCCAAGAGTTAAGAATTTCTTGATTGGTCTTGATTTGATTGAGAGCAATTTTTGGAATTGCTTTGTTGTTGAGACATATTTTTTTATACACCCTCACAAGAGAGAATGTCCACCGCTGATGCTAATCTTGTACCAAGAAATTGTTGTCATGCAAGAGGCTTTGTTAGTGTATCCGTAAGTTGAACACGAGTCATGTGACATACTCATAACAAATCTTTGTTAACCACATCACAAACAAAGTGATAATCAATGAAAATATGTTTCATCTTTGAGTGAAAATAGGATTAGTGCAACATATGTAGCACCAATGCCATCGCAATAGATACTACATGTGGTTGAAGAAGATGCTCCAAGTTTATGTAGAAGAAATTGAATTCATGTGAGCTCAAAAGTTATTGCAGCAACAGCGTGATACTTGGCTTTAGTTGATCAACGAGCAATGGGTCGTTGCTTTCAAGAGCACCATGGTATAGGATTCACCAGTATAAACTATGTAGGTGATTATAGAATTACAATCATCTAGATTGCCTACCCAATCAACATCAAAGAATGCATGAAACGATGGAAAGGGACCATTTTGCAAGTGCAGGCCAAGATTGATAATTCCTTTGAGATAACGTAAAACACATTTAATAGCACTCCAATGTAACTTTGTTAGATGACACATAAACAAGGAGAGTTTATCGATGACAAAAGCAATACTAGGTTATGAACGCAAGATATTGAAGAGCGCCAACAATCTTTCTATATTTAGTTGCCTCTATATAAGATAACCCATTAACATGAGTGAGAGAGCTGCGGGTAGCCATTTGAGTGGTAACCTAATTGGCTCCTAACATGGTTGCTCAATCAAGAATATCGCTTATATACTTGTTTTGTGCGAGAAGGGGACCATACTTTATGCATACCACCTCAACTCCCAAGAAGTACTATAGATCGCCTAAATTCTTTAATAAAAATTTGCAAACAAGAGCTCTCACAAACTTTTGCAAAAAAATTGTATCACCTCCTATCAGGATCAGATCATCTGTATAAACCAAGAGATAAGCAATGATACCATCATGTTTGTATATATAGAATGAAGAATTTGATTTGAACTGGATGAATCCAAACAAGATGACAAAGGAATTGAGTTTCTTGATACCACAAGCAAAGGGCTTACTTAAGATCATTAATAGTCTTTTTCAATCGACATATGTGATTACGATGTGAATGATTGACAAAACCGATAGTTGATGCATATAGACTTCCTCCATAAGAGTGTCACATAAGAAGTCACTGTTGACATTTAATTATAGAAGGGGCTTGTCGTTTGATAAGGCTAGACAAAGGACAACCCATATTGCGGCAAGTCTAATAACCAAACTAAATATATGATCATAGTCAAGTCCTAACCATTGGTGGAATCCATTGATGACTAGTTGTGCCTTGAACCAAGTTATGCTACCATGTATGTTTCGCTTGACTTGAAATACCCACTTGTAGCTAATGGTATTGTGATGAGACTCAAGTGGCACAAATTGCCATGCACCATTTCGGAGAATTGCATTAGATTTTCCCAACATTGAAGCACGCCACTTTGGATCTTTTAAGGCCTAGGAAACACACATTGTTTCAAGTGAGGGAGGTAAATGATGTTTGGCAACTGAATATTTGGGTTTGTAAATGTTATTCTAAGAACGAATAATCATTGAATGAGAACGTGAGGCCATTGATGGAATTGTGATGGAGGGACCAATGAAATGTTTGAGTCTGTGGGAGGTACAAATGGAGCTTCAATAGCCAATGGCCGATTATGAATCTACATTGAGGGACATTAAATTGGTGTTATCCACCAAAGTTGTGAGGCCATTCAAATGTTGATCTAGTACTTCTCCAACCATCAAACTTGAAATATCTTTTAACCCTACATGATATGGCTTAGTTGTCTGGCATTGGAAGAGGTGACCGAATTCTTCATTAAAAACTTAAAGCTACACAAGTACGTTGAAGTGGTAGAGACAGAGCCTGACAAATAGTATGTTGGAGGGGGTTAGCATTTTTGGGGTACGGAAAATTAAACTCATCAAAGGTCGCATGACATGTACAAGAACTTCATTTTGTTGAGGACCGTAACACTTGTAAGTACTTTGATTGAGAAATTAACCAAGAAAAATATGAGGTCCCAATCGATATTCAAGTTTGTGATTGCCACATATGGTTTAGGCTAAGGATAACATAGGTAACAAAATACTCAAAGTTTTAAGTAATGTGGATCAGAGTCAAAAAGAGCCTCAAAAGGAGGTCGGAGTCTTAAGACCATTGTAGGTAGACAATTTATCAAGAATGCAATGGCTTGATAGGTGTGGAACCAAAACGAGAATGAAAAAGACACTTGATGAAGCAATGCACGACTTGTTTCAAAGACACGCCTTTGGTGACGCTTCACAATCTCATTATGTTGAGGTGTGTGTGGAAGTGTTTCTAAATGTGTGAACCTATAAAACAAGGAAAACCCTTTTAGTTTTTTTGGGATATGTGCACTACAAGTCCTAAAATTTGTTACAAAAGTGTAATTAAGTCCTAGAATATATAAAACTGTAATCAAGTTCTAAAAGTTATCAAATTGATACAATCAAATCCTTCCATTAACACCGTTAACTTGCCTAATGAAAAATACCAAAGTGGCATTTTAAAATTAATTTCTCTCTCCTATGTGACATTTCTTAATTGTTTTTATCTAAATCTTATTTAAATTAGAAAAAAAAGGTAAATTTTTATTTTGAAAAAAGGCAAGCTAGAGGCTTACCGGTGGGTGTTGTTGCTGCCACTGTCACCACCCCCCATTGTTAAAGGGGCCAACGAGGGTGTCCAGTTCTCGTCGACCCTAAGCGAGGGCTGACAACCCTCACTTAGCCTAGGTGAGGGCGCCTAGATTTGTGTGACACAGTGCTTGCCTGAGCTTAGAGAGCATTACTAGCCCTAGGTGATAGCCGATGTAGCACAAATCTAGGTAGGCACCCACGATCTGGCCTTACCAACCATCTCCTAGGGCCAAGGAGGCCTCACCCAAGTGAGTGATGGTTGCTGGCCCTAGGTGAGGGCCAACGATGGCCAAATATGGGCATCCTTGCCCAGTCTTAGTGAGGGTTGCGAGGCTTTGCTTGAAGTTGGCAAGGGCTGCCCACGCTCTTCTTCTTCTTCTTCTTCTTCTTCTTAGTGAGGGTTGCGAGGCTTTGCTTGAGGCTGGCAAGGGCCGCCCACGCTCTTCTTCTTTTCAATCTTGCTTTTTAAAATAAAATTTTAGCTTTAGTGGTTTTTAATTTAATTTAAATAATATTTGAATAATAAAATAATAAAAATGCCACGTAGGAGAGAGAAATTAATTTTAAAATGCCATGTCAGTATTTTTCGTTAGACAAGTTAATGATGTTAATGGAAGGATATGATTGGTTTAATTTGATAATTTTTAGGACTTGATTACATTTTTTGTAAATTTTAGAACTTAGTTGCACTTATAGATACTAAGGCTTCCAATCCACATATCCCTAGCTTTTTATATTTGCAAAAAAGAACAGGCTATGAAAACGAGTCATGGTGGCAAAATGGATACATGACTCCTTTCCAACTCTACTTTAGTGGCCAAGTAGTACATAGATTGCTTAAAACTTAAAAAAAACATGTTGAAAAGAAGTTCAAAAAATAATATCCTAACCACATACAGATCTTAATGAGTTTGAAACGTTTGGAACAGACTCACTGTCAACCCATTTTAGTTACTAATTGAGTTGCCATTGAAAAAGGAATAATGACAAAAGAGAAAAAGAATTTAGAAAACTTTGAAGACAGAGAAGGAGGGTGGAGAGAGAAGGGTCATCACAAATAGCTGCAGATCTCACATCATGTCATCTGAGTTTGCTATAGTCATGCTAATTACCTGGCTGTATAGAGGTGATCAACCTATTAATGTGCAACATCTTGGATAAAAGTAAGAATTAAGTCATGTAATCTATAATTTTCTTTAAAGAAAGTGCTTACATGGATTAGGCCCAATTGGACCAATACAATAGGCCCAGGAACAGAACGTCGGACTCTACATTTTCGATTCAACTTCTGATGGTCCACCAATGCAAAACGAGTTCCCCCCCGAAAACGCTACCTGATCAACCCCTACTCTCTATCCACACATTGTGGATATTGCGCCGACGTGGCAACGGCCCATTGGCGGCAAAGATCAACCCACTCCAATTCTCAGAGGAGTCGGATAATCCCCCTCAGAGGAAGGAGGAGAAAAAGATCCTCTCGCTTTAGCTGTCCTCAGTTGCCATCTTGTCTTAACCAGAGTTTCTTAGGCAAGGAATCGGCACAGAAAAGGGAAAAGGAAACCTCTCATGGCTACACTGAACATGGCAGGTTTTGTGCTGAGCCCAAGCATTGGCTCCAACGCAAGCTCCTCCACCGCTAGGAGCATTGCCTATTTCCCTAGGGACGCCAACAGCCGGTCCGCGAGGAGGCTCGTGGTGCGGGCCGCGGAGGGGGAGGCGGCGCCGCCGCCGGCGGCCACCACGGAGGCTCCGGCCGAGGGCGAGGCCAAGCCCAAGGCCGCAAAGCCCCCTCCGATTGGACCCAAGAGGGGCACTAAGGTAATCGATTTGCTTCAAAGCTCTTGTCATTTAAGTAGAACAGATTGTGATTGATTATGTGGTATTACCATACTTCTGAAGCTTATCTTGCATGATTTTTGATCAATTAGCCATCATATCTAGCGATTGCTATTAATATGTAGATTCAAATCTGTTAAATGACTGTTGTAGTTAGTAATATCTGAAGGAGAACATTGATTACACTCTGTGATCTGGAATTACTGCTTCTGAGTTTTTCTAAATTTATACTAATTGACCACCCTTGCTAGTTGCGGGAGTATAGACTTCACTTTGCTTAAAATATAACACGCGAAGTATTGCTCAGTCGAGAAAATATAATATTATTGTTTGTTTTATAATACGATATGATTCGCGTGCATTTGCGAGGATCATCACATATTGTTAAGTCAGCAAAAAGTTGAATATTGCGATGATTATCAGTCTAAGAACCGATGATAAACCCAATTAAAGTTCGATGTCATCATTAGTAGAGATGAAGTATAGTATTAATGGGTACCCAACAAAATCTACAAAAGTTGCATCTTCTGTAAAATTTCAGTTCTTGCATTGGGTTTATACTAAATTACCGTGGCATATAGTAAGATGGGTCAGATCATAACTCCTTTCTTTCTTTTGTAGGTGAAGATCTTGAGGAGAGAGTCTTACTGGTTCAAGGATGTGGGATCTGTGGTCGCAGTTGATCAGGTCTCTCTCTCTCTCTCTCTCTCTCTCTCTCTCTCTGCTCTTCAAAACACAGAGATATCTTGGCAAAAACGTTTGATTTCTGATGCTCTTTGTTGTTCACTCATGGTGGGCAGGACCCTAAGACGAGGTACCCGGTGGTGGTCAGATTCCAGAAGGTCAACTACGCCAACGTATCGACCAACAACTACGCGTTGGATGAGATTATTGAAGTCTAGATGCTTGCTTTGTAAGATCCAGGATTTATATGATACCGTGTGTTTGTAATATCCTCTCCATTTCTCTTCCTCCACAGTCAATCTAACTCATCGATGAGTGCCTTATTAGATCGACGGCGCACACCTTCTTTCTTCAGTCGATCAAGCTTACTGCCATGGACAGGTCGAGGTCGATCCATTTCACAACCTCCCTTCTTTGTATCAAGAGAAAAACCCCTAATCATAACGTACATGGTTGCAATAGCAGGATGATCATGGGAACTCATAAAAGAGAAATTACACAGACAATGAGGAAAAGAGAGGATCAATGAGAATGTCGATGTTAATATGACGCTCCTTTCAGTACCTTCCTGTACGCTTAACGCCAAAAAAGAACGTCATGCGAGGCGATTTTCCATCACTTTAGATTGGTTTTGTGTGATACATGCTTGTTGAGCCTTCGTGCGCATCTTTGAACTTTTACTTGCGCAAGACGATGAGTAAAGACAGAGCACCAAAGAAGAAAAGTCCTGCCATGTCTCGCGAACATCTACGGAAAGACTTTCTACCTATGAAGCAGCACAAACACAAGATATATGCTAGAAAGGAGGAGAGAAAATAACCATAAAATCTACAATCCATTTCAAACCCACCATCAGAACATAGAATGGGTTGCGGCCAGGCCCTTACAAAACTATATGAAAAAGGCTGAAAGCTCACAAAGGACGTTGAAAGAGCCCAAAAAAGGCAAATAGAGCCTCAATGGACCTTTCTATGCTTATTTAAAGAAAACACAAAACAGACCACTTTCACTCCTATCCTAGTTTCCTAGTCCTTATATCACCCCATCAAAGGGCGGAAAAAAAGAAATAAAAGATAATAAAAAAACGTAAAACCCAACTAGTTTATACAACCTAAAGGGGTTCTCATTTTAAAAAGGAAAAAAGGAAAGAAAAATGTTCCCAAAGAACCAAAATTACCATGGTTCTTAGCTTTGCTTCTTCTTCCTCCTCCTGTACTCCTCTATAAACCAAAACCCTAGTTTTCTTTTGGAGAGATAGTGAACCACACATCAAGCATACAAATTCCATGGAACTTGCAAGCCCTCCCAATCTGTAGTCTCTTGACCACCGTTCAGCAACCACAGCTCCTCGTGACCACCAAACCCTAGATCACTCATCTCAAGATAATCACTCCCAAATGAGAACTCTGGCCAGCACTTGTAATCGCCTTGATCTTCATTCACCATGTCAGGCACCACCAAATCCTCCCCTGACCAATCCACATAATTGTAATTAGCATCTCCTGTCGTATCATTAGAAGTGTCATCCCTCATGATAAAAGGGTCACGACTATTAACATCAACCGCTTCGCTCTTCGCTGCCTGCTCGCATATACAACTATTGCTGGAACCAGCCAACGAGAAGCTGCTGCTATTGTCATTGCTGTCAATCGGTGTCGTGACGGTGGTCATTGTTGCGGGCAAGTTGAGCCTCGCGGAGGGCCCGTAGAGCTTCCTCGCAGCCTTGTCGTAGGCGAGGGCCGCCTCGAGGGAGGTGTTGAAGGTGCCGAGCCAGAGCCTCGCGCCACGGTTCGGCTCGCGGATCTCGGCCACCCACTTGCCCCACGTCCGCTGCCGGACGCCCCGGTAGGTGCAGAGCGCGTTCTCGGGGCCGCCCTTGCCCCTCATGCAGCCCTTCCTCGAGCGGCCCGTGGAGGGCTTCTTGGCTTTGACAGCTTCTTTCTTCTTCCCAGCTAGTACTTGCGCTTGATGTAATTGGTCCATGGTTTGCATAAAATCTAGGGAAGTGGCTTTGGGGGACCCTATGTGATGGAAGGGAGGCTTTGATTCTTGTTCTTCTCGAAATGCCAAATTAGCGGGTTCAGTGGATACACGCAGGAAATGACAGAGACCCTTTTATAAGATGGATATATTGTTTGTCGAAATTAAAGACTACACACGTGTTCCTGCTTAAACTCTATTCCTGTGATGGTGTTCTTTATACTGTCAATGTAAATCTCGTGAAAGAATTATAATCTTTTCTTCTATTTAATTGAGAAGGAGGATGCCTGACACTCGGAGAGAGAGAGAGAGATAGAGAGGGCGGCCTGAGTTGACAGGTGGAAGGCGCGACGCTTGCGGCGGTGACAGAGAGACAAAAGCCCGAAGCACAGGTGTCGACGAGATCAGACTCGCGGAGGAGCTTCGTCCTCAAGTATGGGAGAGCAGGGGCCAGATCCAGCCACGTGCGCGCTGGGCGTTGCGTCGAAGCATGGGCCCTAGCAGGCGCCACGTTGCGTCCGCGATGCATGGCGTAGCCCCCCTAGAACGCCACCGTCTCTCCTCGTCGCGATGAGGACGAACCCAGCGCATGACGAGAGCATGTCTCGCGTATCGTCCGACAACGCGATAATTGAGAGCGTCGAAGCCCCTGCCCTCGTTCCGGTTGTTGTCCGCACGTCGTGTCGAGACGAACTGATGGGTTTTACGTTTTCAAGGAGCACGTCCCATTCACGGAAAGGGAAAAGTAAAAGATAATGAGAAGAACAGCCACGGCGACGGAGGAAAGCCGTCGCTGACGCCTGACTACTGTTTTGATGAGAGTAAAACAAGTTGAGGGCATATATGACTTGACCTAGATGCAGACCGGTCAAGATGGGTCATCATTTTTTAACCCATATATGTGTTAAATATATTAGTTATATTTAGTAAATAGTTCATAAATAAATTTAAACACAACGTAGACATTAAATAGGTTATAAATGGATTTATAACTTACTTAAATCTAAATCCACCTCTATAATTTTCTCTCCATTCTCTTTCTCTTTCGCTTTCACTTGATCTCATATTTGCTCACTCAGTTTTTTGTAAATTTGGTTAAATATATAAGTGTTTTAACAATATGGGTTAAGTTCGGTATGAGTGAAAAAATTTACATTATGGACAAATGGGTCATAAATGTTAGATTCATCAAAATAAAGGGAAAAGTACTAAAAAAGTCATAAACATTTTAATTGAACAATTTCAATCCCAAACATTTTCACATTAATACAATTTTATTCCATCCGGCCAATTTTGGCCAATTGACACTAATGTGAACACCAATCGGTGGCACAACGTTGACGTAACAATTTTTAAATGATTTTTTAATTTTTTTTTGTTTTATATTAATCATTTTCTCTTTGTTTTCCTTTTCTTTTCTCTCTTCTTCCTCCTTGAACTTTCCTCACAGTGGTCGATGAGTGTTGGCGGCCCTAACCCAGTGGCTAGCAAGCTTTGCTGACCAATGCGAGGAAGTCCAAGGAGAAAAAAGAGAACGAAGAAAAGGAAAAGGAAAAATAAAAAAAAAAAATTATTAAAAAATAGTCACCTTAACGTCAGCTGACCAAAATTGACTGGATAGATTGAATTGGTACCAACGTAAAAAGGTTTAAGATTGCATTGTTCTAATTTAAAGGTTTATGACTAAATTAGTATTAATGTAATATGTTTATGTCTTTTTGTTACTTTTCCCTCAAAATAAATCATAAACTTATTTCTTAACACATATAAGAGTTAAATTAGTTATAAACAAGTTAGTTATATTGAGTAAATGAGTTTAAACAAAAAAGAGTGCCAACTGTGTCATAAAAAGTTTACAACTTACATAGACCCAACTCATTTATATACTTCTATAGCCTTTACTTGATTTCGTGCTTATTCAACTCTTAACTCAATTTGATTATGAATTCTCATAAATTTGGGTTAAATATGGAAATGTTTTAATGATATGGATCAGATTAAGTATAGATTATTAAATTTATATTACATAAAAATTGATCAAATTGGGTTAAATAAATTCATTTGGATCAGATCATTTATTATTCGGCTTGACTACCCATTTGACAAGAAGTTATATTCAACGTTCGCATTGCAAAGCGTCCTTTTGCTAGCTTGTATACACACGACGTCGTATTCTGAGGAGACGGGCTCTGTAACCGTGGCGGTACAGGACACGCCCCTTCCTATCGAGTAGCTCTCATGTTCATTATTGTGTGTAGACCCCATGACGACGTGGCCGTCGTCAGAAAATGCGTTTTGAATAGGGGTGACTTCGCACTAACGATTTCATCTGTCCTAAGAGATAAGGCCGATGCTAATGGATTTCTGTCGGGCGGTACATCCGTACACGAATTCCAACGTTAGATTCGCTACGAAAAGGGGGCTTCTGTCGGCCAAGCTGATGCGTCGCCAGAACTTGATACGGCTCAGCTTTTCCAATGGGGGAAAAATATGAGGTGTTTAATAAGCATTTTTAGAAATCTATTGATCAAAAGAATAAAAGCCCAAAGTAAATAGGAACCTGCAGTATTTTGAGAATGTAAGTCCATATTCACTATTCATCTTCCGTGAGAGATCGTGTTTCCCTAGCAACAACTACGTTAGGGTCACGTGTCCCTTGGCTACTATCATTTGGGGTCATGTGATCTCAAGTGAGGCGACTTGAGGTTGCCCTAGCCTCAGGTAGTATCACTTGGGTTGCAATCTCATGTGACATTAACTGGGTTGCGCGACTTTAAGCCACCTCGCCTAAGGTCGAAGGACCTCAGGCTCCATCAAATTTAATTTTGGCTGAAAAGCTCTTTGTAAATAAAAATTTTACCAAACAATATTTAATTCAAAGTTATTTTTCAATAGTCAAATTTACCTTACATAGTAGCATTTCAGAAAACCCTTTTAATCCAAAATATTTACATTTTTCCAATGTCATTTTCCAAACCGAGATGGGCCGTACATACCATGTAGCGGGGGCTTTTTTAGCGACAAAACCCTTTATCGAGAAAACTTCTAGCGACGCTGCCCAGAGTAGGAGATCGCGCAAATCGTTGGCAAGAGTTTTGTATTAGCGACCGAGATCTCCTTGTAAATTAGGCCCGAGAGATCGAGAAGGTTTTCTGGACTTGGGCCTGAAGTGCCCTAATATAATATTTGAAATCTGAATTTGAACTCAACGAGCCCAAACGCAATTTTGATTTCATCGGGAAATTGAGCTATCGTTTGAATAGCCTCGGCAAATTCGTTCAAATCTTGCACCGAAATGTCTCAAATTGAATCGCTTTATTCATTATAGTATGACAAAGGAAGATCCTGGAAAGCCCAGCATAGCATGTAATAGCCAAATCTAACTTGAGTTAGAAAGGTATAGCGGAGGCAAATTTCCGGGGATGAGCCTCAACCCTATAATCTAGCGTTTTGTGTGATCATCGCTCTTAATTCGATTTTCCTTCAGGAAACTGTTCTAATTATAAACTGGATAAGGTCAAATAGTTGAGAAGAATGACATAAGAACGGTAGCATCATATAGAATCAATTTCAGTTCTATAAATTGAATAGTGGAATGCTTAAAGGGAAATGTACAAAAAGTTCTAAATCTTTCAATTTTTTGTGTTATTTAGTCCTAATTTTATTTTTTCTCATTTTGCTTTTAAGTTCATTCCATTCATTTAGGCCGGAAATAGCCAATGTGAATGCCGATAATTTTATGTGACATAACCAGTGTTGTTGTATACTTTTTTTATAAATAATTTTTAGAATTTTTTGAAATTTTTTAATAATTTTTTTGGTTTATTCTATTTGACACTTGAGGTTTTCTTTATAGTATCCTTTGGTTCAGAACAATAATTTTTGCTCTGTTTTTCGCCTCATGGCTGGATACCAAGTTGTGGTGGGGGACACAGTACATCATCAAGAACATCACGATTAGAATGTGGCAGAAGAAGTGTTTCAGCGTGTGGAAATAACGACTCCTCTGATGCCTACTATCGCGTTCATTTGGACGATACATCTGAAATGGATCTTTCGGTAGATGGTCATCCTCCTGTTAAGGTCAGAGCTAAGTTACTTGCAGTTCATGATTGTCTGCTGATACACAGCCTTTCTGATATCCAACAAAGCGAAGGAACCTCCCTGGCAACGAACATCGGCGAAAGTGTTACACCCACCCCCCAACACAGACTTGGTAAAAGCTGCATAATGGCAATCTCTGGCTTGGGAGATAGTGGTGTAGTTACCATGGGACCCTCAGACCACAAGTTTTTACATTGGCGAAGTGTTTTTGGCTAAAGATAGAAACACTCTAAGGATTTAAGGCATAGGGTTCCTGCTGTTCCGCTGGACTTTCAGAAACACGTTTAGGATGGTTGCGTGGTCCAGTCAGAGAATGGCCCTTGGAGCTCGAGTGGACTTAGGAGAACTGAAGTTAAGTCGAAAATTAAACTGTGTGATGATGTCTCATATTTACTTTTCCGCAATAGAGAATTGTTGATAATAGCGGGAGAAAGATACTTCTAAAGAGAACTTGGCTGGGGACAATAAGGGTAAAGTTTCTTCTATACTTCTGGATTTTCTCTAGCATTTGTTTCGTTTCTGAGCCTCACTCAAACAAATGTCTCCCGCAGGACTTTATCAGCTTGACAGAGCGTGCACAGTGTCAAGTAAATTTCTCATTACTTGTTTATTGGCTAAACCTCTTAATACTTCCTTCTCAAGGTCTTCCTCACTTCCTCACTTCCCACAATATAGCCCGTTTAAGAGCAGATTCTGTACATTTGGCTACACACTAATCCAGTTTATATCGGTATGTCATGGAGAATTCTCTATAACAAGTATGACAGGAGGTTACAGGCGGGTTTTCAGAAACCAATGGCCTATGAATTGGCTGTTCTGGCTTTTCCTATTATTTTCTGCCCCAATCTTTCTCAAATGTCTTGTTAGATGGATATAGAAATTCTGAGATTGTTCTCTCTCAGCAACATTGCTTTCTGCTGCCACATGGAGATGCTAAAATACAGTGATTATAGTGTGCCACTGGCCGAGTTTGAATTAGACAAAATTACCAAATTCAAGCCGCTCAGGGTAGTTGAAAGGAAGGACTTTGTCAATGGAAACGAAGACAAAAATCTATCAAATTCTGTGACCCTGTCTAGTGAGAACAGTGTGAATGCTCAAGTGAACGGTGGTGAAGCTAGCGTCACGAGCCTAAAGAGAGTCGACCCGAGAGGTTCCCAAGGGACAATCGCGACTCACCCGTGACCTCCTGCTCTCACTCGGATTCCCACTGAGCCTTCTCCCCGAATCTTCCAAGGGCGGGCGAAACCGTCATTGAGTCATATTCTAGATTTATGTTCCGTTATTTATGTCGGTAGACGGTAGTTGACATTATATCGGTAGTTGAGGCGGTACAATCTCGCCCGTCGGATGAAAAATAGATCAACGGATGTAATCCGATGCCCTCAACTATAAAAGGGGTGTCCTCCCTTATTTGTAATCATCAAATTCATTTCAGAAATATCAAAGCTTTCCTTTCCTCTCAGAGCTCATCTCTCTAACTTTCTCTCTCAATGATCCGGGTAAGCGAGCGAGTAAGCATTCGAGCGAGTAGGCATTCAATCGAGCAAGGCTTAACTTGGGTGATCCAAAGTTGTCCGAGTTGCCGCGCGGTCACGATCCCAATCGATCAGCCCGTGACACTAGCATCTCTAATAAAGATGAAATTAATGTGGCTCTAAAGCTGGGTTTCACGCTTCACTCATCTTCCTATGCAACAATGGCCTGAAACCTGCTGAAGACGTCAACTTCTGTGAGTTTGCCACTCACAGTTCTTCGTTCTCTTTTGGGTTACTCAAAGAAGGCTCACTAAAGGCGAAATAAGGTGCAATCCCTATCCCCCAGAGATCATGCAGAGATCCAAAGAAACAAGAAAAGTGTGCAAAGTGAAAATAGACAAAATTCAGGACAGGAGTACAGTAAAGTAATAAAATCAGAGTCACCTCCAGCATCTTGAGAAAGCATTAGTATCTACTTAGAGTTTGGAAAAGTTGCCTCCATATTTGCATGGGGTTAGAAGTGAGCCCATTTGATAAGAAGAAACAAGAACAGTATACACATTTAGGCCCGTTCATGAAGATCCTGTCTTGATTTCAGAGTAAAACCTGTCTTGAGTTCAACATTTACTAATACGGGTCGTCTTTCATGGAAGCTTAGGTGAGGCTACCGGGGTGCTTTATTAGATAGGCTTTGCTACTGGTAGGAAAACTAGGCAGGTTTATTAGCTGTTCTAATGGGCTTCTCTCATCCCCACAAACATCCACATGAGCTAACGTGTAGGATCAATTGCTCGGAGCGCGTCTGATTCACTCCGACATTTAACTTATCATTTTCCTGAACCACGCCCAGGCAACCTTGGGGAAGGCTTCATGGGAATCAGGCCCGGGGGATTTCCCTAATTGGTTAATGTCCCCCAGAGGTTTATCATTACCCTATTTTACGTTTGGGGTTGACTCCGATAAACGAAGCGGTTTAAGGACATGCTTAGGTTCAACCAACTGCCTTCATTTTCCTGAACCACGCCCAGGCAACCTTGGGGAAGGCTTCACGGGAATCAGGTCCTGGGGATTTCCCTAATTGGTTAATTTCCCCCAGAGGTTTATCATTATCCCAGTTTACGTTTGGGGTTGACTCAAATAAACGAAGCAGTTTAAGGACATGCTTAGGTCCACACTCTGACATTTAACTTAGTGTTGAAATTTGATGGTTGAATCTTGAATGCAATAGTCGGACGGTCTTGTCAAAGGCTTCAAACTGTTCATGCTTACCAACTGAAACTTGGGTCATTATGCATTTGCAGGTTGCCTTCTACCAAACATTAAACCAGGAAACAGTTTCAATATGAAATTTACTGTCGCAAATCCAACCGACAAAACATAATTTAACCACAATTTGCAAAAATTCCTCACATCTCATAATGGGCCAGATATTTTCACCAGCTTGCTTCCCAGGGACGGCAGCAGTTGCTCCAATCCCTCCAATTGCTCTAGCAGATACTTAAGGTTCCGTTTGTCTTGTGAAAAATTAATGATTTAAAAAATGTTTTTCAAAAAATTATCGTTTATATCACTTAAAATAATTGGCCAATAAATAATATTTTTATTATCAATAGAAAATTATTTCTAAATTATTTCATGGACAATAAAAAGATATTTTTAATTTATTAACTTTTTTTTAAGTGTATCAACAAGCCATCATTTTTTAAAAATAATTTTTAAATTATTTACTTTTCACGAAATAAATACATCCTATGTGAACACCTTTGAAGGACTCAAACTCACGAAAAATTCTAATATGGAAAATAACTCACCTTCAGTTTTGTTTAAACTATCAACTCTTGCATGCACCTTATCAGAGGCTCAGCCAGAAAATGAAATGAAAAGATACTCATATAATCCATTAAATTAGCTGATGAAAAAAAAATTCCATATAATTAAGTCAAAGTGAGATTTTCCAATTCTTAAAAGATCCTTGCACGACATCTCTAATAGGGGAGAAAGTACCCAAAAAAAAAAAGTCATGAATCTTGTGTCAATTCAATTTTAAATTTTTAAATTATATTGATTTAGCCTAAAAATTTTTTGTATCTCATCGATTCAATCCATTCGACTAATTATAATTTCCCTTCTACTTATCGTGCAAATCTGAATCCATCTCCATCATCTCTCCCTCTTTCTGTTCATCTTTCTCTCCCCAACAGCACACACGATTTCGCGGGTAAAAGCTCACATAAGGGCGAAAGTTACAAAGAGCCAACGCTCAAATCAAAAGCACCGATATACCGGTAGTGATTGCGGCGCCATGTCGATTAACCTGCGATTCAAAGGACTACAAGAGCTCGCTGCCGTCTGAGCAGGCGACGTTCATGCCGACGGCTGGCCAGCGTCATTCACAACCTAACCCTTCTTAAAAAAATCGGCTAGTTCAAAAGTGCAATCTAATGAGTGACGTCCGATCTCGCCAGTTAAGTACTCTCAAATGATGTGCTCAAGACCCGTCGCTGCTGACCAAGCACCTTATCACGCTACTTTAATGCACAAAAGATCTGACTATTGAATGGCCGATGCAAATCACGACACCCGTCGGGTCCGCAACTTTCTCATCAACAAGCAAGAAAACTGTCTCGTATCACATAGCAATGGCTTTCTTTTGACAGCAACATCTTTAGAAAGCTGATCCGAAAGAGTTTATACAAAATAAGGAGAAAAGTCAACCCCCCTTTCTTTCTCCTTTAGCCAGATCTATCACTACAGAGACAAACCCCACTGGCACTTATTGGAGCCTATTTCAAGTATCACACACATCACTAGCAAATCACACGCGCCAATGTAGGCATGTACTACGGTATGCAGTATGCATCCTCTCGTCTCTTTTTCCCATCTCACTTTAACCTTCAAAAGAGATGAGAAAACCCAAGAAGAAAGAGAAGCTGTAAGTCTCTTCTGAGTAGGACAAACCCCGGACCCATGATCAAAAAGTTAGATCGCATCAGACGGCTGGGGAATTCTCGTAGGAAGTGGGGCTCGCGCCGGTGGGCTCCACCCTCCGCATCATGACCCCGGAGGGCTTCATCGACAGGTCGTCCTCGTCGTGGTACGCGTACGCAAACCCGCCGTGCCTTGTCATGTCCATCCCTTGCATCTCGTCCTCGCTGGAGATCCTGAGCAGCTTGAGCTTGTGCAGCCCGTAGAAGAGCGGTCCCATCGTCACCGAGACCCACCCGCAGATCACCAGGATCTGCACGATCTGCGCCGCCAGCAGCCGCCCGCCGCCGCCCATGAAGAGCCCGTGCGGCCTCCCCCCCAGCCCGCCGTACACCTCGTCCACGTAGACCCCCTTCGCGAAGAGGCCCGTGAAGAGCAGCCCCCACGCGCCGCACCCGCCGTGGAGCTGCGCCGCCTCCAGCGGGTCGTCGTAGTTGCACTTCTCCGCGAGCTTGTTGCACCCGATGAGGACCCACGCGGCCACGAACCCGCACACGATCGCGGCCCACGGGTCGACCACGGAGCAGCCCGAGGTGATGGCGGCGAACCCGCCCAGCAGGCCGTTGCACACGTCGGTGACGTTCCAGTGGCCCGCCAGCAGCCGCTTGCCGAACAGGGTGGTCAGGGCCGCGGTGCACCCGGCCAGCGTGGTCGTGACGGCCGTCCTCCCGACGGCGCTCCACTGGCCGTAATAGCTCCCGCTCGTGCCGTACGCCTTCAGTATGGTGAGGAACGAGCCGGGGTTGAACCCGTACCACCCGAACCACAAGAGGAACGACCCGAGGACCACGAGCGACGCGCTGTGGCCGCGCAAGGCCACGGACCGCCCGGCCCGGTCGAACCGGCCGATGCGCGGGCCCTCGATGAGGGCCCCCCAGAGACCCGCAATGCCGCCGACCATGTGGACGACTCCCGACCCGGCAAAGTCGATGGCGCCCGACCCGAACAGGAAGTCGCCGTTGGACCGGGTCGGGCTGGCCCACCCGTCGCCGGACCAGAACCAGTGAGAGACGATGGGATAGACGAAGCCGGTCAAGAAGGAGGAGTAGATGAGGTAGGCGACGAACTGAGTCCGCTCGGCTATCGAGCCGCTCGTGATGCCGGCGGCGGCGATGGCGAAGGCCCACTGGTAGAGGAAGAAGCTGTAGTCGCCCGCCGGCGAGGGGTACTCCTTCAGGCCGAAGAAGTGGCGGCCCACGAAGCCGTTGGAGGGCGAGCCGAAGGCGAAGGCGAAGCCGAAGAGGTAGTAAAAGAGGCCGCCGGCCGCGGCGTCGAGGACGTTGGTGAGCATGATGTTCATGGTGTTCTTGGCGCGGACGGAGCCGGCGCAGAGCATGGCGAAGCCGAGCTGCATGGCGAACACGAGGTAGGCCGAGAAGAGGAGGTACGTGTTGTTGATCGCGTAGGAGGTGTCGCTGAACTGGTCGGAGATGGCGGAGAAGCGGTTGCAGAGGAAGGCGGCCATGGCCGTGGAGTTGGGGCCGCCTCCGAGGAGCGGGGCGAGGTCGGAGGCGGCACAGGAGACAATGGACGCCATGGATGAGGAGTGTTGAAGCCTGCAAAGTTGTGAATGTGTGAAGGAGGGGAGTTGATATGGTGGGGGGAGATGATGAACGGCGGGGGGATTATATATTGGCGGAGGAAGGGGAGCGATAGGGAGACAAAGTCTGCATTATGTTTTTTTTTTTTTTGTTCAAAATGAATTAATGTAATGCCCTCTTGCTCTATAGTCTTTCATAATTAAAAAAAAAAATTAAGTCGAGGGTTGGAATTGAAGAGAATATTCATGTATTAATTCACTTAAAGTGATAATTAGAGCCAGATAATGACCTAATAAATTATTACAACAGGGCTAAAAAAAACATTTTCTGGGGATAAGTTGATAATTTCGATTTTAGTTATTGCACTACTCAAATGATCTGAACTGTACATACAATTCCATGGAGTTCAGTTTTATTTCGAAATATTGAAAAGAAAGAGATATCTTTGGTAAGAAGCAAGTAAGAAAGTTATCGATGAATCTGGATGTGGTCCAATTGAATTAATTGTCTTTTGAGTATATTCAATAACTATTTTAATCCACTTGTGGCTATACTAATGTAGGCAAGCATTAAGGTCAAACAAGATGACGCGATCATCAATATGACAAAATTCCTATTCTATTAGAAAAAAGAAAAAAGCAACAGCCACCAATTTTCGGATATTTAAATTAAGAATTGAATCCGGTTGAGTAACTAGTTGCATTATTACAATGTAATAGGACGTGTGAATACGTTTGCCACATTACCTTGGTGATTCGTGCATTATTTGATTGCATGATAGCCAAAGTATCATATCACGCCGGTCAGTCCATTTTTTTGGAGTTTTCTTGGGCTCTGTAAACTGGGGCAATCTTTCGAACTTATCAACCAGCTTAGATTTAATTTCATAATTTATAAAGGATCGAAGATTTGGCAATAAAAGAGCGCACATGATCTTGATTAAACCATTTGTTCAATTAATGGAGTTACTAATTATTCTATAAGAAAATGAAATGCTTGTTTCATATGAAGATTGCCATAACATGCAAGTGCTCACACAAGTGTCTCAAGCATTTTTCAATTGTTGTAAATGAGAACAATGTATTCATTAACCATCAATAAATATCGAGACATTTTTAGGAGTGCCTGCATGGTAAAGAAATCTGCTCTAGCAATTCGCATGAATTTTGTGCATGTTCTTTATTCATGTGTAAGCTATACTTTGGAATAATTAACGATTATCGGAATCTATTTAATCACGTATAAGTGACACATAATTCTACTACTCCGCACACGAAAGATATGGATTCTCTTGCTACACTAATAGATTTCAGTTTAGTATCAGTAAGTGCCAAAATTCATTGGTAAACAATAACTCTGTCTTTCTTTGGAGATAAATTGTTGGTAACTTATGGACACTTTCACAAAATATAAAAGGAAATGAGATCAATCTGGCCTAGAGATTTGTGTGTACGCATTTTGATGTTAGTTATTGCACTGATCCAATGATTAACCGTACATATAAAACCATAGAGTTCAGTTTCATTTCAAAATATCAAAAAGAATGAGATGTATTTGGTAAGGAGTTAGTAAGAAAGCTACCAATGAATCTAGGCGTGGTCCAATGAAATAAACGCCCTTCGAGTATATTCTATAACTATTTAAATCCACTTCTGGCTTTACTAATGTAGGCAAGCGTTTAGGTCAAACATGATGACGCGATCATCAATATGACAAAATTTCTATTCTAAACTAGAAAAGAACAACGGCCACTAATTAATAATTAAATTCGGTTAAGTAACTAGTTGCAGTATTTACAATATAAGAGGACATGTAAGGGCGCGTTTGTTTGTGTTCAAAAAGTGTTCCAGGGAATAGAAATAGAAAAAACTATTTTTGTTCCGGGGAGCAATTTTTGACTAGAAAAACGCGTTTGGTAAACTTGTTCCGGGAATGAAAAAAGAATAGAAACATGTTTGGTAAATTTATGTTCTTTTTTTATTTATTTTAATTTTATTTTTCCTTTATTTATTTATTTTTCCTTTTTTTTTCTTTCTTTCTTTTTTCTGTTTTTCTTCTTTTGGCCGGTCGCCAACCTCGGCCATGGCCGGTGACCGGCTGACGAGGGCCGGCGGCCTCGCCTAGCCACAGCGAGGCTCGCTGACCCCTAGCGAGGCCGAGCCTCGCAGTGGTTGGGCGAGGCTCGTCCTCGCCAGGGGTCGATGACGCTCGGCCTCGCCGGCCCTCAACGACCGGTCGCCGGCCATGGCCAAGGCTGGCGACCGGCCAAAGAAAAAAGAAGAAGAAAAGAAGAAAAAAAAATAGAAAAGAAAAGAAAGAAGAGAGAAAATTTGTTCTTAAAAATTGTTCCAGAAACAAGAAACAAATTTTTTTTGTTGCTTTGTTTCTGTTCCAATTTTGTTCCCGGGAACAAAAAAACAGATTTGGAACAAAAACGCAAACAAACACATTTTTGTTTTTTTTTTTGTTCCCGGGAACAAAAAAACAGAAAATCTGTTCATGAACAAAAAATAAAAATGCAACCATGCACGCCCTAAGTAACCCGTCCATGTGTAGTGTAGTTGGTGTGAGTTCTCTCCCTCATCGCCGAGATCGAGAGTTGGAACGCTCTCGTTACATTTCCATGACTTAAATTGGAATTCCAATGGTGGATTATTAGGCTAGCCCCCCCGAGATTTTATGTCTAAATAGCATTTTGTGGCTTGCGGCGAGGCCTAACGGTGCTATCGAGCACTAAAGGGTCGTGTGATCCTCGAAGGATGATCTAAGGTGGTTCTTCAATTAAAAAAAAGAAGGACATGTAAGTAATTATGATTACTACCTTGGTAATTCCTACATTATTTGATTGCATGATAGCCAAGGTATCGTATCAAGCAGGTTAGTCCCTTTTTTTTGGAGTTTTCTTGGGCTGCGTAAACTTGGGGATCTTTTGAACTTATCAACATAGGGTAGATTTAAAATAAATAAAAAAAACATAGGGTAGATTTAATTTCATTATTTAGATGGCGTACGATCGAAAATTTAGCAATAAAAGAACGCACATGATCTTGATTAAACCATTCGGTCAATTAATGGAGTTACTAATTATTCTATAAGAAAACGGAATGCTTTTTTACTATGAAGATATCCTAACATGCATGTGCTCACATAGATGTCTCAAGCATTTTCCAATCGTTATAAATGGGAACGATGTATTCATTAACCATCGATAAATATCGAGACATTTTTAGGAGTGCCTGCATGATAAAGAAATCTACTCTATGATTCACACTAATTTTATGCACATTATTTATCCACACGTAAGCTATACTTTGGAATAATAAACAATTATCGGGATCTATTTAATCACGTATAAGTGACGCATAATTCTACTTCCCTGCATGCAAAAGATATGGATTCTCTTGCCACACTGATAACTTTTAGTTTAGTATCAATAAGTGTCGAAAGTTATTAGTAACAAAAAACAGTAATTCGTGTCTTTCTTTTGAGATAAATTATAGATATAATCATAAAAAACCTCAAATTTGTCACTCCAAACTAATTTTTTGACTACCAAAAACTCCCTATCCCAAACTGATATATTTGTAATAAATTTATCATATATTAGTTTCTGTTAAATTTCATTGTCAAATTATTGAATTAGATGACACGTGACAATTGATTGGTATATCGATTTAGGATTTTACTCTTAATCTTTCACAGTTGTAGCAATTTAGAGTTTTTGTGTATTAATTCAATTTTATAGATGATATATTTGTCACAAATATACTAGTTAGGGTTTTTGACAGTAAAAAAATTAGTTTGTGGTAAATTTATAGCAAGTAATCAGTTTGGGATTTTTTATGGTTATTTGAAGTAAACTTGTCACAAGTATATCATTATGGAGTTTTCGTTTTCAAAAAAATAATTTGAAGTAAATTTATTATAAGTGTACCGGTTTGAGATTTTTCGTGGTACTAATCCATAAATTATTGGTAATTTACAAACACTTCCTACAAAATTAAAAGGAAATGAGATCAGCCTAACGTGGAGATTTGTGTGTACGCGTTTCCTTTGTCTTTTTATAATCTGATCTATTAAGCCGATTAGAGAAACCAAAGAACATGCCGACAACAAAGTCTATATTAACCAATATCTAATCAGAAGAAAATTACAGACCAAGAGGAAAAAGAAAATTAGAATGAAATTCAGATCAGACTTCCGAGGTGATGCAGGCATGATCCGCTCCTGCAGAGTTTTCACTTTCGATTTTTTTTTTTTAAAGATAATTGTTTGTTTATCACTCCAAATCTGATCCAATTTGCAGGTTTACTTATCATTGAGTAGCTCTCAATATTCGTGAATCTCTGATTAGTCAACTGATATAGCAGATTAAAGAAGAGATTGATCGCTTCTCTGCTGACAGCTAGGAGAAAACAAGAACCTAAATCCTAACGCGGCAAGGTATTTTCCGGAAATGGCAAAGATCGTTGTTTCTTTTCTGGATTATCACGGCACGTCAAGATTAAAGAACATGGATCTGTTCGTGAATCAGAACGATTTCTGTTGCGACTCGCTGTTGGTTTTCGGAAAGATCTGTTTCTTTTTATTATTTTTTTATGTTAGTTTTGTATGTGTAAGTGAGAGGCATTATACATTATGGTCGACAATTATGAAAAATTTCAAACATGAACTAAAATTTTTGAAGAACTCTAATTAGAACGACTGCGGACTAACCTTCTCCTGCACCTAGCACAAAGGTTTTTTTTTTTTTTCCTCTATTAAAAAAGAAAAATGGGATTTTTTTTTTTTTCATTTTTACATCTCTCTAACACATGAAAAAGCTCTACTTGTATTACAAATGTGTAATTATCGCATCTAATTATGTCGTATTATGCACGTATCGATTTATATGTTTGAGGTCCATTGTTTACAGAAAATAAAGATTTTATAAGTACCCATTTCCTATAGAAGCTGTATATCCACGCGTTTATGTTTTCTGTGGCGATTGGATCTCTTTAAAAACACATGACGCAATGAATTTGCTTAAAGAAGGTTTCATTAAAAGCGACACTGCTTGTAGGGTTCTCCTCTTAAGGTTTTCTTAATGACACGTCCATTATTTCAGGCGAGGAAGGCCCAGGTGTATCCGCCCAAGGGCAAGGAATAGATTCCAATTGCATTAGGCAAGAGGGGACCACAGTTAACCACAGTCTTCTTTACAATTTACAGACATTAGGTTGGAATCTACCTAATTAATAATTAATTACGTAGATAGTCAGTCCAGGACTTCAAGCAGGAGAACAAGCGTGCGAGGATGACGATGACACGCACCAAAAAATCAAGAATCAAAGCTTAACAAGTGCTTCTTCAACCACCAACAGATTGATAAACACATCGATGCTAAGAATTATTAATTCGAAACCCTAATTTCATTGGTTATGTTCTGTGGGGACTGCGTCTTATGTGGAAAGATTCGAAAAAGTGGAGGGACATGAAGACCAAGGAACATGCGTGTGCCCTAGAAAAAATATAAATTTTTTGGACCCCCACCGTATTATTTGTGACTGCAAAGATTGGCTTAAATCAATGGGCCAATTTGCATTAATTTGGATAAAGGATGAGGCGTAAGTTACAGTTGACCGGCCGAAGGGGTATGGAAAAGTCAACGACTCAGCCTGTGCAAAGAATCCGCAATGCTGAACTGGATCTACAAATTTGCATCTCACGGACACAACTAACATGAATATTCTCTCTCTTAAATCAGTGGGCCAATTTGTATTAATTTGGATAAAGGACGAGGCGTAAGTTACAGTTCACCGGCCGAAGTGGTATGGAAAAGTCAACGACTCAGCCTGTGCAAAGAATCCACAACGCTGAACTGGATCTACACATTTGCATCTCACGGACACAACTAACATGAATATTCTCTCTCTCTCTCTCTCTCTAGCAATATACATACATATACATACATATATGTTCTTATATACGACTAATTGTTTAAAAATACAAAATGTTGCGGTTCAACATTTGTTAGTATATTCGGCTAATGATAGAGCCGGTTTAGAGTTAAATCCTAGATACTTCCCTTTCATCCATTTATAATCTCTTGTACTCGACCTTATATTTGAGCTTCGACCAAAATAGAAAAAATGAGAGAGAGAGAGTTCCTTCTTGAGCGAAGGTAAATCCAATTGGATGTGTTGATAAGTTCGGACTGGAGTTCCTTCTTGACAATTTTTATAAGTGAAAATATTTGACTTTTGCTGCCGGCTAGCCGCCTTCACTCACCAATGATGAGGGTTATCCCTTGCCTACATTTCCTCGCTTTTTTTTTTTTTTTTTTTTAAAATTAGCTTATCGTTTAATATAATATAAATCAAATTTTGATTAGATCAACGTCATTTTAGTCACATCAACATCACGTAAGATAGAGATAATAATAATAATAATAATAATAATAATAATAATAATAACCATGTCAATATTTCAGAGTTAATGAAAGAACTTGATTGCACTAATTTAACAAATTTTACAACTTAATTACATTCTTATAAAGGGGTCAACACCCATCATGATCAAGACATTACAATCGGTAATGATATTATCCGATGTATCGACAATATTACTTGATATTTTGTTATCCTTCATCCATCCGTATAAGTATAGGGTACGATTTGCCGAAAAAGGAAATAATTATTTATCCATTAGAACGACATTTGAAAGGTTATCGTTAACCTAATGCCGATAACGATGGAGATGAAAAAACCTGCCGGCTTGTTTCATCAAGTCTACCTTGGCCTTTTGGTTTTCTTTCTAATATTACAATAAACAAACATGTAAATTCACAATGATCCTGAAACTTGCGACGCTGCGAACTGTTTAAGGATTTTGGGGGCACTGGTTACGTGATGAACGACGTTTCAAGAGAAGGACATCTTGTTTTTGTCGTTTTGGTTTTCTATGTTCTCTCTTCGCACCAGTTTTCCTGCTTTTCTAATTGCAGTATTTTACGAATTGCCTTTGATTTTTAAATTCAGGGTCGTTCGTTTCGATGGAAATTGCTTTTCCGATTGGAGAAAAAAATGCTTTTGTGAACGAAATTATTAGAGAAAGTTTTTTCTTCCTTCAATACGTGCAGATGACAAAATCGTGGTGCTTTTTAAGTTATCGACTAGAGTCTACGGATTGAGAGATTGAGATGAAATGTTAGGTCTCAGCTGAAGCCGCCAAGGACGAAGCAAAACAGTTGGATTGCCGACTGTGACGCATAGGGCTTCCTTTGATGAATGAATCACCACGTCAGCAATTTTAGGTGACAGTGAGAATTTGATTGCATTTCACACAATGGTTTAGTACTACATTAAATTTAAGATATAATTGGAATTTTATAGCACATTTAAGAATACGCTTGTTTGATTAAAAATTTCATGATAAAGCAAAATATTTTTCACGAATTTACATTTATTTGATTTAGAAAAAATTATTTTCTTCTTGTCAGAAGTGAAAGTTATTTTCCATCAATCTAAGTTTGCTTTGTTTATCCATATAAAATATTTTCCGTATCGGTTAGTTTTCCACCATCTAAATACTAGAAAGTCAGAAAACAGTTTTCCCGAAAATAATTTCCCTTCAAACAGATGGATTTTAAGACCAAAAGCGCAATTTTCTCCCTAAAAGTTCTCATTGAACTTCATAGAGAAAATAAATACTCTTGGGTATTTCAATATTCTAGGCATTATATGTTATATTGAAGATCAATCTGGCAAGTTATGAAGTTCATATATAGGGAAGCTGCTTCTCAAACGAATCTCAAAGGAACGACCAGTTCAATCCATTCACAATGTCCTCACGCTTCCTTATTTTACTTGAAAGAATCTTCAGTTACAATGCACCAACTTGACATTGTCAAGACAATAATCTTAACATTAAGGAGAGTTTAAAATAATAATTAAACAAATAC
Source organism: Eucalyptus pumila (assembly GCA_016097595.1). Lineage (NCBI taxonomy): Eukaryota > Viridiplantae > Streptophyta > Magnoliopsida > Myrtales > Myrtaceae > Eucalyptus > Eucalyptus pumila. The sequence continues at coordinate 26,915,016 of CM027847.1, read as the reverse complement.
CACTTCGTTGGTTTGCCACGTAAACACCCCGCTTCTCTCTCCCTCTCATTCGATTAATTCATATCTATTCAACCAAAAAAGAAATATTTAGACTTAATCTATTCAATTTGGACCTAATTATTCTGTTCCTATAATTATTAAATTAGTAAGAACCTTGTTGTTTTCAACTTTACTCTCTTATCAAGACTAAAATATGCAAAGTGGCAAATTTTCCGTTATATCTATTCAACCAAAAAAGAAATATTTAGACTTAATCTATTCAATTTTGGACCTAATTATTATGTTCCTAGAAATATTAAATTAGTAAGAACCTTGTTGTTTTCAACTTTACTCTCTTATCAAAACTAAAATATTGCAAAGTGGCAAATTTTCCGTTAGCCGAAGGGCCACCCTAGCCGTGCTAAAGCAAAACGCGACTCCTCGAGGAAACATGCAGGCGTTCAAGCCAGCATTGTCAACTGATTTATATTTAATGAACCAGTTAAATTACAAAATGAATCTGACAACCACAGAACCCCCAAATTTAATTTTTATTTAGGAGGGATTCTAGCACGGACAGCGAGATCATGCCCCATCCCAGATGTTGACCTCATCGATCATTTATTTTTAAACTGAATATGTAAAACCCCAAAAATAGTTGTAGAGCCAAGTCGCCGCGTTGTGCTCTAATTTTGATTAACTTAATAATGAGCATCGTTTATTGACTAATTTGAGAGCGACATGCACGGTAAATTATGACTTCTTCCTTAAATTTCTTTTATTTCGACGATCTTCGTGCACGTCGGCTCACCGCGGTTACTTGGAGTCTCTGATTAGTGTTACCAATGTTCTTTCTTAATTTTTTTTTTTTTTTTTAATTTTCGCCGCCATTTAATGACAATGTCAATGGTCCGATTTTGCAGTTATTTTAACAACCGAAACCGTGTAATTAAAAGATAGATCCCGAGACAAGCATCTAGTTTTCCGCTCTTGTTTTTTGCCCTTCTCTTTCATTTCACAGAGATTAAAATATACCTGATGGTCGACCCACGCGTATTGAATCCAGTCCATTTTACATGGCTTTGGCCGGCTTCTTTGCGGCGGCCGCGCAGCAAAGCAGCCGATATCTCTTCTGCTGCCGCTCGGGCTCGAGCCTCCGCCGCAGTAAACCTTATCCGACAATGTTGCATCAGTAATCGGTTTAACTCCTAGCGACCCAAAAAGATGAAGGGTACCCACTTGGGACCGTATTAGTAACGTCAAAAACACATGGTTTCTTAACAAGTAAAAAGGGTAAACGACACGAAAACCAATCCATCTTTCACTTGATACGTGGGAAAAGTGTTAGAAAAAATCTCAAATTTATTGTATTTGTATCAATTTAATCATAACTATTTTAATTGTGTCAATTTAGCCATCCTAAATCTTTTAACTTAGACTTAAAGCCAATTCAGTCATTTCAATTAATTTTGATTAAATATTGCTGTGTAAATGTTGGTCAACTTACATGTACCACGATCGATGTTGACAGCTTACATGTACCATGGTCGATTTTGACGTTGACATTTTTATTTATAATTTTCTCCTCTCTTTTTTTCTCCAATGGCCGGCTGAGCCATGGCTGGCGAGAGTGACCCTTGCCGCCACAAGTGAGGGAAGAGGGTCGGCCTCACTTCCCTCACTTGTGGCAAAGCCGCCAAGGCTGCCTGGCTTGGGCGAAGGTCAACCTTGCCAGATTTGGTGAGGACCCACTTTGACTTTGCTCCTTTTAGGACGCACATCAAGCAGCTGATCGATATTTTACGCAGCATCAGAGTTGTTTCCGAGGTTTCGGAGGTGCCTGCACTTTCGTTCTTTGCACATGAAATGTTCGACGAAATGCCAGTGAAGACTGACTGCCACAGTTTGCTTCCGTATCGAACTGGCGATGCACGACGATTGGGGATTCAATTGGCGTGGCGCTTTTCTTAACTTGAAACCTTGAATTAAACCACGTTCATTTTTTTTGCAAAGACAGGCAATTGCAAAATGCTGTTCTCAAGAATTCCTCGAGTCCTCCATCACAAATCCAATAACCAAATCCCAATCTCTCCGTTTCGTCAGCTAAAGACCCTCCCTCCAACTTCCTACTTCGATGAATCAAGAACGATAACTACTTTGCAGTTGTCCAGCACATTTCCAACCTTGTTCACCACAATTACGACATGGTCTCACCAGATCTAGCAAGGGCAGCCTCGCCGGCACTCACCCTCACCCCAGCAAGGCCAACCCTCGCCAGCAATGGCCACTGAAGGAAAGAGGAGGAAAAAAAGAGAAAAAGAAAAGAAACAAAAAAAAATTGAAAATTGTTAAATTATCATTAAAAATTTCCACACTAGCGCTTCGGCTGTGCCACGTAGGTAGGCTGATATCGACGTTAGCAATATCCAGTCAAAATTAGCTGGAATGACTAGATTGACACAAAAGAAAAAATTTAGGACTAAATTGGTATAATTAAAAAGTTTATAACTAAATTAGCACAAATGCAACGGGTTTAAACTTTTCTAACACTTATCCCCTTATCGTGCTCAATACATGCATGTATCTATGAATCTAAATTTACATAATGTCGTGCAAGTAAGCAACCGTAGTTCTGAAATGAGACGGCCTCAAAAGGTGATGCAGAAGCCATTAGGAATGCAAAGATTTCTCGTAGTAAACCTGGACCGTTCTTGGAATATAATAAGAAACACGAAATTGTATTTTTCGCTAACCACACAATTCGTCATGTTCGTCTAACCCAACCGACACATTATATCATCTAAGCCCAGTAGCATGTGTTTTCTAACTAGTTGAAACTACCAGACCTCTCAATCATGTATTGAGCTCAAATAAGCAGTAATAACAATCTTAAATTAGAATGCTTTTAAGTGCATTTATCGTCTTTCAGGTACAAGTGCACCACCTTCCACTCAGAGGATGAGATGTGGATTGGAAACATCATGGCGTGTGGTGCAATGCCTAGTTACAGGGCAATCTCGAGAAAACTGGAATGAGAAAAAGGACCATTCCTGAGTTTAACTGAAAATTGCAAACGAGACAAAGATAGCATATTTCCGCCCTATGAGTTTCAAGCCTAGCAAGACTTATGACAATGCAGTATCATTCACCTTGTATAAGAATCCGTCAGCTGCCGACTTTTGCTACCTTTCTCTTCTCGGTTTGACCAGTTAATGGACACTGCATCTCTGTCCAGCTTACCGGAACCATTGTTGCACCTGCAATCCCAGACCAAAACACCCGTCACTGTTTCATCAAGAGATCATGTAAGTAGAATCATTATTCTTAACACTGCTACAGAAGGCTCAGATAGCCCGAATCTCAACCAGGCAAGGCATTCCTGCACACTTTTTTGATGTGTTCTTTTTTCTGAACTAGGCTTTCCACTTGCAATGTTAAGAATAATGCGTTCACAACTAGGGACTAGGGATATAAATGCAAATGCATTCACTTGCGTTCACTTGCAGTGGGTATAAATGCCATTTGGTTGGAACTAGGGATGGCCCAGAGGTAGGATTCTTGGGGATGAGGGAGGATTCCTGGCATCCCCAACTAGGGATTCCACTTGCAGTGGATATAATGCCATCCACACACAGGGATTCCACCCTGCAAATCACTTCAAGCCACCAGTTCACCATCATCAATATAGCTCCAATTCCTGCACACTTTTTTGATGTTTTCTTTTTTCTGAACTGGTTGACAGACTTAGCAAGTTATTCTGATTTTTATTCTCATCTTTGCAAGTTTTTACGCTCACAATCATAGGTATTGTCTTAATTGAAGGGGCAACCATGTACCCCATGGAAACAGAGACACTGCATGGTTTCTTGTCCCCGTGTGCAGATTTTCCTCGCGACACGGGGTGAGAATTGCAGTAACTAGCCCCGTGTCACCCCATGGCCATCCCTATTTGGAATATCTATTTTCACATGGTACTGAAAGAAACTAAATACTGAAACCTTATATATAGATGGCAACAGCTGTACATGATTTACCTGCTGCACTCTCTGCCGACAGGACACCAAGTTCGTTCTTCGCGGTTGACAAATAATAAGCTCGTGCATCTCCAAGGGACAGCTAATGATGAATTAAGGAAAAATTGAAAACTAATCCATAGCCGAACTCTAACTACACAAGAATGATGCCCTTTCTTATTTCCCTCTGTCCATTTGCCTGGAAGTTTTCAGTTGTCTTTTTCCGTGTTAGGGGATGAGGGTGGGTGTCAAGGACGAAGAACAAACAGCCTTCATCCACAGGCATGTTTTTCAATGGTGCTATTGTAACAAAATGATACATCCTTAATTTTCCCTTTTCTTTTCATTTAATGACTGGGAGCTAAGAAATATTATTTTGATCATTCAGACCATCAAAACACCCTTAACCTATATACTATGGAGACCATAGAAGTACAAAAAAAGAATTTGTATCCTTTTGGCAAGAGAATCAATGATGAGAGGTTCAAAGGAGGACAAAAAATCCCCAAAGAGCTTTCATGGGAGGTGCAGGGGTCTCTTCATTACTTTACAAATCAGAAGCATGAGAACAAATAAGTTAAACCTAGTGGGATTAACACAAAGTTTTCGATACATATAGGAGGAACATTGAGGATTCCAAGACTTCACAATTGATGCATAATCAGTATGCTGGGTTGAGAACTGACTGATTCAGTCAGCAAGGGCGATTTGATGCTTTTAAAAAGCTTTACTGACTCCCCTACCAGAAGAAGGTAAATATGGTATAGGACATAAATTAATAGTTTCTGGCATGACCCCAGTCTATTTAGATATTTTAGCGACAAATTATGCCAACTAGTACCGTGATTAAGAAAACCACTCAGAAAATTTACGAAGATTGCCTTCCACAGTGCTTCAAGCATAAAAGGATACAACAAGAGCTCTGACAATGTCACCTGGCCGAAAAGATAAGTGCATATCAACTTTGTCAATCTCAGTCGCCCTAACATCTTGTTGCCTGTCAATACAGAGTATTTAGCTCCACTTTGTGTAAACCCCAAGAAGTATACATACACAAAACATATGAACAAGACAGCTGCAGGGCATGCCACACTTTTTTTGGCCAAAGTGGGCATACCACATTGAAGAATATGATCTGACCACGAATTCTAATCAAGAGCTACTAAAGATAAGTGGTCAACAGAGGATATCAACAAAAGATAAACCTTTCTCGTTGAAGCATCCTTCTTTTCATATTGCACCCAATAAGTCAAAACCGTTTAGTTCTCAAAGACAACAGCTTGCCAAACTAGGATCGATAGTTCCCAAATTATAATTACTGACCAAATTGTAACATTCTCATGGGCCGATGCATCAAATGATAAATAGTACAAAACATGATGCACAGTCACGCATGCCCTAGATGATATAAGATTGGAGATCGAAAAAGCTATCAACTTCGAAGAAATAACCCAGTCATAAAACTTTCAGAAATTCCTGGAGTTGGTCATAGATACTACACGCATAGAAATTAATCAAACTACTTGAAGAGACAAACCATACCGAATTATTCCTGTGAACTTTTCCCTGACGGACTTCGGACCAACACAAAGTATGTCAGCTGAGGCCATCCTATTCAACACTTTAGTCACCTGCAACCATAGTTACAAAACCGGAACACCACATTGGTTTGACGGATGACCTACAATCCTTTGGAAATTATGGTAGCAATGCTGCATAACCTTTAGAACAGGAGCTAATTCTTAATCTCAGCACTGAAAAGCCCAAGACAAAGCAAAATGAACCTATATCTAAGACAAAAACTTCCAACTCATGGTAGGGAAATATATGAGCAATTCACATACTCTTGCAATAACAACAGAACCTGGCTCTGGAACTGCACCATGGGCTTTGTGACCAATCACTTCCACAGTCGGTCTCTGGATAAAACAATTTACCAATACAATAAATTTCCATCTCATTTTACTAAAAAGCATTTAACAACAAATCATTAACAGGATGACTAGGAAAGTGTTCCTCCATTTTCACATATAATTCACCAATTAGACACAAATTTACTGGAATAAAAGCCTCTGTAAAGTAAAAGCAGAGGAGCCAAACTTGATAGGTGCAAGTGATGTCCGTAGCTGTGAGTATGCAGTTCAATTAGTGGGACAGCGATTGATGTCTTCTTATGATCTTCTATAATAAGTCAAGAAACCAAATGTGGCAGAGATATTTTTGTAAAAACCGTGAGCATGACAGAATCAACAACAGCAGAAACCCCATCAAATATTACTAATATTTCGTAAAATTCTATACCCTTGGGGTAAGATCCCCATTTTCACCAATCGCTGGGCCGTCACTGACAGCACAACACAACCTCCATTACTCCTCAGACAACAATGACTCAACCTCCACAACATTGCATATACTCCCTTGCGAGCTCTATGACCTTGTATAGACCACCAAGCGCCCCAAGCACCGAATGTCCAGCATATTTCCAATCTCATAACCAATGCTTACCCACATAACAGTTCATTTAATCGTAATCTCGCAGTCCACACGTCGCCACAGACACAAAGCTATCTCGAAGCACACTAACAGAAGACGCCGCATTTTCACCCAAGTTCTTGCAACTCAATTCATACACACATGAACCAAACTAATCAAATCAGCCATCTAACCAATACAAACCCAACTAACCACAACCACCACCACCACCACCCTCCTATCTCTTGCATTCCTCCCTCTCAGAGAACTCACGCAGAGCAAACAGACGAAACGCCAACTGGGTGTTCCCTTTTTGTTCGTACCTGGTCAGGCGCGTCGGGCGGGGGAGACACAGTGCGGACGCGCCCGGTGAGGGAGGCGTAGACGAGGTTGCTGTGGGGCGCCAGGTAGGCGCCTCGTCCCGGCTTGACTTCCGCCGCTCGACCCAGAACGTCTCCCGGCGTCGCCAGCTCCTCCGACTCCTCCTGGACCACCGTTTCTTGCATATTTCCCAAAGCTTCTTCTCCTCCTCCACCTCCTCCTCCTTCTTCCACCACGAACTAGACGGCGGCGAGGCGAGGCGAGGCGAGGCGGCGGAAGTACGAGGACGGTGGGGGTTTGTCTTAGGGAGGTCCGGATGGCTTGGTTCCGGGTCTCTGGGCCCGATTCGATTCCGCAATTCGGATCTCGGGTTCGGTCCGAAAAGCCCGAATGAGCGGACTCGCCCACAAATTACTTTATTGCTTGTTAAAATGGATATGGGTTAAGCCCATCGGGCCTGGAAATGGATACGGGCCAACTTAGTTAGACAAAATTGCAATAATTTCGGTTCCAGCAGATTGTGGATTGTTTTTCCGGTTGTCTGTTTTGTGGAATATATTTTCCGGCATTTCATTTAAGCATAAGCTAATGAAAAAGGTTTTCTTACTGAAGTTTAAATTTAGGAAAATAAATTTTCTTTATAAAAATCGGAAAACATTTTTCAAAATATAAATAGATATTGACGCCTAAACCTAAAATTCTATACTTGAACATGGGAACACTAATGTTAATTCTCAATTCCCAACATTCAGGATTAGCCCTCTAGTAGTTAGGTTGAGTGCTAGGCACTTGACACCCACATTTGAGTCTATCAAGGCCGACCTCAAACCCTTGGTACTTGTACCCAATGCTCTGGCACCCGAGCTTGGGTCTATAAAGACTATTCGTAGGTGCCCAACACTCAAGTTATAGCCTCAATCCTTGGGCTCGAATCTATAAAGGCCATGCGTGGGTTCTCAGCACTTGGGTTCTAGTATTTGGCTGATAAAACGTTTGATCATATGAAAATATATGTTTTTAAAAATTCGAATTTTTGATTATTTTTATTTAAAAAAATCAAATTTAAAAAAAAAACTTTTATTTTATTTTATTTCCTTCTCTTTTTCTTTTCTTCCTTTTCCAATGATGTTGAGTCTCATTAGATCGAGTTTGCCCATAAGTTCACATCCTCCAATAGTGAGGCTCGAGCTTCCCTAAGGTTGGTGAGCTCGGTGAGCTTGCAACAACTAGTAGCGAGACTCGAGCTCGCTCATGATCGGCAAGCTTGTGACCTCTGGCGATGACCGAGCTTGTCGCCAAACTGGGTGAGCTCGTTGAAACATGGTGTTGACAACATATGATTGGTACCTAACAAGCATGCAACCTACTAATAAAGCCATTGGGGAAAGGGGCACCATGTTCGGGATTCGATCCTCATTGATTATCACACACATGATCATAAAAAAAAAGGAGTAAGGGAAGGAAAAAAAAGAAACCATCGGTACAAAACCTTTACTACTAAATCTCGCCACTGTATAAAATTCGCAGCACTTTTGTCTAGAAAAGCTAGATACGTCACATCAAATTTAAAATAATTTGCCTAGCTTTTGATTGTGGATGAGTTCGCCGTTCTTAAAGAGTGCGATTATTACACCTATAAAAAGCTCATGACTTGAAATTCCTGAACATGCGACCCAATAAAGAAAAAGGTTTTAAGATGATAGATTTCTAGAAAAAGGGGTCGTACTAATTACTCAGAATATTCTTCGCATCTTAAATATATACCATTGATACAGTTTTGATGCATTCAAAAAAAAAAAAAAAAACCTTGTAATTCTATCCTTTTGAAAATATAATTTGACATGGAACAATTAAAACTTTCCCGCACTCTCAAGATTTTCATGACCATGTTTAAATCACTTTATACCATAAAAGTGGACCATGAGATTTGGGAAAATTAAGTACATTCGCAAAAAACTCGTCATCTTATTGAATTTTTAGTAATTCTTATATCCAGTAAAATGTAGTCAACCTTTCCAAAATTTCGAACAATTAATAAGACGATTGGACAGCGAGTCTTAGGAAGATTATATATAGCAAGGAGTTTTGCCAGGATGTACTCATCCAATAATGCAATTATTACTCGTCCAATAATGCAATTATTTGATACATATGCTATTTATCTTCCTACCCACAACCGGTATTTTTTTTTTTTTTTTTTTTGTCTATAAGGTGATTCCTAGCATATTGTCAAAGAGAAAGAAAAAAGAAAAAAAAGAAGGTAAAACAGCATTTGGTGGGATTATATGACACTAGATAAGATAATGTTCATCATATTCGGCATCCCAAAATCCGAATATGTCCAGATATAGTCCTGATAAAATAAATCCATCATTATTAAATGATGGATATATCCAAAAATAGGATATGTCTCACACTCATCTCATTCCTCTGTACCTCTTATACACCCATGATTGCCACTCTCACGGATCACTGTTTCGTTAACACCAGCGAGACTCGTCATGGAGACGAGCTTGACTTGATCTTGGCTAAATCTAGAGTCCCTCCATGATTGACCTCAACTCTACAGAGCTCGACTGGATCTCAGCCACAGTGGAGCTCGACTCGACTTTGGCCACGAAGGAACTCTATCTAATGCACCTCCGCCCCACGAGTCAGCACACCTTCGTCTGCCCGGCCTCAACCTTGGTGTTGATGAGAGGATAGGGGTGGCAATCACCTTGCTTGTCTGGCCGCCCAACAAATATATTCTGAATCTGCGAAAACACCCTTTTCTGATATGCTTGAACTAAGCACATAGAGAGCTGTCTGATTTCTATTTCCAGGTCATCCCTATGGATTACCTGTTTCGTTTGATATAATTATCCCCAAAGCCCTTTCTAGCTTAATTTCACGAGAAAGGATTCATGTAGCATCCTCGATCCAACCAGATATCTTCAATCACTATCTAGAATGAGGGGGTAGCGAATGGCGACTGCGGTGGAATGAATCCTGGAAACGTTTCCCCACACCCATGCGAATGCGACGACAGAGAAGAAACTTTAGGAACAAAAATCGCATTTATTTCTGATGTTTTAAAAAAAAAGGGCCGACAAGAAACAAGATTTGTGAAACCCAAAATCCAATGGTTACAGATTGATAATTACCAAGAGAGAGAGAGTCATAAACTAATTGCATTTATGCCAATTCAATCATAAATCTTCAATTTGACCAATTTAGTCTTGAAACTTTTAATAATTTGTCAATGTAGTTCATCTCTCCAATTTTGGCCAGAAAATTGCTAGACAATTTTTTCACATTTTTAATGTTTTCTGAATTTTTATTATTTTTTCTTTTATTTTCTGTTCTTGTCTTTTCCTTCTTTTCTTTTTAAGTTTTATTGTGGCTAGCAAGGGTCACTGGAGCTCGTCGGCCACAAAGCCTTCACCCAAGTCTCGCTATAGCCTCACCAGTCACAGACAAATGTAGCCTTGCCTAGACCATGGAGGCTTTCGATGAGGCTAGCCTCCTTCAAATTTGGGTGAGAACTACAACACTTGTTAGCGATTGACAAGGGCTTTACAGCCCTCATTAGTCACAGTGAAAAAAAGCAAAAAAGAAATTAGGAAAAGAGAAGAAAATAAAGATTCGAAAAATATTTAAAATTAAAAAAAAATGTCTATGTTAGTTGATCATGCTGTGTAGAATGGTTGTTGTTTACATTAGCGATCTTTGGTCAAAATTATTCGGATAGACTACATTAACAAATTATCGAAATGTTTAGGATTAAATTGGCTTAATTGACCCACCCCGCTATGGGCGCGTTGGCTCAAGCGGACTTCCCCTATCCTGCTTGGGAGGGTTCGATTCTCCGCGCGCACAATTGCATGACTTAAGTGCGGTGCCATGAGAGGTGGGTCCCTGCACTAGTGTCGCCCTTAGTTTACGTCGTTGGCTGCCAGTTATACGGCATTTCCGGGTCATAAAAAAATGGCTTAATTGAAAGATTTATGACTCAATAAGTTAAATTAAAAGGTTTGTGAATAAATTAACACTAATACAATAAATTTAGGACTTTTTTCATAATTTTTCTGTAGGCCCATGATGAGGATGGAGGGGGACCGGGTGGATGCTGAAGATTTAGCACGGTGGTGATGCCAAGAAGATTAGATATCCGCGATGGTTCAGAGATCTAACATCAACATTCAATCCGACATGGGCAAAGACGAGGAGAAGGTGGGGGAGCAAGAAGGAGAGTGGGGCGGGATGTATGTACCGGCAGCAAGGGCCATTAATGTGAACATTCAATACATCAGAACGTTAGACATTTAATCCAAGACATATATCAAACATTGTATAAATTATTAGAAATCCCATCTTTATTCAATTCGATCTATATCTTTATATGACCTTGTTCATCCGATGAAAAAGCTGAAACAAATAAAGGCAGCCTAAAGGTCTGACTCTAAAATGATTGCTAGCATCTAAAGGATTTTTCTCTAATAAATTCACATATATTTATCCTCGTTTCTACTGTGTCATGCATAGCTACTTATGAGTGCTATTAGATGAAGTAGAGTAATCAACAAGAAAATTCTGCGTATAAAATATGAAGGATTTTTGTTGAGCCACACGGTGTTTGCCCCACTTAAAGTAATTGAAAAATCAAAGATCTACACACCAACGATAAAATAAATATATCTTCCACTTTTACCAAGGTCAAAAGAGATTGATAGGCAATGATGAAACCTCATGTCGTTCGGCTAACTTCTTTTGCAAAAGAACATCGCCCCAGCTTTCTATCCCAATTATTATTATTTTTGTTAATTGAGCAAAATAATCTAAATAATTCCATAAGCCTCCAAGAGGAGCCAAAAAGCTCCTCCCATCGTGCAAAGCTCCCGTGCAGCCAACAACCGATGATGGAATGATGGAACTTGGCGGTGGCTTTGGCGTGGAGTGGCCATGTGAAGTTCTCAATATGATATTGAAAAAAAAAAAATTATTAGCCTCCAAAAGGAAAGGATAGATAAATAAATAAGTGAAAAGGTCCACAAAAATTGTGACACTGGAAGCACCTTCCAGATGGCAATTTGGAGGGTGCAGCTCTTCTGCTCTCTTTCAATAATGATACCACAGAGAAGCTGCTCTTTGCACATGGGCTCCAGCTTCTATCCACCTTCATGGCTTGAGCTATCTCTCGTTATTTAATGTTTGGTAAAAGAATCATTGATTCATTATGTGATCGATTTATAAAGATTGATGGACTAAAGATAATTGAAAAGCCAGATGCATTTGCATGTGAAGGATTTTAAGATAATCGGCGGCATTTGTTCTTTGAGAGAGAGAGAAAGGGGTTTGGTGGGTAAGGACAATGATTGTTGTAGTGATAACCTTGCAGAAATGATTATTTTTCTCACTTTATTGCAGCCACCATGAAACCTCTCTCTCTCTCTCTCTAAATTCATTTCAGTCATTCAATCAGAGACACACATTCTGACAGAAGAAAGTTCCAAGATGTCTGTTACAATTCTAATCTTTTAGTCTTCTTTTGGGACATGGGTTGATTCTTACCTCGCCTGTCCTATCAAACATATGAAAGGAAAATAAACAAAAATAGCCAAAGAAAGGGGAAAAAAACCTACAAAGAAAAGAGAGAGAGAGAGAGAGAGAGAGAGCAGAAATTTACAATTAAATGCTTACCTGGTAATGCAAAATTTGCAGAAAGAAAGTTAGAGTGGGATTGAAAGCGTTGTCTTCTTCCTCCTTGTTTTATACATGTAAGTTACCATTATGACAGACATGAGAGCAGGGTGACATAGCTTTGGCTTGGAGTTTACTGGTAAATTTGCACGAAAGAAGTTCACCGATAAAGGTATTAGTGTATCTAAACATACTCTACAATATTACTTCTGTCACTCATTTAACTTGGTAAATTCGATGGTTCCACTTGCTGGAAAATCCCATACAACACTATATGATATTTGACTTATTAGACATGGTATCTTTCATTATTGCCTATATTTATCCTTCTCGATAATTAGGTTCCTCATTCATCCATCGTGATTTTTATAGCACAGATTCCCTTTTTCCAAAGAATCTAATCAGTACTGCCCTACATCTTTATTCCCCATATCGACAGCTTTATTCAAGATCAATTCATACAAAAGCCATCATCTCTAATACTGGGTTTTGGCTAAGCCTTCGATCTTACAGTACTCAAATGTGGACTGTTGTACAGGTACACACACAAACCATATGTATGTGGGTAAGCCACGACCAGAGCGGAAAAATAACATGCTCAAGGACAATGCCTTATTAGATTCGCAAAATGTCATGGAAGAAGCAGAACATGAAGATGGATCAGACGACTTGTTTTTAGGACAGGAATGCAGTCCATCTACAGTAGTTATAATACTTTTCACCTCTCCGCAGTTTCAGAACCGAAATGCCCAGAATCCATGAAAAATGACTGACAGAAGTAGTATTAGAGAAATCAGGAGTACAGGTCAATTATTAACTAATAATACTTCTCTAGTTGACCATCATGAATCAATTATAGAAGAACCAAAGTACCACCAACCACTTCAACTCTTCTGAGACATATTCCCTCCCATGTTTTCATGTCTCTGAGAATCTCAATAAGTCCAAAGCTTTACACTCATCTCTTGCTGATTCTTAGCTGGGTTAAGATCCCCTGAACCCACGAACTCAACTCACAACAAGCCTCATTATCTCTCTCTCTCTCTCTCTCTCTCTCTCTCTCTCTCTCTCTCTCTCTCACTTTGTCTTGTTACGGGCTATTGTTATATACATTAATTAGACTGATCACTAATTTTATTATAATTCCTCAAAGAACCATATAAGCATGCATATATTAATACCCATTTCATACCCATCTCTTCTTTGTTCCACAAAGCCGAAAATGCCACACAACTAGAACAGACGAACCCCAGAGCAGTCCATGAAGAACAGCAAGACACTGAAAAAAATGCAACTCCAACTGCTGTTCTTCTACTGTTCCATTGGCCTCTCTCTTGTTTTTGCTGAGGGAGCTCAAACCACACCCAATGATGAACTTTCAACTTTGCTCTCAATAAAATCCAGCCTGACCGACCCTTTAGACTGCCTTAGAGATTGGAAAGCCCCGAGCAGCGCACCAGAAGGTGGCGCAATCCAATGCAACTGGATCGGAGTCTCATGCAACTCAAAAGGGTTCGTGGAGAAGCTCAACCTTTCCAACATGAACCTGAGTGGCAGTGTTTCTGATCAGATTCAAGAGCTACACAATCTTTCTCACATCAACTTGTCCTGTAACGCATTCGAATCGACATTGTCGAGAGCTCTCTCCAACGTGACCTCACTGCAGAGCATCGATGTGAGCCAGAATAATTTTGTTGGCAGCTTTCCCGTAGGCCTGGGAAGGGTCAGAGGACTAGTGCAAGTCAATGCTTCGAGCAATAACTTCGCTGGCCCTCTTCCAGAGGATCTCGGGAGTGCGACAGCTCTCGAGAGCTTAGATTTGAGGGGTAACTTCTTTGAGGGCTCAATACCGACGTCCTTCAAGAACCTGCAGAATCTGAAGTACCTCGGGCTTTCGGGGAATAACCTTACTGGGCGAATCCCCGGAGAACTCGGGCAGTTGACGTCTCTAGAGACGATCATCATGGGTTACAATGATTTCGAGGGTGGGATTCCTCCTGAGTTCGGGAACCTTACGAATCTCCGGTATCTCGACTTGGCGGTTGGCACTCTCGGTGGACAGATTCCAGCTGCATTGGGGAACTTGCGAAAGCTCACTACCATGTATCTGTTCTCAAACAGTTTCGAGGGAAAGATTCCCCCGGAAATTGGCAACATTTCGTCATTGATCTTCCTAGATCTCTCCGATAATAAAATCACAGGGGAGATTCCAGTAGAGCTGGAAAACTTGAAGAATTTGCAGCTTTTCAACCTGATGTGCAATCAACTAACTGGGTCGATCCCACAAGGTCTCGGGGAGTTGACCAACTTGCAGGTGCTGGAGCTGTGGAAGAACTCGTTGAAGGGTACATTGCCAACCAATCTCGGCAAGAACTCGCCACTCCAGTGGCTAGACGTATCATCAAACTTGTTATCCGGTGAGATCCCTGAAGGATTGTGCAATTCAGGCAACCTCACTAAGCTTATCCTCTTCAACAACTCCTTCTCGGGCCCGATCCCTATGGGCCTCTCGAGCTGTGATTCATTAATTAGAGTTCGCATCCAGCACAATATTCTATCTGGGACGATTCCGGTTGGCCTCGGAAATCTGCCAAACCTTCAAAGGCTAGAATTAGCTTATAATAACTTCTCTGGTGAGATCCCACAAGACATTGCCCTCTCTACTTCGCTTTCCTTTGTCGATTTTTCATACAATCACCTAGACTCCTCTGTTCCTTCTAGTATCTTTTCCATTTCCAACCTCCAGAGCTTCATTGCTTCCGACAACAACCTGAGAGGCAACATCCCAGACCAGTTCCAAGATTGTCCATCGCTCTCGGTGCTCGACCTCTCAAACAACCGTTTCTCGGGTAATATCCCGTTGAGCATAGCGTCGTGCAAGAAACTGGTCAAACTTAATCTCAGAAACAACAGGTTGACCGGTGGGATCCCCAGGGCGATTTCCACTATGCCCACATTGGCCATTCTTGATCTGTCCAACAACTCTTTGGCCGGTCAAATACCGGAAGTCATCGGAAGCTCGCCCACATTAGAGACGTTTAATGTGTCGTACAATAAACTCGTTGGCTCCATTCCATCAAGTGGCATGTTTGATAACATCAATCCTTCTGAATTAGCAGGCAATCCTGGACTCTGCGGCGGGGTTCTTCCACCGTGTTTGAAAAAGTCTGCTGCAACATTAGGAAATAAAAGAGGCATGCACATATATCACGTCCTCATCGGATTCGCCATCGGGGCGTCTGTGATTTTATCCCTTAGTCTGGCATTTTTCGCTGGGAGGATTCTATACAGAAGGTGGTACTTGTATGATGGTTTCTTCTATGACTGGTTCAAGAGGGGAAACGAGGAATGGCCTTGGAGGCTGGTGGCTTTCCAAAGGGTAAGCTTCACCAGTAGCGACATCCTTGCTTGCATAAATGAATCCAATGTGATCGGCATGGGCGGGACTGGCATGGTCTATAAGGCTGAAGTGCACCGGCCCCATGTCGTTGTGGCAGTCAAGAAGCTCTGGAGATCGGGTTCCGATCTAGAGAGCGGCTCCGATCTGTTGCAGGAAGTGAATCTCCTAGGACGGCTCCGGCACCGCAACATCGTACGTTTATTAGGGTATCTTCACAACGAGAGTGACGTGATGATGGTTTACGAATACATGCCGAACGGCAACCTTGGGACAGCATTGCACGACAAGCAGGCTGGGAAGTTGCTGGTCGACTGGGTCTCAAGGTACAACATCGCAGTCGGAGTGGCGCAAGGCCTGAACTACCTCCACTACGATTGCCATCCGCCAATCATCCACCGGGACATCAAGTCAAATAACATTTTGCTTGACAAAAATCTCGAGGCGAAGATTGCAGATTTCGGGTTGGCGAGGATGATGATCCACAAGAATGAGACTGTTTCAATGGTGGCCGGATCCTACGGATACATAGCACCTGGTTAGTATCAATCTCGTTCACAATCTTTAAGATTAACAAATCGATTAGGAATATAGATCAATAACAGTTGCGCCTTTCTATTGCAGAGTATGGATACACCTTGAAAGTTGATGAGAAGAGCGACATATACAGTTATGGGGTCGTCCTTCTTGAGCTCCTAACAGGAAAAACGCCCTTGGACCCATCGTTCGGAGAGTCCATAGACATAGTCCAGTGGGTTCGGACCAAGATCAAGGACAACAAAACCGTGGAAGAAGCGCTGGACGCCAGCATAGCCGGCCAGTGCAAACCCGTCCAAGAAGAGATGCTTCTTGTCCTGCGGGTTGCGCTTCTCTGCACAGCGAAGCTGCCCAAGGAGCGGCCTTCCATGCGGGATGTCCTGATGATGCTAGGAGAGGCAAAGCCACGCAGGAAAAGTGTCTGCTATGGCGATGCATCAAATGCTGGCAAAGAGAAGCCAATTTTCACTACTTCGCCAGTAGTCGGCCTCCTGTAGAACATTAATTTCCTAAGTTTGATAGCATATGCAGATCCTCATGATGTAAATTTCTTTTTCCTTTGACTAGATTCGATTAAATTTGCATGAACCGGGGCATTTGACCATCGGGGAAGCTTCTGATTTGCTTATCAGTTGTTCATGTTGACCATGTTGGTCCAGCTAAAGAAACAAATAAGGTATAAAGGAATCCATTTACATTTCTAATTGCTTTACAATGGAATTGCTCTATTTTTGCCCATTCATGCTGCAGTTTTGGCAAAGTACTTGAGGTCAATAAGTTCATTTTGAACTTCAATATCTCAGGTATGGCCATAAAAGCTGGTCCCTGAAGAAGACAGATTTGCACTGTTGATTTTGATTGAAGAGGTGAAACAGCCCATTTACTGAATCTAAATTGGCAAATCGGCACTGTCATATGGCACAATGGAACTTGTAAACCTGCTAATTTGAACAATCTTGACAGTGATAGATCCTCGTGACAAGGTTTAGTTCAACAGATGAGCGTCTAGTTGCGAATGCCAAATCTAGCTTCACTTCTTTCATCTCTAGCCCAATTACCACGATCTGAGATTGAGTTTGGATCTCAAGTCACGAGCAGTGGGCAGAACCCAACATCTCGATATGTTCTAACAAAAGAGACTGATTGGATAGGCCCTGATTCAGCGGGACTATTGCTAACCCAAACAATGAACTAAACATATCCATCAACAGTAGGTTAGCAATGAAATTACTGGTGACTCGATATACTAAATCTTAATCTAGAAAAATATTGGTGACAGACTGATTTTCAGTCCGCCATTTGCTTTACTAAGCCTTATGCTGGAACAAACTCATTTTCAATCCATTGACTAATAATTGCTATCGTACATTTCTCTCCATCTGTAAGCATCTCAACAGTTCATCTAGAACAACAGAATGCAAACACGCTAATACAGGCAAAACACACAGAATCGTGCGACTACCGTTTGTCATCACTCTAGCATTTGGATGTGTTTATATTGTGTGACTGTATTGCTGCTACCATTATGAACTCGATGTCTGGCGAAATATGTTTGAAAAATGTCGTAAAGCTTTGCATCTGTCAGGCGCTTGAGCTTGAAAAGAAAACTCCAAGACAAAAGTTGAGACTCGAGATGATCTCTCAAAAGCTGTAATATACGCTCAGCTATATCATTATTTGTCAACCTCCTTGAGAAAGCCAAAGTGCCTTCTCTAGAAACCAATTCTTTTGCATGGATCCTAAAAACTCAAGTGCCGTGCTGCTATTTGTTGACTGAGAGGTCCGAATTTTTCCAGAAACAAAGTTGAGGTCTTACAAATGGAGATTGCTGGCGCTGGATCACGACGTGCTTAAAGAATCGGGTAGGAATTGAAGTCAATCAACATCGAATTGATAAAACCGAACCTAACTGAGTCCCGGTTGGGGAAGCTGTCAATGGCAGAGGGGATGGAAAGTCTTTAGATGCAGAAGACGAGTGCACTGAAAAAATACCGCTTAAAAAAGTCCTAAGTAACCGAAAAAGAAAAAAAAAAGTCCTAAGTTTGATAAACTTTATATTTGACAATAGGCTAACATGAGAGTTGCAGGAACAGAAGAAGTCATCTTCCCTCTACTTCCTTCACTTTCCTTTACGATACAATATTTCTAGTATGATTTCTAATAATTCTGCGAATTCCTAGTGATGCTTTTTTTTTTCCCTTGAAACAGACTAAGCATGCGTGCAAGGCAAGAAGTTGCGCAGTCCTGGGATCATCCAACTCTACTGGGCTCATCCCTGCGCCAAAAAAAATTTGTCATACATCCTATGAATTTGTTATTAAGCACAATAGGAAAATCACATCTTTTTCAGGATTTTTCACAATCCAAATTAGGTTCTATAAGAGTTAAGCACATAGTAATATGAACATACTGTTTGCATTAATACAAATGCAAGCAACCAATCTATTGACTTAATAGAGCAAACATGTTCTTTCAGATATAACTCTGATCCAAAACATTCTTAAAAATTAAATCCTACCACTTGGATAACAATTTTCACATTAATACATACATATCCTTCAGCCTTCAGTGTCCCACCCCCCCCCCCCCCCCCCCCCCCCAAAAAAAAAAAAAAAAAAAAAAAAAAAAACCTTCAGGGTCCCAAAAGAAATTACACATAGATCAATATCAGATTGCAGCAACAGGTCCCAAAAGGACACTTCTGATATTGATTGGTAGACTGATGTTTAATTACCTTCTCGCGCTCAAAACACAATTCAATCACGTAAAGATTGGAGATGCGTGCTTGTTTTGTGGAATCAGTAGGCATCTTCTTATACTTCGATCGAGAAAAACGTTAACTTCCGCCATACCTGATCTTCTTGGTGCTGCCTCCACCGCAACTGATAGAGAACTCACACCCGTACGCGTTTCCGAAACACGAGAACAATCCGCCTCCATCACTGTGCCTTCGTGGACGATCTCTACCTTGGTTCGCACCCGTTTTGGCAATCTTCTTGCCGTTGCCGCCTCGGTTATGGATCGGGGGCAATTCGGTTCGCCACCGCTCGATCTTGGTCCTCAGGCCCTCGGTGCTATCGCTCTCCGTCCAATTGTCGAGCAGTATCGAGCTCTCGCCGTCCTCACGGTAGTTCTTATTCGGGGGTAGCAACCCCTTGGCTATGGCGGCCGCCACAATTGACGCTGATGGGCCCACGTCGGATACCATCGACCCCAACAAGCTCCCGCCTTTCGTCTGCTTGAACCCAACCATCGAGTCGTTGCAAACGGTGCTTCCAGGATTGTAGGAGTAGTCATTTGTCCTCTCGCTCTGCGATCGCCATAGGCGGATTTTCGTGGCATCCTTCTGTGAGTTCTTGTTGCCATCGTTACCAGGTTGCTTTTTATTGTCCTTTTGGTCCACCTCTTCACCACTGTCGAAGGCCAAAGATGCGCTCAGCTCCGAGTTCAATGGCATGCTGCGCATGCTGCTATTGATGAGCGAGACGCCAAAATTTATTGCCCCTTGCGGGCGGCCCGATGGACGCAGAACCTGCAAATTGTGGTGTTCACAATTTGATCCACATTGTTAGATATCATAAGCTGAACAAATTGATATCAAAAGGATTATATGGTTTCCATTTAGCAAATGATCTATACCTGCAAGGTCATGAATCTCATGGGCGTGTTCTTGGTCCGCGTCCGTGTCGACGGAGGAATGAGGCTACTGAGGAGCGCTCGGACCGTCCCGACGAGAACCACGCGAAGCCAAGTCAATGCGTAGATTTCGATGGTGATCACGCAGGTGTCGGTCTCCAAAGAGACATCATTCACGCGAAACACAAACTTCTCGTTCCAGTTAGGGTTTGCATGCCCTTTCTCATCGACCCTCGTCGTCAGTTTCCGATCAGGATGGACCCACGCGACCGCATACGTCCGCATGGATTTCGACACTGGGGCCAGATCTTGGGCCGATATGAGGTTAAGTTCGAGGAGCCTGCCGGTAGAGACAGAAGGAGCCATGGTTGTCACCGCGGCAAGCCGCCGGTCGTGGCAATGGCGAGGGGCGAGGGGCTAAGGATTGGTTGAGAATCATTCACAGGAAAAACATGGACTTAAAAAGGAACTGTTATTTCTATGGAGGGTCGGTTTGTAAGGGTGCTTGCGAATTGTCAGGGAAGTCGTTATGGAGGTTGGCTTGTTGATACCAGCGGGAGGGCCCTAATTAAAATTAGACATCGCCATTCATAAAAAGGGGCGACAACCTATCAAGAAGACAATGCCTTGTCATTCTGACCACTCCGTTAGTGATAATAAAAACTAAATTATCTAGAACTTTGCGACAGCTTCACTGCGAAATTGGCTCCTCAAGATTGATCTGGTGCCTCAAGATCATTCCTCGTTTTTCACGTGCCAAATTCATTGTTGCTGCGGTCATTTCTCAAGCTAATATTGGTGCCCATGTTAAAGAATGGGCGGTAGACGCCGGTGCTATTAGGCACATAAGTCTTTAACGAAGATGATGTCTATCTTGAAGACTCTCGACCTACTGCGAGTTTTGGGAAGGGCAAGGTTTTGCTCATGTAGAAATTGGCCTTGAATGAGGTTCTGCATGTACCGAACATGAGGGCAAATACGATTTATGGGGTCCAACTGAGCAAAGGTGGGATTAAAGTGTCATATGAGTCTTGATAAGATGATTGTTAGAAAATTCAATCCAAAAACTTTTGTGTCACACCTTCTAACATGGCATTAGAGCACAACTTCTACCCATTTTGCATGTGCCACTTCTAATTCTCTTGCACGAGAGAGGGGATATTACAATATTTCATGTGACTTGACAATGGAGTTTATATGGTCTTTATATATGTGCGGTCTCTCTCCACCTATAAATTTAAACTTTTGGGTTGGATTTTATAATAACAAGTTTGGATATTTTGATATCATTCATGTGAGTACTCCTTATGATGCTAACCTTCGTCTAAAGAAACATAAAGACCATCTCATAACTTGATTATGTGAAAGTTATTGGAAGTTTAATACATTTAATGAACTTTTCTTGATACAGCTTATCATTGGAATGCTTTGATAAGGGTAATGCGGTATTTGAGCCGTATTAGAAATGTGGTTTTCTTTATAAGGATTTCTGGTTGTATTAATAACTACATTAATGCTAACTGGATCTTAGATTAATATGCTACAAAACCCATAGATGATTGCTTATTAACCCCTTTGGCGGGGGTGCAGTATATTGGAAATCAACCAAGCAAATTATGGTTGCGAAATTTATTTTTGACTCAGAGGTTGTAGCCCTTGATTTGGGTAGTAGTGAGGTTGTATGACGGGGCGGATTTCTTATCAGACATTCTATTGGGCATGAAATCAACATTGTTTGAGTCTATGTGTTGTGATTGAAACATAATATCTTCAAACATCTGCTGAAATGTGAAGTTACATTTATCGATTATACAAAGTCAGAAGTGAATTTGATCAATACTTTGACAAAATGTTTGGAAAAGAAACAAAAAATTGAAACATCGAAGGGAATAAGCCTAATTCCAATTCAAGATCTATGAATAATATAAATTATATATATATATATATATGTATATAATCATAATATATACTAATTTCACTTATAGTTGATCTCTTCTAAAAGCGGCAGACTAAGAGGGAGAAAAGAGGCAACTGTGTTTTGGAAATAGGCTGTAATAGCTATCACACCCGAGGTTGTGTGCAGATTATTGCAAGCAAACGTGGTAAATGCGTGTAATGTAATAGTCATTGATGCAACGGAATGTGGTGTAGCAGCTGTGAATTCTATACTTGGAAAGTCCAAGCCGGCACTACTTGGTCAACTGCAAAACCTAGAGTGAGTATTTTGATGGGGTTGACAGAGTGTAGCACTGAACCGGTCAAGGAAGGGGTCTTTTTCTTTTATAAATAAAGGGACAGACATCGAAAATCACATCGTTACTTTTCTAATTAAACATGAGCCAATCTATATATGCATTTCATTTGCTAAAATCAACGAAAATCTTGACCTGTTCAAAATACTTTAGGATTCTTTCAATTTGAGAAATGAACGCGTCATCAAAATGGAGCGATGAAGTTGATTTTTCAAGCGGAGAAATAACTCTTACGAGTCTGCCTCCACGACGAGTTTGCTAATATCCAAAGAAATTGTCAATTTGAGGTTAGGAAAAAAAAAATGCCCCATAGTTCTACTTTGAGTGAAGAACATGCTTTTATTGTCCACGTGAATCCGAGTCATCATGACTAACTCCTCCTGAAGCCTTGAGCGGCAATGAAGAGAAGCGAATAGAGAGGGCTAGATATATCCAAAATGGAACCGGGGAGGGAGGGAGGGAAGAAGGGAAGGAGAGAGACTTTGTAGAGCAGTGGAGCTCGATGGGCGGAAACTGATTAGAATGAGAGAATGGAGAGGGTGGAGTCTGTGAAATGAGAAGGTGTCGATTGTTTGAGGGAATAAAAGAGGATAATTAAGACAAAAGGAAGCATAAAAGAGGATAATTAAGACAAAAGGAGGCATGGTGTTCTCTAGGAATAAGATAATCATAGATACTTTATAGTGACTGATTCGGGCTCCCGTACCAAACCCAAAAGAATGGGACCAATCTAAATGGGCTTATATGGATTGTAGGATTCACGGATTTTTTAATCAACCCTAGTAGTGGAAAGTTATTAGACATGTATGAAGTGGATGGTTAAATTAAGGAAATGATCTTAGTCAGTGGCAATTAGTAAGGATAATCTATATTTATTAAGATGAAAAGGGGTTGTGAATGGTATTTTGTGATGTGGCTTATTGAGAAATTTTCAATAACTTTTTTGTTATTTATTATCAATTGCTCATGCTACTACTTTCAACCTAACCCAAATAGCTATTATTTTTGGAAAAATATTTTAAAAAAGAGAGAGTAGATTTCGTTAACAACTACCCTAGAGGCATTGGTCAAACATCTATCTAAATAAAGATCTTTGATTTCCAATTCACTCCACGTACATTGGAAATGATAGTACTTACCTATTCAATGTACTTAACTAGTGGCTCAAAGACATTCATCATAAGATAACTTAAGAAAATAATTGTGGGAATTGTCCTGATTCTTGGATATTCCAATATAAACCTTCCTACTCACTAAATCATTTATAAATTAACCAACGATTTCATATATTTCTAACAACTTTCCACTATTACTGTATCCACATCAGTAAACACTCCTCAATCTCAAGATGTTTATTTTTCTTTTTTTATAGAATCTATCGTCATCTTGCGTGTGGACAGCGTGTGTCTCAACACTAACATTAAATAAACTGAATTTAAAGAGTGAAAAAGTGAAAAGGCATGTTGAGGATTTTCATTAATTGTTTGACTTTCTTTTCCTAATTTCACACTTTAGTATTACATTCTCAGTTATGAAAGTGCTATTGAATATGTTGCTATATTAAAAGTAAGTTCATTTATAAGAAGAAGTTCAATAATAGAGAAGGCTATTTTTCATAAAGTTTTGATTACTCTCCTACATGAGTCTTTAATAAATGTGGTTATACTATTACAATTCATAACCTAAAGTTTCTATTCCCTTACATATTGTGGCCTTTTAGTGAGTATGAATTGCATTCATTGAAGTGGTCATTTTACAATCACGGAAATTGATTTTTCCTGTTCAATTTGAAAAATGGGAAAATTATAATATTATTTATTTTTGCCAAAATATGAATGGTATATGGCACAACATTTTTTAAAGTTACGTGTTATAATTTTTCTTTCATGACTTATCAACAACATTAGGTATGATGGTTATAACAAAAAATCCGTCACATAAGAATTTTACCTTTAATTGTAACTGCATCTTTTTTGATTTACTTAATAAGAAAATCAGATAATGCCTGTCATAATTATGATACCTCTGGCATATTGCCTAACCTAGATTAAAGTGCTTACGATGATGTTTTGGTATCAAAATTTTATAAAAGGGAGATAAATACAGCTCCTCTCTCGTTCCAAAACTTTTTCGCATGAGACAAAATTCTTGTATTGAAATGATTAAAAAAAAAAAGTGACAAATGAATACAACTTTTTCCTCTCTGATGACATAGAAGAAGATACAAGATGTCATCCGGCAAAGAATCGAGGGGCGGAGGCATCTTCGGTTCTGAGTTGAAGGATGGAGGGATTCAAGGTTTCCTCGACGAAGAATTGCAGATTCTGCAGAAAAGAATATCGAGAGAGCAGAGGGGGGGAGAGAGAAGGCATTGGTGACGTCGGAAGCGACGGACGAGGTAGGGCGGAGGCGGCGGCGGGATTCGTCGAACGAGACAGCAGAGGAAAGATAGACAGGGTCGAAGCTAACGGAAGAGGAGAGAGAGCAAAGTGGAGTCTTTAGGGAGCAGGTGACACTTGCTAACAGGGCCTGCCCACAGCGACACGTGTAGCTGACTGAGTGGGTTTTTACAAAAATGACGTGACATTATAGTTGCTCCTAAAATTTTCCCGACATGTAAAGCCAAATGCCTCCCCCTCTCCTGAATCGCCACCAATCATCGCCTCCCCTTGAAACTAGAGAGAGAGAGAGAGGCATAGAGGAGTAAAACCCCCAAAAGGAAAACAAAAGAATTTGAAGTCAAGACGGCGAAAACGAGGCAAATTTCTTTGTTCCTCTCTCTCTCTGGCGGATTGTAGTTCTTCGTCCCCATCCCTTCGCTGATTGATCCTGCGTAAGAATTTCGTTCCGTTTTAAATTCGTATAGAGTATGGTTGGAATCATTAGTTTAAGAGGCTGATGCTTCGATGAAAATGCCTCCTAAACTTCCGTGAAAGGAGCATGAATGTCGCTGAAGCGCTGCGAATGCATATAGTAGTTCAGAAGCAGTTCCAAGAACAACATGAGGTTCGCTTTTGACGTTCGAGGAAATGGTCTACTGAAGTGAAGGGGAAGCATGTTGCTGGCCTGCAGATATAGACTATTACTTCATGCAACTAAAAGAATATTTATACTCTTCCACGTAGTATGCAGAAGTTTCTCAATCGTTTTCGTTGAAACATCTTACTAAAAGCTAAAGGGAAAAATACTTCATGTTTCCTAAGAGCAACTGTTCTTGATAAGCACCGTCTTTAAGAGCATTTCACTTGCCTAATTCAGGCCATAAGACTTACCACTTTGTGTTCTTGGAGCACTGCAGTTAAAGAATGCTTGATTTCCCCTGAAGACAAAGGATCTCGTCTAGTGTTTACGTGCCAACTTTCCCCTAGTCTCTATACATAGAACACGAAATGTAAAATCTAAGTCCCGGAGCATCTGTTGCCAAGTCACTTAAGCTTTTTCAGTTATCGATTCATTTATGCTTTAACGGTTACTTAATTCCTGCAGATTCAGAGAAAGCTGCAATTGAGGATTGAAGAAAAAGGAAGGTGCTTACAAATGTTGTTTGAGAAACAAAGCCGAAGCAGCATCCTTTCAAGCTCTTAAAGAATGAAACTAGGAGATTTTGGAACTTCGGTCATCTAATATATATGCGGATTGATGGATTTAGTGTTTACGTCGATAAAGCAAAAAGAGATCCAACTTGGGAAATAAAATTGCATGGATAAACTGTAGAGAGAAGGTTTAGCAGCAAAAAGAGAGGAAGAAAGAAATGATGCTCGAACACACAAGTAACGTTTACCTAAAAAAAAAAAAAAAGACCTTGGCCTTGATTTTACCCTGGAAAAGGTAACGTTTTGCTGTACCGAACATAAAGGGCAGGTAGATTTCTGTGGTCCGACCATGCAATGGTGGGATTAAAGTGTCATTTGAGTGATTATTATTAAAAAATCCAACCCAAAAGCTTTTGTATTGCACCTTCTAACATGATTTCAAAGCCCAAATTCTAACCGTTTTGCTTGTGCATCCATCCCATTAATCAAATTTTACGTACTGCTCCTAATCCCCTTGCACGTGAGAGGTGTTATAATATTCAGCATCGCTTGACAATAGAGTTTATATGCTCTTTATATATGTGTGGTCTCGCTCAACCTATTAATTTAAACTTTTGGCTTGAACTTTATATCAATAAGTTTGGACATTTTGATATCACTCATGTGAGTACTCCTTAAGATGTTGACTTTGACCTAAAGAAACATAAAGACCATCTCATAACTTGATTATGTGAAAGTTATTAGAAGTTTGATGCATTTAATCAACTTTTCTCGATATAGCTTATGATGTTTGTAGGCTGAGCAGTTCTACAAAGAATCCAAACCTTATCATTAGAATGCTTTGATAAGGATAATGCGATATTTGAGAGGCATTGGGACTGTGGTTTTTTTTATAGCGATTTCCCGTTGTACCAATAAGCGCGGTGATGCTGACGGGATTGTCGATTCACATGCTACAAAACCCACCGGCGATTGCTTATTCACCCCTTGGTGGTGGTGCAGTATGTTGGGAATCGGCCAAACAAATTATGGCTACTAAATCTATATTTGATGGGTTGTAGCCCTTGATTTGGGTAACAGTGAGGCTGAATGACAAGGGCATTTCTTATCAGAAATTTTGTTGGGCATGAAATCAACCTCTTGTAGGTCTATGTGCTCTATGAAACACCGAGATTCTTCAAAAGTTTTAGGTAATTTACACTTTGACACATAATCTCGATCTTTCGATCAACACATATAAAAAAATCTGACACTTGATTAACTTTTCTAACACTTTTCGATATTAGAGTCGGAATTTTGACATATGAGTTTTTGACATGTGATTTTGATATTGATGTCAATTTTAAAAATTTTCAATAAATGAGAGGTCAAAATGCATATATGTGAAAAAATAAAACACAATAATAAAAATAATAAATTGAGAAAGAAAAAAAAAAAAAAAACCTAATCTTCTTTTCTCTCTCGACTCCCACTTTTTGTGATACACAATTCACCTCTCGAGTTTTTTTTTTCTCCTCTTCCGATATATCTAACATGCGAGTCTAGGATGTGGATTGATTATTTTTTCTCCACATTTTATAAATTATTGGAATAGATTGAATTTGTCAAATTGAAACAATGAATGATATTAATAAATAATGGATTAATGTTTTTAGTATAAATTTTTTCTAAGCTTTTTTAATTAATTAATTATTTATTTATTTATTTATTTATGAATTTGAATCAAATTAATTTGATTGGAATAATCATAAAAATGATAAATATATATTTAATATACAACGTGTCATAACGTATTGAAATTCTTTTTTTTTTTAGAAACGGTGTGTCGGCGTGTCGTGTTATGTCGTTTTGCGTGTTGCATGTCACTTAGTATGTGCTATGATTGAAACATAGTATTTTAAAACAGCTACTAACGTAATGTTATATTTATCATTATACAAAGTAAGAAGTGAATTTGGCCAATACTTAGAAAGAAACAAATAATTGAAACACCAAAGGGAATGAGCCTTATGCCAATTGGAGATCTATCAATAATATAAGGCTCATGCGATTTCCACTCCCTTAATGACTCATGACACTTCCTATCACATTGATTTGATTATATTATTTCTTGTGGATTTCACTTTTAATTTAAGATTATTCATTTCCTTTTTTTATTCAATTTATTTTTATATATATTTTTTTTTTTTCCAAGACTCAAAAAGTATTTGCTATGATTAGATGTGGGGCCTACTCTTGATTTAAGATTATTTTTTTGCCTTCTTTTCTTTTTTCTTCCCCTTTTCTTTCTATATTTGGAATAAAGTTGGTGTTTCTAGTTTCCAAAAAATATATATAGTTTTTTTGGTAACTAGCTAACGAACTATTGTGTCAATGAGTTGATATATCTCTTTTTTCGCATTAACAAATAACCTAAACATAAGTAAGAGTGAAAAAAATCATTTACTATTTTTAGTACGTATTTCGTTTAATTATAATGTTAATGTGTGTCATATGATGTAGTTTGTGTATTTTAAATGCTCAATTTTCATTTTCTTCGGTGAATCTAGTAATCCAATAATCATTATTTTTGATACCATCATCGCATGATGTTTTAAAAGATAGTTTAAAAAATATTAAAAATATGACAAAGTTAAGCACATAAAATGCATATGCAAATCTATCCAAGTAGGCACAAAAAAAGGATCTTGAAGTCGAATGTGCCCTTTAAGTTGTTATAGATATGCTTTTAAAGTTGAACAGCTTCCTCACAACGATCTTCAAATACCCATTGAGACATGTAGATATGCTTTCAAAGTCTAATGTGCACCTTCAACTCTTAAAGTGACACAGCTTCCAAAATGTATGTGTAGAAGTAGGCGCAATAAGCTTTTTGAAAGGAAACCATGCATTCTTTATGTAATTAAAAACCACTAGATATTCCTTAGAGCAAATTCTCGTAAATGTGTATTGAAAATCTAAATCGAAGATTTCATGATCATGAACATAGTCTATGTAAACAAAGTAAATAATTTGTGGATAAAATAACATTTCTTTACTTTGATTATGATTGGTGCTTGCTTGAATTACAACAATGGAGAATAAGTTTAGGAAAAAAAAAACATGAAGGGACCTCTGAAATGTAATGGGTGTGGGAGGAACGGCTAGAGTGAAAAAAAGTTGTTCGAAAATGATGCAGGTAGTTTTGTTTTGTTTTTTTTTTAAATAAAAAAAAGATAATGAAGAAAAAGATGTTAGAAATAATCAAAGTGGGATCTGTAAGGGATAATGTAGTCAATTCAATGTGATAAGAGATATCAGGAGTTGATATATGAAGTGGAAATAGGGCGAGCCAAAATTTAACTGTAATTTATACTAATTTCCCTTGTAGCTAATGTAATCTAAAATAGGTAAACTGAGAAAAGAGGCAATTGTGTTCTGGAAATATGCTGTAACTATTGCACACTCTGGGTCATTACAGTTGTTGCAGATTACTGCAAACAGACGTGGTAAATGCATGTAATGTAACGGTCATTGATGCAATGGAATGTGCTGTAACAGCAGTGAAATCTATACTTGGGAGTGTCCAAGCGGACGCTGCATTATCAACTGCAGAACTTACCCCAGGGAGGCTATGCAGGAGGAAAACAACAACGTTTTGAGAGGACTTTGAGTGGAGTATGTTAATGGGTTAATAGAGTGGTGGCCACTGGCCAGGGCTGAGCATGAACCCTGTTTGGGAAAGCCTTGAACGTCAGTGAAGGAAAGCGAACCGGAGAGAGCTCGAGAGCTCGAGTGAAAGAGAGACTGTCGCGCACCTGGGCTCGTCCGTGCAATGCGGCTTCGTCGAGGCACGGGACTGAGCGAGACACGAGAGAGAGAGAGAGAGAGACTGTCGAGTGGCGGGGCTCATGGCGGTTGCGCGGTGGAGCTTGATGGGCGGTGACCGATGAGAATGGGAGAATGGAGAGGGAGGAGTCCATGGGATGCGAAGGTGCAGACCGTTTGAGGGAATAAGAGAGGACGATTAAGATGGAAGTGAGTGTGGTGTTCTCTAGGAATGAGATAATCATAAGATACTTTATAATTTTTCTATGTACAAATCGGATTGGTTTGGGCATCAGATCATTTTGCCACAGTAGATCCCGAAAGAACCAGATCGGTCCAGACCAGCCTATGTGGCATTTAGGATTCACAAGTATTTTTGCTCAATCTCAGAAGGGGTGTTAAGTTACTAGACATAAATGAATTGGGTGGTCAATTGATGAAATGACTTTAGTCATTATTAATTGGTAAGAATAATCTATTTTTATATCAAGATAAAGGGAGGGTGTGAATAGTAAAATGGTGACGTGGTTTCTCTAAAAAAATTTAAGGATTTTTTTTTTTTCAATTCCACATTTTACTACTTTTTACCTCATCCTATTATTAATATTATAAAAAAGAAAGATTTTGTTAACAGGTACCTTAAAGGCATTGGTCATATACATTTTGAAGAAAGATTATACTTTTCACGCCATTGCCTCGCTTGCGCTACCTGTAATCAATACATTGAAATAAAAAACACTTACCTATTGTATATACTTAACTAGTGGCTTAAGGTAATCCGTTGTAAGCCGATTAAAAAATATCTTTTGTATATTAAGCCAAAAAAGGGACCACTTATCTAACATTCCAATATTGACTTTGCTACTCAATAAACCATTTCATAAAGTAATCGACAATTTCCATATATCTAAGACAACTAGCACTGTTATTATATTTGAGTAAATACCTGCACAATTTCTCCCGAAATGTTTTTATCTTTTTCCATATATAATCTATCACCATCATGCACTCGGATAGCGAGTGCCTCAACACCAGGAATTTACATAGTAAAGAAGTGAAGCATGTCGAGCATTTTTTTTTTTTTAATTTCCTTGATTTTTTCTTTTTCTAATATCACACTTTAGTATTACATTCTTAGTTTTGAATGTGCTATTCAATATTTCGTTATTTGTTGAAAGAAATTTCATATTTTAGACAGGAATGGTACGAAAGGTTATTTGACCTCTTGATTAGGATTTTATAAAGTCTTGATTACTTTCCTATTTATTATTTTTATTTAATATATTTATATACTATCACCATTCACAACCTAAAGTTTCTATGTTATTTTTAATTAATATACATTCACAACCTAAAGTTTCTATGTTATTTTTAATTAATATGGAATGAGAAGTATGAATTGCATATCGTTGAAGTGGTTTTCTTACAACCATGGATTGATTTTTTCTTTCCAAATTTGAAAAATAAGCAAGCACAATATTATTTTATTGTTTGACAAAGTGCAAATGGCACACGTCCTCAGATGTTTAGACTTTAAAATATTTTCCTTTCACCTATTCATTTTAAAATTGGAAAAAAAAAATATGCAATCCGTGTTCTCCCTCATCTT
Source organism: Eucalyptus pumila (assembly GCA_016097595.1). NCBI lineage: Eukaryota > Viridiplantae > Streptophyta > Magnoliopsida > Myrtales > Myrtaceae > Eucalyptus > Eucalyptus pumila. The sequence continues at coordinate 26,883,778 of CM027847.1, read as the reverse complement.
TCCTAAGATGGGATTTCTAGCCAAATAGCAAAAGTCGACGGGTCGATAAGATAAGATAAGAGATGATGACAACTATGTCTTCCTTCTTCGTTTGAACTCTTCTCAATTTTCTGCACACCACGATACGCGCTTACTATGACGTTCCGGTATGAAGATAAACATGACTTTCCTCTCTTGACCCAAAACTTCTTTCGCACGAGATGGCATTTTAGGATCAGAACGATAAAAAGAAAAAGGGAAAACGTGACGAATTAAATACGAAAACTTTTTTTAACGAAACCTTTTTCCTCCCTCCCTCTCCCGACATACTAGAAAGGCACAAGATGTCATCCATCCAAAAATAATAATAATAATAATAATAGTAATAATAATAATAATAATAATTTTAAAAAAAGAAAGGTGGGGGGACCAAAAAATTGCCCGGCGGCGACCACTAAGCAGAGCGAAAGGGCGCAGAAAACCGAGAGGAAAGTTGCCCAAGTGGAAGGACTGCCACGATGCTCCTCGCGCGGGCCCCATCACCCATCCCAAATATTCCCCTGCTTCTCGCCCCAGCGCCCCCCCTCCGTCGCCCACCGTCCGATCGCGCGACCGCAGGCGGAGGATTCCGCACGTGTGGGGGGACACGCGCCGGGGGCCCACCGCCACGGCAGAGAGAAAGGGATAGAGAGAGAGAGGGAGGGAAAGGGGACAAGTAAATCCAAGTACGTTCTCTCCGTCCCCAATTTCCTTGTCCCTTCCCTTCCTTCTGCATCGTCACCAATCATCGCCTTCCACCCCCATACGAAAATCGCAAGGGAGAATTCGAAGGTCAAGACGGCGAAGAAGAGGCAAATCTCTCGGCTCCTCCCGCTCTCGCTCCCGCTCTCCCTCCCTCTCCCTCCCCCTCTCCCTGGGTAGATAAGGATTCCCCCCGATTCCGCGTCCCTCGAGCTAATCGCGCGCGTGCGCCTCGACTCTTTTTCCTCGCGACTTCGATTCGGTGGCCGCCCCCGTCCCTCTCTGATTTCGCGTTTCCCGAGGTGGGTATTCGTCAAGTTTGTGAATTTCTGCGGATTTCGTGCTCTGGGGTTCGAATTTTTTCCTTCTTTTTCTGGCCTTCTTTTTTTGGGGTTCTTCGTCGCGTGGCTCGGCTGCTGCTGCTGGCGGCGGCGGCGTCTGATTATTTGTGGAGGGGTTCTTCGCGTATTTCTCACCGGACCGGACTTTGCTTTGATGGGTTGTTTCCTTTTTTTCATTTTCTTTTTCGGTTCTGCGATTGGTCGAACGTGGCGAGGGGCTGAGGATGAATTCCACGGAGCCGGTTCTGGACAAGGCTTCTTAATTCGGCGGCGTTTTTTATTCTAATTTGGTTAGGGGAATCGCGGTTTTCGATCGTGGATTGGTGTTTCTCTGTGTTTCTAGCTTGTTGGGAGGGGGCTGTGTTTTATGATAGTCCGGCGGAATTTGCATCTCTTGTTTAAGAGATGTGGAGTGTGAGAAGTATGTGGGGCTTCGGGACGTGATCGTGATTTCTTTGGTCGTTGCGACTCCGACACGACGATGGCGATGGTTTAGGATTGTGTCCCTTGTCGGGATTGTGGGCACTAACCTCGGCGATTGGAAATTGATGTGATTTTGTTTGGGTTCTGGATTAGGCTTCTATGGCTGCGACAGTTATGATTTCTCTTTCTTTATTATTTTTAGTCTATTAGTGGCACAGTGAGTTTCTTTCATGTGAATAGTGCATGCTTTGAGAATGATGCTAGGTTAGTTTTTGTGTTTCTCTGTTTCACCGTTGTTCGCTGGAGGTGGAGGCTATATGTTTGATGATAGCTGGAAACTTTGGGACTTTCATCTACAGTGTGAGAAATTTTGCACTTTTTGAGACACGATGTTGGTTATCTTGGCCATTGCGACTCTTACATGGCAATATTGACAAAGCTTGATTGAATTATGTTGTAAATTTACGACTATTTTGGTGTCTTTTTCAATTTCCTTTTAATTATCTCTGTAGTAGTTTTTACAGTATACGTGCTGTTTTTTCCTTGAAATTTTCAGTGTTTTATAGATTTTGACTTGGATGTCTCTTGAAATGTGCTCTAATTTAGTCATGTGGCTCTGTAGACACCATCTTATCGTCTAGCCTACTAGTAACGTAAAACAGATTTTCTTAATGAATATTTTGTGGGGTTTTATATGGGAGATTATATTTAATCAATGACCCAGCCTGCGACTTGCATTAAGAGTTTAAACATGATGGTGAATGATAGTCTTTCTGTTATTACGAACATGCATATCGGTTATGTAGGATTCCAGTGCTGAACGTTTGAGTGATCTTTTATTTGCAGAAAAAGTGCTCTCTCTTGAGCCCTTCTCAAAAGTGATCCTCAACTTTAAATAGAATGTTTATTTTATACTGTTTCTGGATTGGGTGAAAAGAGAGTTGATGTTTTAATTCCGTTTCTGCAGGTAACTCAAATGTTATCCAAAAACGGGACCGTTGGAAGTGGTCTTTCATCCGCTTCTGGATGTACAAGTGATATCTGCTTTTCTTCCCCTCAGCAACATGAAAGACATGGACAATATTCTCCATTCATTTCTTCAACATCCATGATTAGAACATCCACACCACCCATAGGTTTTCCCCGAACAGAAGTACAAGTTACTGCATTGACTGATATTCCAAAAGAAAGCAAAGATGTTCCCTGGGATCCAAATCAGATTCAGGATTTTCTCTATTCAGAAAATGTCCCGAGCCAGAATGTTCAGTTAGAGAGCAGGGCGGCTGTCATGGGTTGTGACAACCAATCTGCAGGAAGTGATTTGATATGGACTGAAAACTTTGGTGAGGCTATGGATCTAGATTGGAGCAAATTTCTTGCTGATGATGATGCGATTGACCCATCAAAGGTGTGTATCTTTTAGCTTGTAATGGGGTTTGCTGTTTGTCCAGCAGAGAAGGCTGAACTTGTTCGCGAGTCTGTCATTTGCTTGTAAGGTAAATACTATAGGAGAATGTGCTCTGAACGTCTGGCGCTACATGAGATACTTATTTCTTTCTTTTGGGGGTGGGGGGATTACAGAGGGGGAGGGAGGGTGGTCTTAGGGTATTTTCTCCTGGTCCAAATCAATAATTCTGGAGATGGTTTTATTACTGTAATATCGTTTATCTAATTTTCATTAATTTTATCTTAAATTAAGCTGGCATGTCTTACTCAGATGCCGTTTTCTGTTATGCTGTTGCAGCCGCCCCTTGCTGTTCATGGTCAGTCATTACCTCCTGCAGAATCTTCTGCTGCCGCTAATCAATTGTCAAGTGCACCCTCAAGCAAGGCTCGAATGCGTTGGACACCAGATCTTCATGAACGTTTTGTGGAGGCTGTTAATCAGCTTGGCGGTGGTGACCGTGCGTATCTCCTGATTTCACTCTGGATTTTGGTTATGTGTATAGGATGACCAATTTATTTGATTGTTTTCACTTTTGACATTAATTTTAGGCGCCACTCCCAAAGGTGTTCTGAAGCTGATGAATGTAGAAGGCCTAACAATCTATCATGTGAAAAGCCACTTACAGGTATGTTCTGCCTTTTTGTTCTTCTAATCCCTGGCATGATATTGTCTTTTCTAGTTTCTATTCCAAACTTACATGGAAGCCCTTTTAATGCAGAAATACAGAACAGCTCGATATAAACCGGATTCAGCAGAGAGTGAAGGTGATTTTCTTTTGTTAATGATCATTGCTAGTTGGTTCTTTGGACTACACTCTGCATATATAAATTTCCTTTCAGCAGGCACTTATTTATAGTGCAGCCTTGCATTCCATGCATCTTCAGTCTTTCCTGTCCTTTGGGCTGTAAATGAATGGTCATTCCTCTGTTTCCAGGATCTTCAGAGAAGAAGTTGAGTTCGCTGGAAGACATGAAGTCTCTGGACTTGAAGACGTGAGTCATTTTCTTAGCTCTATTAATTTATGTACTGTGATTGATTGACTGAAGGGTGTTCCTTTTCATGTTGAGGGATTCGCTCTTTTCACTTGATTTAGATTGTATTGATGCTGTTTTGACTTGTCCCTGATGATGAAATCTCTCATGTTTCATGTCTCTAAGGCTGACCCAAATCTTCTTTCATCACATAAAATCTAGTTACTTTCGTCTTTGAGTATCTGATTGGAAGTAATAGTTTAAGAGACTGATGTGTTGATGAAAATACCTCTTAAACCTACATGACAGGACTATGAACATCACTGAAGCGCTGAGAATGCAGATGGAAGTTCAGAAGCAGCTCCATGAACAACTTGAGGTTAGCTTTTGACATTCAAGATAATGGTCTTTTGAAGTGAAGGGAAGCATGTTGATGGCCTGCAGATATAGAATATTACTTTATGCTACTATAAGAATATTTCTCCTTTTCCACATATTAAGCATTAGATTCTCGATCGTTTTTCCTGAAACATCTGAGTAAAAGCTAAAAGAAAAATATTTAATGTTTCCTGATAGCAGCTTTTCTTGATAAGCACTTTGAGATCCCAGTTGAGTTCTTACTCACATAAAAGCATTTCACTTGCCTAATTCAGGCTATAAGACCTACCATTTTGTGTTTTTCGAGTACCATCTTTAAAGAATGCCTGATTTCCCCTGAAGACAAGGATCTTGTGTGTGTTTAAATGCCAAAATATTGAGAAATGGTCCCTAATCTCTCTACAAAAGACACAAAATGTAAAATTTAAGTCCTGAAGCATCTGTTACCCAGTAATTTATGCTTTATCAGTTGTCAATTCATTTATGCTTTATTGGTTATATATTTCCTGCAGATTCAGAGAAAGCTGCAATTGAGGATTGAAGAACAAGGAAGGTGCTTACAAATGTTGTTTGAGAAACAAAGGAACCAAACAGAAGCAACCGAGCAACCTCAGGCTGAAAAAGGACTTGAAACGACAAACCCCAGCTCTTCGCCAGGTGAAAGTTCTCTAAACATGAACAAAAGGCAGAAGGTTTCAGAAGCAAGGACTCCCGGTGATGACAATCCGGATGAGGGCGAGATAGGTCTTCCATCTCCGAAACGAGCGAGGGGCCATGAACCCTCGCTGTGATTAAGCTGGAGCAGCATCCTTTCAAGGTCTTGAAGAATGGAGAAAGAGAAGGATATTAAAGAAGAAGGAAGATCTCATGCTGCCTCTGAAGATGACGTAGCGAAGTTGTTTTATGACGACCGCATGACAAAGGATTTCTTTGACTGAAACTAGGAGATTTTGGAACTCCTCTCATCTAATTTATCTGTGGATTCGTATTAGATGGATATAGTGTTTAAGTCGATAAAAGCCTCAGACTTTCGAACTATCCAGACTTGGGAAATAAATTTGCATTGATAAACTGTAGATAGAAGGTTTAGCAGCAAAAGGAGGGCAGCAAGAAATAATGCTCGAACTCACGAGGGACGACGCTTTTACGAAGCTGCTGTGATTTCTGTCTTTCTAATTTGTATGAAAGAAGTGTACTGACTGTATAATAGCGGGGGAAAACATTGTACAAATTCCTCTGCGGGCGTCATTGGCTTGACATGTAGATTAGTCTCTGTGACGTTGCCTCGTCTCAAGATTTACTTTGCATAGATGGACTATACTTTCGGGTTATCTTTCTTTTCGAGATCTGCTCGGTTCACTATCCCGGCCTATTGATTCCGAGTTATAAAGCTAATCGGTGCGGAGTGATTAAGGCCCGGACAAGAGGGTCGGCGTGGTGGCGCCGAGGTTCGCCTCTCATGAGAGGATCTAGATCCGGCTCTTCAAAGTCGGGACGGGAGGATTGATGGTTCCGTAATTTTGTAACTTTAGAAAGGCAGGTCACAAAAAACTTCTATATCTCTTAAGAGGGGACACGCATTAAGTTTTGAATAAGGAGCTTTCCCTGATTAGGTGATGCTGAAACGGGAAATGTTTGGTTGACATCATCACGTGACCCAATCTCTCTATGTGGGCAAGAGTCAATTTTGAGCAAGGACCTTTCTCTAATGAGGTGACATTTAAACGGAAACGCTCGGTTTACATCAGCACTTATTAGCCCAATCCCCGCGACGTGTGCCGACAGAACAAAAGGGGAGGAATGACTCGAGCCTCTCGAAGACTTTGCCCTTTCATTACCGCTTTCTTGGTAAGAGGCCTTGTGCAAACCAAAGGTGTAAACTTTAGGTGGGAATTTTATCTGGGTAGTTCCCAAAGGCTTCACCCACGAAGGGTTCGAAGGGGACAAAATATGGGATTTTGCTTTTCCCAAGGAAACATCGTCTGCCACTCGTGTACTTCTTTGGCTTCACGAGGATCTGTCGATGAAGATCGGTGCTTGAGCTTGGGAAAAGAGCCGGGAAGTTCGTAGCTTTGGTTACTGTCCAGAGAGGATCGTTTGCCTCGTCATCTGTCGGCTCCACCCTGCCCTGAAAGAAGGGCTGTGCGCACTTCTCAAGCCGGCGGCAGAAGAACCCTCGATTCCAAGAAGGAGGAGGAAGAAGGAAGAGATGCTGTTCCAGGTGGGAGGGCAAGGGACGCGTCCCACCTTCTTCGAGATGGCGGCTGCCCAGCAGCTCCCGGGCAGCCTCCGTGCCGCGCTCACCTACTCCGTCGGCGTACTCTCTCTCTCTCTCTCTCTCTCTCCCGCCCCCATACAACTGCGAGCGCGTTTCTCTCTCCGGCCATGTCGAATTCGTCGTTGTACTGACGGTCCCAGCTTTAAGTTTTCGCCACGAATCGCGGGTTCAAGATATGATGATGGGCTCTTGGGCCATTTCGTTCGCCCTTGTGTTGGAATTTTTTTGTGGCGTGGGGCGACGATGAGATTGTCCATGGTTTTTAGATCTTTCGTTGACGTCGTTTGAGTGTTGTTTTGGTTTGAGCCCAGCTTCAAGATTAAATGTCTCAGTGAACTGGTCGATTAGCGCAATTTTCTCGGTTTTACCTGCTTCGCTGAATTCGGTTATTGGCCTGTTGTGGCCTGCTCGAGCATGCCTGTAAATGCACCCCATTGAATTATCGGAATTGGCTGGAGTTGTTGGGGTTTGTGCTTAGTGGATGACGATAATTGTCGATTCCTGTATCAATTTCTCCAACCTTATATTAGTTTGATTGACTTGGGAGAGGATGGGGTTTACTGCAGCATTCCTGTTTTCTTAGATTTTACTTTGTTAGTTTTTATGAGGGGCAATTTATGGGATGGAGTGCTGGAATTCATGGATTAATTGCAGGTACTTGCCTTGAGAAGACCTTTCCTTCACAAAGTATTGGACTATGAAGATGAGTTCTTTGCACTGCTGATGCTGGTTCTCGAAAGTCACAGCTTGCGAACTACAGGTGAACACCCCCCCCCCCATCTCTTTATTTTTCAGCTAGATTAAGCATTCTCTCC